>CM068824.1:119962461-121162461 GCA_028554795.2 Sinohyriopsis cumingii | reverse complement strand
ATACCATGGAGAACATTTTTTTAATTGATGCTCTGCACTTGGTTGCTGGGGCATGTTTGTCAAACAATAAACACAAGCACTTGTCAAGTTGTACTGCAGTAGGTTGTAATGAAGTTGTTATGTTTGCTTGGAGGTCATTCATAAGTTGAGTTCTATTTATCAAACAGAGATGGAAGGCAAGGGACTGATATATAGAGATGGCATATGATGCAAATGTGATCTGATGCGAGATTGTGGGACACCAATGAAGACTAGAATATTATCGTCACGTCTATGAAGAATCCAGTCTAAAATGTGACCATGTTTATGGGTGGGTTGGCTAACAGACTGTTTGAGGTTGAAAATGTGAAAAGAATCTTTGGAGTTTTGACAAACTAAAAATCTCTCAGAATAATCAGATTGCCACCTATCGAATTTCCATACTCCAGAAAGTTAGGAAACTGCTCCAAAAAGAGAGATTCAATCATCTTGTGTAGAGTGAAAATAAATGGACTGATCTTTGTTCCATTGTGAGTGAGAAACTATATGATTGCATAATCTCTATTAGTACCATACCTTTACTACAAAAGGATGGGTCACTGTGACTTATATTTCACATTTTACTGGCATACTAAGAAGTACAAACTATGGACTTGTAAAGTCGATGTTTGATATAAATTTGTGAACCCCGTGAGTGGTTCAGTGACACTACACCCACCCTTAGTACAACCCACTTTCTAGGATGCTTCCATCTCTTGCTTTCAGGGCTGATAAGTCACATTATCAGTGTCATTTCAAAATCTGGTTTCTGGGGTGGACAATGATGATAGCTTCAGAAGTAGTCTTTAAGAACAATTTCAATGATTTTATATGTACAGACACACACACACACACACAAGGTTGGAGGTCTGATAGCAGTCGTTTTACAAGATAGGATTTATTCTGTATTCATGTGTATATATGTATGTGTGTGTGTGTTTGTGTATATATATATATATAGAGAGAGAGAGAGAGAGAGAGAGTTCTCTTTTATTCTGTTTTTATGCCTTCTCACAGGAGCCACTTTTATAGGTCAAGGTCAGTGATTGTTCTTATGGGTTTAATGCCATTTGCAGCACATGATAGGCTATACCTGACAGCCAGTATATTTGGTAGAGGAAGAACCAAGGAAAACCCTGAGACTCAAACCCACATGGACAGAGGTGGGATGTATGTCATTGATATGTAAATGCCATAGACCACTCAGCCACCTGGGGTCCCCCAAGATAGTAGCTTCGTAGATGTGAGCTATATAATTTATAATTACATTCTGAGTAATATTTATCCATATATTTATCTCTATGTCCCCAAAATAATTCTGGTACATTTTAGATAACCCTTCTGCAAATTCTCCAAGGATGGGGTTATGAAGGATTCAAACAGCATTCTGATAAAGTGACTGAATTCTACAGAGAGAGAAAAAATCATTGTGTTGCAGCAGCCAAGAAACACCTAACTGGTAATGTTTTTAAAAGCATTGTCTTTACTAACATTTTGCCTGTTGTATCAACTTCTTTTTCATAATTTTGCAGAAAGAAATTTCATATTTGTGGGAGCATTTATGAATACATTTCTTATTGATGAATCCGCCTAGGCCAGTCTGGGTCTGCTTGCTTGGTGTGTCCTTGGGACAGATACTTAGCTCCCATGTCCACAGTCAGATAAAGTGCTCAAAGGGCCATTGAAAACCAACCAACAAACAACTTTAGAAATGTAGAATTAAAGCTAGAACTACTGGATCATTATTTTTTTGCATGTTTTTGTTTGTTTTCTGTTTACATTTGTCATGTACAGCATCTTCTCATAAAACCACTCAAAAGAACTTGACTGAAGTTGACAGAGTATCCTGGCATGACACTCTGTCAAAATTTGCTAAATACTATAGATTATCCATAAAATATTACCAACATTATTTAAAAAAATTTTTTTAAAAGATTCGAACAACTTGCCATATATCATTCAACAGAATTTTCCAGATTTAACAAACAATCCAGGCATGAAGCTTTTTCATATTTATTCCAATGATGCAGATCTCAAAATTTTAAAAATCTTTAAGTGGCTTCTTATGAACTGCTCTAAGTTTGAGCAAAGTTGACAAAGCATTCTGTTATGAAGCTGTTTCAGATTTGTTTAAATTATGTCAGCCTGCCATCATATATGTCCACCATTGCTTAAAATAAAATAAATTCTAAACAACATCTTGTGTTGTGCTTAACAGAATTTGATGAAATTTCAACACATAATTTTGGCATGAAGTTCATTCAGATTTTCTCAAGTGATGTCAGTCTGCCATAAGATACAGCTGTCATTACTAAAGTGATGTCAGTCTTCCATAAGATACAGCTGTCATTACTAAAGTGATGTCAGTCTGCCATAAGATTCAGCTGTCATTACTCAAGTGATGTCAGTCTGCCATAAGATACAGCTGTCATTACTCAAGTGATGTCAGTCTGCTGTAAGATACAGCTGTCATTACTCAAGTGATGTCAGTCTGCCATAAGATACAGCTGTCATTACTCAAGTGATGTCAGTCTGCCATAAGATACAGCTGTCATTACTCAAGTGATGTCAGTCTGCCATAAGATACAGCTGTCATTACTAAAGTGATGTCAGTCTGCCACAAGATACAGCTGTCATTACTCAAGTGATGTCAGTCTGCCATAAGATACAGCTGTCATTATTCAAGTGATGTCAGTCTGCCATAAGATACAGCTGTCATTACTCAAGTGTTGTCAGTCTGCCATAATATACAGCTGTCATTACTAAAGATTGGGAAAAATTTAAATGAGTCCTTCTGAAGAACTGATTTTTACAAAAATGACAAATTTAAAGAAATAATTTTTAGATTTATTCCAGCGGTGCTGATCTGCCAAAAGATACGGCTGTTATTACTAAAGAGAAGAAAACATTAAAAAGACTTTTCTTTTTTTTCAACTGCTCCGGTGGCCTAGTGGTTAGAGCGTCCACCTTGGATGCAGGAGGTCATGGGTTTGATCCCCGGCCAAGTCATACCAAAGACTTACAAAAATGGTACTAACAGCTGCCTCACTTGGTGCTCAGCATTAAGAGGTTAGTGCTAGGACTGGTCAGCCTGGTGTCAGGATAATGTGACTGGGTTGGACATCATGCTACATGTCTGCGGCATGATGCCCCAGTGCTAGACATCACTATAAACTGTCACACTGCAGACATCTTATCAATATGACAGAATTTTTTTTAAAGCTACATTAAAACTCCAAATCACAAACACACACCCTTTTCTTTTCTCAAGAACTGCTCAACAAATTTGACCCAAATTTGACTAAAGGCATTCTAGTTTACATGGCTTTCAAATTTGTGCAAATGATGCAGCTATACAATGAAAGAGATATCAGACTAACGTTTGGGTTTTCAGATATAATTTAAGGGAATTACAATCCTTGTTGTAAATTTGGTTCCACATATGTATGATGTAAAACATCTGTCTATAGATGCAGACCATTAAGTTCACTTTCATATTTATGAGATTAACAATTTTCCTGCATTGTATATAAGACTTTGTAGAGTTAGACTTGCCTTGAAAAATCAACAAATTTAAATTCTCAGCTGCATGCCCATGATCCATAATGGTATTGATTTGCATGTAATCCATTGATTTTACTCTCTCTCTCTCTCTCTCTCTCTCTCTCTGTCTCTGTCTCTCTCTCTCTCTGTCTGTCTCTCTCTCTCTCTCTCTCTCTCTCTCTGTCTCTCTCTCTCTCTCTCTCTCTCTCTCTCTCTCTCTCTCTCTCCATGTTGGTAAAGTGTGCCATGTGCATATAGACTAATCTTGAAAACCATATTTTAGGTCTGGCAGAATGGTCAGAGCCCTCAGGTGGAATGTTTTTGTGGCTGAAGCTGAAAGTGCCCGATACTTTCAAGATGATTACAGTGAAAGCACGTCAGAAGGATGTTTTATTTGTACCTGGGAATGCTTTCATGTTGGATGACCAAGCCCCAAGCCAATATGTGAGAGCAGCCTATTCTGTGTGCACAGCAGAACAGATGGATCTTGTATGTGGTATTAATTTAGTTTTGTCAATCTTTAACTTAGTGGGAAGCAAGACTTGGTGGTCACTTTTCTGGCATTAGCAGTCTCCAATTTTTTTACAAGGCTTTTGTGATTTTTTTTTTATTTGCATAAATTTAATTTACCCCTTAGATTCTCATCATACGCTTATGAATCAATATATATATATATATATATATATATATATATATATATATATATATATATATATATATATATATATATATATATATATATAATTATTTTTCTTTACATTCTCACCCTTTTATCTTTGGGTCAACATTACAGTCATAGAAAATTTTTGTAAATATTTTTGTTTTTCCATTCGCTTTTATTTCCAAAAACCCTTGATAGGTTTCTATTGCAGAGTCCTTAAGCAGTTAACACAATTCATTCTCTGATGAATGCTTTTGTAGCTTTGGGTCAAGGTTACAGTCATAGAAAATTTACATTTAAGTTTTGGTTCAAGTTTTTCATTGATTTCTTTTTTCCTAAAGTTCTTGATGGATTTTCTTCATACGCACAATGAATCATCATAACTCTAAGGCAATTCATTCATCAATTTGTTTGAAGCTGTGGTAGCTATGTTGGTGAAGCATTCCAATTGTAATCCAGGGGTGATGGGTTTGATACATGTCCATGCCAGTTTAGGTCTCTTGCTTCAGTGTGTCCTTGGAAAATGCACTCAGTTCACCGTCAGACTTTGAAGCAATGCTTTCATCATGGGCTCAGAATGCAGGATCCGGCATTGTTAATTTTTTTTCCATATTCTTCACATGCTGTGTACATGTTAAGTACAGTTCATAGCAACTTTTTCCAGTGGCACAGTTAATAACATTAGGTGACATTTGAGGATTAGGAGCCTGTATAATTGCAAAGAAAATACTAACCATGGATGGACAGCCATTAACCTTTGTACATGTCATTTCCAGGTTTGAAACCAGGGCCACAGACGTGCAAATAATGTGCTCACCTCTCACCTCACCCCCAAATAATCTTTATATTACTTTATTGAGATATATTTTGTTGTCTTTATTATCCATTTGAAAGTAAATATCCATTTCTTGATCTATAGAAATCATATTAGAAAAATATAAATTAAAGTGTTATCTGTAAATATTAAGAAACACAACTATTGAATTCTAAAATAAATAACCTAATTGTTTTCAGATGAAAAGATAAAGTAAAACTGAGATAAATTACGCATTAGTAAGTCACATACTTAACATCACTCAAAGGACCATACAGTCCTAATATATATAAAAAATTGTATGTGGTTACCAAAATATCTGAATATGTGCATGGTACTTAATTAGTAAAACCATGGCAACTAATCAGACTTATTTCCATTCCCCCAATATGCATGTTAGGCTTACAGCTGACAACTATTTATATGTAAGCCATTGATAATGCACATGCCATGACTAGCTCATCTGGCAATTGTTTCATTTGTTATATGTCCAGACATAGAATGCTTTGTACTGTGACATACACATGTCTAGGCAAAGAATGCTTATACTGTTACATACATATGTTCAGGTATGGGATGCTTTGTACTGTTACAGACACATGTCCAAGCACAGAATGCTTCATGCTTTTACATACACGTGTCCAGGCATGGGATGCTTTGTACTGTTACATACACATGTCCAGGCATAAAATCCTTTGTACTGTTACATACACATGTCCAGGCATAGAATGCTTTGTACTGTTACAGCCATATGTCTTGGCACAGAATGCTTCATACTTTTACACACACATCTCCAGGAATAGAATACTGTTACATACACATGTAAAGGCATAGGATGCATTATACTGTGTGTAACATTACAAACCATTCTGTTCCATAGGATCCTTATTAGAAGGCTCTGTACAGTTACATACACATGTCCAGGCATAGGATGCTTTCTACTGTGTGTAACAATACAAAGCATTCAATTAAAATAGACGTGTAACAATACAAAGTGTTATATACCAACATGTCCAACCTAATTAAATGCTTTGTACTATTATGCACACATGTCCAAACATAGAATGCTTTGTACTGTTACACACACATGTCCAGGCATAGAATGCTTTGTACTGTTACACACACATGTCCAGGCATAGAATGCTTTGTACTGTTACACACATGTCCAGGCATAGAATGCTTTGTACTGTTACACACACATGTCCAACCTAATTAAACACTTTGTACTATTATGCACACATGTCTAAACATAGAATGCTTTGTACTATTACATACACATGTCCAGGCATAGAATGCTTTGTACTGTTACATAGACATGTCCAGGCATAGAATGCTTTGTACTGTTACACACACATGTCCAACCTAATTAAATGCTTTGTACTATTACGCACACATGTCCAAACATAGAATGCTTTGTACTGTTACACACATGTCCAGGCATGGGATGCTTTGTACTGTTACACACATGTCCAGGCATGGGATGCTTTGTACTGTTACACACATGTCCAGGTATAGGATACTTTGTACTGGTACAAACACATGTCCAGCGTAATTGAATGCTTTTTACTTTTACACACATGTCCAGGCTTAGAATGCTTTGTACTGTTACATACACATGTCCAGGCATGGGATGCTTTGTACAGTTACATATATCTTGGCCTAGAATGCTCTATACTGTTACACACATATGTCCAGGCATAGGATGGTTTGTACTGTTACACACACATGCCCAGGCATAGAATGCTTTTATACTGTTACACACACATGTCCAGGCATAGAATGATTTGTACTGTTACACACACACACACACAATGTCCAGGGATAGCATGGTTTGTACTGTTGCATATACGTGTCCAGGCATAGGATGCTTTGTACTCTTACACACATATGTCCAGGCGTAGGATGCTTTGTACTGTTACACACACATGTCCAGGCATAAAATGCTTTGTACTGTTACACACACACACACACACATGTTCAGGGATAGCATGGTTTGTACTGTTACATATACGTGTCCAGGCATAGAATGCTTTGTACTGTTACACACATATCCAGGAATAGGATGCTTTGTAAAATCTTTAAAAATTAAGAAATTCTATAGTAGCTTGCAAACTTAAAAAATAGTTATTCTTTGAGAAAAAATGTTATTCTTCAATGGTTCTGTTTAATAACATGTTTTTCAAAGTTAAATAATGTATACATTTTATGTCAGCATTATCAACAGACCATGCTTGATGTGTAATGTTCTGTATTATGCAGTAATATTAATTCTCATCAGCTTTGGCTTTTTCATAATGAAGTCACATTAATTTCCAGAGTATCCTATTGAACAGTCGTCTTAAGCAGAGAGGTAGAAATAGAAGTATTTCCTGTATCACTGACAGCCATGTGCATGTTTGTTTCTTCACTTACGAATTTTTAAAAATATTTATGGCAGTAGACTAACGATCCTTGTAAATTATTCGTTCCATCTATTAGTTAGCACACGACTCTCGTAAAGAGTATTCTGATTGGTCAAAGGTTTAAATCAGCCAACGAATCTTCGTGTAATGGAAACTGATGGCAGTGGAAAGAAGAAGTATGCTTGCAAAACATCATTTTGAGTTGTTGAGACCATGACTCAAAACGTTTTTAAAAAAACGTATGGAAATTGGAATGGTTGGAGTGAAAAGTTGACAGAATTTATTTGGTCAGTTTTTAAGAAAATTGAACGCAATAGGACTGGCATTTTGTGACCTCTGCAAGAAAGATCTTAATACAGTAATTGCGATTGGAAGAGTTTGGAACACTACCTACAAAAAAGCAGCTGCATATAGAAATACTGAAGCTCAGAAGGCATCTGGAAAAAGTGCTGTTAATTACTGTAAGAAGAAAGGTTTCTTGCATGAGAGAACAGATGTATCCCTCTGTCAGAATATGCACACTGCATGTCACCAATACAAGCACCTGCTTGAAAGGAAAAAAGGCTGTCATTGAGAAGGAAAAGAAGCGATTGCTCATTGAGCCCAAAACACCAGTGGTGACAAAAATGAAGGCTTAAGAAATCTTTGCCAAAGCAGCAAAAAAAGCTCTACTGGCATATGAACAGGTTGTGTCCATTAGAGAAAAAGACAAGTGAATGTATGGGATTATTTGTATATAGTTGATGTACTTGGGTGTTTATTTGACAGATTTGTTATGAAAAGAGAGAAACATAATATATTTACTGTAAAAATTTACAAAATATTGTGACTTATTTACAGTGTGAACACTGACATGCACATGAAATAACCTTAACATCGACAGTATTGTATAACAAATTCATGTGACTACAAATATTGTGAAATTATTGAAGTCAAGTTGAACATTTTTGGCAAGTTTATTAGTTTTTCAAATGATTATTATGGTTTACATTTTGCTCATAAGTTGCACCAGGAGCAATTCAGAATTTTTCATTTAAAGCTGACAACCTCATTGAGAAGGCAGAAGTCAGAGAGCAACTATCACTTACCAAGCAATCAAACATTCATTAGGAAATGATGTAATAAAAAAACTAAGTGTTGCCTACATCAATATCCAAGCCTTTACCTAAGTTATTTAAGTTTTCATAGTAGTGATTCTAATCGTGCAAACTCCAAAAGTATTGAACAAAATCCACAGCCTCCATTTTGGAGAATTGAGAATCAACCCCCGATACTTGAATTATTAGATTATGACTAGAGCTTAAACAGCCACCATGTGATCTGACATAATGATCATCCATATCATTGAATGAAATATCTAATGGGGGGTTTTCCATGAAGGTGGTGCTACAAAAGCCAGCTAAAAATGTCCAAACGTACTTCCATGAGAATGGTGTAGAGGCATCCAAACACACTTCAGTGTGAATCAAGTAGAGGCATCCAAAAGTGCTTCCATGAGAATGGAGTAGAGGCATCCAAACACGCTTCAATGCGAATCAAGTAGGCATCCAAAGGTGCTTCCATGAAAATGGTGTAGAGGCATCCAAACACGCTTCAATGTGAATCATGTAGAGGCATCCAAAGCTGCTTCCTTGAGAATGGAGTAGAGGCATCCAAACACGCTTCAATGCAAATCAAGTAGGCATCCAAAGGTGCTTCCATGAGAATGGAGTAGAGGCATCCAGAGGTGCTTGCATAAAGTAAAAGGTTAACAATTTTTCAGTCATGATGTCTGCATTGTGGCAGTTTATAGTTTTGTCTAGGACTGGGACATCATGCCGCAGACATGTAGCATCATGTTCCACCCAGTCGCATTTTCTTGACACCAGACTGACCAGTCCTAACACTAACCTCTTAATGCTGAGCACCAAGCGAGGCAGTTGCTAGTACACAAAGTATTGTCATATGAAAACTTAAATTACTGAACCCAACCAGTGGGAAGCGACTGAATTCTTCTAGAACCATCCAAACCCCATCAGCCAATGAGAAATTAACCTTTAAGTCTTATTATTAAGATTATTATTTGTAATTGTCAGCACATACATAAACATCTATTTATAGATCTTATGTAATTTTACTCTCTTAACAGACCCTGGTCACATAGGCAAAATCTAACTAAAGATTATCTGTACAGCTTACAGCCAAGAATAAAAATTACTAAAATTAGAAAAAAATCATGTACCAGGATTTACAAAAAAATATACATATACATAACAATTCCTTGACCTTTTTTTACATCATTTCCTAATGACAGTTTGGTTACATGGTAAATTATATTTGCATTCTGACTTCTGCCTTTTCAAGTAGGTTGTCAGCTTAAATTACTGATGCATATAAATCTTTTTAAATGAACAGTTACACACCCTCTGTCCCTTATGCAATTTTTATAAAACTTCAATTTAGAGACAGAGGACCTGTATGTGCAGTTTTTTATACCTGTCATGAGCTCCTTATTCACCACCAGCAGTGACAAAATCAAAGCAAATTAATTTCTGCCTGAGACATGTGCTTAATAATTCCTATGCTAATGTACATGTATCATTTTTGCTCAAAAAGAAAAACACTTGGCCTCATTTTCATATATGCCTTACTCTTCGTAGTATTCAAAGGATTGGCCTGCTATGATGGGCCTGATTGGTATTCAAATGACTGACCTGCAGTGATTGGCCTGCTTGGTATTCAAATGACTGACCTGCAGTGATTGGCCTGCTTGGTATTCAAATGACTGACCTGCAGTGAGTGGCCTGCTTGGTATTCAAATGACTGACCTGCAGTGAATGGCCTGCTTGGTATTCAAATGACTGACCTGCAGTGAGTGGCCTGTTTGGTATTCAAATGACTGACCTGCAGTGAGTGGCCTGCTTGGTATTCAAATGACTGACCTGCAGTGATTGGCCTGCTTGGTATTCAAATGACTGACCTGCAGTGAGTGGCCTGCTTGGTATTCAAATGACTGACCTGCAGTGAGTGGCCTGCTTGGTATTCAAATGACTGACCTGCAGTGATTGGCCTGCTTGGTATTCAAATGACTGACCTGCAGTGTTGCAGAGGAAGGTCTTACTAAATAAGGAGGCTGAGACACCTTTTAATGCATTGTCTATGCTTTATCATCTTTTGATCCAGTTGATTAATTACACTTGGACATATATCACCTCTCGGGGTCAGTTGTAGGACACATCACATATCAGAGTCTATTTTTAGGACACATTGCTTATCGTCTCTATCACAGAACACACCACTTATCAGGGTCGATCAAAGAGGTTCCTAAACCTTTTCGGCTCTGACCCTACAAAATATTTTTTCTGAGCCTCATGAGCCTGACTCCATATTTTGATGAGTTTTGCCACCCTAAAAAAATCCAGATGACCCTCTATAATGTCCTCACAAGCTTGATTTGGTCATGATCTGGGGGCTAGAAACCACTCATCAATCATAAGACACAACACTTATCATGATCTATTATAGGACACAGCACTTCTCAGTGTCTATTGTAGGACACATCACTTATCAGGGTCTAATGTAGGACACATCACTTATCAGGGTCTATCGTAGGATACATCACTTATCAGGGTCTATTGTGGGACACATCACTTATCAGGGTCTATTGTAGGACACATCACTTATCAGGGTCTATTGTAGGACACATCACTTATCAGGGTCTATTGTAGGACACATCACTTATCAGGGTCTATCGTAGGATACATCACTTATCAGGGTCTATTGTAGGACACATCACTTATCAGGGTCTGTCATAGGACACATCACTTATCAGGGTCTGTTGTAGGACACGTCACTTATCAGGGTCTATTGTAGGTCACATCACTTATCAGGGTCTATCATAGGACACTTCACTTATCAGGGTCTATCGTAGGACATCACTTATCAGGGTCTATCATAGGACACTTCACTTATCAGGGTCTATCGTAGGACATCACTTATCAGGGTCTATCGTAGGACACATAACTTATCAGTGTCTATCATAAGACACATCACTTAGTAGGGTCTATCATAGGACACATCACTTATCAGGGTCTGTCATAGGACACTTCATTTATCAGGGTCTATCATAGGACACATCACTTGTCATGGTTTATCATAGGATACATCACTTATCAGGATCTATTATAGGGCACGTCATTTATCAGGGTCTATCATAGGACAGATCACTATCAGGATCTATTGTAGGACACCATTTATCAGAATCTGTCATAGGAAACATCACTTATCAGAGTCTGTCATAGGACACATCACTTCTCCGGGTCATTGTAGGACATCATTTATCAAGGTTTATCATAGGACACATTACTTATCATGGTCTATCATAGGCCACTTCACTTATCAGAGTCTATCATAAGACACACCACTCATCAAGGTCTATTGTAGGAAACATGTTTGCTTGATTCATGCTGGTTTCTAAAACGTTTGTCCTAAAAATCAACTAAACTTGCAAAAATCACACATCATTTTGGGAAGCAATACATTTAATTCAATATTAGAAGCCATTCCTTCTTGGTTTCAGATGGAGGGTTAACATGCAAGCAAAATTTTCAGTTCTCGAATAGATCCTGTATTCATATGTCCAGTTGATGCAAAATACTGTAAAACTGTTTCGTGGATATAAGTTTTTATTGCATTTAGAATGTAGATAGTGGATATTTCCAGAAATGGTTCAGTTTTTAATTGATATGTGAATTTATGGTTTGTACTATGCTTAAAATTCATTAAAACATATATAGTCTGATAATACAAACCCGTTTGTACCTACCCCCCTACCGATTTAAAAAATGAGAACATTTAATGTGATAAAAAGTGCACAGAACTAAGTCAGTTGAATCATTGATTTATAATTTCTAACCTGACTGTGACCAGAATGGCATTAATACTGGCATCCCCTGCATCATTTCATGCTTAACGGACTTTCCATACTAACACGGTACCATATTGCGTACACTATTGGCTAGCTTATTTCCATCAGACAACATAATAACGTAGTTCATCCTGTTCAGCAATGCTGAATAATTGTGTAAGTTACATAACGTTGAGAGTTTAGAATTATATCGCTCTGCATACATGAACATAGAAATTAAACCGCTTGTTAAATCCACATGAAAAGTGTAGTTGTCATTTTCCTTTGCTTGATTCGACATTGTAAATATTGGAAGCAGATGACTTATGTATGTACATCTGTAGTTGTGATGCACCCCTTTGCCAAAAATGGACTTGTCCAGAAACTGGAAATGGATCCGAGTATGTCTGTCTATTACATTGAAAACTTCTGTTAAGCATGAAACGTGCATAAGATGACCGGTGTTAGGGCCACTCTACTCAGAGTCAGGTTAGAAACTATAAATCAGTGAATGAATTGACTAAGTTCCTTGCACTTTTTATCACATTAAATGTTTCCGTTATTTAAATTGGTAGGGGGGTACAAACAAACGGGTTTGTATTATCAGACTATAGTTTGTAATAACCTGCATTTAGGGAGTGATGTATGCACGTGTATATCTGGTAAACACTATTGATACAAGCCGTCCAATTCAGTCTGGATTTTTTTTTAAAATTATAAATCAGTGCATTAGCAGTGAACTGCTCAAATGAGTTGACATTACTATTTTCTAGGATCCTGTGTTTTGTTTACTTGTCGATTAATAGTTAGCTGGTATAGTCTACGTGTTTTTGTGATAGCGAAAATAGGGAGTATCATCCTTGATAATTTGATTAATGCCTATTTCTAGTTAACCGCCTAAGACTGTACACTACATACTCAATGTGTTTATAGTCCCTGATGTTTCATTTGTATACGTCATCACATTTAAGTTTGTTTTTCTTCTTCTTTATTTCTTTGGTACATATAACTGTTGACTACACTTTCATGCGGTCTACCTCGGTAATATTGTAAGAGTGCATAACATGGTTTCCGAACCATTGCTATGAGTGACAGACTAACACGGTATGTGCCGCGAAATACAAAACTGATTTTTTCTTCTTTTTCTATTTTTACTTATGGCAATTCAGTCGCAATGTAGCAATGTGTAAAATATCCAGCTGGTAATTTCCATAAATACTCACTGTGAAAATTAACTAAATATACACATGCAATACCAGCGCATGCTGGTTTGAATATTCCAACAAGGATTGTGAATTTTGTGGGTATTATGGGTTTTGTGGGTTTTGTGAGTATTGTGGGTTTTGTGAGTATTGTGGGTTTTGTCAGGAGTATATAAGGCTTTGTGGGCTGCTTGAGGGGGTTCAGTCAGCTAGCAGCCATCAAACTAGGTACGTCACAGTTATTGTGAGTTTTATTTTTTTTATTTTGTTTTGTTTAGTTTATTAGAGAATTAAGTAACTTTAGGCAATATTTTGGACAGTAAATATTTTTATAAAGTTTATTTAAGTACAAATCAATTTTTATTTAAGTTATTTTTTTATTATTTTTAATTCCTTTCTCTCTTCCAAATTATACACATTCTAGTCATTTCTAATTTATTTTACAAGCAAAATAGATATTGTTTAATCATTTGTTATTTGAAATTCATTTATATGGTCAAGTGAGTGTTGTCCTCACAGACCCATGCTTTTATTAATTTCTTTATTTATTTTCTTTATTTAATTAGTTTTATGAAGCTAAAGACATACAGAAGAGTTTCGCTACATTACAGATATATAATTCCTTTTTCCTAAATTATAGGTCCAACAAAGTTCTTAGGGAAATAAAATGTCTAAGTCATTGTGAGTGTTTTCCTCACTGACTTGACATTCTAAATTCAATTCAACAATACTTGATTATTCTAGCAATCTATAAAACATAAGTTATTTGTCTATTTTATAATTTACTAGTTGTCTAAGTCATTGTGAGTGTTTTCCTCACTGACTTGACATTCTAAGTTCAATTCAACAATACTTGATTATTCTAGCAATCTTTAAAACATAAGTTATGTGTATATTTTATAATGTATTAGTTGTCTAAGTCATTGTGAGTTTTTTTCCTCACCAACTTGACAGCCAATTTACTTCCATTTATACCAATTCACTTCAAATAAGTATTACGCTAAAGTTGAAGTGTAAAGTCAAGCAAGTGTTTTCCTTGCAGATTTTTACATTTCACAATTACAATCAAGTCATAGTTTCTCTTCTATAGTGACCTTTATTACAACTAAATCCACATATGGTAACTCTAATATATCACTCATCAGAAGAAATAATATAACGAACTAATAGTATAGTGCTAATGTGTACCCTGACCTTGCCTGAAATTATCATATACCATACTGTACCCCCAAACAATGATAGTATTTTGGCTTAGGAGAAAAACAACAAGACTGTCATGGTCATGAACTGACTTTATTCGCTGTTTCATAATAATTGAATCATCTTGTGTTATGGCTGAAAAGAAATCAAGAGTTCGAGTTTACTCCATTCTCCCCCTCCTTTAGTCAGCTGATAAGAAGCATACTCATCCCTGGTGCGATACTCCAAGATAGTATTATCAGGACCTAGCTCGGCCGTTACAATATTTATACTTGCATCTAAGTTCAGTCCAGTTGCAAAGTGCACAGACCCAGAACTGCTATCACATAACGCTCTGGTAGATCTTGGTCTATGCAGTTTGTTAGGAGTAATCAGTAGAACAAACATCATGAACCTTGATCTGCTGGCACAATATTTGCAGGTCAAGGTCTGTGTTGTTGGTAAAAAGACTTAAAAGCAATGCTATATATAATACCCTATAAGTAAATAACGATAAGTATTTTGTAGCTGTACAGTGAATTGTTTTGAAAATGACACTTTCATTTACAGGCCTTTGAGAGACTGGCATCCCTGATAAGAGAGGAACAGCTAAATCCATCATAGAGTAATTCAGGTGTGGAATGGTACCTGTATCAACAGACTGGCAATTGATAGTTTATTCAAAGCAATGAACATCATGTGACCCTGGACATTAATTTTGCACCATGTTTCACAGAGAACTTGAATTTGATAACACATCAGAAATACCATGTGGTGTCACTGGTGTCCATATCAAATTGTTGTTTGATTAGGGGTGGTGTAATAAAGATAATTTGTTACTTGAGCAACATTACAGATATTGAAGTATTAGTATATATGTTTTCTTACAGTATTTTTAAGTGCCATAAGTTCTGATGCACAGACAATCACACCTGTGGACTAGTTTATGTGCAGTCTGCTAAGCAGTAAAGAGGTAAAAGGACTAGTCATTTTCCTTTTTAGTTTTGCTTTGTTTTTGTTCAGTTACATTTGCAATTAAAACTTATCTAATACTGCATTTGAGATTTTTTGGCTGTTTACCCTTGTAGTGACTTAGTCTATTCATACCTTACTGGTTTTCGATTGCATATTAACACATATTATTCATACACTGCTGTGTTAGATACATATTAACACATATTGTTCATACTCTGCTGTCTTTAGATTGCATATTAAAACATATTCATACATTGCTGTGTTAGATACATATTAACACATATTATTCATACACTGCTGTGTTAGATACGTATTAACACATATTGTTCATACTCTGCTGTCTTTAGATTGCATATTAAAACATATTCATACATTGCTGTGTTAGATACATATTAACACATATTGTTCATACTTTGCTGTGTTAGATACATATTAACACATATTGTTCATACTTTGCATTCTTTAAATACCTTATTAACACATACATATTGTTCATACTTTGACGTCTTTATATTGCGTATTAACACACTGTTCATTCTTTGCTGTCTTTTGATTGCATATTGACACATATTGTTCATACTTTGCTGTCTTGAGATACCATATTAATGCACACGGTTTGTTCTTTGCAGTCTTCAAGATTGCATATTGACGCAGATTTTCATACTTTGCTGTCTTTAGATACCATATTAACACCTTGTTCATACTTTGCTGTCTTGAGATACCATATTAACACATTGTTCATATTTTGCTGTCTTCGATTGCATATTAACACATATTAGAACATCTTGGCATAAATTCCTTTCAAAATAAGACAAATGGTGCTGACATGCCATAAGATGGTAAAATAAAGAAAAACTTGGAAACAGTTGTTCTTGTAACATATGCAATTACTACTGGAATTGGAAGAAATTTACATAAAAAGCATCACACTGATCCAGATTTCAAGGCCAGTTTCTCTTGCATTTGGCTATTAGGTAGATAGCATGCGATGCCATGCCCACTTTTTTATATAATTTTGATGTATTGAATGGAGATGGATGTGCTACTGTTTCATATGCAACATTAAAAGTAATATTGTAATTTACTTTAAACCATTCGTGAAAATAGTATCATCAGTATTGATGCGAGTATTTAGTTTGGTATTTAAGCAGTTTCTTCAAGGAAATTACTCTGGGATTCTGTTATTCAATGGTAACGACTGGTTAATGGGCTTAAATCTTCATCTCTTAAATGCTTTTTTGGAGAATCAGTTATAGTCTTAAGTAAAAAGTATATCTCATTTATCTTGTCTAAGATGCAATTAGGGCTGTTCCATTTAAACAAACATGGTACCTAGAGAAGATTCCTTTTTTGATATATATGCCAGGGTACTCTGATTACTCAAGAGTTCATATGAAAGCTATACAATTGTAAATGGTATCTCAAGATGATTACTCCACATTAAGTGTCTCAAGTATATTTTACTTGAACATCTCTTAGCTATGATTGAGCTGCTTTATTGCCAAGCCCATTTTTAGTGAGAAGTCAGACATGGAATTCACTTTAACATTGGTAGCTTCATTGGCATCGAAATATGTTAGAGTTTTGGTTCATGTTTCTCATTTGCATACATCTCCTAGACCTGTTGATAGATTCTCATCACATTTGGCATGAATCATTATGAAGCTAAGATAATTCATTATAGGAAATGCTAGCTTGTCCTTTTTACCTCAAAGTCAAGGTCACAGTCATAAAAGAATTTGCATTAAGGTTTTGGTAATAGTATTTTTCATTTGCTAATATTTTTACAGCCTATATTGATTTTACTTTTATTTTTGCATTAATCATTATGAAGTGAAAAGCAATTCTTCTCGTGATAAAACTGCTTGCTGTATATGACCTTAGTGTCAAGGTCATAGTCATGCAAAATTAACCTTAATGTCTTTCTTAAAGTTTAATCATTTGGTTATATTTCCTATACCTCTTGATGGATCTTGTTCATACATGGAATGAATCACTAAGAAACTAGGATAATTCACTCTACAACATTCACTCCCACCCTTTGGTCTTGGGGTCAAGATCCTAGTCACAGAAAATTTGCATTAATGTTTGAGTTACAAATCTTTAATTTTTTTATATTTCCTAAAGCCATTATCGGATTTTGTTCATACATTAGATGAATCATTATGAAGCTAAGACAGTTAATTCTGCAACATGTACACTCCCCCCTTTTGACCTTGGGATCAAGGTCACATTATTTACAACAGTGCTGTGATTGTGGGCTTGACATACAGACCAGGCATTCTGGTTCTGAAAATAAAAATCTTATTCTCGATTATCCTGGGATGGTCTTTGTACTATTTGTAAGACAAGCATGTGTCAAGAATGTGTCATTTGTTTGCTCCAATAGCAATATTCAAAGAGGTCATCAGATTTTTTTTCATGGCCTAAAATGACCCATTGTTTATCATATTTATGTAATACTTTATAGGGCTATGGACCATTGGTCCATCATGAGGGTCAGTTTGTTTTTTGTTTAGCCCATAATAGTGGGAAAGTGAGACACATGAATCAGTTTCCATGGCTGATGACAGCAAAATCAGCAGTTATGGTTGTGATTGATTTTTTCCTTTACTGACATTTCCTAAACCCCATGAAATGGTATCATTTTACTTGGCATGAATCATTATTAGCTAATGTAAATCATTGTGCAACATACTTTCTTAACCCTTTGATCTTGGGGTCATTATCACTGAAATGACTTAATCCTCTTGATTTATGCTGTAACATAATGCACAATGTACCTCCTCCACTTTGCCCATACTTTACTGCCATCTCTGCCTCACCCTGTTCCAGGCCATACTCCTGTAGGTCTGTCATCATTGTGTGTTGCCAGGTCATCCTCAGCCTTCCTTGTTTTCTTTGAATCTGGGACATCCATCTCTGTACTGTTCTGGGAATGCTGTTGGGAGACATCAGAGGACATGTCCTAGCCATTTTAAAAGGCATGTCCAACAAGTTGGTTTGCTTGTAAAGATCTTTGTTTGTGGTCTTTTTCAGCAAGAAGATCCAGCATAATCTGTCAAGACAACCATTGTGGAAAGCAGAAAGCTTGTTCATATCTGTTGTGATACTCCAAAGTTTCTAATCAATGGAGGAGGATGGATTTTACACAGGCATTTTAGAAATTTACTTTGGTTTTGAGGTCATGCTGCTGAGATTTCCAGATGGGTCATGGTCTACAGTAGACATGTTGAGCTTTGTTTGTCAGTGACTGGATGTCCTTGCTTGTGTTTCTTGGCTTGCTGACTGTACATTCCTGGTATAAGTCAAGTCAAACTACAAAGCAAAGATCCTGATCTACAGTATCATATACAATTGCAGATCAGGGTCTGTGCAATTTTCTGGTGCATTATGTGACAGCTAATTAGGGTCTGTGCTGTTTGCAGGTGCATTATGTGACAGCAGATAAGGGTCTGTGCAGTTTGCAGTTGGACTCATCTTATAAGTTGAAATATATATATATATATATATATATATATATATATATATATTATTTTCTCCGGAATGCAGTATGATTCCAAAACATTCCATAAGCTGTTGCAGTATATGCTATGAAAGGCCTTGTAGAATTCAGTGAAGCTGATGTACAGTGGAGCATTCCATCTAATGAATGTTCTGCTCTGTGATGTAATGCAAAATACATATCTATATGTGCACCCTCTTCCTGTCTGAATCCAGCCCCTCTCAGTTGTAGGAGGAATACAGGTAGCCTGATTGATTCACAGGAGTAGGATTGTGCAGAAGACTTAACTGGACACAGAGAGGACAATCATACCATGCCAACTGTCACAATTTTCAAAATCTTTGGAACTTTGATGATGAGTCACTTGGCCTGGTCTTTAGAAATTGTTTCTTCAGTCCATATACAGGTAGAAAAAATGAAAGGGTTTTCACTGCTGTTGGTATGGCCTTCAAAAACTCTGCATAGATGTTGTCTGATCCTAGAGTTTATCCATTGTTCATGGACTTTAGGGTATTTTCTATTTCAGTCTCTGATGGGGACTTGTATTTTGTGAGACTGTCAGTGACTGATCTGCTGGTGTTTCTGGTTCCTGTCAGTTCACTGGATGTTCTTAAAAAGTTGTATCCATCTCTCAGGCAGTTGTGTCTTAGTTTGCAATTCCAGTCTTTGATTGCTATTCCTTTGTTCAGCACAGATCTCTGCTAATTTTATAGATGGTAGTCATCTCTCCTCATTCTGCTGCTTGCTCAACTTCCACTGCCCTGCTGTCAATGTAGACTCTTTTGACTCTTGTGGCACTTCTCTTTATTCCTCCATCTTTCAGTTTGTTGACTGTCTGGAGCTGTTCCTGAATTCTTACAGATTTGGTGTTCAGTAGTCTTTTCAGATCTCTTCTGACATGGACTATCTTGCAGGTCTCACATAATAACCACTTATTGATTTTTCCTTCCTTGAAACCCAGTATCATTTTGCTTATTTCATCGTATAACTCTGAGACTGAATTCCATTTGGATTGTGTCTTTGGATTAGCAGAACATGTTTCCATCAGGTTGGCTAGTGTGCTGAATCTGTTCTCAAGTTCTGTGAGAAACTGTGCTTTCACCTCTGAAATACAGAACATGTAGATGGCAGCCTTTTGTCTCCATTGTTCACCCATGCAACAAAGAAATCTAGCTGTTTTACTAACCTTACTTTTCTTATCTCAGTCTAGTTGTCTCAGTCAGGTCTTCTCATTTTCCTTCATCATAATCTTGAGACAAGCATGTAGTGTCTGCTGTTGACATCACTTCCTCTGAAGGCAAATACATCTATCAGTGAACTTCCTCAGTTCCTGTTGATAAGGCTGCCATCAATCAGAGATATGTCTCCATCATTAGGGTATGTCCAAGTGTACTTGTAGATGTCGTTATGAGGGAATAGGGTACTTCCCACAACTAGGTCATTGCATACTCACAGATCAGTTTGGCAATTTCCATTATTGTTGATGACATCACATCTATGTCTGCCCATGATGCTTTGTCTGATTCCACCTAGTATTTCATGTTGCCTACAGCAAGTATCAAATCGTGCCTGGAATTTTGTGTATCATAACTTGCAGCTGCACCTATCAAGAATGATGAAATATGCATGAAGAATTTTGTTAGCAAAAACTTATGTTTTTTTTGTCTAAACTCCTTGACAGATTTTGTTCAATCATAGAACAAATCATTTAAAAGCTGAGACATTTGCTCTGCGACGTGCTTGTTCAACCTTTTACATTGAGGTTGGTCTCACATTTTACAACTATATTCTGATCATGTGCTTAACTTAGAGGCCATAGCTTTGTCTTAGCCAATATGATTCGTGTTTTAGTGTTATTCGGGGCTTGTGGATATGTTACAAAAATACCATAAAAATGCTCACAATCTGCCTGGTCAATTTCAACCTGTTTCATTTTTCCAGTCTTTCATGTGCTTTTTAACAAAATTTTAAACCTCAATCCAAAAGAATGCAGGCATTTGTACTAGCTGTGATCACACTGGAAATGCACTTGTTTTCAGCTTTAAATCATTTTGTCATTTTATGTCATTTATACATTTGGGGGCATTTTTTTTGTCTCAGGTATTTCATAATGTTGAGTCTCATTTTCTCTTGTTTAGTAGTGCTTGTAGGCTTAATTCATTACAGTTTTATTGTTGAATCTGCCTTGTTAGAGATTTAAACTCAGAAGCTCAGCATAGTGATGAGTCTGCCTTGGCAATGGCTGGACAATGCAGCAAGTCTGCCTTGGCAGAAGCTTGACAAAACAACAAGTCTGTCTTGGCATAAGTTTACATAGCATTGAGTCTGCCTTGACAGAAGCTTGACACATCAGTGAGTCTGCCTTGCCAGAAGCATGACACAACAATGAGTCTGCCTTGACAGAAGCTTGACACAGCAATGAGTCTGCCATGGCAGAAGCTTGACAAGCATTGAGTATGCCTTGACAGAAGTTCAACATAATGATCATAGTAACATCAATATACATGTCCATACAGCTGTTCACACACTAGATTTACCTAAGTGTTAAAGTTTTTTTCTTAGCTATGTAAAATTCAGGCCCAAGAAGAAAGGGATCAGATATGAATGTGTACTACAGTTATTTTATTAATATTAGCTTTAATGTCATTATTGTTGTTACTTGATACACTAAAAGACAAAGACAATATGTATACACTGGCCATGCATCTGTGCATTCATCTGTTCACCCTATTTGGGCTATAACTTTACACATAAATCTTGTAGGATGAGGATGAAGAAGTGTCAAACTCTCAAATTGGGCTGTGGTAACCTACTTTCCAAGGTTTATTATCTTTGATTATCCAGACTTGTAGTGTTTGGTACAATGGGACATGAAAGTGTATAGTGAACTGTTTTTGTTTTTAAACTAAATTTTTCAGGTTTGCATAAAACATTGCTTGAAAATCATGTTAGAACTAAACTTCCAGCAGTTATCACTGAATTTCAGTGTGTGTGTGCTTCTTGGAATAAAGGTGTGTTGTGTACAAAAATTGGGCAGATGCTATATATTCTAAAGATGTATTAAACATTGCTTAAAATGAAAAAGCATGTTATTCTCATGTGTTTAACTCTACTGGTCATAGAGCAGAAGACAGACTGACATGTCGATCAGTGTTTATCCCATCATGCTCTTCTATCCCAGATGTATATCATCCCAGTAGTTTTTGAAGTACTTTATCAATCAAAACTAACTTATGGGTAAGAATTTATATTTATTAAACATTGGTGAAGTTTAATTTGTATTAATTCCTAACAAGACTGTATAGACTTAATCAGAGAATTTATGCACTACATAATAATAAATAAAGCAATGGCAGGATATATGTTTATATTTGGAAAATGTTATCACAATAAAGATTTCTTTTATTTGCTATTAGATGAAAATAATGTTATATGTTTTACTTTGTCATTGCGAAATTAAATCTGGGAAATGTTATTTCATTCAGGCATTTTGTGGTTTATTAATCACTTCCCATCACATTTACTATCCGTAACAGTGGCAGTGACCATCCAGCATAGCTTCCTTGTGATGTCTTTCATTCCAGTCATGTCCTGATAGATCCCATTTGAATTAGTACCCTGTCATGAATTTGATTACACTTAAACATTTATTAATGGTACCATGATTGGGAACTATTAATTGTGCCATAGTGCCATGATTGGGAATTATTAATTAGAACTAGGTAAAACTCAATTGTTAACACTTTACAGCAAATTTTTTTAGGAGTTATGGCTCCTGCTTTGTTTGTAATGTTGAAAATTGTCCCTGACTGCATTACTTTTGTTGGGGTATCCTTGTTATCTGTATGTAAATCAACAAAGCGCTTGGCAAAGCACTTTTTTAGCATGGATTATGATGTAAATTATGAAAAATGCAAAAAAATTATTTGATCACAACATCTCGGAACTAATAGAACTTTAATTTTAGGAACAAGAAAAGATTATTTTTAGAATGTTTTCATGATAAGTCAATAGTTATGTAACTTAACTTTTTATGTGCATATATGATTTATTACAAGATTGGCATCATCACTCAGAGAATGACAGTATCAATCTCTCCAGTAGGCCATTAAGGTATGCTTCAAATCTCTGTATTCCAGTAACATCATCACATAAGCTGGCTGAGTGTAGGACGCCTTGGTTTTAATGGGTAAGAGAAGATTGATGGCCCTTTTTAACTTGGTCTGTGATTGTGCCATTAACGATGGAAGTCATCTAAAGAGCACTGATTTCAGAGTCGGAAAACAAAATAGCAGAAGTAAAGATCTACTTCATCCTAGCTGCAAAGAATCCGGAGTCTTCCATAAATTTGTTGAGTGACTTCAATAGCTTTACTATACTTTGTCGCTGCCCATAGTCACTTTATTTCACTGAATGTGGATGCTCAGTGATGTTAAGAAACATGTACAGACATATTTCATGTTAATGACAAAAGTAAATACGTAAATAGTTTTAACTTCCTTATCAGCTCAAACTCATGATGGCATACTAAAACCATTTACATCCTCTTGAAAATAGCCAATTGCAGTTTGAGCCAAATTATCAGCTAAACACTTCAGGTAAACGATATGTCCGTTAGCTCCATCAATGCAGCCATGAATTGGAACATGTCAATAAATTAGCTTAAGGCTGGAATCCTTGTGCCTGCAAGAAATGAAGGTGCAACCTAAATTTCAAATTACGATAGTGATAATTGTATTGCTTAGGGTGTGTGTTCCCAGCCCAATACACTTTTTACAAGGCAATATCTCAAGGTAATTGGAAAGTATTACAAGTGCTTTACACATAAAGGAAAATGTTGCAAATTAAGACACAACCCAATATTTAACAGCTAAAGAACTTGTGCTTCCAGTTAAACTTTATTTCTCATATTAGTTGCATAAGTGAATCAAACTACCTGAAGATTGGTAAGACAAGTCAAATGAATCAAACTACTTGAAGATTGATTAGACAAGTCATATGAATCAAACTACCTGAAGATTGGTAAGACAAGTCATATGAATCAAACTACCTGAAGATTGGTATGATAAGTCAAATGAATCAAACTACTTGAAGATTGATGTGATAAGTCAAATGAATCAAACTACTTGAAGATCGGTATGATAAGTCAAATGAATCAAACTACCTGAAGATTGGTATGATAAGTCAAATGAATCAAACTACTTGAAGATTGGTCTGATAAGTCAAATGAATCAAACTACCTGAAGATTGATGTGATATGTCAAATGAATCAAACTACCTGAAGATTGATGTGATATGTCAAATGAATCAAACTACTTGGAGATTGGTATGATAAGTCAAATGAATCAAACTACTTGAAGATTGGTGAGACAAGTCAAATGAATCAAACTACTTGGTTAGACAACCCATATTGTTATGCCTTGGTATAATTTGGGTAATGGGAATTATCTGGAACAATATTACAATCAAGTGTGTTATAACGAGGGAGAGCTATATCTACTGTGCATGTATGTACACAAAGTTGGTAGATATAATGCAGCAGATTAGAACAGGTTGATACATGTACATGCTAGATCATGCAAATAAAGGCTGTTTTTTTATCACACAAATTTTCCATGCCAAGAAGACAGCTGCAGTACTGCCATGTAAATGCTAAGTACTGGAGGGGTAGGGCTGTTTTAGTAAACTTGCTGACGCTGAAAGGGTTGCACATGCTGCAGCTGCAGATTGGTTAGGACAACAGTCAGTATGGTACATATTTATCTACCACCCCTTAAACAAATTTAATATTGTCATTTTGATGTCAGTACCCCCCAATGAAGTTCATCAGGCCGATATTTTGTTTTTACCGCATGAAAACTGGCAGACGTTAATCACACACATACAATTATGCGGGGCCCCGAGTGGCCGAGTGGTCTAAAGCGCTCTTCGTTACGGATCACTGCCATCTCACCTCTGTCTGCGGCGGTTCGAGTCAAAGATTCAGCCAATGTGGGCATGTGAGAAAGCTTGCCAGTAGCTTCTCGTGGGTCGGTGGTTCTTTCCGGGGTTTTCCGGGTTCTTCCTCCACCATTAATACTGGCCGCCATGTATAGCCTATCGTGCTGAAAAATGGCGTTAAACCCCACAACAACAACAACAACAACAACAATTATGCATTAATTGTTGTTGATGTTGCAGGTAGATACAAAGAAGCAGAACCATTATCCGCTAAAACAGCCAGCGAATTAGCATCTGTGTTTGAACAAATTTATCGATGAGGGCCCTTGCAATGACCAGTTATTACAGTTAGATCATGGCAAAGAATTTCTTGGTGCAATAACATCGATGATGAAACAACATCAAAATCACACTGTGTTACATCATGATCAGGCAATCGTTGAATGATGTAATTGAAGACTTGCTGAGCAATTATTTTGATATCAATACACTCAAGAAATTTCCAACAACACATGATCTCTTGAATGGGTTACAAGACTACCAAGTGTAATAGCCGCATTAAATAATAAAATTGCAATTTGAATTTCTATGAAAGCTATCAGTGCAATCACAAAAAAACACATACCAGAACAACAACATGACCTTTACTAGGTAACGTGACTATCAGATATTTATATGAGCCTGGAGACTTTGAAGGAGGTAGTAAATAAAGAGCAACCTCACATAAAAGAGTGTAACTGCACATAAAATTTCCAGCGTGGTAAGATCCACAGGTAGACCTGCAGTTTACAGAAAGAGTATAAATGCACATAAAATTTCCAACATGGAAAGATCCACAGGTAGACCTGCAGTTTACAGAAAGAGTGTAAATGCACATAAAATTTCCAGCGTGGAAAGATCCACGGGTAGACCTGCAGTTTACAGAAAGAGTGTAAATACACATAAAATTTCCAGCAAGGAAAAATCCACCGGCAGACCTGCAGTTTACAGAAAGAGTATAAATGCACATAAAATTTCCAACATGGAAAGATCCACAGGTAGACCTGCAGTTTACAGAAAGAGTGTAAATGCACATAAAATTTCCAGCGTGGAAAGATCCGCGGGTAGACCTGCAGTTTACAGAAAGAGTGTAAATGCTAGCACAGTGATTATTTTTGTTGTTGTAGCATCATGATCACCGACACATGAAGATCAAACTCATGTCCTGAGTTTGACCCTTGGCCACAATGGTGCAGTTATCCTGAATAAATTCAGGGATAACCCTCTGTAGTTAAGACAGTTTCGTCACTCTTGGTACGGATAAATAAACTAAATTTTACCATTCAGTATGGTCATCGATAATCCAAATCGTAGTATCAGAAATAGTTAATCCCTGGGATGAATGAACAGTTATAGCATATCCTAGGGTCCAATACGATGCTTCAGCAGTGAGAGTTTTCTCAACCACACCCACATCGACGACAACAATATCATTCAGTACAATTTTTTTTTCTCATTTGTTCCAGGAATCGATACACCAATACTTTGTTTACGTGTATCAGCTGGGTGATAACACAATGGGACATGTAGACCTGGATATTTTTCTTGATGAAGCAGAAATAATCACTGCTGAAGTGAATCACGAACACATTTCCTTGATGCAACTATCAGGTCACTAGGATGCCATAACTTCCAAAAATCCTCATTTGTTGTTTCTGGAATTACTTTATGCAATATCGAGCACTGAACCCTATCCAGCTGCAGTTGTATTAACGTTTTAAATTCTTTCAACAACTCATCAATTGCCCTGCAGTCCTCGAGCATTTCTTTATAATAATCAATATATTCTTTTAACCAGCGATGTGGGGATTCGCCGTCAAAAATGGGGTGGGGGTGGCCATGATCACTGCACATAACCAAGGCTGTATTTTTCGTCAACAGACATTGAAGAAATATTTTAACATGTCCACCAATACAGTGCATATCTCATCCCATATAATAGTCTTAGGAACAATGCCGTTGGGCATTTCTGCGCATCTAAGGTTTCTGTCTCCAAACAAAACGCATACCGAATTTGAATGATTAATGAAAATAAAATACTGCAAAGCTTACCATTTGAAAAGAGGCAATTGTCACCAGAATATTCTGTTCAAAATATTATTAATTTTGGACACATGGGATACCACCCCACATGTTTTCGTGACTTGCAATATGTAGGCCTATTCTGCGCACAACTTTGAAAAGATGTAATGTTTATCCATCGGGCTACATAAATGAAATACATTACTTTTGACTGTTTCTGTCAGCATTTCAGTCGAGTAATTAGGTCAGATGATAGCTAGTTTTACAAAATTCAACCTAACAATGCCAATAAATGGCAAGAGATATTAAGCAAACTAAAGCGATCTTTAATTTTTTGTAGTAAAGTTCAACATTTTATACAAAATAAATTATGTGGAAGAGAAACAACAATGAATATGATGTAACGTGTTTACAACGTCTTGTTTATGGGGAAGAATTACTCAAGCATTTAGAAAGAGACTATACGCCGGGGAATTATTTGAGAATACTGTTCTAGCTGCAAGTTGACACATTGGGTAGCAGACTATATTGTACATGTGAGACAACTTCTTGCAAAATTGGAAACTTTGATTAAGATGCAGAATTTTTTACGGTATAAATTTCCATCTTTTATATAATGTATTTATTTGTATGATTCTAAAAGATACATAATAAATAGGATTTTCTGGGTTACAGGTTCAAGAAGGTCATGGAGTGGGTCTTCATGTTGACATTTAGAAATCATATTTTCCTATGCCTTTCGAGTCGAAATCTGGTATATTTCTGTACACTTTATGAATATCACTTTTCTTAATTAAAGTACATCATTCTTTCTTGATACAAAGTGGATTTTTGACCCAAAATACATGTGATCCAATGTTTACAGAAATGACTTATTGTTGCACAGTATTACCTGACGCACAGAATTGGCCAACATGGTGGAATATATTTCTTACCCATCCATTCTTGGGTCCAGGTGTCTCCCTTCCATTGAAAGAAACTGTGATAGGTATGTGACTTAACCCCTCGTTGTTTCATCTCTCTGGCGAGCCGGTGAGTAGGCATCATCACAACCATATCATTGTTCAGAAACAGATTTATTGCGCGTGTCGTTTTCCCGGAACCACCTGGCCCATGAAGATAAATAGTTTTATGCCTAGCAACAGAATCATCTACAGGTGGCGCTGATGACTGTTGTGACAGCTGTGAGATCCTGTAATATTCAGGTAGTAGCTTGTAATCTGCAGATTCTGAATAATCAAGGATCATTTCATTCTACCCCATGGAGCATCTCCAGCCCTTGTATCACATTCATCTAACAATCCAATATTTGTTTTATCGATACAAAATGAATCTGTGGCGACTCTGACCGCTGTATCAGGAAATGTGTTTATTACTGATATAAGATTTATGGAAACATGCTAACATCGAAGATCTTAAATAAGTATTTTGCCAAGAATTCCCATCATAGTAACACACAATAGTACCCAGCATAGTTTCATTGCTCAAGAATACACTCTCTGTGTACACAAGCGTGCATTTGCACGTTGCGTTTTTGATTATAAAATCAAGTTCAGCCTCATCGATAATTAATCATGTACAGCTTCATCGATGATGCAGTGAGGCTCCTTGTGTAAATTTACGAATGATTTTTCTGCCCAAATCCTTTGCAAGCGACGTCTCGCAGTTGTCAATGGGTTCTGGCATCCAAACCTGTTTTTGTGGCCGATACAAAATTATTGCCTCACTCACTGTCAGCGATAACAATATCGCCAAATTAAGCATATTTCATAATAATACTATTGGAACCCAGCCACGTTCATTTTTCACACAGTAATCGTTTGGATTTATCGCCTGATTCGGTTTGATAAAATGGTCTCCATGAATTTTTCTTCTGAGCAAAATGAGCAACCATAGACGGAACAGGAAAACAATTACTCCGTAATCGTTCGATCTTTTCGTTGTCGGCAGTTTATTTTCGTGCAACTTCAGTCATTGTTGTATGAAGAGATTCAGCACGATAAAGATCCCTGCATGGTCGTACAAACTGATCAAATTGTCATTGCTCATCATCACTCTGAAACAACCACACAGACACTGGATCAGTTTTACTGATCTCACAACTTTATTCAAATATATCCCCCCAGTGTCATAACCAGTGCTGAAAGAACCAGGAGCATATCTAACTCGTTTATCTCGTGGAAATATTGTTATACTTGATCTCCAAGCATGAGCGTAATGGTCAATTATTGTGATCGGAGCTCCATTTTTCAAGTACTTAGCACTGTAGAAAACCATCGCTGGTTATTGTTTTAACCATTTTGGATATCTTAAGGTCTTTTTTTAAACTCAGCAATATCGCTAATTGTGGCCCCACTTGATTGCACTCTAGCCTCCCATTGATTTTTTTAATCATGAAATGTTGTCAGTTCCTTCCCTCGTAATGCATTTTTAAAGTGTTCTGTGATTCTCTGGGTGACACAGATTAAAATGCCACCAACCGGGGTCACTAGCGTCCCTTGCATTGGTGCAGCCGCATTGACATCAGGCTCATTTAACGGATAAATAGCATAAACCACTGCAGTCGTTGGATATGCCTTTTAGTAATTGGGTTTGCTAATTCCAGTTAACATTCCTGGTCTAGAATTTCTATCTAACACAGCCACCCAACCATCCCCATCTCTGGTGCTCGCACCCCCGCGGTTTTGTGATTCACGAACAAGGTCACGTTTATCATGGATAATCCAAGTTACATTGCCATTGTCGTCAATGGCAAAATACATTTTATTCTAAAAATATCCTTGTCCATCATGTAAATAATCCACGATTTTTGCTGTTAGTTGGTCATTTATTGTAGCATCAATCTGGTGACTAGCACCAGGAGTGGTGTCGTGTCTGACTCTCAATGTTGACCACACACGAATTTCCCCATCTTGGCCCCGCGGATATGATGAAGTAATTTCAAATGACCTCTAGCTGCTAGCACGTGGCATGCTCGCTTGCTATGGTCCACATCTTTGGGACCAGCTCTTAGGGGTGTCATGGTCAATCTCTCAAGATAGAATCGCCTGCTCCGATGACCAAAGGCCCTGGGCCCTGTCACGGATAATCGTGTAAATTTCTCTTTTATATAATTATGTTACGGTACTTATTGTGCGTATCACATGTAAAGTTTGCAAAAGAAGAGTCTAGGGACAAAGCCGTGTTTGAAACATAACAAGGGGGTGGGGGGGGCGATGATGTGCGTGGAGTGTGGAGGTAGAAAATACAGAGCGCTAAAATGGTATTATGATAAGAAGAAAAAAATGAACGCTGGGACAACAGAAACACTCCAATCCTTATACTAGTATCAATGATGCTGTCATCAAGGATGTTACCGACTTTCTCGCTAGAGTTTCGAGATCATCATCCCTGGCTGATTTATCAGCTACGACCCGCCTTGATGCTGGTCACTCACGTTGATGTTGATATCCTTGATACTAGTATCAAACGACCCTGAGTAAAGTAGGTGATCCAGTGCCACATTATTGTTTTTGTGTTTTTTTTCTTCGATCGATTATAATTTAGACAAGTGATATTTATTATACAATGGGAGCAAGGAAACAACAACGATAAAATTGGAATACAACCATTTCGAGCACATCCTGTTATCAGCAATTATGAAGCGTCGTGCAAGGGTGTGATTGAAATTGTTGAAACAAAAAAACAGTGGTTCCATTATTAATGCTGGCTATCTTAGGTTCGGTGCTGGGGAAAAACTTACCTCTTCCACAGGTTCATTTATGAATGTTATAATGGATAGATCGGGCGAATCTTGTTATGGATCATATTGATTTGAATCCAAGAAATAAATGTTTGCAAGATCTTCAGACTATTACACAAAGTGAGAACTGTAAGTGAGGTTGCGGAGGTCAGGTGAGGTATCCATGGCGGGTAGTGTCTAAATCTACAGACAGGTGAAGAGCGAATATTTCAATTGACATATGCAGCTGCCAAATATTTTGGTATGGACCCATCTTCAGTTCACTATGTTGCAAATCATGTAACCAACTCAACATTGTCAAAGAAATATAATTAGTGAATAATATTTCAATATTTCATTGTGCACAACAACAACAATCCCCTGGTAAACTAAACTGGCACAAAAAAAACACTCTGCTTGTGCTATCTCTCTCTTTTTACAATGGCAAATGTGATTTAAACAAATATTTATTATTAGTATAATGAATCACGAAAATATAATTACGATTATTTCTGAGATTGAGCAATTATACAATAATCCGTCTTCCACTGGCGAGGGAGTATTATACAATTTAATGAACAACTCCAACCCCAAAATATAATGAATGAATTTGAAACAAGGAATGAAAATTTGAATATTATTAAATTAATTCAGCACATGATGAGGTTATCTCTTGCACGTGTGGAGGATATACAAGTCCCCTTGTTCGCCCCACTGGCTGCCGTTTTTGAGAAAATCCGGTCAGCGTTAACTGCTGAATACGAAGTTAAAAAAAATTAATTTTAATTTACAGTTAAATAAATTTATGCTTTAAAGCAAAGATGATTTACTCTAAATTACATAATTGCTAGCTAGCTTAGCATGGGAAAGTTGTGACCCTGAGATTGTAATGTTGCTATTAGTAGTAGTAGTAGTAGAGTTGCAATTTTCATATGCTGACTGACTGCTAAGGAATGTGACCTGCTGACTGAGCGGTGGCTATACAAGCCATTGAGTGTATTGTAATATTTTGTAGTAGTCGTAGTTGTTAATACTGACTGACTGGCTGGTCGAGGAGCTAGCTCCTGGGGGGAGGGTAAGATAATTATTATTATTATTTTTATATGTTTACTCTGCGGAGTACACACACAGTAGTAGTAGTAATCATGCCAGTACCTTGGTGGAGGGGGGCTCTCAATGAAATATATTTTTGCCCCCTTTTTTGTTTGTGTGAGACTAGTATCTTAATTACACAACCCTATCTTGCGCATAAAGGCTGATTGATAACACTTCATTTCTCATGTCCAAAAGATAATTCTTTTGGTCTATGAAGCGAAAGTGTATGCAGGACAACGAGGGGTTATGCGTTTGCAAATACACTGGATTGACAGAAACTATATTAATCAGGTGGTCCAGGGGTGCCTCTGGGGTAAAGGAATACAGAATATAGCCTTGGGCTGCTTGTTTGGATTTTTTAAAGGTCTGCTTGGTAACTGCTTTCGACCTCATTAGCAACTAAATTGACAGAAATCGTGGAAGTGATCATGACAACACTAGGGGATATATGTCATCCAGCCCTATTTGGGTCGTTATTGTGTTTGAGTATCACTGATGGAGAGGATATTGCATTCCAATGTCAATTAAGACAATATTCATTGACGATATTGTTGAGGTGTTTTTTTTCACTCTTCGGTATCAAACCCTGGTATTGTGAAAGTTGGCAGTGCTGCCTCAGTGATCCTAAAGTGCTCGAGAAACAACCTTTCAGTTTCGGCGTCAATCGAAGTTTGGTGCATGATGGCTCTGTAAATATACTCAAAATTGTATAGTACCATATTTAGATGCACTATCCACGCAATGATTTTTTGAACCAGATAATCGTTGGGACATTCATTTACATAATTGGAAAGCAATTGTCATAGAGTATCAGTTGCCTGATTGTACTCATGTGCACCACTGTCTAGAAATGGTCTAACATTCGCGTCATAGTAAACACAATGAGGCCCCAACCGGCCACCACCACGGAGATCCCATGTAAGGCCAATTAATAAAATTGTCGGAAGACATGCACTAGTCTGTCAGTGAAGTTACTAGACCGAGCTATAAGTATGTTTTGATTTTTGACTGACCACGGTAAACCTTTCGGGTAATCTGGGTCTTAATTTTCTTGCATTTGTTTGATAATGAGCATGCTGTGGTTGTGGTAGTCATTCTGGTCCTGGTGGTGCTATTTTTGGCCCCACTAATACAATTTGAATCAATGATTGATAGATATCAATGGTATAATCGGGGTGGATATTTCTAACGCAGCACTTAACATTGGCTCATGTAACGTTATTGCAGTTTTAGATTCTCGCCCCAAGATGGATTTATTTTTATACACAAATACTAGTGAATTATTGGCTGGTAATCCACCAAACTATGTTGATCTAATATTGGGGCAACTATTATACTCTCACAATTGTGCCAGTGCTATTTCAAGAGACCTACCGTTCAGTGTTTGAATTGATGTAGGAAAACTAATATCAAATTCTGGTTGCATTGAAGCCATGCGTATCATTCTAGTGGTTGACGGTGCAGTATTTTCAGCTATTTGTTCTTGCAATACTCAAATTTCACGATCTTCCATCGCCATTTATGATAATTTTATACCCTTTATTCTAATTGATGTCTTCCAGAGGCTAGTAGTGGTGTAGGCACTGAGAGATGCCCTGTTGCATCATAGTAAATTTTAGTCATCATAACAAATTCGCAGTCAGTAGTTATACAGTCATTCAGCGCTGACAATATCAGCGATGATAATCTGCTGTACGCATGTGTTACCTTAGATAGCAACTCTGTATACTTGTGTAATTTATCAGTCGTGCATGTCGATAAATTCTTAGCTATGATATTAGCGATACCAGCAACACCTGTTATAACAGCCATACCGATTCCCAACACTGGCGCTATCACGTAGGTGGAGGATAATGTGCCGATTAACGTCATCGTTCCAGCAACTACGTCTGATGCAGTGTAGGCAACAATGTCAACAACCACAATGCGTCGACAGTAATTTTTCTTTTGTTTTGCCATATAGGCATTGATGATATCGCTCAGCAATCGCTGCCATTCATGGGTTTGATTGAATCTGTAAGTGGAATCATAATTCATTGACTTGGGTGTTGAGGGGGTGGCATTATACGAGTGCTAGCACTCTAAGTAATCAACTAAGTGACCAGTGAAGATACTGATGCTACAAATTTCACACACCACCAGTAAGTGGTTGCGGTTAATTTTTGATCAGTTTGTTCCAGTATATATGTTTCTTCAGTGCCATGATTTAATACAATTGACACAGTTCCAGAAAATTCATCAGTTGAATGGCGCCATGGATAGTTGGTAAATATCCTAAATTTTGCAGAACTAAACACGGAGAACCTGTACACCCAAGTAACCCCAGTGGTATGTTTGAGGGTTTTATTTTGCTATGACCGTGAGCGAATACTGTATATACAACATTAATAGGTGGAATCATGTGCGTACTCTAGTCGCTTTTATGTTGTTTTTAAAAAAAATATTTGTGCAAGTTTAATGCTGGCCACCGTTGGATTTCTAAAGAACTCAGTGGTGGTTCTTTTTATGTTTCTACTAAAAGTTGTAAACGCGGTCGCATGAGTAATATAATCTGATATAAAATCAAGAAGAAATAATAAATGCTATGTACAACGAGTTAGTAAACAAATTAATTTCATTTGTGAAATAGAAATATTAATTAAAACTGTACAAACGTACTGGCTCCTTGTCGCAGATAAGTTCTGTTCGCGAAAAGGACTCATTATTAACACTTTATATTGAAAAGAAATATTAAATGTTATGTAAATTGAGTTAATACATAAAATATTTAATTCATAAAATAGAAATATTGATTGAAACCATTATTAAAAACGTACTGGGCCCTTTCGCAGACGGCAAGTCCTTTTCGCGAAAAGAACCTGTTTAACACTAAATTTATGTTATTAAAGATTATTAAATGCTACGTGAAATGAGTTGCTACATAAAATAAATAGAAATATTGATTGAAAATGTTAGTAACATCATCCTCGGTCTTTTTCACAGACGGTATATCCTTTTCGCGAAAAGGAGTCCTTTTCGCACTTTATACCCACCTTTGCTGCTGTGAAAGGGACCGACCATTAAATTATATATATGAATGGGGTGAATTTTTAAAAAATATATTTCTGGCTTTCAAATGGAGTTCACAAATGATGATACGATATATATACATATATATAAAATCTACAGCATATATTACATAGTTTTAAAAATACATCGAGTTTAAAGACGAAAATACTATCCCGGCTAAACATTATCTATTTGTCCTCGCCTCGTGAGCTTTTAAAGGTCCGTCCCGTGTGGAAATATGACATGCGTTGATTTACGAGTCAAAATGAGCAGACTGTTTTCGTAAAGGAAGACAAACATTCTATTAAGACTATCAACTTAGGTATATTTTTATTTCGCAACACTACTGTTAAGTCGCTCTTTTGGCCCTCGGATCAAGAAGTGTTGTATCAAGTAAAATGTTATGTATTTTCGCGGATGTTACCTATTTTCATTAAGAACGTAAACTGTATTTTTCACAAGGAAACGTTTAGCTTCTATGATGAGAATTGCACATCAGTTTCTTTTTATTATAAGCATAGAAGATATAAATGTTTTAATGCCTTGCAGGTACTTATTTATACCACGACAACACATAAATAAAAACCCGTGTAGTAATGAAGCCGTGAGGGTTACTCAAGTCTAGTCCTACATGTAAGACCTTGATGCTGATATTTATATTTTGGGCGTCAGCACTAAAACAAAGCCAACATGTGCTATCTCTTACATTGTAAGACTAACTCAAGTTATGTCATTGTGGTCATGTTCACACATTTTAATTGTTTTATTATATTATTTAATACTAAAATAGAGTAACCAAAGTCAATTCAGTCAGGATTGTTGAACATTCTACACTTTAAATGGCTTTTTTTTAATGAAAAAATGTATTGAACAAAATTGTTGATTCCTTGGACTTTTTCATTTCATGTTGGTACTAAACTGAGCCAAAGAAACCAAGTCTAAATACGCAGCTTTCATTGTGACATCAGTTTCCAACATTGAGTCAGTTTGTAATGGATCACACTTTTAGTTTGACCTGGTCTAAAAATGTCCACGCACTTTAATATTGATTTTTGTTGTATACATTTCTTGTGAGGTGTAAATAATGACCTTCCAAAGGAATATGGATGTATGATGATCCAAATAAACTGAATAACGACCTCAGAAAGGATGAGTAATAATATTTTTTAAAATATGAAACCCATTACTGAACTAAGAAGTACTGAACGAATGACTTGTACTATAGCAGATGATTGTTAATGCTGTGTTGTAGTACAGAAGAAAGCTGGACAAGTGTATTATTAGTAAACCAAATACTTGCTTCATTGAGACAAAAATGATCACACATTTACTTCTGTACACACAAACATAATTTTTAAGTATGTTTCTGCTTCTTCAGTTGATGTCTTTTTTATAAAACTGTATAGCATTTTGAAGAATTGATTTTAGTTATCCATAGTAAATCTAAAGTTTGTAATATTTTTGGCCACTGATGATGCCATAGGAGTAATTATACTTGAGAATAAATGACATAAGTGTTGCTCATTGGACATGGGATTGCACGTCTCCTCTAATTTGTGTGCTATGTCCCACAAATCTTGAAACTTTCGGTCAGAAAAGATTAAAAATTATGCCTACACCTTTTCATTAATTTTATGACAGTCAAATCATATCTGTTGGCACTAGTAACAGCTATTTCACAAAGGTAATAAACACTGTTAGAAGGCAGTGATAATCAATATTAAAAGTTTAAAACTTTTTGTTCTGGATCTGCATACTTTAATTTGCCCATTAGGCTCCCCTTCCAAAATATGAGTGTTTCCAGTCAGCCGACCATCCCGGTTTTATGTTGTTGATCCTAGCACCTTTTCCCCCACTGTGTTGCTTTTATTAAAATGAATTGCCATCTGAAAAGTCAAGTTGCCTTTTGGCAATTTTGATATAGTAATAATAAAAGAGTGGTCTGAGTTTGAATTAAAGTTCTTTGATTAACAAACACTAGCCTTTATTACCTTTAATAACATCATAGCCATATATACTTGCTTAAAAGTTCCATCCAACTGCAGGGGGCCCTGAGTGGCCGACTGGTCTAAAGTGCTCACCATTATGGATCACTACCATCTCACCACTGTCTGCGTGGGTTCGAGTCTCAGGCTCAGCCAATGTAAGTATGTGAGAAAGCTTGCTGGGAGCTTCTCGGGGGTCAGTGATTTTATCCAGGTTTTCACGGGTTCTTTCTCCACCATTAATACTGGCCGCCATGTATAGCCCATCTTTTGCTGAAAAATGACATTAAACCCTATAACAACAGCAACAACATCAGTCCAACTGCAAACAAAATAGACCCTCCTTTGCTCTACAGTCACAAAATGTGTTGTAGGGGTAAAACGATGCACCCGTTCTGTATATCAATATGATTTACGATACACAGCCTATCATGTACCTTATCAATACACATATTAACTTGATGGTCTTTCCATCTTTAGAAGGTCTGTCAGTGGTTATTGGTACCATATTATATGATATACTTGCTGTATTTCCAGTGAGCAAATTACAAGCAGGCATGTACTTGACATCTATTTATAGGCCATTTCCATCCATGACATGATAATAAAAATAATTTCAAAAAGACTGCCTGTGAGTTGTCACGTATTTGTACTGAATATTTTAGACCACACAAGGCTGCTCCGTTTGATCACTTTAGCCACCAGATAGAGATATTTGATTACATAAATATTTTTACTTATAGTTTAATTTTTTTCCGCCCTCTTTTTTTGCCAGTTTATCTGAACCCAATAAGGGAATATAGTTTTGTAGCACATCATCCTGCCAGGCTATATTGTTTGAGAAATGAAATGGAAATTACATTCTACTACTACGTTGTCTGTAATTTTTATTTGGCCTGGTATTCTGCCTTTTCTGCATTTGCCAAAAGGGTGATTGACTGGCATGCTGCCTATTTTTGTTCATCCAGCATATAAATCAGACTCGTATCTAAATATATTTTTGGGCTCCAAATCACCCACAGGTATCTCCATTAACAATTTAACTAATCTGATATACTTCATAATTGTGAAAATGATTGGCACCATAACAAGTATTTGCCAAACAAAACCTTCATCTTAACCCATATTGGGTTTCTAGGAAGCCCATATTTTATCATGCATTTGTAAGACTTCCTTTAATGCAAGTTCAAGCTACGTCATAATGCTTGTTCCAGGGCACAAAAGGTTCAAGCTACAACATAATGCTTGTTCCGGGGGGCACAAAAGGTCCAATTGAGTTTAGTTTAACAACCATTTATGTCATGTGACTAGCAATTTAAAAAGTGAATTCCAGGTCAAATGTCATCAATGCTGTAGTTTCATCTAACTTGTCAATAGACTAAAGATATACTGAATTTTTTACTTGCAATTTCTGAGAAGGTACATCATCTTGCTATTGATTTCATGCAGGTATGGCCCAAGGTTAGGGCATTATAGTTTGCTAGGCTGTCTGGTAGGCAACTACACTATGTCGACATTGCAGTGTCAGCAAAGTCCAATTTTTTAACAGGCAGTTGTTTTTATCCTACACCCCAACATAAATGTCCAAATATCAAAAAAGGGGTAGCAAGGGTAAGAGGAAACTGGGACAACTTTATGCCAAACAAGCTCTTGCAATAAAATAATTACCATGGAAATGGGGGGTGGCTGGGTGGGGTGGTATTATGAACCATGTCATTTGGTGTTAATTTGTATATGGCAAGTGAGTGTTGTCAAGTCTTTTTCATTTTGACTAGCAAAAATGAGTGACTGTCCTTGGAACAGCCGTCTCAAATTAATTCAAAATTTAAAGAATAACAAGACAACAGGCAGACAACTAATAAAACTCTCAGTGACTACTGAACATTAAAATAACCTGCATCAACTAAAAAGAATGCACTGCAGACAATATTGTAACACTAAAGATAGCACAACTGCCAAAGCAAATTAAAGTATCTTAAAGACCTAATAATGTTTCCTACCTTAAATATTTTCAGCATGTTTTTTATGTTTTCTAATTTTATGGTGTTTTTTTGTTGTTGTAATCATATCATTATGTTTTTTGTGTTATATGGTTTGTCTAATGTTGTAAAGCACTTAGAGCTTCTAAAGATTGGGTGCTATACAAAGTCCTCATTATTGTTATTATTATCTCCTTTTTTTTAACCACTACTCATGCTTCAAGTATTTTCTATTGAAATTGTGTGTCCCCCACCCCCACCTCCACCTCCCCCATCCCAATATCTGGCAGATACGGGGACACGATGTCAGCCATCTGCCTTTGAGGTTCTTTAAATTCAGCAGTTTTATGTATTATAAATACAGTATATACAGTCATGAAAAAAAGAACATATTTAATTGTATGTAAAGAAAACCCTGTATAGGCCAGCTTACCCAAGTCCGTGGGTGACCACTCCAGACAGGTTTGGTTGTACATGTTCATATGTTAAGAAATGTAACATTTTCTTCTTGCAGATTCTTGGATGTTTTGATCCCATAAACAACCTGAGATGACTAACTTTGACAGGATTCCAATTGTAGATGTTCATGTTGACAATTTCAGGGATAGTTGGCCCTCTTTGATTCTGGCCATCAGGTCAGCAGGATTTATTGCTCTTGACCTGGTAAGGTAAAATAAATTATCCATGCATTATAAATTGAGTATTCAACACTATAACCTGCCAATCCACCCACCCCCCTTTTGCCTTTATGTCGATCCCTTTATTGGTTTTGACTTTTTTTATAGGTCCCTCAATAACTTGCGCCTCACTTATAGTGCAGTCAATGTTTTTGGACCCCGATGTGCACGAGTTATCGAGGGAGAGGTGTACCGTGAATTTGTTCATTTTCTTTGCTTTCAATTTTTGAGACTGTAGACATCTTCATTGTAGATTAGGGAAAATATGTCTTATTGCATCCTCTTAATTATTTTTGTTGGGTCTTTATATTCACGGTCTGTAACAACCACAAAATCCATAAATCTATTCCCCACAAATAGCAACTTAATGCTGTCCCAATATCATCTGTGTGTATCTGTAAAGTCCATTAAAATGGTCCAATTTGGTTTTGTCATTGTTACTTGATCAGTATAATTTTATTTCAGTGTTTGCTCATAGGAATCAAATATAATGAGATTTTGCATGATTAAATACCCTGTTTTGTGTGATTTGATTACTGCTAGGACACAGTCTTGAAGGAACATCCATCAGTGTTAGGTTTCCTCACTTACAATGTGCGTCACTTTTAATGCACAGTGTAAGAAAGAGGGAACGTTATTGCAGTATAGCTGATATAGTGAAGTTCTCAAATCAGCAATCGGTACATACGTTTTTTCAATCTGAAATATTTTAGCATTTTTATTTGTAGCCTGTTTGGACAGCTTGCAACAGAGATTTTTAATCTCATTTTATAAACGTTATTTTGGTAAACTAAGGCTTACACAAAAACGAAAAAAAAAATACGCTGATAATGTGAAACCGAGGCTTAGCTTAACCATTTCATGTCCACAAGTCCTTTAAAACACAGCTTTACTGTACATTATCTTTGCATTTGCATTTCAACTAACACATTTGCATAGAAAGTTGCTGTTCAATGAAATCAGACATTATTTTTACATATATATATTTATCAAAGGAAAAGCTTGCCATTTGTATTTTAGGTGATTATTATTACCTAGTACCTGTCTCATGGTTATTACTTCCTGGTACCTGACCGGTGGTCATTGTTACCTGGTACCTACCTGTTTTATCATTATTATTACCTAGTACCTGTCTGATGGTTATTAATATCACTTGAAGATATGCATACCTGCCATATTCCCACACAGTGTTGGGGTATTTTGGGAACTTTTATGTATTTGAGGTCACTAGGAGGGGGGGTCAATATAAGTGAACTAAAAAGCGATGTCCAATTGAGGATAAGTTGTCTTTTCATATAAGTCTTTAGAAAATTACTGGAAATTCAAATTTAATAGAAAAGAAAATAATGTTTTCTTTGAAGCATTTAACATATTTACAAGACAAAAATGCTTAAGCAGTCATTGTCAAATTTAGTTCATTTGTTTGACAGGAAAAGTATGATTCCCTTTTGTTCGATTGATAAATTTGGATGCTGACTTCTTCTCATGCAGCATAAAATATTTACTTTGGTTTTACTATCTGCCATGGGGTGCCATTTTTCATGGATTCTGTGGTTCCTACTAGCCACAAAATTGAAGACTCAAGGAACTACACATGATACAGAAATCCCCCCTCACCCCCATGTTGTTACTGACACATTTCAAGTGATCAGTTCAGCTATTTGATAATTCAACATTATTACTGTGAAAAAATATTATCTTTTACCAGTATGTTTTATTTCAACCCATTTTCAAAAGAGAATTATAAAACAGTTGATATTGTTTCACTCTATTGTATGAATACAGTATCCATTATCAGTCTTTCCCACGCACCAATTGAAATTGATATGTGTGATATGATCAGTTATGATAGAAAGAATGTAAAGTATTTAAATGAAAGAAGTAAGGATCCATTGTATGTTTGTTTACAGTGATCCTTCATTTAAATAAAACTGCTGTCAAAAACACGACAATACAGTAATGGCAAAATTTATTTTCTATTCTTTATTTTCTATTTTATTCTTTATTCTTTATTCTCTATTCTCTGCAATTCACTCCAATGTGAGATTCATCATTCAGTCACAGTCATGATCCATCTGAATTGATAATCTAAGTAAAACATAGATAAATGCAGACATATTGACTTCTGATTACATATGGCTGACTTTCCTTTTAAAATTTAAATTTTCTTAAAAGCTCATCTCATTTCATTGAGATAGTTTAATCCAAAGTAGCAATGAACTAAAGCATTGGAACTATACACTAGTGCAAAGGGGCTGTCCATTTAATATGTATGCAAAAAATCAGCCGTTTTTAACCCCCTCCCTCCTTTTGCATAGTGTACTTTTTTCTACCCCACCTCCTCAATGCATCTGTATGCTTTTGCTTATTACCCCCACCCACTTCATAGTTTTATAGTTTTAACAGCATGATCAGCGTCATGACTTATGCTACTAAACCCGTCTTGTGCGCCTTCATGTTTCACTGGACGCTGGCTTGGGATCCATGATAAATGCCACATACTGAGTATGTTTGCTTCTTAATATCACCATTTGAAAGTGATTAACAGATCAGGTCAAAGGAAGATTCCATTGGTACTTTTGCAGATACATAACCTATAGACTGTGCCAGAGAACAAAAATACAGACTGTTCTGGAAACCAGAAAAGAACAGTGAGCAGTCTGTCTGCTTATTTACTTCTGGAGTTTCTGTTTGGTTTGAAACGCCAATCAGTTGACAATGTTAGGGACCCCCTGGTGATAATCAGGTTAAAAATTATAAATTGATGAATGTAATAACTAATTTGTATGTGATTTTATGTCATTGATGCTTTTTGTTTTTAAAATCATGAAACAAATGGGAAGTTGTATGAATACTTAAGGTTGTTTGTTGTTGGCTATAGCACATAAGTTTTACTCTTTGTAGCTGTAATATTGTTTGCATTATATTGTACATATGTACCACTTGCTTTGGGTGGCCGAGTGGTCTAAAGCACTCTCCATTACAGATCACTGCCATCTCACCGCTGTCTGCGTCAGTTCGAGTCTTGAATTCAGCCAATGTGTGTACGTGAAAAAGCTTGCTAGTAGCTTCTCATGGGTCAGTGGTTCTTTACGTCTTTTCTGGGTTTTCCTGAGTTCTTCCTCCACCATTAATACCGCCATGTATAGCCCATCGTGTGCTGAAAAATGGCACTAAACCCCACAACAACAACAACAACAACAACAACCACTTGCTCTTACTGCCCCCCCCCCCCCCCGATACACACACAGACACAAAATTCAAACAGACCATACCTTTCTATGTTTGTTCTAAATGGACAACCTCTAATTAAACACTATGTATATGCACTAATTACAGAATAGTACTAATGGTCACAATTAACTGATTTTTGAACAAAACCACTGAATAAACATCGTGTCAATCAGGTCTTCTGGTTCACACTAACGTTCACAATGTAAATAATCATGAAATTGCAAAATTACATAATAATCTTATCTTTCAGAAATATTAAAATAAATAGGGTTATTTGTCACACATTTTTTCTTGAGCTGCTTTCATCCACTTTACATTAAAGGTTTGCCTGCTGATTTTATTGAGCAAGGGTTATTTGGTTGGAGGTTTGTTATGCATATTGAATGATGACATTATCCACATAACACAGTCATCAAAAGGTGCTGATGGTACAACTTTATGGGCAATGGTTTAAGTAAAGGATCATATAGATACATTTCAGTGATCACTTGGCTTGGCATTTGGTAGCATTGGCTCCATTTGGTGTTGAGCACTCTGGCGAAAAATGTTTTGTTAGGGATTGATCTTAACAGATGTTTAATTTGTGGTCATATTAATAGTTGTGTTTGTTGTGGGGTTTAACACCATTTTTTCAGCACACAATAGGCTATGCATGGCGGCCAGTATTGATGGTGGAGGAAGAACCCGGGAAAACCCCGTGAAGAACCACCGACCCACGAGAAGCTACTGGCAAGCTTTCTCACATCCCCACATTGGCCGAATCCTAGACTCAAACCCACACAGACAGAGGTGAGATGGCAGTGATCCATAACGGAGAGCGCTTTAGACCACTCGGCCAGTCAGGGCCCCCCCCCCATATTAATGGTAGTAGACTGTATTGTTTTAACCATTGAAGTGACTACTGTTTATTGCTGGCATAGTTTTGTTCTTTTGTATTCTTTATTTGGGATACTTGTATCCATGAATACAGTATATATAAATATGCAGATTTTGACAGAGGCAAGTGCACAGAATTAGGGTCTCATGAAAATGTAGTCTTTTTTTTCCCACTAAACCACAAAAATGTATACCCACGAAAATAAATGAGACTACAGAATCTGATATGGAGAATTTTTAAGCTAATAACTTCATGTCATTTAGTTTTTAAATTCAGAAGTTGAGGTAGATTCCAACCCTAGAAATTGTGTTGGGGTGGCAACATTATTTTGCCCCTTTGATCAACTATTTGAGGGGGATATGACTTCTCAAAGAAATCCTGGCTCTAGCTCACTTGACTCTTGAGTAGGCAACATTAATTTGCCCTTTTGATCAACTATTTGAGGGGGATGTGACTTCTCAAAGAAATCCTGGCTCTAGCTTACTTGACTCTTGAGTACAACATTTTACTCTGAATTTTGTGGGAGTTAATTGGATGGATCATAGAAACATATAATACATGCTCATATAATCACGTTGTTGGATTAAGTCAGTAGTAAGTGAGATCCCTACATGTTAATGAAGTGATTTTGCATCTGATTGGCTGCCTGTGTTACTAATCTGATTGGCTGCCCATGTTACTAATCTGATTGGCTGCCCATGTTACTAATCTGATTGGCTGCCTGTGTTACTAATCTGAACACCATTTTTCTAATCTGATCTAACTTTTAATACATGTGTTTGCTTACATGACTAATATCTTTGACATAATTGATAATGAGTGCGATACACATTAATAAGGTAATATTGCACATGACTGGCAGAGCTTGTTACCACTGTAGAGGCCATATTTCTGATCTGATCTTGATCAGACTTGAAATAAAGTTCATGTACAATAACAATCTCACAAGACTTCAATAATGAGTGAGATCCACACACATTAATGAGGTTATTTTGCATCTGAATGGCTGAAGTTGTTACAACTTTAAAGAGTATTAATTTTTAATTCAATTTTGAGTGATCTTGGCAGATATATTTAAATCATGAAGATCTTCAGTGGGTACAATTATGAACAAAATGTATGCATGTTAGTGAGATGATCTTGCATATGATTGGCTGAGCATGTCATCACTTTAGTGACTATTTTTGATCATTTATTTTAAAACCTCATAATATATAATCACTTACAATGTGTGCAAGATCTGCGCATGTTAATGAAATGAAATTCATTGCAGTTAGAAATAATTCACAATTCATATGCTATGTATTCAATTTGATTTCCCTGAAAATATACCATTGTTTTCTGTCTCTAAAGAAAAGCATGGGAACTAACTGTTAGCTCCAAGATTGAATTCGTAAAATCAATGAATTATTGCAGTCTTGATACAATTATAATATGGTGTGCAGGGCTTGAAATTGGTGACAGTCAACTAATCCAAGACAAGTAAATTTCCTGTTAGAGTAGTAATTTCAGTAGTCTAATTGCTAGTAAAGTATTGTCACTAGTAAGTATTTTAGGATGGACTAGTGAAGATTCAGCAGGACTAGTAAATTTCTCCTTCTACTAAACCTTCTGGGTATGAAGACATTTATTAAAATGTTAAATTTAACTACTACTATAATCCTCATGCACAGATAAATAGAAGCACTATTTTGAGTGACCAACTTCTCATTGGAAGCAGCTGCCACCATTTGCTTGGTTCTGTTGTATTCAAAGGATGAAAACAAGGATTAGTCTTTAGCATGAACATTTGTATCAATACAAGGTGCATTTAATGCTCTGTCACTTTTCTGTCTCCCTTTCCTCATCTCTTCTTCTCTTTTATAAGAAAAGTTATAAAGTGTAATTTCATGATTTTCACATTCACGCTTGCATTTGATGTACACGTACTAGCTTTCCTCATTTTTAATCCATTACTATGACTTGATAATATGTAAGATATCCAGTACTCAAAAAATCCAATAGCCCAATGCCCATGGCCCCTTTAATTTTAGATCAGGCCCATCCTGTATTCTAAGTGAGGTGTCCATTAGGCTTGTCGAAAAAATTCCATTTTGCTTGAGGAAACTGGAATCGTGCTGATGAAATGTGTAAATGTATTTTCAAAGTGTTGACATACCTGCCAATCTAAATCAGATCACCATTGTCCTTTGTGAAATTGATATCTGATCGAATCAAATTGAAGCATAGCATGTCATGCTAAAAATATGATTTTGTACTTCCAAACCCCATGACATGGTCATGTTTTGAAACAATACAATGTTCAGTAATCTTTTAAAATAGATTGGAAAAAAATCAACCTTGTTCAGTATATGCCCGTTACATGTAGCATGTATAAATGGTAAAAAGCCATGATGGGATCTGATGTAAAACTATCCCTTGGGCAGTTTAAATAATGACAATTAAAGGTAAAGAGGTCAGGTATAAACCACCATTTCACATATCACTTAATTGGTAAGACAAGAGCTAGTCAGATGTGTTTGGAGGCTGCAGTGGGTGAGCCCATTGTGTTAATTTGCATAGGTTGGATCAGGAAGTGGAACAACCGATTATAGTTAAATCAGAAAGATGCTAGATGTATGTACAAGAACAACACAACAGTTATTACAAATCAGTGCCTTGAATGAGAATGTTTAAACCATAATGTAATATATTTTAGACACGTTTGTGAACATTAGCAATATTTCTTTCAAGTCAGATATTGCTTCACATATAAAATGCAAAGCATGATCATTTCCATTGTTAGAATAGTGCTAAGTGTAATTCATTATTGAAGCAGATGTAGGAAGCAATTAACTGTCAGCAGATCCCAACAAAAAAAATTTCAGAACTCTAAGTTGACAGCTTTACTTTGTGAAGCATGCCAGCAAAAAACAAAAACAAAGTTAAGGGGGAGACACTATTCTTTGCACATGCTGCAAACACCACATCAATATATGTCAGCTCTATTCTGACTCAGAGAATCCAGCATTATAGTTCGAAGACCAGGACCATCCAATCTCTGTCGAGTGTAGTAATGAAGACCAAAGACATATGCATTACCTTCAACCCCTTTGAACCCTAGTGAATTTATTTTTGAATTGTAGCTATTGCAAACATTGTGTGACAATAATAAAAAAGATGACATTTTGGGCATGTGGAAATTAGAGTCAGGGCTTGTGAGTTTATTTAAGATAAATAAAATAAATTTCTTTGAGTATTGCTATCAAAACTGTTTCATTATGTGAAATGTTGTGGAATTGTAAATAACTGGAATAATGTTTTATTTCACAGGAGCTTAGTGGTCTTGGAAGACGAAATTTGTTGCAAGCAAAGTAAGTTACCTTGTTAATTAATCTAGATCACAACATTTTCATGAACTTAGTGAAGAAACTGATTTTTAGTTACCTGGCCATAAGGGCAAATGAGATTATAGTATGCTCCTTTGTCCACTTTGCATCATTTGTATATAATCATAGAGGGAGTAATCTGGCATCAAGGCACTTCATATTTGATAAATTGGTTTCATTCTGTCATCCGATATGGCCATCATGACTAAAAATATTTATATATCAAAATATAAACAACTTCTAAAAATCTGCAACCCAATAGAATTTGATCAAATTTTACAGAAAGCATTTTGGCATAAAGGTCTTTCAGATTTGTTCAAATGATGCCAATCCACAATCAGATATGGCCAGCATTACTAAAAAATAGGACGAACTTAAAACAACTTCCTAAAAACCATTTAACATAATTTGCCAGAAGGCATACTTGTATAAAGTTTTTTCAGATTTATACAAATGATGCCAAACCACCATCAAATGTGGGGGCCACTACTTAAAAACATTTAAAAATCAAAAATTTTAATTTGACAAAGCTTTCTGGCTTAAACGTCTTTCAGATTTGTACAAATGACTCTGAGCCAATATCAATTATGGCCACCTTTATTTAGAACCAATTTTTTTTATACAAAAATGATTTTTTTTCCTTCAAAATCTACTTGATATAATTTGACTAGATATGACAGAAAACATCCTGATATGAAGGACTTTAATTTTTTTATAAATGATGCCAATTCACCATCAGTTATAGTTGTCATTACAAAAATAGAAACCTTTGAATTATCTTTTTCTGCAGAATTTAAAAAAAAATATATTTAGACCAAATATAAAAGAAAGCATTCTTCAGTGGAGGGATTTCGGGTTGAAACAAATGATGCCTAAATATGTTCACTATTGCTAAAAAAAGAAAAGAGAAACCTTTCAACAACTTCTCAAGAACTGCTTAAAAGAATTGAATTAAATTTGACAAAAAGCATTCTGGCATTAAAACAAAATTTAATTTTTTTGTTACATATGATGCTTATCGGACAATCATGGCAGTGTTTACTAAAATGGAAAAAACTTTTCTTCAAAATACTGTACAAAATTAGATCAAGAGCATCCTGGCATTAACAGCTTTGAAAATGATGTCAATCCACCATCAAATATGGCCACATCTACTAAAAATAGATAAACCTTGAAATGACTCATTCTTATAAACCATTGAACAAAATTTTAATTTGACAGAAAGCACTGATCAATTATCAGACACGGCCACCATTGCCAAAGCTACTAAACATTCAGGTTATATTATGGAAAAAGCTGCTTAAGAGAATTGGACCAGCTTTAACAGAAAGCATCCACATATTTAAAGACCTTTCAGTTTTGTAGAAATAGTGCTGATTTGCCATTAAAATATCTGAAAACTCCAATATGGAGACTTGAAATAGTTTTTTTTAAAAACATATTCTGTCTAGAGCATTGGAAACAATTTGTACAGAAAGCCATCAACTGATTCACCTTTCTTGACCAACTGCTTGTTTATGTTTATTAGGCAGATATCAGCCATGTGAGCAATCTCAAACCCACTTGGGTCTCTTTTTTTAAAAATATTCCCAGAAAAGCTGTGTTGAATATTAGTAGCTGCCTACTGCCCCTCTGAAAATAAGTTTCTGGTCTGGAGGACTCAAAGAATTGAAGCAACATGTCAGTGTTGCCAGCTCAGAATATGGAAAACCAGTAAAAAGCAAATCTGGAGAACCTGTTAATCTTCTGGAGGACCAGCAGGTGCTTTATAAAGTTGCTGGTCCTTCAGGCCAGAGAAAAATTTAGGGAAAGGAGGAACACTGTGAAAAAGGCTACAATGCATTCTAGTATATGCTTTGTCTATTGTTTTTAGCTGATCTAGTCATATGCTTCTTTGTCTATCATCTGTTATGCAATTGTTATTTACGATTTGTCCCAATTTGTACATGATTTTACCAGAAGCATTCTGGTATCAAGGCCTTTTTTATTTGTTACAGGGATATCTATCCTTCATCCAATATTGCCACCAGTGCGCAAAATACAAGAATTGATATTGATCATATTTGACACAATTCATCATGGCATGAAAACCCTTCAATGATTTAATATTAAAAACTGCTTATGAGCATTGTACCAAATTTAATAGAAAGCATCCTGGTATGTATGTCAGGCTTTTATATTTGTATGAATGATGATATCCATTATTATCAACAGGAATCTGATTCTGATCATTAAAATTTGCACACTATGTGTTGTATCTTTTTGAATAAACATAAAAGTCTGATTTTCTTCAAACTGCTGCTGTACAAAGTTTGAAAAAGACAGAGTTTTATTAGTATTTCTTAGTACTAATAAAAAGAGGAACATCAACAAATAGGTGACATATGATGAAGCAATTACTGATTTTTGTATTTTGATTGAGACAAGGATTTATCAAGCCAAGAAAAATCTTGTTTATGCCTTGCCCTGTGGCTGTGGTAAATATCTTTTTTCTTAAGGTTGAAAAACCATTGTCTGACGCACCCATTTAATCTTACATGCTTAAGTTGGTGTTTGATACAGTTGTTCCAGTACAAAAGCACTTTTTTATTTTGTTCCAAGTTGGGGAAAAGAACACGTTTGATATATCTTGTGAATACATCAAGGCCTGACAACCTCATTGTGTCCCCATGCCATATCAGATTTGTTCTTTACGACTGCTCTGAACAAAACACATACACAGTTTTGTGTATTAATCATCTCAGAAGATTCAATAACTGAAAGATAATTTCACATGAGTTGTAATGTGTGAGTGTTCCAGATATACACTGTATATGCACAATGATAGGCATACAAAATAAGGGGAGCCATATGTTTGATCAAAAAAAGTAAAAGGGAAAAAAACACTAAGAAAAACAATTATTGGCACATGGGTTTTAGGAACTGAACATCGTTTCAAATCAGCAGTGGTTCTGGTCGATTATAATATGGAATATTCCACACCATTGATGTAGGTGCTAACAAGAAAGACAGGCAATCGTGCTAATAAATTCATCATGGGTCTTGAAAGATCCCACATGATCCATGAAACTAGAATGTCATGGGCAGGTTGGGTGTAACGTTTGTCGGCAGAGGAACTAGAGCTATATTTATATTTCTAATCTTTTTTCTCTGACTTTCCAGGTCAGTTGACGATCGTTATAAGGGAATAGCAGAATGTGCACGGACTCGAGCCATACTTTCTCTTGGAATTTCTTGCTTCCAACCAGCCAAAAATGAAACAAAGGATCTGGTAGAAAATGACAAGGGTCAGCAAACAGACGGACAATGCTACTTGGTTCAGACCTTCAACATAATGCTGTTATGTAGTGAGGAATATGTGGTAGAGCCTGCCTCACTAAGATTCCTGGTGGATCATGGTTTTGATTTTAACAAACAATATTCTTCTGGTATTCCCTATTACAGAGGAAATGATAAGGTAAGTGAATGGTTGTAAATTGGTTTAATGTGTGGTATTCCCTATTACAGAGGAAATGATAAGGTGAAGTGAATGGTTGTAAATTGGTTTAATGTGTGGTATTCCCTATTTCAGAGGAAATGATAAGGTAAGTGAATGGTTGTAAATTGTTTTAATGTGTGGTATTCCCTATTACAGAGGAAATGATAAGGTGAAGTGAATGGTTGTAAATTGGTTTAATGTGTAGTATTCCCTATTACAGAGGAAATGATAAGGTGAAGTGAATGGTTGTAAATTGGTTTAATGTGTGGTATTCCCTATTACAGAGGAAATGATAAGATGAAGTGAATGGTTGTAAATTGGTTTAATGTGTGGTATTCCCTATTACAGAGGAAATGATAAGGTGAAGTGAATGGTTGTAAATTGGTTTAATGTGTAGTATTCCCTATTACAGAGGAAATGATAAGGTGAAGTGAATGGTTGTAAATTGGTTTAATGTGTGGTATTCCCTATTACAGAAGAAATGATAAGGTGAAGTGAATGGTTGTAAATTGGTTTAATGTGTGGTATTCTCTATTACAGAGGAAATGATAAGGTAAGTGAATGGTTGTAAATTGGTTTAATGTGTGGTATTCCCTATTACAGAGGAAATGATAAGGTGAAGTGAATGGTTGTAAATTGGTTTAATGTGTGGTATTCTCTATTACAGAGGAAATGATAAGGTAAGTGAATGGTTGTAAATTGGTTTAATGTGTGGTATTCCCTATTACAGAGGAAATGATAAGGTGAAGTGAATGGTTGTAAATTGGTTTAATGTGTGGTATTCCCTATTACAGAGGAAATGATAAGGTGAAGTGAATGGTTGTAAATTGGTTTAATGTGTGGTATTCCCTATTACAGAGGAAATGATAAGGTGAAGTGAATGGTTGTAAATTGGTTTAATGTGTGGTATTCCCTATTACAGAGGAAATGATAAGGTGGAGTGAATGGTTGTAAATTGGTTTAATGTGACAAATTGTTTGTACAAATGAATTTTAAATACAAAAATATATTGATGCAGTAAGAGATAAAATGAAAAAATTTAAATTAAATTTTGTCACATTAATTTCTGTTGTACTAGAGAAGACACAGTGAATGAAGTAAAACTAAATTAGGTTTTCTTCATGCTGAGTCTGTTGATAATTTCTTGTTCTTTTTAGGTCACCAGGTCATAAGGCTAAGTGAGCTTATGGTATGGCTCAGTATGAATCGTGTTTCATGCAGTGTGTCTTCATCTACAATCATGATGTTATAGGTCTCAAAATAATCACATGTCCAGTTCTGAGCAAATACTTAAAATATTTAATAACCCATTGAACTACTTTGCAGAAAAAACAGCTCCACAGAATTGTATAAAATTTTCAGAAAATCCTCCTGGCAAGAAGATCTTTCAAGTTTGTACAGATAATGCTAATCTACCTTAAGATGTGACCATATACAAAAAACAGGAAGTTTTAAAATGGCTTATCCAAAATTGCTGAATAAAATTTGACCAAAGTTAAAAGAAAGCACTCTGGCATGAAGATCTTTCAAGTTTTTACAAAAGAAGCAATCAGTTATGGCATCTGTTACTTAAAATAGAAAAACACAACTTTTCTTTAAAATCGCTCAAGAGAATTTGACTAATTATTACATTTGGCATCTCAGCATAAAGATTTTACTTTTTTTATGATTGATGCTGATCTACAATTTAATGAAGCCACAGTGGTTGACAACAAAAATAAAAACTATAAATGATTCCTCCAAAACCACTGAACAGATCAAAATTAGAAATGAAAACTTTGATTGACTTCTTCAGATCCACAAAACAGAAATTGATATTTGAATGAAAGCATTCTGGGATGGAGACCTTTTGAATTTATGAAAATGATGCTGATCAAATATTGCTGCCATTGCTAAAATTAGAAGAAGCTATAAACAACTTCCTAACAACCACCCAACAGTATTGAACCAAATATGAAAGAAAGCAATTTGGCAAAAATTACCTTCAAACTTATGCAAATGATGCTGATTCACTATTAAATATAGCCACAAAATTAGAAATATCTGTAAATGATGTCTTCTAAAAAACCACTCAACAGAATTTGACCAAATTTAACAAACATCATGGCATGATTTTGTGTGTGCAAATGATGCTAATCTGACTTCAGATGTTGTCACCTTTACTTAAAAGAAAGAAATAACCTTTAAATATCTTCTCAGAAACTGCTTATCAGAACTTGACCAAATTTGACGAAAAACATTTTGGCATGCAGGGCTTTCCACGTTTTACAGCTAATGCAAGTTCACCATTAAATATGGCCATTGGCACTAAAAAATAGAAAATCTGTTGAATTAAAAAAAAAGCAACTGAATGTGACAAAATCTAACGTGAAGCATCATGGCATGACAAGCTTTTATGCTTGTACAAATGATGGATTTTGCCATCAGTAAATTATTTGTTGAATTTTACAAAAAACTTTTTGCTTTTCGCTCTTTTCTGTTATTTAGTTTAAGGTCATAGAGACATAGCAGTATGAAACTAGGGAGATCTTGAAATAGTTGTTTTCATACATTTACAGTCAACAGCATTCAAATAATTTTTTAAAAGAAGTATTCTAATGATTACATCTTGTTTAAACATAGCATGGTTTTTAGGGACCTTTGCAGGTCATTATGTTTGGTCTGTATTATAATATAACAGAAAGAAAGCACTGTATGGAGTTTTCATCTAAAACAAAACTCGGTAACACAAATTCTGAGAGACTTGTACCTACTTTTTGACCGCTAAGGAGCCTTTCAGTGAAATACAAACCTTACTGTGATTCTTTTAAAATTAACATTCACAGTTTGGGAAATACAACATTTGGCAACACATGAAGGAATATTTTTTAACTCAGAAGGCAGAGCTGGTAGTTCATAGTCATGTTTATTTTTCACTTCATTTCTCAAAATTTCTCCTCAGAGTGAGAATTGTATTGGGGGTGGGGAGGAGGGATGCACTTTAATTTTCCAGTAGAGCATGGGGTCTGATGCTGGATGGTTTATCCTGTATAATTTCAATTCATTCACAGTGGTAACCCATCCACACACCACCACCCTTGTCCCTTACTCCCAAAGTGCATTTCTTTAAATAGTCAGAATACCTTAGGAGAACTACTATCTTGCAAATATTGCCCTCCCAGGTTTAAAAACTTTTAGCTAAAAAACTAAAAGTTATCTGCCCTCCTAGGTGGTAGTTGGGCAGAGTGATCTCCCCTAGGTACAGGGATTGGCATCAGATCCCAAGAATATCTCATTTACTAATTTGATCATTCCATGAAGCATGCTCTCATCACAAGACACATCACAAATCTACTTGGAAGATATACCATTACAAGTTGGAGATTTTTCGTTTTATAAAGAAAGTATTTTCCATCTATATTTCCAACTTTTTCTCTTCCTATTATGACACTGTTTTACCTTTACAGTTGTCTAATACTTTGTCATCATCACAGATTTAGGTACTTCACGGGTAGGATATAGAACTGTACATTAAGTTTGGCTATAATTATTACTTTTATGCATGTTAAAGTCTCTTGTGCTTATAGAAAACTCATATATGCATATGAACAGGTACATACTGGTGAGTTTTCTATACCAAGGCATTCTTAGCATCTGGTCACCAGGCTTCAATGATTTTACATTTACAGGTCATCCTTGAACCTTCATACAGTAATATTGTAACTTATACCTGGACACTTCATTGCAGACCACTCTGGTGGCCTAGTGGCTAGAGCATCTGCCTCGGATGCGGGAGGTTGTGGGTTGGATCCCCGGCCGAGTCATACCAAAGATTTACAAAAGTGGTACTAACAGCTGCCTCGCTTGGTGCTCAGTATTAAGAGGTTAGTGTTAGGACTGGCTGCTTGGTGTCAGAATAATGTGACTGGGTGGGACATCATGTTACATGTCTGCGACATGATGCCCCAGTGTTAGGGATCACTATAAACTGCCACATTGCAGACATTGTAGCGATATGACTGAAATTTAAAGCAACGTTAAAAATCCAAATCACACACAGACACACACACACACTCATTGCATTATTAGCTCATCTGCTATTACTAATTTCCAGGTAAAACATCATATTGGTATAGCTGTGCACCCACCCCATGTTCAAAGACACATGCACTGAACTTACTGTACAGCCATCTTTGAGCCTTCCTACAGGTAGTATTTTGAAATGATTTGAAATATATTGATGCTTCATTGCCCTCATTAGGTCATCTGCTAGCATTAATTCATAGTCATATACATGACACTTTATTGATTTTACCTGAATATAATGTCATTTGGCCTTTCCTACAGGTAAAATTGTCTCATAATGAATATTGTCACACACTACTTTGTAAGTATCTAATAATGGTGCTTCTGTTCCTTTTTTATGTGCACGTTTTTGTGTGTAATACAGAAACTTGTGTATATTACTGTATAGCTTCTGTTCTGGTCAGACAAGTACAGATAAGCTTTCTATACATGGTTTACTCAGACGTGCCCTACTCATGATGTAGATGACGCTTGAGTGATGTTTACCTGTATAGGCAATCCATTGACCTTCATATGGGTAAGCTGTTACTAGATTTTTTGTTGTCCTCTTCATACATGTAAGTACTGTAAGTGATGCTCCACCTGTATAAGCAAATTTATATATGGGTTATTGTGGATTGAGTTGATTATTTAGCAGCCAAATATTCATAGCTATGCTCAAATCTACCTGTACAGGTCACATGCACCCTTTAGAGGTAGTTATCTTCATGGGTAACTCTGCATGGATGCTCACTTGCTTAAAAAAACAGGACACTCGCTACTCTACATGTATAGAGGGTCATCTGTTTTGTCTTGCAAATTTAGACCATATGCAAGACCAGTTGGACAACCACTCAACATGCTTAGTTTCTCTGGTTGTTCCCCCTTGTCTACATGTTGGACTTTCTTATTATGGACAGAAGTCAGTCATAACTTGGGAGGCAAATACATTTGATTGCACACAAGGGCAGAAAGATGGAGAGCAGCAACAAGTATCAGTTACAGTCTCCCATATCAGAATTCTGGACCAGATACTTGGATCAAACATCATGTACCCCATTCCATCCTCAAGAACTGGAATCCATCATGCCAGCTAAGATGTCCATTTTCCTTGGCAATATAACTCTGATCGTAATGGGCCACGGCCACAATTCAGTCATAGGACATCAGCCAAAAAGAATTTGCCCAGTCCCGTGACTTGCATAGTGCTGTCAAGTTCTTCATGAATTGACACTTCCTGTGGACAACATGCAGTCAAGTTCTTCATGAATTGACACTTCCTGTGGACAACATGCAGTCAAGTTCTTCATGATTTGACACTTGCTGTGGACGACACGCAGTCAAGTTCTTCATTAATTGACACTTCCTGTGGAAAACATGCAGTCTGTTTACTGCATGGTACCTCAAACACTTCCAAAATACAATGTCTGTTTTAGGGCCTCAGTTTTCTAGAAATGTCTCTTCACTCCCCCTCAAGCCTCTGCTATCCAAAAGACTCTGCTTGGTGACATGTTAGAAGTAATGGGACTCATAAGTGCTGCAAGTGTTTTTTGTCACTACCATCGTGGTGTGTCACTATCATCGTGGTGTGTCACTATCATCGTGATGTGTCACTATCATCGTGGTGCGTCACTATCATCGTGGTGTGTCATTATCATTGTTGTGTGTCACTATCATCGTGGTGTGTCACTATCATCGTGGTGTGTCACTATCATCATGGTGTGTCACTGTTATCAACATTCTTCTCCAACTAGTTTGCAGGTAACGCAGGAGACATAGACTTCACTATCTTCCTCAGTAGACGACAATACTAGCATTCAAGTTCCCTGGTCAGTACTAGCTCTTACTTGAATGAATGAAACTCTGCATTGTAGGATTGAGCTGAAGTTTACCACTCAATCCCATCGGACTTCTGTCCTTGTTTCTCTACATCACCTGCCAATTCTACAGTTCTGACGTCAGATGAAAATGATCCACAGAAGATTCTACTTAAATTTGCTTCCACAAACATAATATCATTTAATATTATTACTGCATTATCAAATTGAATTCATGTCATGTGCAAATAACAATAAATAATCAATATCTTTTATACATATAACTTTTAACTTTCATCAGTTCTAATTTGGAAACAGTTCTGTGGTAGGCAATGGTATAATAAAGTACACAGCTCAGTCCAGTGAAGTATGTAATGAATGTGAGGAGATTTTAATTCGTGATATTCTTGGAAATTTATATTTTCTGTCCTGTAAATAATGCAAGTGTTATTACTGGTACAATAATATGCTACATGGAAATCGTCTGTGGAATAGTGTGTGGACTGATGAACGAACCATTCTGATTGGTAGGTGCAGGAATTTTCATTTGTTTACAATGTTTGATTTCGTTGTGGGCTGTTTTAAGGTGTTTGACAACGTGTGAAGAACACAGGTCAGAGATAGAACATTTCTGATTGTTGCCAGCTCTGTGGTAGCTCTGGAAAGAGTTTGGATTTTTGTATCCTGTGATGTGTATTGCCTGTGTGTCTGGAACAGTGTTCTCTGTTTTATTTTTAGTTAATTCCACACATCATCATGAATTTTATCCTATATGTAGCTCCGTAAATTTTCAGGTCAGCATCATGAAATCTAGCTAAAAGTACCTCTTTGTTTCACATGAAATATTTAAAACTAGTTACTTTTAGCTATATTCATTGACGCTGATCTAATAATTTACTAAGTTACAGAGAGGGTAAAATTCACCATGCTATGTATAGTTTGTTGCATAATACCAAATAACTCAGCTTCATTTGCATGTGTGTCCTTCTCTCAAAATGTTTTGTATGGTTTGTTATCAAAGTTAGGGAGACCTTAATTCGCTTTATGAGTGAATTTCTTTTTGTTACATATCTGTTGTTGTTTGATTTTATAACTTTGTCAGGCACAGCAGAAGATAATAGGGGTTTCTTTGAAAAAGCATTTCATAGTGTGTGGACTCCATGACTGAGACAACCAGACAGAGATAAGAATAGTTAGCAAAACAGCTAGATTTCATTGTCACATGGGTGAGAATATCCAGGCCGTGGGATGGAGATCAAAGTCGACATTCTCCAATTGTTATATAAGAGATCCTTCATCCCAAAAGGCACAACTTGATCTGGTAGGACCTATAGCCATGGCACAACAGGTCGCCTTTCTAGGTCATTTGACAGCATCATAAGACATGGCTTCACGACTTCTGCTGGATTTGCAGGAGCGAAATTCTTTTCCTTTGGAAGCCACTCCCTGATAGATGGAGTCTTCTCCAGTCGAGTTTTCTTTAAGCTGCCTCACGTACCTCAGGAGACTGGGGTTAGGGGATGTATCTCCCTCCACCTCTTACCTATTCTCCTAAGGTATTATGAATGGGTAATGTATTTAAAGAAGAAACCAATTTTTTCCTAGTAAAATGTGTTTCTTCAAGAATACTTACCAAATCATAATACGCATACACCCTCCCAGCCTCCCTGTAGTTACATTCATATAGTGTGCCATCCATTTCATTAATAACTGAGATATTCTTGAGAATTGGCACCAATCCCTGTACCAAAGGAAGATCACTCTGCCTGACCACCACTTAGATGGGCAGATAACTTTTAGTTCTTTTAAGCTAAAAGTTTTTAACCCGGGGTGGGGGGGCTGGATTTGCAAGGTAGGAGTAGTTTTCTGAAGGTATTATGATTGGTTAAATATTCTTGAAGAAATATAATCTACTAGATAAGATTTGTTTCTTCCACATTCCATGTAAATTTAAATGGAAAATCTATTATTCATGAACTGTTGGGACTTCTATCAGAGATAGTTTTGAAAGCATGAAAATAACTCTGGTTTGATAATTGTATTTCTGGAAATCATTACATCAAAAATCAAGAAAATCTTCACAGTATTTTTAGTAATACTACAAAGCTTGTTTGGGATGATTCAAGATATTACATTTATCGTTTGTTCCTTGATGCCTGCTGAATGTTCAGTGAAAAGAATAATTTTTGACAACCTTACAGTTAGAAAATATTCAGAACTCTCGGTCTGAGGAAGAAAATTTGAGCTGTTTTGTAAAACTGGGGCCAGGCAAATATTTCCATTTGGTAAACTTTGAATGAGCTTTATTTTTTCATAATCATTTACATTTCTGAATAATTTAACAATAAGTCTTGTCTTAAACTAAATTTCCTTGCAATATTAATGTTTGGAATAGATGGAGAGAGAATGTAACAGATATACTGTGTAAGGTTATGCTTAAACCTGTTATGTAAAACCTGTCTTGAAAGACCACTGCTGTGTGAAACCATCTATTTTGGGACACCATATTCTCTGTGCACACATTTACTGATTATATAGCATTGTGGCCTGTTATGAGAGACCACCTTCCTTTAGAGACCATAATTTAATGGCAGAAAAGGTGGTTTTACAAGACAGGTTCTACTGTAGTACAAAGGAGGAACCAGATGTAGGTCTTACCTTTAAAAAAATGAACCATCTTGGACAGCTTGTGTAATTTTAGAGATAGATTACAGTATGTGGCATGGTGTATATCCTTTCTCTATCATTATGCATAGGAACCACAAACTGGTATACATTATAAGTAAAGCCACCTTATACTTGCATATTATTCCATCAATGTCAAGTCATAATATTGCACACAATATAAAAATAGAGTATTTCATGTTTTTGAATTCATGTTATGATTGGTTTTTTTTACAGGTAAGAATACAAATTAAATTAAATGGATCAGCAGAACAGAATCCAGTTTAAATTAAATGGATCAGCAGAACAGAATCCAGTTTAATCAATTAAATGGGATGCATTATAGTACCCACATTATGAAAAGGGAAGAGTGTCATACTGGAGTGATTTATAGTGGGAGATCAGTGATGCTAGAAACCATATCAAGAACACTGACATCTGTGCATTTCAATAGTGGTTTTAACAGAAAATGCATCTTTAAGCTTTGCTACAGTTTTGTGAAGTTTGATTAGGTTTTCATTGGGTCCCTCTCTGGCTCACTTGCACTTATTTTAGTGTGATAAAATGTTCCTGCTTTCTTATTTTAGTGTGATAAAATGTTCCTGCTTTCTTATTTTAGTGTGATAAAATGTCCATACTTTCTATATCATTGCAGGGAAATGACAAGGACTACCTGTCTGTACGCCAGTTGTTGGTGGAGCTGATCAAGGCAAATACCCCGATTGTCCTACATAATGGTCTGGTTGACCTGATGTTTTTGTACCAAAACCTATATGCAAACATACCCAGTTCCATGTCAACATTTTCAGCCGATCTCTCAGAAATGTTTCTTGAGGGTATTTATGACACAAAATACATCACAGATTTTGCCTACAGAATGACAGCCTCATACCTGGAGTATGTTTTCAAAAAGTGGTAGGTTGTGTTCCTTTGCCATGGTTTTCATCTGCAGTGTAGTTATGTCTTTGTTTCCTGTTCAGCTTTGTAAAGTACTCATGACATTGTTTGACCCAAGTTTAATATTTTTTCTTTGATATGCATTAGCACTGAGGATATTATGATCTTTTATATCGACAGTGCTATCCTCTCCTTAAATGCTGGGTGGACATTCATTAAACTTGGTACATATGTTGTCTGTATCATAATCATATGCAACATGGGTATAAAAAAAAAACTTGGTTTCATCCTTGGGAATCTTAGAATAGGGTTCACTGGTCAAATGTAAAACAAACCACACAGACAGAAAACTGACTTATTTATAAAGCTGATGTTTCTTTCATATTAATGTGCTAGACCAATGAAGACAAACTTTCCATCTTTTGCAGCCTTTCAGCTAAACAAGCAAATCAGCTGTATCTTAATGTGTTCATTAACTTGATGTATATTCACGTGTGGAATTTGTAAGCTTATCAGACTAACCATTCTTTGTGAACTTGCTTTTTATTTGGACCATACAGCAAATATCCATTCTGGATTATTTTTAGAGTACATGGACTATTTTGTATGATTGAATTATTGTTATGCAGCTCACCATTTGACATTTGAATTGACTGTTGTTTCAAGTTGGGTTTTTTCACATTACCCTTCAGAGACATGATAATCAAGTAAGCCCAGTTGTTCAGATGGTTAAAAACAGGCAGAATTCCGCGCTGTATTTTGTTCTAAGTTTTCAGTTTTGTTATTTAAAAAAGGTAATGGTAAATAACTCCTCTCCTCTTGCTTTACTTTCTTCTTTCTAAATATTATTCAGTTAAATGTTTTGCAAATAAAATAATGGAAACCCATTGTGCTTCTCAGCATGCAAAACAATAAATAAATCAAACGTTTGTGAGTGATGTATATGGGAGGAGGGGGACGAACTGCAGATATGTAGTCTATTTAAATTGCTTCTTTTTTTTGCAGCCTTATAGAAAAGCATTTACTGTTGGTTGTCAAATTTGACTCGTAAAGCATTCCATATAATGAATAAACTGCTTTCATTGCTGACAGCATGACATTTATCTTTAGCTCTACAGGTTATAGACCAGAACGTGTTTATAGGTGGTCTTTTGTCCATCATACATCAGTCTGTTAGAACAAGTTTTTTTTAATGTCTATTCCTCTTAAGCTTTATGGATTGCCATGAAACTTCACACACAAATTCATTCCATTGGTCTAATTGGTCCTAAATGAAATTGGTGCACTACTCATGCTGAAAGTGAAAAGCGTATTCACATGGGGTTTTCACTAAAAGACTTTTTATGATGTCTAGTTTGTCCTAAAAATGAAAATAGTGCAACTTGGATATCACCGTCTTGAAAACTTTGTTATCAAAACTCCTCCTGAACAGAAAGTCATATTGACATGACCAACAGGTTTCTTTTCCACCTTGTGTATTTACTGTTATACCTAGATTTATAAAATTTGGTATGGGGATATATCCTGATGAGTGTTACACTTTCATTACAGATGTAGGTCATTGTGACCTATATTTAATACTTCATTGGCTTTGGTTCAAATTGTGTTTCAAGTTTTTTTCACAAGTGGTGACTCAGGTGGCTGAATGATCCAAGGTGATCACTTTTTCTGATCACTGCCATCTCACCTCTTTCTACATCACTGATTTTGGATTAAATTTTGAGTTTGATACTTTTTTCTCAGAAACAGTTCATTCTAGAATCATAAAATTGATGATTATATGAATGTTTTCACTACCTCACTTTTTCAACAGTTGAAGGTCATCATGACCTATATTTCATCCTTTCCTGTCTTTGCTTTGAAGTTTTGTATTTAACTGATGAAGACATGAGATTGTGGCCTGTTATATGCATACTATCATTCTTAGAATCAAGAGACTTAGCAAATGGATGCATCTAGATAAGTCCTTCATCTATTTTTGCCATGTGAATAAGTACAGGTGAGCGGACTGCATGTTATATGCTTTTCATGTTAGACCACATGTAGTGGCTGATCAAGGTAATGAACTATGTACCACTGGTTGTTGCTCAAATGTTACTCAAAGCCTGTGACTTTCATCAGGTAAAATCAGGTTTCTGGGGGTGGACAATAATAATAACTTTTCAATGAGATTGTAGGAACAGTGATTTTAATGAATACAAAAAGAACATTAACCTGTTTATTATCAAGATTTTACATGTTCTTTAGTGGAAAAGATAGCTTTTTTCTTTTATTTTTTTTGCCCTGTCACAGCTGGTAGGTGGGTGGGTAGATAGGTGGTCACACAGTATGTCAAAACAATACTGACTATATAGTGCCAATAAATAGTTAAGTTTTCAAATTTTAAAATGATTAAAAGTTTAAATATGAAGATAAAAGAGTGCCAAAAAGTATTTATAAAAGTGGCTACGGTCATTTTAGTCTGAATTTATTTTCTTTGTGATAATATTTACAATGGCTACAGGAGAGAGTGATACAGAGGTGAGTTATGATATGTAATTGTTGATTATACTTGGGTTGGCTGTTGGACTATCCCATGATCAGTGTTTGCATTCATACAGATACAATCATGTATAAATACACACCCTCTCTAAATGTCCATCATTCTTTCTTCCTAGGCCCCTTAGCAATAATTGGGAGTGGGTTTCATAGCATCTGCACCGCTGGTGAGGTGGCTAAATTTGTACTTATGTATACATTAATTCTTGATTAGGTTTTTGTGTTTAGCTGTCAGTGTTTTTGCATACAATATAAATACTTCATACCTGGAATCAAGAAACTTTCGCACTTCACTGATTTTGACTAATTTTTTTTTCTTTCAAGCTCTGCATATGCATGAATCGTCAAAACTCTACAGTTGTTTGCATTTCTATTAGTTCCATGCACTCACCACAAAGGAAGGTCGTTATGACATAAATTTAAAATGTAACTAGTTTAGGTTAAGTTTTTGCATTTAGCATGTGACCAACAGGTTTTTTTTTGCACCCTCTATATGGTATAAACTGTTATGCCTAGATTCATGCAACATGGCAAGGGGATGCATCTTGTTGACTATTACTCATCACAAAAGTCAATCACGGTGACCATTATTTCATGCTTCGCACATTCTTTGGTTAATTTTGTTTTAAAATTTCCCCAGTTATGTTCATGGTTTAACCATCAGACCTGATAATTGTATCGGATATACCACTGCAACCAAAGAAAGTCATGGCGATACACATTTAACATTTTTCTGGTTACGGCTAAGAGTTTATATTTACGTCATTACAAAGTAGGTCTTTATATTGCTTGTTGATGACATGTCCAGAAAGAAAAGTTGTGGGCTTTGTTATTGTGTCAGAATATGCACAGATGAGTTAAGAGGGGTGAAAATTGTGATGTTTGTATTCAAAATTTCAATCTCTTAGCCCTGCTTTTGAGATAATATCAGACTGATCCCAGGTCAGAATGATACTATAACCAAACTGAGATTGTATGAGAATAGTTTAATATTCTCATCCAAGATCTTGTCCAATGATGCCCACTTTACTCATTAGTCAGCCTAAGTCATGATGATATCACAGCCATGAAACAAGGGAACTACCCCATGCAGATATCTTACATATGTGTCTGTGATAAGTCATGATGATATCACAGCCATGAAACAAGGGAACTACCCCATGCAGATATGTTACATATGTGTCTGTGATAAGTCACGATGATATCACAGCCATGAAACAAGGGAACTGCCCCATGCAGATATGTTACATATGTGTCTGTGATAAGTCATGATGATATCACAGCCAATGAAACAAGGGAATTACCCCATGCAGATACCTTACATATGTGTCTTTGGTAAGTCATGATGATATCACAGCCCATGAAACAAGGGAATTACCCATGCAGATATCTTACATATGGTCTGTGATAAGTCATGATGACATCACAGCCCATGAAACAAGGGAATTACCCATGCAGATACCTTACATATGGTCTGTGATAAGTCATGATGATATCACAGCCCATTCAACTAGGGTGCTACACGATGACACATGTAGTAATTGTGATACTTAGGTAACTCTGGCAGATTTCGAACTGTGGTCTTCTAGTTGTTGCAAGGTTATTAGCATATGCATTTCAGTGGATTAAAAGAAAAATCATACCTTTAAGTCCATTGTGTACGTATTGCAAAAAAAAATTCTTTCTTATTTTAGCCTCCGAGAGAACACTTCTGGTCATTTAGCAAATATTGAACTGCAGTTTCTGAACTACCCTGAAGGCAGTAAGCACGTCACATACAAGCAGTGTGCAGCAAGACCCCAACAAACTCTACCACAGAATAAGAATTGTGTTGAACATGTCCAGGTTCTGAATGAGGTGGTATGTGAGAATTATGCTGTAAGTTTTATTCAATAATCTTACTTTACTTTTGTTACACATTCACAGAGTTTGAAAATGGAAGTGCAGGGTCAAGTTTTTCAACAATATAGGAATTTATTTAGTAGGTCAGTTGACTTAAGACTGAATATTCATAGCGTTGATATCTCACCAAGTAAGGAACAATCTGAAAACATTTGTCACTCTCACTGAAGTTAAGATTCACACAAGATAATTTTCTATACAGAGATTTTTCCTGGTGATATTTTTATATTTTTGTCTTACTTGCATAAGGATGCTGAAATACAGAAATCAATTTTCAACCTGCACTGTAGAGATTTACATGGAAAAGTCTTTGAAATTTAAGTATCTTCTACATCCATTGTTGCATCAATTGAAACTCTCTGATGATATCACTCTTGGTCTAAAGTTTATGGTTGTAGTTCCTGATTTGAATGTCTCACATGTTCAGGCATAAAGTTTGTTGCATATTGGAGAACAGTTGTTAAAGTTTTGCACTGATGTTTTTGAAACTGGATATCTTCTGTATCAGAGCTTCATTGAACTGAAACTTTAGATTTCTATAAATAGGTTAATATTTCTATATTTTGGTTAGTTTTTCTATATTTAGGTTAATATTTCTATATTCAGGTTAATATTTCTATATTTAGGTTAATATTCCTATGTTTAGGTTACTGTTTCTATATTTAGGATAATATTTCTCTATTTAGGATAATATTTCTATATTTAGGTTAATATTTCTACATTTAGGAAACTATTGATATTGGTTTAATGTTTATGTGATAGGAGTGTTTATCTTGTGGTGCCTGCTTAATTGGAGGAGTAGTGAGGGTGTACAGACCATTTGCTGGAAAGTCCATTTATGAAAAATAAAACTTCATATGAAAAAAATGACTGGTATAGACATTTTTTTTCCATGCTTCAAGTAATTTGGGAAAGGTTTCATTGATAAGATCGTTGTCTGATTTTTTTTTAGTTTGTCGGTTTTAAATTCTGGTACACTGTTAAAAATTTTAGCAGATCTGCTTCAGCTATTTTATAATGATTAGCAAATAGTTGCTTAAAATATTTTTTTTTCCCACTAGGTGCTAACAGACTACCAATAATTATATATTCAATAATAATTTGATTGTCATCCTCAAGGTCTGGTACAATTTCATTTAAATGTTGTATCGTTTCAATGATTTTCTTTTTTAGATCATTATTAGGATACTCCTGAATATAATTTTTAAATATCTGTATTAATGCCGTGGACATAGTTATGTGTTCATCCATAATTCTATTAGCCAGAGATCTATATCCATCTTCATTAGCAATTATATCATCTTTATATTGAAAAATTTAATCATTAACAATTATATCATCTTTATTATTTGGATCATCTTTATATTGAAAATTTTAATCTTAACTAAAAGGAGGATTCCATGGGTAACCTTTTCATTTTTCTAGATCCTTTAAAAAAAATTCTCATCTGTTTTTAAATCATCTAGTTTTGGTTCTGTTGGTTTTTGAAATTTTGGCGGAATTTCTGGCCATCCTGATACACTTCGGATCGATGATTGATATATATCTACAGCATAATCTAGAGAGTTTATTTCTATTGCAGCTGATAATGTTGGTTCGTGAACGGTGATAGCAGTAGATTTAATTCTGCGCTGGAATTCATTGTTGATCTGATACCTACCTGTAGGAATACCAACTTTTTGCCAATCAGGAGTTCCATCGGGTTTATTTTATATGAAAATACCAGTGAATTATTTGCTTGCAACCCACCGAATAAATTTGATCTAATAGTTGGCCAACTATGATACACTCGTAATTGTGCTAGTGCTATTTCATTCACTGGAATTGCAGTTGGAAAGTTGATGCAGAATTCAGGATTGATTGAGCTTGCTGATATCATCGTTGTTTTTGATGGTGTTATATCTTGTGATGACGACATTATTGTTAAACACCTGATTTTCTAAATTGGGCATAGATTCTGACACAGTCATTGCCTCATTGTAAACCTTAATCATTTCTGTGAACTCAGTATCTGATATTATTCCATCACTAAGACTTGATGATATCAGTGAAGACAATTTAGAGTATGCTTGCATCCCTGCATGCAACTTTATTGTATAATTATGTAGTTTTGTATTTTCACATAAAGATATTTTTTGCGATGATAATAAGAACACCAGCAATTGATGTTGCCGCTGAAACACAAATTGTTATAACTGCTGGTGATGTCATTGTTATTGTTGATAGCAATACGCTTGTTCCAGCGATAACAGTGGACACTGAATACATAATTATGTCAATGACAACCTCTTCAATATTTTTTTACTTTTACTGTATTCTCATCAACAATATTTATTAGTTTTGTTTGCCATTCACATGCTTGGTTGTATCTAAAATATTGAACATCGATTGGGGAGCTCATTATATTTTAAGTAGGTGGTAGTTTAGCGATTAATTCAAGACACCAATAGTACAACATGGGGTTGCCTTTTTCTTCAAGTTCTACCACGAATGTTCCCTTGTCATTTTGATCTAACATAACTAACACACATCCAGTAAACTCGTTAATTGGATAACACCATGGTATTCTGGTGGATATCATAAATGCCCTAGTACCAAGTACTGATAATCTGTATAACCCAGTAACCTCAGCGCGATGTTTAATGGATTTATTGAGTGGTGACCATAATGTTGATCTAGATGCTACCTTATATACTACAGTGTCAGTAACACTTTTGTATATCAACGAGTTTAATGTCAATGACTGGTGGACTTCCTAAATATTCATTAATGGCTCTATTTATGTTTCTACGAAAATTTAAAAACATTTGTACATGATTAGAATATTCAGATAAATGTGGTCATTCCATCATTGATCACCATTAATGAATGTTGCTATCATCCACATATTTCTTCGTTGCAGTGTCATTGCTTGATTCTGGTTCTCTAAGGCCAGTAATTTTATTAGGAGTCATATTGAGAGAACCAGTGATTGTATCACCTGTAAACATTAACCCATGGCGATTTTTGTCGTTTTTGCCTGAAATTCGAGTAGGAAACACATTTTAAAAGCTGTTTCTGAATACATCCTAATACATCAACTTCCAGGTGATTTTTCAATAACATTAAGCCTAGTTGTGTTAGAAACGCAGTTTTTCATTGGCTATTAGGCTCGTGCATGAGCAGAAAGGTAAAAGTTGGAGTTCTTTTTCTTTTTTTATGCTTAACGGACCATTTAAGACAAAATATCAAAACACAGCTGTGAACATTACACAGAACTAGTAAATCCCAGCAAAACTGAACTTAGAACTCTTGACTGATGGAGTTTTACCTTGTGAATTAGAGTAGCAAGGGGAATATCATCTGCCTTCAGGAAAACAAATTCTTAACATTCTAGCTAGTGTGGCCATTGCATGAAAGATCATTTTCAGTACTGTGAAAAAATTCAACAAGATCTTCAGGAAAGTTTGAATAATAGTATCATTCAGTCTCAGATGAGAGTGAAGATGGACAGTAATCACAGTTGCATCACCTTCTGACCCTCTACTGAACTATTAAGCAAAGCAACGATTGCACCTAGTAAAGGCAATATGTTGGTGTGCTGTTTATTTATCCTTGTAATTGTGATCACTGTTTGTGGGTGTACAGACATGATATATGATGATGCTAAGGCATTGAGCAAATAAAAATTGTTTTAAGTGTATTAAATGCTTCAAAGAAAACTTTTTTTCTCTTCAGATTTGACTTTTATTTTTTTATTGACTTATATGAGTAGGTCACTAATTCTCAGTTGTATCACATCATGTTTTTATGTCATCTTTTGTGTTTCATTATTCAGAATGGATAAAAGAATACTGTTTATGTGAAAGAGAATAGATTCATGAATGTTTTCATTGATGCAATGTATCAAAGGTCAATTTGACTCTCATGCTTCCTCCCTTCTGTCTCAGTCTCTTTCTTGTACTAATGGCAGGAACTAGCGATTACAAGCATTCTCTTTTCAATATTGATAAAAGTCAATAATTTTTCATTTGCGCTGGGCATAGACCAGAAGAGTGACTGTCTTTCATCTATTGTTTATGATGACACTAGGTTTGATATTTAAATTTATTAGAGTTTTGAACCTGAAGCACAATTTTTGTCATGGAAGTAACAATGTTTATTATGGAAGTAATGGTGTTTGTTATGGAAGTAACATTGTTTTTTAAGGAAGTAACACGTTTGTTATGGAAGTAACAGTGTTTGTTATGGAAGTAACAATGTTTGTTATGGAAGTAACATTGTTTTTTTAAGGAAGTAACAGTGTTTGTTATGGAAGTAACAATGTTTGTTATGGAAGTAACAATGTTTGTTATGGAAGTAACATTGTTTTTTAAGGAAGTAACAAGTTTGTTATGGAAGTAACAGTGTTTGTTATGGAAGTAACAATGTTTGTTATGGAAGTAACATTGTTTTTTAAGGAAGTAACACATTTGTTATGGAAGTAACAGTGTTTGTTATGGAAGTAACAATGTTTGTTATGGAAGTAACATTGTTTTTTAAGGAAGTAACAGTGTTTGTTATGGAAGTAACAATGTTTGTTATGGAAGTAACTTTGCTATGGAAGTTTTATTGCCATGAGCATTAGTACATTTTCCAAATGATTATTACAGGGAAGTATGTGTTAACATTACAGGGACAAGATAAGCAATGAAAGCAAATTTTGAAGATACATGTAATAAAATGAATATTTGTGCTTTTTTCCAGGGTCATGGATGGTGTAGCAAAGGTAACAAGTGCCCAAAATCCCATGACCTCGATCTCATTCTTGATCTTGACCACCTCCAAGAAACTAAAAAGAGCCGGAAAAGAAAACGCAGGAGAAACAGACAGAAAGATGATACATCTGTTGATGATAATGTTACCATGGAGACAGATGAAACTTTATCAGATACAGAAACTACTTGCTTTGAGTGTGCAGAAAATGTGTCAAAGATGACACCACAATGTGAAGATGATGATTCCTTTCCTTCTAGTGATGGTTGTCAAGGAACAAACAGTACTGTTTCCAGTAGCAACTGCCAGTCAAAGAGAAGTAGTGTCAGTTTCAGTGGTGGACATCGGGCAGGGTTTGATGCCTTTATGACTGGATATATAATGGCAACATATTTTGCTACTTATGACGGCAATGGTGATGATGCTGGTGGTTTATCAGAATTTAAGAACAAAATTTACCTCAGCGGTAAGGATTACCCACTTCAGGTGATGAAAAGTGGATTTGCCAAGACATCAAAAGAACATTCAGAGAAAATAATGAAAATTAGGAACGGTAGTGACCATTGAATTAAAGCTCAACTGCAATTTTTTCAGTTGATGCAACTGTACTAAAGAATTCAGATTTTGACGTTTAATATGTTTAGTAATTATATGTCTAAAACTTATGTTCAAGATTACTCCCCAACAAAATAGTTCAGAATAATAAATTAGCCATGTTCAAATCACTTTTCACAGATAAATATCCTTAGTTGAACAAAAAATCCAAGTTTTAGGTGCAGTATCTTTACAGGTGACTGAATTTGCTTTAAACTTTTCAGCGACATTTCTCTTTGGATTACGCAAGCTTTATTGTGGGTAGCTACTCTTCGTGGGTTTGTGCAGTCAGCAGCTGGACTCGTCGTATAAGCGAGTATATATGGTATTAGCTTCAGCCACAGATAAAAGTAATGCATTTCAGACACAGGTTTATATCCAGATCTGTCAACAGTTTCTTAAATAAAATTAGAATTCAAGACAAAACCATAAATATCTGCAAGTCAGCATCAACAGTAGTTAGACTATCTCACCTTACATGCATGACACCTTATGATCAGGCTAAGGGAAATAACTTTTCGTGTTAATCTTTGTATCTAAAGAAGTCTATATTTTCAGTACAGATTGGTTAAAAACCAGAATCTCAGTCCATTTCTTCTATAATTTGCTCTCCACAGGAGATGGGTTACATATGTAACCTAGCTGAATACTTTGTATATTTGTGGATGTATGAAAAGAGGTTTTTTTATAGCATCATTGGAACCACCACTCTGAAAATGTAAAAGTGGTGGGTGACGTGTATGCATGCAACTGAGTTTATGGAAGAGAGAGGGTGGAGGAGAGAGCTTGAACTAGGCACAGCTTTATGACAACCACCACTGTACTTTTAGAAAGATTCACCTGTGTAAAATTAATCAATATGAATTGAATTATGTCAAAGTGTAACTGTTCTTATTCACATTAATTACCTGTTTGCATTTTTATCATCTTAATACAGTAAAACATGCTTACTTTAAATATGGATACAACAAAATGTATTGTTTGTACAAAGTGTATTTGCATATCCCTTCAAGGCTGATAAAATCTCATAGCCTGATGTCCAAGACTATTCATTTTCATTGTCAGACAAAAAAAATCGAGGCATTAGTCTGGTAGAAGTGCTTTTTCCTATTTTAAATACTTTTTTTCAGGCCATTCACGACTTCTAGGTGTACTGAATGCTTGAATCTACCTCTGCCATTTATATCCTATGATAACATCATAACTACGTAAATAATCTAGTCACTAATAAGTATTGCATGCACACATTCGATTACTGTTTGGCTGCATATTAATTGACCAAATTATCGGCTTATGAAAACACTTCAAACGAGCTAATCCAATATGATTAATCAGCTGTAATTTTTTGCTGCTGACTTCATTCAGATACAGGTGGATCTCCATTTGATTTTTATTCAAGGAGTGAAAGCAATTAAATTAATGAAAGACATGTTACTGACATTAACATCGGTTTCTTTTATGAAGTGATTAAATGATGGTAATAATTCTTTAATTTTTAATTGATTTTACACCAAAACAGACCCCTCCACAAATAGTGTTTGAAGCAAAACGATGCCAATCAATTTAAGGAGCTGCTTGTGGTTATATTTAAATGATGAAGTATGTTATGACCACATATGAAGTAGTTGTCAAGTGAGGTGATCTTTATTAAAGGGATAAAATCAGTCTTCTAAAGGACTCACGGTACTATTTCAGTTCCCACAGTAAACCTATGCAAACACCATGATATTAAAAATTAAATAACTTAAAATTTGTGAGTGCTTATGATCAAACCTATATTTATTAGTATTGATGAAACCTGGATGTCAGTTTCTGTGTTGAGGAAAGGATATGAATCGTGGCATTTTCTGGACCTGCATGTGCTTGAAACATGTGCTTTTAATTCCGCACCAAAGAGTCGGGTGCTAATTTTAGTATTGAGTATTCCAATCTCAAGGCTGTTAAAGGACTAAAATTTGATCAATAAAACAATGTCTCTATTTTTTTCACTTACAACTAGGATAAGTTCTCAATTCTTTTTCCTATAACATAACTTACATTATTAACCAATCCTGGTCAGCCTAACCTATATAGACTCTATTTTATGTTGACCCATTTCCAGGCTGATTCCAATTTTTTAATATCATTAGTACCGTGTGTCCTAAAACAATTGCAGTGTCGATAATGATGAGGATCCAGAGAAGGAAAAGTCACATGAAAGTGGGGATATAAAATGTGACACATGTTCTGCCTGTTTTTTACTTTGACAAGTCATCCATACCGATTTGACGAATACATCCTGCAGTTATATATGGATAGCTGTTTACTAAATAGCCTGGTACCCTATCTCGACTTCACTTCTCTCCATATGGAGAGAAGCATAGAGGAGACAGTCAGGGTGCTGGACTACTTACTCAAGACTTGCCGTCTTGTACAGTTCAGTAACAGTCTTTGAGATGGCAGTCACGCCTCATCTATGTCTCTGGGAATTATCTGGATATCGATCTTGATCCCTACCAGGGCAACCCATACACTGAGTGTGGATATACTTGATCGTTCATGCTAAGATCCCACCATGGAGTGGACGGAATAGAGCTTTAAGACAGCAAGAAAGGAATTTATGGAGTGTTGCCAAACTCAGAATGTCCACAACCATTAATATGCTTTCAACACAAGCAGACAGGGTAAAGGCCACAGTCAATTTTGATGAGGAAAATTCAACCCTTCCTTCCATCTTCCCCCACAGTCCAGGAAACACTTGCTGTTATGAGACCCATTCCAAACGCCATTGTCACAGATCTCCCCAAAGTAGACAAGAACTATGCTGCTGTCAATCTGACTTCGCCTGGTTACTATATATTGATAAAGGTGTTCTGCACTTTGAAGCTTGTTCTCAATATAGCAGCCATGTCTTCGTTGCTGGGCTTGATGTCTCTGGTGATTGTCAAGCTTGCAGACAAGGCCAGCAATTCACATCCCACCCTGACCCTGCAAACCTCACTTCAAATCACCTCAACTGCTTGGTGGCAAGACAGAGGAAGTGCTGAGGCAGGCAGCCCAAGAACTGCTCCTCCATCTTTCTGCACAGCAATCATTGCCATGTACATCATCTCCAACTCATCCTTAGTGCCATGATGGCCAGAGAGGAGGGATACAGGACTGTTCATTGCACAACCCCAAAACCAACTGTGATCCCATTTCCATACATGAGACAATCTGCAAATCAGTTTCTGAGGCAGTCCTATTAAGGGGATAGGAAACAAAGTTTCTTTACCACCATGCCTCCACTCTCTCATCATTGACTCTTGTCCCAGAATGGCCACAGACAACTATCTGGCAGATGCTTGACACTTTTTTTCTTAAACACTGTTGGATCAATCTCTTTCTGCCAGGCAAGTGTATACCAGTAATCAAAATTCTGGGGGTTTCTGTTCTTGTTTTGCCAACCCCCTTCCCCTTTCATCCTCTCCATTCCTGATGGAAGTACTGTCAGACTTGGTGAAAGATACATTTGCAGTGTAGATTGCTTCTGGTTAGGGCAGCCAATGATAAACTCAGACCCATCCTTGAGTTTGACCTCAGTCAACTTCCCCACCTTCCAGAGAGTGGGTTAACCTTCATATGGGGAATCCAATCTTTTCCCCTCAGAGATTAACCAAGGTATTGATAAGACGCTCAACATTCCCTATGTCTATTACCTGTCCTAACTTTAATGTAATTGAGGAACATATCCAAAAGAAAGTAAATTTTTCAGTACATTAAGTTTCTCCTAGAATACTTATCCAATCACATTGCTCTTAATACCCTCCCATAATGTGAGCATCCCATTACACAATGTTCCAGTCAGCTTAGAACTAGTGACACATGTTGGTGGCATGGGGAGGTATTTGGCAAGAGTTATTGTGTTTGTGTGTGTGTGTTTGTGTGTGTGGTTTGGATTTTTAATGTAGCTTTAACAATATTTCAGTCAAATTACCATGATGTCTGCAGTGTGGCATTTTAAAGTAATGTATAGCACTGGGGCATCATGCTGCAGACATGTAGCATGATGTCCCAACCAGTCACATTATCCTGACATCAGGCCAACCAGTCCTAACACTAACCTCTTAATGTTGAGCACCAAGCGAGGCAGCTCTTAGTACCATTTTTTAAAATAAGTCTTTGGTATACACACACAGCGAGAGAGAAGACAAATTTTTGTCTTTGGGAAGGCTGGATTTGGGAGTTAGTAGGGCTTATATTCCTAACGTTAATCTGATCGGGTAAGTGTTCAGAGAGGAAAATAATTTACTCCAATGAGACATAAACTACAGACTACGACATCTGCAAAAATAAAACCATGAAAGGAAGTGACACTCTACTGGTCGAAAATAATTTCCAGCAATTCAAAAGCATAACCTTTCTTCCTTATAAACTACTGAGTGTTCCAACCATCTCAGACTCTCCTCAGCAGTAAAATGATTTTGAAATTATACGCAATGGTGGACATATTGAATGCACAGTTGGCACCATTTTCATTTAGGACCAACTAGATATTATAAAAAATCTATTTTTAAAACAATGCTGTGTTGATAAAGCCATCCATTTTGGTTGAGTGGAGATGATAATGTTTTCAAAATGGACACTATGGTAGCCATATTGAAAGTCAGTTTGCAACATTTTCATTTATGACAAGCTAGACACCGTAAGAAGTCTTCTGATGAACACTCCACGTCAAAAAGAGGAGTAGCATTAACAAAATTTGTCAGGAATGCCACCATGGTGGCCATATTGAACATCAGATCAGCACCATTTTATTTTTAGACCAACATGACATTATGGGTAATCTTGTGAAAACCTCAGGTTGAGTACTTTCCCTTTTGGAGGAGTGACAATGGCATGTTTTTGAAGATGACTGCCATGGTGGTCATATTGGATAAAAGATGCACATCATTTCCACTTAGGACTGATATCATAATAATTCTTCTGGTGCAAACACAATATCAGTGGAAAAATAACAATAGTAAGATCTTCAAGATGGCCTATGTGATGGCCAGCAACATTTTGTTTAGATGTTATATATATATTGTGTCTCAACTTTTGTTGCATGACTGTAAATTGCAATGGGTTATAAATAGGTGTTGACAAGTTTTAAATTCAATCTTAATAATGGACCTGCTTACAAATGTGGGGTAATTTCCCAATGGATCATTAAGTAAGGTGGGTTCTGTTCCAATGTAAGGATGTATTGTGAAATGTTGCATTGTAGGTATTGTAACATAGATCAAGTAGGAAAATATTGCGAAAACAACACCCTTTGGTGTATATAAGATCAAAGATGTGGACAATTCATTCATTCCTATTTCCTATGTTCTTGTTATAAAATAAGGTTGCTGATTTATTTAATGTTGTGTTTATATATAATTTGAGAAAACTCATTTGCTTGGAGTATTCATTAGAATTACAAAGTATCCATTGACTTCAGGCTAAAATATAATTCTGGGATTATTGTAAATTTATTCAAAGGAATTCTAGAGAATGCCATTGTGATACATCAAGACTACTGGTACATCAGCACATTCAGGAACTGGAATTCATTCAGAACACTGTTCTTTTGGACTTGTGATAGAACATTTTATGAGTATTTTTTATTTAATTTACAATACTGTTAAGTTCCTCTTAAATTTTCATTTACAACATAGACAAATTATTTGTTAAATTTTACAAAACGTGTTATTTTTGCTTCTTTCTGTTATTGGTTTAGGACCATAGAGTGATGTGTGTGTGTGTGTGTGTGTGTGTGTGTGTGTATTTTTTAACTTAGCTTTTTCAGTCATATATATCACTACGATATCTGCAGTGTGGCAGTTTATAGTGATATCTAGCACTGGGACATCATGCTGCAGACATGTAGTAATATATGGTAATTATAGGTACAGCCATGTAATTCGGGCAGTTTACCCATGTACACTATATATACTCGCAGATAAGTCAAACTGCAAACAACAAAGATCCTGATACGACATGGCATAATGCACCTGCAGAGCAGGGTCTATACTGTTTATTCTACTAATTACTTATAACAAACTGTATAGACCCAGATCTGCCAGTACATTGTGTGATGGATGATATGGGTCTGTGCAGTTTGCAGCTGCACTTGACTTGTAAGCAAGTATATACATGTACAGTACTTGTCTAAAAAAAAGAAATTGTCAAAAATGTATCAGTTCATCATTTTTAATTTGTAAAAGCAAAATTTGCTCATTTTTTGCAGACACTGGAAAATGTCATGGTGAGATAAATTAATTACAGAAGTGCTGTCCTCAGTATCATGAAAATAACCACCAAATATGCCCACTTATACGTCGAGTCAACCTGCAAACTGCACAGACCCAAATCTGCCATTGCATAACGCACTGGCAGATCTGGGTCTATGCACTTTGTAAGGATTAATCAGTAGAACAACAGACTTTAGATCTGTTTGCACATTATGTGATGGCAGATCAGGGTCTATGTTGTTTGCAGTTGGACTCTACTTATAAGCAAATACATATGGTAACAAACAATATTTGAAGACAAAAATGCATTACACTTGTAAATTGCTAAACATTTTTACTGTGCATTTACTTTTCAAGGACTCGTGATATGTTTTCTTGTACCAGTTTCAAACTAAGCATAATATTATTTCATTTTCATAAAACTATAATTTCACTCAGAATCTTCAACACATCTGTTGATTCGTGATCTTCATGGATTTCATTTTAAACAATGACAGACTCTTTAAACTGGTATAAATTTGTATTCCTCTTGTCAAAAAGTAAATGCAGTGCTAACATTCATAATATACTGTTCTTCATTTATCAAAGAATTCAAAATTTCTTTCTCTTGATTTTTTTAAATTTTTTAAAAAATAGTTAACAAAATAGTACTTTGTATTTTCTCCAAAAGCTGACAAAATATCTTCAACTATTATCCCTCCAATGTATTCTGCAGTTGGCATCTATGCAGCTTTCAAGATAACTGTACAGAAAGTAAACTTTCTGGTGTCAAATGATACCGCCTATACTTGCATTGATGCAAAAACAAAACCTGATCTACCCTCACATGTTGGCAGATCAGTGTCTGCATTTTCTGATATGCTGATTATTCCAAACAAAATGCACAAACCTAGATTTGCTTGCAATTATGTGACAGCAGATCTGGGTCTGTGCAGTTTATAGTTGGATCCAACATGGACATGAGTGTATGCAATACACTGTATTTCTAAACTTTAATGATGACTTCATGTACAGATTTATAACATTTTCCCAACTGTAATCAATGCCAACACGGCTGTGCCATTAATTGATCCATTAGCAATGTTTTCAATCTCAACATGGGATACCTTGATTTGCTGCCACATTATGGGACAATAGATCTGAGTGCTTGCTGTTCAGCTTTTGCATGTTATGCACAAGTATAAGCAGCAAACTGAAAATATTAATTCACTATTGGGGTAGCAATTAATTCACTATTGGGGTACCAATTAATCCCACTGGAGGGGGGGATTCATGATTTTGATCATGTTTACAGCAAACCACAAAATTAAAGATGCAGTTGATCATGCTCATTATGTAGTAACAATAGGAATCCTCAATGCAATAGGAATCCTCAATACAATAGGAATCCTTGCTCAATCCATTAATTCAAGTACTGATAACAATATAAAATTTATATTAAGAAAAAGAAAATTGATATCCACGAAAATAAAACACAGTACTTTATTTGTTTTTAAACACTGTGCAACTTGTTGCCATTGTGTTCGGTAATGGTGACAAAATGGTAATGTTTCGATAGATTTCTTTTTAAAAAATTCCCAGAGTACTATCTGTCATAATTATAGATATATATTTTTATTATTATGCAAAAGCATGTCTCTTAATATGAAAATTTTCTGAATTCTTTCAACTACAAGAAACGTGTAAAAGCAATGCCTTGGAGAAAAAGAACTTCTGTCAAGTAGTTCATGTTGTGAAGCTGTTAAATTACACAATACCATGTTATCAGTTCACAGTAGAAAAATAATCAATCGTGTCTATAATCAAACTAGATGTACTCCAGTTTTTTTTGCTATTGTGATCATGTTTTCTTTCAAAGTTCTGACATCATCTATTAAAAGCACTATCATTTGTCACCCCAGTGATATGTTTGACAACAAATGAAAATCTGAATTTTCAAGCTAGCAAAATCAGAAATTAAATAATAACTAAGCTAAAAATAGTTTTAAATACGTTGCCTATAGATATGTTTCTTTTCATGAAAATCTAATTGGTGAACATAATGAGAAGCAAAGACAATCCTTGCATGTTATTTGATAATGCTACGTACTGCACCCGTCTTAAAACACTAAACAACATAGTCCAGATTCTATTGATGACTACACAAGAGTTTCCAATACATTCTGGAAATAGCATTATGATTTGACATTTAAAAAAACCTATAATTTAATAATAATAATAATAATAATAATAATTTTGTAAACACATCGTTCCTCAAGACAAATATCTGATAAACTATTCCATATTATGCAACTCAATGTGATATATATATATATATATATATATATATATATATATATATATATATATATATATTTATATATATATATGGTTTAGAAAGCTGATTAGTGTAACAAACAACTTAATATTTGTCTTAAAATATTTCTGTCAGGGCTGTTCCATTTAAACATACACAGTACCCACCAGGAAAGGCTTTTTTCTAAAAACTAAAAGTTACATGCCAGCATAGTCGGATGTCACAGAGTTCAGATGAAAATGATACAAAATTCTAAACTGCATCTATGTGTCTGCTCCACATTAAAGGTGCTTTCCACAAGTCCCAGCAGACCTTAATCATTTGACCATTTTCTGACTGGAGATTAAAACAGCTGCTACCAAACTTATAAAAATTATCTCATTAACAATTAATTAAAATTACTTTATAACAATTATAATTACTTAGCTCTTTTAATCTTCAATTCATGGGATATTCCGACTAAAATTAACCTTTGGTGTATTTCAGGTGTGCTGCACTATTTTCGTATAGTCAATAAATCAAAGAAACCATCTATACTTGCTTTTAAGTCAAGTCAAACTTCAAACATGATACACCCAAATTTGTCATCACATAATGTCCTGCAGATGTGGCTCTCTCCAGTTGTTAAGAGTACCAATAGAACAAACAACATGCTAAGATCTGCCAGCACATTATGCAGCAGCATATCAGGGTGTGCATTTGTTGCAATTGGGCTTGACTTGCACTGAAGTATATATGATACGACATCATTTATCTATACTAACATCTATATTGGGTGCATTTTGAGTTATGAACTTTTTACAATCCCCTTATGAATACAGAAACTATTAAATTGTACCATAATTTTCAAATGAAATTAGTATGATATTGCAATTCTCTATTAATTGTATCTACAGCCAGCAAGCTAAAAAGTACCATTCTGCTCATTCATATAGATTGTGTTCTCCTGACTAGGTATTGTGTCATCATTTGTAAATAGTGCTCCATCTTTATAGCTCTTCAAGATGGAAACAACAAACAGACCCACACTGTAAGTGAAGTTACCTATATTGTGGATTATTCCAACCAAATTGTCATTAATAGTGCTGACAGATGCTAATGAATGTTGTAAAAATACAACCAAAACTAAAATCTTGTGAATAAACTGACTAGCTATATTAAAACAAGAAATATAACCAAAACACATGGATCAACGAGTATACACATTACAGAACAAGGAGAGGTACAATGAGGGGCAAGGAGCTACTGTACTGTGTACTGTGACCAATGATTATACACATATTACAAGATAAGCAGTGGTATGTTGAGAGGCAAGGAACTACTGTACTGTGAACTGTGACCAATGATTATACACATATTACAAGATGAGCAGTGGTATGTTGAGAGGCAAGGAACTACTGTACTGTGAACTGTGACCAATGATTATACACATATTACAAGATGAGCAGTGGTATGTTGAGAGGCAAGGAACTACTGTACTGTGAACTGTGACCAATGATTATACACATATTACAAGATGAGCAGTGGTATGTTGAGAGGCAAGGAACTACTGTACTGTGTACTGTGACCAATGATTATACACATATTACAAGATGAGCAGTGGTATGTTGAGAGGCAAGGAACTACTGTACTGTGAACTGTGACCAATGATTATACACATATTACAAGATGAGCAGTGGTATGTTGAGGTAACCACAGTACCATGCACTGGAATCAATAATCATACAAATATTACAAGATAAGCAGTCATACAATGAGGAGCAAAGAACTACTGTATCATGCAATCTAAGTTTCATAAGACTTAAATAAATTTTAAAGCATTCTGTGAGATAAGGAAAATGATGTCATCAGGTGAAAATGAAGTGCCTTAGAGTAAACAACCATTAATGCAAATCTGCTGGGTAAAGTTGTCAAATTTCAAAACTTTCTTTGTATATTTTGTGTTTCAATGCAAATAATTTTTGAATTTTCAATCAATCTCACCCATAATTTACAAAAAGATTTAAGATTTGATCAAATATTGTTAACTTTTGTGTATGGTTGATATGTCAGTGCTTTAACAATATCTACCAGCTAAATGGACTCGGCTGGCTACTGAGAGTACACTTTGATGTTTGACATGTACAAGCATGGAGTGATTATCATAACTGGCTGTATAGTCTAGACTGTGAGCAACATAGATGCATATTTGCCAGTGTATAATGTGCTAGTATAGACCCTTATCTGCCACTGTATGCCTACATAGACCCTTATCTGCCACTGTATGCCTACATAGACCCTTATCTGCCAATGTATGCCTACATAAACCCTTATATGCCACTGTATGCCTACATAGACCCTTATATGCCACTGTATGCCTACATAGACCCGTATCTGCCACTGTATGCCTACACAGAACCTTATCTGCCATTGAATGCCTGCATAAACCCTTATTTGCTAGTGTATAATGTGCCTGCAGATCAAGTTAACAGTTCTTAATAGTACATGACATCAAAAGAGTCCATTCATTCATTTTCAAATTGTATGCTGAAGATACATTCTTCACTCATTGTTTTTAACAGCAGTTTTTAGCACATTTTTGTCAGTATCATGCCAGGTAAATGAAAGCTAAATGCCATTCCCATGGGTGAAACCAAGGCAGTCATCCTGGGCTGGTTTGAGTAGGCACTGAACACACAAAGCTTGGAGCACAAGTCTGACACTCTATCAACTGAGCTAATATGGCTCCCCGCTCAAGTTACAAAAACACATCTGACACTTGCAGCACAGCAAGAGTCAAGGCCAAGAAACTGCATTGCCAGAACCAGGTTAAATATACCTATTCCTCAGCATAAGCACAGTATAAAATCAGAGTAACTCACTTTGGAAAATATTATCATGTAATTAAACATCAGTTTTTAGTTCATGGTAAGAATTTCATAATTTTTAGGAAAAAAGTGAAGTTCTGTAAATTTGAATATGTATACATGTATACTTTCAGTGAAACCTAAGTATTCAGGTGAGGTGCTACTACTATCTAAAGGACAACAAAACTGAATATTTTAGGTGTTATTACAAAATGATTCACACAAAGACCAAGCTAAAAGTTGTCAGCCTTCTACAAGATTTATGAATAAAAAACAACTTACTTAACAGCTGGTGACATACAGCAAGACCTTGGTTGTTGTTGTTATGGGTTGAAGACCATTTCTCGGCACATGACAGTATATTTGGTGGTGGAAGAACCCAGGAAAACCCTAAGTAGAACAACCAACCCATAGAAAGCTACTGGCTAGATTTCTCATATATCCATTTTGGTTGAGCCAGAGACTCAAACCCACACAGCAGTGGTGAGATCTCAGTAAGCTGTAAAGGCAAGCACCTAAGACCACTCTGCCAATCAGGGCCCTGTGAGATCTTGGTAACTCATCAATCAGAATTTTACAAAACAAGATATTTTTTCTCATATAAAAGCAAATATGAATTAATGAACAAGATATAAAAATGAAGTTGGAAAATGCAGCACACATGCCAAAAAAACAAGGAAAGGTAATTGGACAGTATGTATTGGTAAATTCTGTAATATGTATGCCAACTAAAAAGTACCTATGAAAACCAAAACCTGGCACAAAATTCTTGGTGAACACATGGTCATTTTGTGACAGAACAAGACCAACTTATTCCACATTTACCATATTTAATTGATTACAAGTCTGTTCTTTATGAAAAGCCCACCCCATACTTTTTGACAAATTCTTTTGGATGGTCCCTGGTCTTGTTATGGAGGAGATACTGTTATGACAATACGTATGTCTACCACAAGTATGGGTTTTATATAGAACACTGAATATTTACAAGTTTGGTGATCCATATGTGCTTATTGCTATCTATAATTTTTCATTTTCAATATCTGTACTGTTTTTGTCCATTATTCTGTCCATCTATCCATTATCAACTGTTTTCCAGGTCAAATTTAGACTCCAAAACCACTTAAGATATAAAATTTACTACACATATTAATTAATGTGCTAATTGGTATTATTAATTAATCCTTGTTTCAATATTGTTTTTATCCACCTGTTCATCCATCCATCATATATTAGTTTCCTGAGCAGAACTACAAAACCATATCTCTATTAAACTTGATAACTTGATCACGAGCCACATGCAAAAATTTGCTACACTTTTTCACTTTTGACTGCCGGCAATACGATTTCCTTGTTTCTAATGTATATACATAAACCTGCTTTACCATTTGTTAAGAACCAGAATTATATTTTATCGTAAAGTTAACGAAACATAATTTTTTATACTGTCAGAATGAGCCAAAGTTTCTTTTCAAAACACAGCCAGTTGTTGATCAACAAAAAAGGTTACTTTCCCTGATGTGCAAGAGTTTGTTTCACTGTGTTGCTGATGATGCAGCTTTACGAATATTCACGAAAAACAAGGAAATGTTACTGCATACAACTCATCATTCTTGTTTCATGTTTCACTTACACATACATGTTAATAAAAGACTACAGATTAAATATAATAGGAATATCAGCAGTTAATACAATCCAAGAAGTCTCATTGAAACATTTGCATCAATCAGCTATGGTTAGAAGAAACATCTGAGACAGCCAATGTGCAGCTTCCTTCAGGGCACCAACCAGATAGTGATTTTAAATGTACCCATATGATGTAAATGTAACCGAACAAAAACAGGTCAACTGTAGGTTGCACAAGTTTGATTTAAAGCCTGTATGTACCGTCTGGCAACAAAAGGGCTATTTAAATGGGTGATAGGGAAGGACATAGCTACTGTTTTATCTGTCTGTAAACATTTTTTATTTCTGGAGTATAATTCGCATTCAAGGTGGTGCACATGTCAAGCAAACTGCACAGAGGTGCCTTTAATATATGTTACCATGGAAAACATAGCACTGTACAAGTTTACAAATTGAGAGTACTGGATTAAACGGTACTAGTCATTGGGATATAACAAGAGGCTCAAGTATGTCTGATTTGCTCACCTCATTTACATAACCGAACAGTTGACCATTTTCACTAAGCATGTTTATGCAGCATAATCTCCCAAACTTTATTATTTTAACATAGTTTACTAAAGCCTGATTCTGTTTAAAGATAAAGGCATAATCAATATGCTCATAATGAAAGTCATCAAAGAGCTTGATGATATAAACCCACTTACAAAGTTTTCAGTGAGAAGTATGTCTAGATCTAGAGGGTTATCAAGGTCAGCGAATCCAATGCCTAGGATCTTAATAATATGCACCGATTTCACTTATAGAACCTACAAGAATGACAATATAAGCTGAATGTAGAACAAAATCCGAAAGGAATTTGGTCTTCAGAGTAAAGAACTCAGCCAATCAGATACAAGATTACTTCATTAATATGCATAGATGTTTCTCACGATCATACTTGTCCAACATCTGGATAATATATGACTATTTAACAAGTCTGATACCAAAAAGATTCGTTCAGAAATAGTGATGCTTGACTGTTGATGAGCTCAACCATTCATGAAGATGCTAAAATTTCACTCATAATCATGCTTTAGCATGATCTTGATGATATAGGCCTATTTACCAAGTTTGATCACAATTCTATAAAACTACAAGTGTCTAGAGTGGTATAAAATCCATTTCAGATACAAGATAACATCACAAATATGCATTGGTTTCACTTGTAGTAAAAATCTACCATTATCTTGACAATACTAGTTTACCAAGGTGGATTAGAATGGGGCCAGAAACAGTATCTCAAGGGATAAAAAGCTCGGCCAATCATATGCAAGATCACCTCATTAATGCATAGATATCGTTTGTAATAAAAATACAACTTCAAGAGTTGATCAAACTCAGCCTAAATGAAGAGCTGAACAAGTTCAGCCAATCAGATTCAAGATCACCTCAATAATATGCATGGACCTCACTCACTTTCAAACCTGTCCACAATGTTGATGATACAAGTCCAAATACAATTCTGACTAAAACTGGATGAGAATTGTGACTTCCTGTGTGTTAATAAGCTCAGCTATTTAGGTGCAAGATAACTTCATTAATGTCTTGCTCTTCATTGAAATTGTCCAAGATATTGATGAAATTGTTCCAGATATGGATGATATATATGCCCACATTTCAAGTTTGGTCAAAACTGGATCAGACATATGGTTTCCAGAGCAGCAACATGCTCAACTAATCCAATCTAAAATTACCTCATTACTATCGGTAGATTTCACTCATCATCAAACTTGTCTGAGATCTTGATGATATAAGCATATACTAAATATTCCAAGTATGATTAAAATTCAATTAGAAATACAATCTCAAGTGGTAACAAGCTCACTCAATTAGATACAAGATGTCTCATTGGAATGTAAGGATGTCATCATCAAACTTGCACAAGATCTTCATAATAAAAGCATACATTCTAAGTTTTATCAAAACTGGATCAGAAATCTGGCCTCCTGAGTGGTAACAAGTTCAGCCAATTGGATTCTAGATTACTTCATTAATATGCATGAATCATACTCATTACTGAAACCATCCCAGATGTTGTTCATATAAGCCCATACTTCAACTTTCATTATTAAACTCATCTGACATCTTAAAGATATAAACATATTACAAGTCTGATCAAAACTGGATAAGAAATATGATCTCCAGAGTCATAACAAAAGTCACATCATTACTATGCAAGGAGCTTGCTCAGTACCAGACTCTCCTAAAATCTTAATGTCACATCATTACTATGCAAGAAGCTTGCTCAGTACCAGACTCTCCTAAAATCTTAATGTCACATCATTACTATGCAAGAAGCTTGCTCAGTACCAGACTCTCCTAAAATCTTAATGTCACATCATTACTATGCAAGAAGCTTGCTCAGTACCAGACTCTCCTAAAATCTTAATGTCAGATCATTACTATGCAAGGAGCTTGCTCAGTACCAGACTCTCCTAAAATCTTAATGTCAGATCATTACTATGCAAGGAGCTTGCTCAGTACCAGACTCTCCTAAAATCTTAATGTCACATCATTACTATGCAAGGAGCTTGCTCAGTACCAGACTCTCCTAAAATCTTAATGTCACATCATTACTATGCAAGGAGCTTGCTCAGTAGAAGACTCCTAAAATCTTAATGCAAATATTCTAAGTTTTATCTAAACTGAATGATAAATATGGCCTCCTGACAGGTAGTGGATGCAGGATCACCTCATTAATATGTGTTGCATGACACAAAATGGATGCATGACCATATCATAAGCTTACCTGGCAAGAAAAAAGGATTAAACACTGTGAATTTACTATTGTAAGGGTTTTAATTTCCATGGATTTTGTGGCTATTATTTTGTGTAATAAAAAAACAACACTGGGCTCTTTCTCAAATTCATGAAAGCAAGTACTGCCAAAATGTCATTTTGTTTAATACAAAACTGTGACAATTGATACCCAAGAAATAAATGAATTCACAGTCAGCATTCTTTCTTATTTCACAAAGAAAAGAATTAAAAAAGACCTAACATGTAATAAATCTAGATCGACACCTTGGAAAGCTTTGAAATACTACAAGGGGATGATGTGCTACTTATTCAAAATTTAAATGACTTATGTGAAAAAAGGCACAATTTTAACAACATGAACAAGTAATTAAAAGTTTGTGAGCTAAACTAACTAAATATCATTAATTGTAGATTAAGTGACTACAATTATGTAATGCACTGAAAGTACATGAAAAATTATGGTTACAGTATAATAATTTATTAAAATAGAAATGTATTAAAACACATGTGACTGTCCAATTCAAAACTCTGCATTCTTCACACTGACACTTTGTGGTTATGGAACTAATTGAAAATGTCCTGTTATTCAGATTGCTAATTTGTGAGTCAATATGACCAAAGTAATCTTGCATAGGTTATCTCCCCTACCATATATATATATATATATATATATATATATATATATATATATATATATATATATATATATATATATATATATATATAATTCTCTTTAGGCAATACTGTGGATTCATTTTTTCATGACTAGTTTTTGGATCATTCTGGATCTAAAGATTCTTTACTGATAATTAAATTTGTGTACACAAATTAGATGGAGAAAGAGGCAGATTGTACAAATCCACAAAAATTATACTCCAAAATAAAATCAAGTCTACATATTGTTAAAATAACTATTCTTTTTTGTTTGCACAAATTTTTTCATTTTCATATCAAATGTATCAAATGCCAAAAATTCTGTTTGTTTAAAAAAAAAAATAGATTCTCTTTCGGATCCAACTTGTCGATAACTGATGCTGAAATATATACAACTTACTTGGGTTTAAGTAATATCTCTCTTTTTGTTTGCACAAAAAAATTAAACCACGGTACTTTTCTTTTCCCAACAAGACAATAAAACCAATTAGTATGCTCATACATTTTTGTTTCATTCTTTTAAAAAACAATTATGCAATACTGATAAATCAGACCTACAAAACTAACACATGACCCCAATTACTGATAATTGAATTAAACTAAGAACCCCACAGCTGAATACATTACTTGTTATACATGGGAATTATTTAAATTTAGGATGCTTATAGTTGTACCAGATTTTAAACATTCATGAAATGTCCATTCTGATTATAGTTGCAGTTTGCCCAAATTGTTCCAAATAAAAGCTTAAGAGTTTTGTGTACAACTTTAAAGTTTCTTGGATATAAGACCTGGCATGGTAAAATTGCAATAGATAATTGTAAGTTTTCCTTTTCTTTTGTGTTTTTTTGTTCTAATTATATTTACTATAAATCATAATACTCGATGATTCAACTGTTCAAAATGTAGGAATTATATAAAACTACTGAATAATGTTACAATATGCTAGAATTAATGTGATTTGTTGTACTTTTTGAACAACGGTACAATTTACTGGAATTACAGTAAACTGTACCTTCTAAACAATGGTACAATTTGCTGGAATTACAATAAGCTGTACCTTCTAAACAATGGTACAATTTGCTGGAATTACAGTAAGCTGTACCTTCTAAACAATGGTACAATATGCTGGAATTACAGCAATCTGTACATTTAAAAAAATGATACAATAAATATGCTATAATTAGTGTTCATTACTTACTGAAGCATTAGTCTGAGATTTCTTGTCAAAATACTTTGCATAGAGAAGAAGTATACTAACCCAATAACATAAATTTGTACCAATTATAAAATTAGTCTATTAAAATGACTCCACCCCTTATCCAGGATTTAATCTGTCTGTTATTCTGATAGTAAAACTACTTTTCAGAGTTCAATTTTAAAACTGAAATAAAAATACTTCCTTAATGTCTTGTGCCTTAAACAGCCATCCTGCTTCTTTTGAGCATGGGTGTCTCTTAAGATATGCAGACCAATCATTTGTTCAGAATACAGGTTTCAACCATAACAAAACATGTTAACCATTGCAGCAGTCTTAGAACTTCATTTGGTAATACCATTAAACCTGGTAAAAATGGCAGTTATAAAAGCTGATGTTACTTTAACTGACCACAGCTGGTGATTACACCAACTTAATTCGTCTTGCCTGCAGAAACCTAGGACAACATTAACAAATGTACCATAAAAGGTTGGTACAAAACTTGACCAGATATTATGCCCTGGACCAACTATGATGTCCATCCGCAGTAAAGTATCATGTTGCATGGTGAACATCCTTAGAATGCTAAAAGCTTCAACTCTTTTCTAATATAAAATTTCATTCTTTGTATTGCTTCTCTACGCAATTTTGTGGAGAAAAGACTTTAAAACTCTAATTCTAAGCAAAATGAACAGCAGCATCATGACTATTTCAACTGCCTACAAATGGTTAACTTTTGGTATGTTTTATAAAAGTCCAACAATTCTGCACCAACTAATATCTTCAATTTAAAATAAATCACATTAAAAAAAAAATACAAAATTGCACGAGAATTTTTCTCTGAGGAAAATCTTTATATTTTGATAATGAAAGTAGTAAAAGTTGAAAAACAGTTAAATATACATATAAAGGTTAACAAATTACTTGATATATTACACACAAGTCCTTCCTGCAAAACAGTAAATCTAGATGGTAACCTTCGTAATATCTTGTGCCATGTAACAATTTGCTGCTATGTGATACTGACTCTGCATGCTTCAAAACTGCAGCTCAAAAAACCTATACCTCATCAGCTGCACACTGCCAAGTCTGATAATTTTAACTTCCAAGCTTTCAAAAGTCCATGCACATCAAAATGAAAATTCTAACCACAAGATGGTCACACAAAGTGCAGCAAACAGATATGAAGTTACATATGGCACAGTCTACAATACAAATACTACTAAAAATATTCTGTTTTTATTCTGATTCAACTCCATCAGCAGTAGACGTTAACACTGTTGCGTGACAGATAATCTTCCACCTGCTAATCTGTCACAGCAGGTCAACTCAAACAACCAGCCACCTTGACAAGACACCTCTAGTATGTGAGGTGCTGACAAAAACAAATTTCAGCCTTGAGAAGGCCACCAAAGGAAAACCAAATGCTGCCTTCAATGCAGAATTCATACAAAGACGCCACCTTGCTGGATCCCTTTTGCTGCTGTTTGGAATTTGCTAACTTCTGGAGCTGCAGTAGTAGCAGTAGCAGCTGGACTAGCATGATTATCTCCCTTGGCAATCTGTTCTCGGCATGTGTTTGATTTAAAATTTGCATAATGCTTTCCCTTCATGTGATGAAGTCCTAAATGATGATATGGTGTTCGGTTAATGGGCCAACTGTAAGGTGAACGCATGTTGCGTTTTGTTTTCCTGCGTAACTTTCTTTCTTCCAACTGCATCTGCAGGCGCTGGATTTTCACCCGCAATGAACTATTGTCTTCTGTCGGTACAGGTGGAGAACTTGATGGAGGAAAATCTATGGAGGGCAAAAGAGTTTATTAGAGCCAATAAGGATATGTGTTGTGTGTGTGTGTGTATATATATATATATATATATGCATGCACATACATTCGCACATACAAAACTATGTGTGTTTTGTTCTGAAGAGGCAGACAAAATGAGTTTGATATGGCATAGGAATGCACTGAATCCATTATGTTCAGGCCTATTCATAACCCATATCAATCAAGTTCTTTCTCCCAGCCTGAAACAAAACCTGAACATCATTCTGTATTTATTACATAACCACTCCTTTACACATCTGAAATATTTTGTAGCTTTACAGTTCAAACAAAATTCAAAATGAAATTTGCATCTATACATGTTTGATACATGGCATCTAAAAATATTGATGTGAGGATATCCAAGAAGGCACTCCAGTATATCCAATCTGGATGTGTCATAAAGAAATATGAATACCTATATTTGATTTATCGATTACATTAATTTTAAAATTAAAGGGGTATGTATAACTGAATTCCAATTCTGTTATTTCTTCACCATATGACAAATCCAATATAATGCAGAATTTTTATTTTAAATCCAAATTATTTTTCACCAGAAAGTCGTAACACAAAGTCAATGCTCCAAATCTTTATCCAGCTTTCTTTTACTTTACTGATGTAAATCAATGTTAAGGATACCAGTTCTCATTGCAATGTACTCTCCAGAACTTTTAATGCAATAATAAAATAACATTAAATTCATTACTGAATACAGGAATAGAATCTTGCTCATAAATTAAAGAAACACCTCCTGCCAACACCTAGAATCAGTGACAAATATCAATTGTGGTTGTGTATAACATTACACCCATCAGTGAATAGTGCCGACTCAAGTATGTCATCTTATAATGTACAAAGGAGATCTGCATCCAAAGCTGTAAGATCAGTGTCTATGAGCCATTACAACAGGGTCTATAAGCTGTTAAATCTGAGCTGATAGGCTATTAGAAAAGGGTCTATAAGTTTTTAAATCAGAGTTGATAAGCTATTAAATCTGGGTCTACAAGTCATCAAAATAGGGTCTATAAGCTGTAAGATCAGGGTGTATACGCCATTACAACAGGGTCTATACAGTTAGATCAAGTTCAACAAGTCATTAAAACAGGGTCAATAAGCTGTTAGGTCAGGATCTATGAGCTGTTAGATCTGGGCCTATAAGCTATTAGATCAGTCTTTAAGCCATTAGGTCTGGGTCTATAAGCTGTTAGATCTCAGCCTATAAGCTGTTACATCCAGGTCTTTAAGCTGTTAGATCTGGGTCTATAAGTCATTAGATCAGTGTCTATAAGCAGTAGGTCTGAATCTATAAGCTGTTAGATTAGTTAGTCTATAAGCCATTAGGTCTGGGTCTATAAGCTGATAGATCTTAGCCTATAAGCTGTTACATCCAGGTCTTTAAGCTGTTAGATCTGGGTCTATAAGCCATTAGATCAGAGTCTTTAAGCAGTAGGTCTGGGTCTATAAACTATTAGATCACGATCTATAAGCCATTTGTTCTGGGTCTATAAACTATTAAATCCAATACAATAATTGTCATCAGACCTGAGTCTACAAGCCATTAGAACTGGGTTTATAAGCTGTCAGATCAACAAGGAACTTAAAATGAACCATGTGATGTGCCATCATGATGTACAACATATGACCCAGGTCTAAACTGTCCTCATTTGGATGCACTCTTTAAACATGGTTTAGAACAATAAAATAAAGTCTTCATTTAAATGTGATTCAAGTTTGACAGATACTGTACCTAGAATATTTAATTGTCAGACTGTGCCTAAAATAGCTCACCTGTTGACTTCTGCGCCATCACCTGTGTCTTTATTTGAGTTTTATTAACATTTTTACATTGCTGAAGAAGACGATAATGTGGCGCTGCTCCCAGAAGATCATTCAGGATTTGCATTATTATTCCTACATCTCGCCGTGGACGCCCAAATAAATCCTGACTGGATGAATCTAATGTTCCTGCAGAGAAAAGAGTACACTATAAGAAAACAACAAAAAAGTATATATTGTAATAATGGCAGTTCAAATGTGGTTTACAGCGATTAACTTTATTCTCTCTCTTTCTCTCTCCATATATATATATATATATATATATATATATATATATATATATATATATATATATATATATATATATATATATATATATATATATGCACATATTAATGTGTTTGATTTATAAACAATTTTAGAAGCCACTTACACTATAATCAAACCTTCTGTAACTGTTTTTTTTTAAAAAAACTTTACCTGAAGCTTATCTTCTGTTATACCACCACTAACACCATTCTGTTATACCACCACTAACACCATTCTTTTATACCACCACTAACACCATTCTGTTGTACCACCACTAACACCATTCTGTTATACCACCACTAACACCATTCTGTTATACTACCACTAACACCATTCTGTTACACCACTAACACCATTCTGCACGAGCTAGATGTCACAAGAAGTAAAAACCTCATGTCAATATGACCATTTGCTCTGGAGAAGTACTGATAAAACGTTCAAGATGTTCTCTATGGCACTCACAGTGGATGTCACTTTGGCACCATTTTCATTTATGATCATTTGAACATAAGATGCCTTTCAGTGAAAAACCAACGCTGATATGACCAACTGTCCATTGGAAACATTGAAAACTTGATTTTCAAGATATTTACGAAGTTGATCATACTGGGTAATTGACGGGCATGATCTGCATTCAGGACCAACTACATCATAAGAAGTCAATATGGTCATCCATTCTGGAGGAGGGATAAAATATTCAAGATGGCCACCATGGTGGCTATACTGGATGCCAGACTGGCACCATTTCACTTATGACTAGAACACATTAAAATATTTTAGTGAAAAAAACGCACATTGACAAGACCAACCATTCTGTCGGGTTATGACAAGATTTTTCAAGAAGGCCAACCAGATGACCATACTGAATATGAATGGGTGACAATTTTGGACCAACAATACCTTGAGAAGCAAATATGTGTACCTGAAAATGTTCCTGAATATACACCTTTGCCCAAGTTGTTGATACTGTCAATAACTGCTCCATTTGTTTGAGATCCAACCTGAGAATCCTGATGAATACACTGCTGAAAAAAATAGAAAAATTAATTAGATAATAAATGAAATATGTTAGTTATAAAACAATAACATAGTCTGATATAAGACTGACTGCTTTGAAATTCTTAATTTAATGATGACACTGACAAGAAAACTTTTAAGTTTAATAAGTTTGATAACGCCAATTTAAATCTGAACAAAAAAATCACATTTTCATTAAGACTTTCCAGTCTCCATGATAAAACGTTAGAAACGCTTTTCCAACATTTATTTAAAAGATCAAATATTTTTTTAAATATTATTTTAGCCTTTACTGGATATGTCATCAAGGTATTTTGTTTAATTTTTTTTTCTTTCTAGAAACTTTTAAGTTACCTCTTCAGGAGCTCCCCCCTGTACATGATTTCCATATGCCGAGCCATTTCCCAGTGGCACTGTACGGCGGGCCTGGCATGAAACAGACAGCTGTAGCTGGATAAACATCATGTGGTCACCAAGCTTCACAGCCAGTAACAGAGGAGCACGACCAGTCAAGAAGTCATCCAACTAGAAAAAAAAGTATGATCTCCCTTGAATTACACTCTTCCATGTTTTTTCATATTTCCACAAAAAATATGATTCTAGCAAAGAAAAGTCTATATTTACAATGACTGATCTTGCTCTTCATTGACTAATTCCATCTAATGAATTCATATTATCAGAATAAATATCTGAATTCTGATAACCCTACTGTCTAAATCTTCATACTGGAATAATTGTACAGAAAAATGATTGTGATACAGATTTATTATTAAATATACTAACATAAAGCAAATCATGCTGAACTGTAACTATATTAATATTTCAACTGTTAATTTTATCAGTTATACATATTTGTTAGAGTTTACTGAGCATAAAACAATGAGAAATAATTTATTCTCAGGCAAACTCCAGCTTCATTTTCTTGGCTAAAATTTACAAATGGCAATAAAGCTGAAGGTTTATTTGATTTATTTCTACAGCAGCAGGATCTGGTGACTGCCGGGGTCATTAAGGGAATCAATACCCCCACTCACAGAAACTACAGATCTGTATATCTTATTCCAAGGACCACAGAAACCACAATAAATAAGTCTGCCTGCATATTGAAGACTACAAGCTATAAAGTGATCAAGACCATATTCAGATTGTGATGTGGATAAAATGTCCATCAATGAAAAGGAGGGATATAATTGGAGTTCTGCCAAATATGTATCAGTATACACTGGACAAAAGAAAGTCATCTGTGTGAAACAAAACCAAACACAAAATATTTTATTATTAGTACCCTGGTGATTGATCTACCACAGATGTTAGCTTTTTGCTTTGTTTATAATGTAATGTATCTGTTCTAACTAGTTGCCAAAATGCAACTAGAGTAGTGTCCGTACAAAAGCCACCCCCCACCCACCCCATCAAGGTCACCTTTCCCTTTCCTTGAAGAGACCAATGCTCTACTACCCAAAATGAATTTATAAGAATTCAAGATATGTCAGTTTCTTCCATCTGTTTATTCTTTTTTAAGTGCTTATAATTGAAACCATCTCTGATATTCCTGCGAACGTCCACACATCCAATTTGGCACAGCAAATTTTATGTTTTAATACAAGTGCTTAAGAACACCATAAAACCTAACTGTGATCTTACTTACTGCAATGGATTTAAGTGTCTCTGCTTCCACATGCATGAAAAGGATCTCAGTATTTTCACTGATTCAATCTCCACATTTATGCTAATGAGTAACTTATCTAATCAACCCTAGAGCCCAGGTGGCTGAGTGGTCTATGGTGCTTGCCTTCATAGATCACTCATAGCTCTCACCTGTCAGTACAGTTGAGTCTTGGCTGTACCAATGGGAGGGTGAGATGTGAGAAAGCCTACCAGTAGCTTCCTGTAGGTTAGGGGTCCCAGATAGACATCAGAAGTGATTTTATTCCATGTCTACCGTGACCATCAGAACTAATGATAACATTTTCAAGATGGTTACCATGGTGACCATATTGGAGGTCTGATCAGGACCATTTTCACCTTGGAACAAGTACATACATTGCAAAGATAAGAATTAAAACATTTAATTAAATGTTATGATTTCTCAAAGGTCTCTTCCTGCTGGAATGATCAAACAAGATGCTTGTATGCATCTCTACTAGCACGACACCCTTATCACAAATTTCACTATGACCTACAATTTCACATTTTCATGGCTTAGACTAATAAAACTTTGTAAAGCAAGAAATATAAGTCAGTGTGACCTACTTTTGGGAGTAGGGTGTAGTACTCATCAAGATGCATCCCCTCAACAAGTCTCACTATTCTAGGTATAACAGCATTTATACAGTGTGTAAAACCAAAACTAAATACAAAAAAAAAAAAATAAGTAAGAAAGAACATTTATGAACAAGGTTTGCCCCCTCACTCATTCCCCTCCCCTGGTGGTGTATGTGGGTGTTATGAAACCAAATCCAAACTGCTGCCTAGGACCTAGAATGAGGGACTGGTTGACATTCACTCATTCAACCTCACATAAGTATATATGCATACATCTAAGCAGATGCTGAGAAGCTTATCTATACTTATACAGGTGAGCTAAATATGTTTATATAATTGATTTTAAGGTTTTCTTTTGTTATCTGTTCCTTTGGACTATGACTCATTCCACAAAACCCAAACCCTAGCTCTATATAAGCCCAAGGTTTTACATTTATAATGTTACATCAAACAAAAACCCACAATATGCAAAGGTGCCATGTGCCATAACATGCTGATACATGTATACATGCATATACTTACCTATGAAGGACCTAAGAATAGTGTAGTCCTCTATACATAACACAGGCATAGTGATGGATTTGCAATGAAATCAGTAATGTACTAATGATACTGAAATCTACCTCAATATAAGGTAACTCACTTATAATGTCAGATGCTTTTATGGATGCAAGGATAAGCATTATAGTAACAGATCAGTGTATGAACATAGCACAACTACTTTGGACTAAGCTTGAAAGTATACTATAGTCCTTTTTGCAGTCCTTTTATTTTTTTTACTACATGTATTCCTAATTTCTCTTCCTCTTTTTTCTGACTACTTCTTTTTTCTGTACTTTTTCCAAAAGTAGCTTGCTATTCAAATTTTGTTGATTTTTTTTTAAAATGTCGTTGCGTTGTACATGCTGAAGTTTTTTATGAAAATGTTGCTGTTGTGGGTTTAACATCATTGTCCAGCACATATACATTGATGCCAGTATACATAACACAGGAAGAACCCTGGAGGAACCACTGGCCCAGGGGAAGCTACTGGCAAGCTTTCTCAATTACTCGCCTTAGCTGAGCATGAGATTTGAACCTACATGGACAAAGGTGCGGGAGGTCGTGGGTTCGATCCCTGGCCAAGTCATACCAAAGACTTACAAAAATGGCACTAACAGCTGCCTCGCTTGGCGCTGAGCATTAAGAGGTTAGTGTTAGGACTGGTCTGCCCAGTGTTAGGATAATGTGACTGGGTGGGACATCATGCTACATGTCTGCGGCATGATGCCCCAGTGCTCGACATCACTATAAACTGCCACACTGCAGACATCATAGTGATATGACTGAAAAACTGTTAAAGGTACGTTAAAAATCCAAATCACATCACATCACAACACATGGACAAAGGTGAGATGTCAGTGATCTGTAAAGGTAAGCACCTTGGAGCACTTAGGGCACCTGATCAAAATGTAACAAACACTGTATAAATGGCCATGTAGCGAGGTGTATGCATCAGACAAGATCTGCATGATGTGTAGCTGAGAAAACTGGACAACTGAAGAGCCTACTTTTGGCCAGTTTATGAAACCAAATCAAGAAAAGTTTTATTTTTTCCAATTTACATAAATTTCATAATATTTTATTTTATAAAATATCCCTTTTCACTCCAACTTTGTTCCAAATGTTGTTTTCCAAAGTAGCCATGCTTCATCCCAACTTTTAACAAAGGGTTGCCAGAAAGACTATACAATCATCTCATTTTCTAAGTTCAAAAATGTGTCATGTCGTGTAATTTGCAGCTTGATGTCATCACCTTGAAAGCAGGGTTATGGAACATTAACATGGTTAAGGTGTGAATTTATAACAGCCACTAGCACTGAATTAATTGTATTTCCTCTCTTAACCAGGCCTATATTTCCTTTTTTGTTGCACAGTGCAGTCATCTTTAATACTGCACTGCAACCCACTTTGTCTACAAGGCCAACTATTATGGTCATATGATGATAAGAATACCCAATGGTTGTATGTGCTGCCAAAAGACATACACAGATTACTATCAGGCACCCACTATTATGAACACAAGACAAATAATAAAACAATCTTAACAGTAAACACCAGATTAAACATTTACTTCTGGCACTCTTCTGCTTTAGGTTCTTTTTTTTCTTCTTCAAACCGGCTGACACAGTGAACTGAAATTCCTGTGGTTAACCACTGTCTATCATTATTCACTCCTCCAGACCCTCTAGGCAATTATCCTCTGGCTTCAGCCCACACAGTCCTACCTACTGTATCTTTTCCCTTATGCTATCAATCAAAATTGTTATCAGTGAAAATAAATGTTGACAATGGATTCTGGCTGGTCATACTAGTAACACTTAGTGCCTGCTCTATTTAATAGACTGAAGATTTTGAGCAAAGGCAGCAGACACTGACACAGACTATGAGCTGCCCCATTAAAGCCAAGATGTGTATATTTTACCAACATATTTACACAGTAGTCCCTGTTACATCCCTTCTGCTGCCAAACTACATACTTTTTAATTGGCAACCCATGATTCAACTCTACCATATCCAGCTCCCATTGAATTAATTTAAATCCAGCCCTAACTATCGAGTTTGATCTTTGTGATTCTCCTTAAGATCATTGCTCAGCGTTACTTTTTACATTAATATTCGAAGTTTACTTTTTACAGTTGATATTTGAAGTTTACTTTTTACAGTTGATATTCAACTACAGCGGTTGAATTGCTTAAAATCTGTCTACTGTCTAGTCTCACTTATAACAAAAGACCAACTGCAAACTGCACAGACCCAAATCCACCATCACACCATACACTGGCAGATCTGGGCATGAGCAGTTTGTTAGGAGTAATAAATGCAACAAAGAAAATAGACCCTGATCTGCAGGCACATTATGCTACAGCAGAGCTGGATATTTGTTGTTTGGAGTTTGACTTGACTTTTAAGCAAGTATAGTGTACACAAGTTATGTCCTGAAATTCATTATTTCCATGTCTGAGTCATTTATTGATGGTGAATTTATTTTCTCTAAAAAGTGTGACATTTATAAACTAATGATGTCATGGAAAATACAAAAATCAGGTGGGTGTCTTCAACAGATAACATGTTTTATTCTGTACAAGGTCAAAGACAGGCACACTGGCAGTCAAGTGAATTGTTAATTACAGCCATCCCCTAATACATTCAGTAATGAATCTCTCATCATCAGATCCATAACTAGTCATACATACTGATATTTATCTGCACTTTGAATTAATGAATTCATTAAGGTGCTATTCATCTAATAACCCACTTTTGTTCATTATGTACCATGTTGCTTTTACCTAGAAAATGTGGGACACCACACTACAATGACACAGATAGTACTGTAGGACAAATGATAACCAAGTACCAGACGACACCACTATTGTGGGTGTAATGCCATTTTTCAGCACATAATGGGCTATAAATGATAACCAGTATAGTTGGTAGAGGAAGAACATAGGAAAATTCAGGAAGAACCATGAATTTACAGATAGTCTGTTCAAAACATCGACTAATGCTGCAGACGTCTCCAAAACATTTTAAGTGTATTTATTTATGGTCATACCAGTTGTTTTCAGTGGGTAGTTTTGTGTTAAATAATGTCATAAACAAAACTAGTATGCGATACTACAAATGATGGCTTTTTACTGCATTCAATCAGCATTGTTGACACCACAACTATTAACAATCTGCTTTGTAATCAATAAGTAAGATACAATTCTGAGCATGTGGCTCACCAAAAACATTTCCTTATTATTCAAAGTACCAAGAAAGAAAATTCGAGCGCAGAAAATAATTTGATTTTTTGGTAGTAATTGGAGTGGCCTAACGTAGGTGTGCACTCTATAATTTATGTCACAAAACAGTCATTTCTTCTTGTGAGGATGCAAATTTCTGTTGATCTATGAAGGGTGCATTAATTTGGGCCAGAGAACAATTAATTAGATTTATGGGGACAAGTGCTTGCTAAATCGCTTTACTGCAATGATTTCTAATGTCTGTGTCAGGAGAGGAAGTGATTCTTAATTAAGCCTTAGTTTTCTTAACCATTAGATGACTAGAAAAGGAAGGTTAACTTCAATTTTATATCGGAGCTGTAAGATTTGAAATTTTCCAGATCTGCTGTTGGAATTCTATAAGTCAGGCTGACCACAATTTTGGCACCTAGTTATAAAAGGCAGTAAATATATTTAATACTGATTGGTTATGCTAAATAAGGGGAGTGTTTCCCACACAAAATTTCTTGGGATTAAAATGCCCTCATCAAAAAAAATCTAGTCAGTTTGCAATTTTCCTGCAAGAGTGAAATTATAAAGGACTCAGAGGCTGAATTTGGAAGAAATTCTCTTGTAAAACATTTGTCAAAGGGACCAGATATCTGGAAAGTCAATGGACACAATTTTGGTGGTAGAAGCAAATAAAAGCTTGAAAACACAACGTATTTGCATCAGTTTCATATAGTTTGTTGATAACAATGTAATGATTTGCTTGAATTTCTTTGCTTATATTTGCATTAATTTATCTGTTTAAATCCATAGATCACTATTCTCAATTTGAGTGTAACTGTTTGAGTTCATCTATCTGAATTCATACAATGATCTTCTTTTACATAAGTTTGACGAATTGTTTGAATTTGTCGTCTTGATTGCTATAGAAATCTAAGAATATCATGCATTACTTTAGTCGATATGAGTTATGAGAATCCATCTGAATTCACTGATCTTACATGATTTCATGTATGCTAAAGACTTGACTGAATGTGTGTATTCACTGAAAATAACATAGTTAAGGCATGTAATGAATTTTATTCATTCACTTGTGTAATTGAAACAAGAACGGAATAGGACGGAATAGCCATTAGGAAGTACATTAATCTTGTGAAACTAGGTTTGTTTATGGTCTGCCATGTTTAGCTTGACCAGATAGCCTTTAGTATCTGTTTGAATTCTGACAAAACGATATCTGACATAATGAGAGGGAGTAATGATCCGTTTCCAGTAGGACAACAGGCAGAAGATTTAGTGTGCTCCTCTGTTTATTTAAAAGGGGAAATAGCTCCACAGACATGTCCACTTAAGTATTTACTGATGTATCCACATACCTAATTATCCAAATATCTACCTATCTACCTACCCACACAAAGTTTGAGGGCCAAAAAGAGGTGAGAAAGTACGGAGGTCAGAGAAGGGAAAAAGCGAAAGGACCTAGAGGAACCACCACGGTGAAGTTGGAGTGGACTGGAATAAGCAGGTTATGGAGTTGTACAAGGCAATTACTTCGATTGTTCACTTGATTATATGATGAACTAATTCTATCATTTAAAACAGATTGGCTATTTATATAAATATATTTGTGTTTGAAATTCGGTGAAAGATTTATTTAAAAAAGAAGTGTATCTTCCTAATGTAATGTATTATCACAGTTGTTTATTAACTGATTATACATTTTTTTGTTTTTCCAGGTATGGTGGCTTGTGTCATTCTGTTCTATATATCTGCTGAGATCTCTATTTATTCCATCTACATGTATAAGTTTCACATTTTATTTCAATATTTACTCGATCCGGGCAACAATACTGAGGGTGATCACCCTGTAGATAACGATAGCCAAATAAAGCAGACACCTTGTAAGAAGGTACAACCTCACAACACCAACACCAGTAGCACCATTATACTTCTCAATGACAAAGTGATCTGTTTCATGCTTTTGTATTCTGCCTTGAAAATTCATCAAGGAAATTTAGTTTATTGACAATTCAGGATGTAATATCCACAAAACGATATTAGTTTACTGGGCTTTAAGTCAAAATTATTTACAAAGCTTAAAAATTAACAAGGCTGTACAAAATAAGTTTTCTCTTTCAAATCAGATTTTTTAAATGAAATAATAGAAAGATCCAAATTACTTCTTACTATTTTTTAAAACTTAGGCAAGTAGTACATGTGACTCAGAACATCGGTTCGTTTTCATGGACATCAACGTTAATATTTGCAAAAATAAAACAATTTTATGCATTAGATGATTCAGTTGTGAAAGTTTTTACAACAAAATCTGTCTCGATAACAAAGAGTGGTCCCTCGAGATAGATCTTCTCTCATAACAAGTCTGTGTAAGTGAGACAGTTTTCAAGGACAAAATCAAAAAGCATTTGAGAGCAATATACCCAGTGTGTGTGTGTGTGTGTGTGTGTGTGTGTGTGTGTGTGTGTGTTGGTGCTTAAGGTTTAGTGCCATTTCTAAGTGCAAGATAGGCTATATATGGCAGCAAGTATAACTGGTAGAAGAAGAACCTGGGAAAACCCCAGTAAGATACAACAAACCAAAGGAAGCTACTGGCAAGCTTTCTCACATACCAACATTGGCTGAGTCCGAGACTCAAACCCATGCAGAGGTGTGATGGCTGTGATTAGTAAAGGCAACAAGTGCAGTTGTGTTGTTTCTTTTCTTTATCCATAGCCCTTGTTAAATTATTTCATACATTCATTTAAACGCATTATGAAATATACACAAAAATACATCAAGGTAAACGCCCTAGAATACTCGGCCACCCAAAAATACATCAAGGTGAACGCCCTAGAATACTCGGCCACCCAAAAATACATCAAGGTGAATGCCCTAGAATACTCTGCCCTCCTGATTGAAGAGTATGAATCACTGTGTTGAAGAAACCATAAAACATTGGGCATAGATAAATCTGTGATTATGAGAATGTATAATTTTGGTCACCTGGCAGTAATATGACACATCCTGAAGTTCTGGATCTTACATGGATAGCATTTTTGTCATGATGATGCATTACAAGTTAAAAAAATTGAATTGGGCAATAGGAAAGTAAAGAAATGTTATGAATTCTAATTGTGTGCCCTTAAAGGATTCATTTTTTAAAATAAAAATGTCTGGCCCTCAGATAGCTGTTTTCTGTATTTTAATCTATTAGCAGCTCACTTACCTGCGAGTCAGTAAGACTTTCTATTGCTTGCATAACTCTAGCATCAGGTGGTTGTGTCTGCAAGGCAGGAGAAATGTGATGGCATCAGTAAAGGAATGATATGTATAGTCAAGAATGATTTTGCGGGTGTATAACATCAGAGTCACATAACAGTTCAGCAGATCTAGGTGTACACTGTTTATTATAATAACGATTTCGGACCAACAGACCCCAAGTGTATTATGTGATAGCAGATTTGAGCCTACATGTATGTTGTCAACTATTATGTGCATGTTATACATTAGTAATTATGGCTACTGAAACTTGACTGTACTAAATGTGTGTATGTTGTTTTCTGACATATGGCACCACTTTTTGTTGTGTAGCCTTTTAAATGGGAGACCACTGTATTTGCTAGATGTGAATTTGATATAGGGTCTTACTGTTATCACATATGAATAATTGTTTGGTGGGTCTTTAAAATTATGGTTTGTAGCAACCATAAATGCTACAAAAATTGGTACCAAAACAAAATACAATGGTACCTCATAATATGGTCCCAAAGCATACCAGTGATTCTTTTACAACAGTTTGCTTTTTGGTTTCATGGGTTTAATGACAATTTTCTGCACATGACGACAGTACAGTTGTTGGATGAAAAACCCGGCTAGACCCCTGGAAGAACCACCAACCCATTGGAAATATTTCTCACATGTACACTATGGGCTAGCCAAGACTCAAACCAAAATTGGACAGAAGAGAAATATGCTCTGTAATGGTGAGGATTTTAGACCACTTGACCAACTCGCTCCACCTATTATTTATATAACAGAGTAAAGTAATGGATAACATTAAAACAGTCAAATTCTGTTCTATCATTGCTACCAAATTTATTTCACTTTATTTAAGTTCCTTGCCCACAAAAACCAATTTAAAATATGGTTTTGAATAATAACTTGCTCTATTTCTGTGTTTTAATGTACTGTCAAGTTAGTCTTGTTGGAAGATACCTCCATATAAGGCCATTTCATTTGCAAACCAAATCAATGGTATGATGCCCATGAACATTTTATAAAAATGGAACATTGTAATAATGAAATCAGTTTTCTTTTCCAATCAACATAGTGAAGAATGTCTAAACAGGGGAGAAGAGTGCAACCATCTGTTACACAGATGAGAGAAAAGAATCTGTAACAGCTGATGGATGAGTTGTAATCAAGTCCATGACTGTGTGGGAGGAAATATGATTTGTATGTAACTGATAACCAACTGTTAGTATAGTGCCCAGTTTGCCAGTTGCTGGGCTGTAACCAGCTGACCTCTAGACTAACCCTACTAGGGATGGCCTAATGGGCAGGTCAATAACTATCATATACTTGCACTTTCTAGAAAAATAAAACTGTAAACACAAGAATAGAATACAATTTTACAGATGTGACACAATATTTATGAGTTCAAATTATTTTTGACTATTACATTATTGAAAAAGTGTTATCAATTTAAGCAGTGGAGAAACAACCCCCAAAAATATTCAGCATATTCAATGCTGGTAAGTACATAGATGTAATCTGCACAAATTGTAACATTCTGTGAATTAACTACTGTATATAATCAGGTACAAGTTGAGTTGTACTCCAAACAACATGGACCTTAATCTGTCATTGCATATAAGCAAATAAGGGTATATGTTGTTTGTTCTACTTATTACTACTAACAAACTGCACAGACCCTGATCTACAGGCATATAATGTGATGGCCGATCTGGGTCTGTACAGTTGGCAGCTGGACATACCAGCAAGTATATATTGTATTTTTGGGTACCAATTTTAATGGATTCAAGGACTGCTACATGAAATTCACACTAGACCAAGCATACCATGGAAAATGACCATGTGTCGAATATAGGCAATTCAATGCACAAAGTAGGTCTATTTACCATTACTTACAATTTTTAAGTATTGTCAACTATCCAAATAGCTAGTCAACAAACATTTATTAATTATGGAAGGAATATACATTATGTTGGAGAGTCCATCAGAAAGTGATAGAGGTGAAACTGTTGCCTTAGAGTCTGTCATAGACCGCTCCAGTGTCCTAAGTAGTTAGAGCGTCTGCCTCAAATGCAGGAGGTCACAGGTTTGAACCCCAGCTGAGTCATACCAAAGACATAAAAATGGTATAAGCAGCTGCCTCGCTTGCCACTCAGGATTAGAAGCTTAGTGTTAGGACTGGTTGGCCTGGTGTCAGGATAATATGACTAGGTGGGAAATGATGCCACATGTCTGCGGCATGATGTCCCAGTGCTACACATCACTATAAGCTGCCACACTGCAGATATCATAGTGATATGACACAGACTGTTGAAGCTATATTAAAAATCCACACTTTATTTAAACTTTAATTAATATTTCATTATAGTTTAATAATCTGATTTGAAACCTTATAATACACACTAAACTTATTCTGGATGGAGGAGTAAATTTGTCCAGATATCTGGGTCAAGCTTGGACCATGACTTATTATTATTAATGCACTTAAAAGCAATACCAAGCTTTTGCATGACTGAGAGTACCACTAGTAAGGAAAATGGTACAATTACAGTTCCAATCTAGTAACACATGTACCAGGTATAAATGGAAAGAGGGAAAAGCTCTAGCATCTAAGATTTGTTAACTTTCGACTGGGATATTTCAAAATTAAACTTTGCCACACAGATTGTACATGGACCATAAGGCAAAGCTGATGGCAAACAATCTTTGATTGGAACAGCAGAGCTGTATGCCAAAAGTATTCAAAAGTCCAACCACAAGCATCACAAACTGTGAAACTGGTGGAATCTATTCAAGTTTTAAGCTTTTCAAATGTAGAATGTGAACGAAGGTTCAGTCTTAGGAATATTATCACATGTATTGGGGACTAACCATTTAATTTTCCAGATAGAATTGTGGGTGTCAAAATAACAATAAAACAAATATGGCGTTGTCAGGTTTGTGGATTTTAAGTCTGGATAGGTGATGTTTTCAAGCCACTTGCTCTGCTCCAGTGACAGAACAAAATTTCTTTGAGCATTGCCATAGAAATATTATATAAACCAGGCAGTTTACCATAAAAAGTATTGTGAATCAATCAAATTTGTATGATTGATCACCAGGTTCTAAGCAGTGATCACTGTTTAATTAATAATCAATTAATCTGTGCACATGATGACTTGCCAACTCAGCAGTGATCACTGTTTAATTAATAATCAATTAATCTGTGCACATGATGACTTGCCAACTCAGCAGTGATCACTGTTTAATTAATAATCAATTAATCTGTGCACATGATGACTTGCCAAAACTGGGTCTGTTTCTGAGACTGAACTAAGAAGCAGCAAGAATTGTACTGAACCATATTTTTGTTATATTTGACCACATAAGTCACTATCGATGTCGTGGTCATCTCATCTAACGGGACAAATGCTCAGTCAAATCCATGTAATGGTCATCTTTCTTAACGGGACAAATACTCAGTCAAATCCATGTAATGGTCATCTTTCTTAACGGGACAAATGCTCAGTCAAATCCATGTAATGGTCATCTTTCTTAACAGGACAAATACTCAGTAAAATCAACGAAACTGAACAGATATAATGTATTTTTTTGTTCATTTGCATTTCAAAATGACCAAATTCTTTCTAGTTACTTGTACCATATACAGTATGCTCGTTGATAAGCCAGCTCCAACTGCATACTACACAAACCAAAATCTGCAATATACTGGCAGATCTGAGTCAATGTGGCTTGTTAGAAGTAACAAGTATAACAAACAACACAAATCCTGATCTGCAGGCACATTATGCCATAGCAGATAAGGCACTATGCTGTTTGCAGTTGGACTCGGCATAGTTGTAGATATGGTAATATGCTTATTCAGCCTAAGCTTAACTGAATTTACTCAAATAATCCCTGAGGCAATAATTATAATACAGAAGTAACATAGGATGATAGAATCATGTAGGTGGTGTAAAATCTCCTACACTTAAAATAACATTATTGGCTAGTGCTACTGTATATAAATCAATCTGAATTTTTTTCTACAAGAAATATCCACTGACCTTATTTCCTGACTCCATATTTAAAAGCATGGTAAGTTGGCAGCCGTCACCAAGTTCATTGCTTAGAACTGTCCCATTTTTTAGAATTCTGAAAGCAAAGAAAATATTTATATATCATATAATGTACACACAAAAAATTATTTCATTATGGTAACCTAAATTTTACTTATTCCTCCATTAATTTACCCAGGTCGTAACACATCTCACTTTTTTCATGAAAAAAAATTACATTAATTTTGAAACATACCTTTGAACATTTTTCCGTTCATGTTTCAACTATGCATCTTAGAAGGCATAAAACATGATTACAGTAGCATTGTTGTAGTTTACAGCAATAATAAATTGCAGCAAAGTTCAAACAATTCTGCAGAGATACATATCATTCTAAACGTGTGGGAGTATCGGTGGAAGAAGAAAAAAATTAAAAAAACAACATCCTGAAGATGTTGGACATTAAGAACACTGCGAATCTGTGTAAAGACAATTAATTGATCCAGTTGTTTCAATTTATTAAGCCAGAAGTCATACAAAGATAGAGTATTTGCATAGCTGACCCTAAAAAATCTATGCAGCTTCCTCTAATTATGGTGCTGCATTGGACGACTTTGATAAACCTTAAATCAAGACATTGTAAAATGTCATTTATATCAACAATTTCTTGGCATTTATCTTGGCAGTAATACCTTATTTACTCCCTTATAAGTTGAGTCAAACTGCAAAACCAAAAGATCCTCATCTGCCATAGCATCATGCGCCTACAGATTATAGTCTATGTTGTTTGCTGAACTGGTTACTCCTAACAAATTGTACAGACCCATATCTGCTGGCAAATAGTGTACCGGCAGGTATGGGTTGGTGCAGTTTTCAGTTGAGTTCATCTTTTAAGTGTGTATATAGGGTATGTCTAATTCTTTTGATTAAGCAATTTACACAGTCTAGCATGAACTTTGGCGTAAACTTTGATAACATTATAATCCAAGAACATGGTCACAGTGGAATGTTAGTTATGTCGAGTTCATTGCAAATTCAATTTCAATTGATAATTAGCAGTTTAGCTTAATTAAGCAAAATTTCAAATGATGTTTCTTTTTATCACTCACTACTGTACTATCCTGTGAAATTTCTAAATTCTGAAACTCTTAATTGACTGGAATTTCAACAAATTAAGAATTGAATGAAATCAGACATCTGTTTTACATGTCCTACATTGTATATATAAATGTATGTCACAGGTTAAAAATCCTGAACTCTTTATTTACCTGAAGGTACCAGTACATGAATATTGACCCCATGACTTCAAAACAGTTTTGAAAAAAAATATCTTTCTAATTTTACTGACATTAAAAAAAATCTTTTCTTTAATTAGGACTGGTCTGCTTATTTCTGTTATGGCTTAAGCTAAAGTTTATGAAGTATGTAATAATTAAATGAGGAGATAAGTATAGTATAACATATGTATTCACAGTACATCACCTTCAGCCATGTTTTTCAGTATCAATTTTATGACATTTATGAACCACAAATTCACGCAATGGGTTCATTTAAGAAACAGTCTCATATTCAAGTGCTTTATTTGCTTTCTTTGTGTAGCAAATTTGAGCATCGGCATGGGGCATGGGGGTGGTCATGCACAAGGCTACCACCTGATTTTTAAATCTGCTGTAGAACTAGCCTCTGGTGCTGGAGTGGTTAAGGGCACTCACTTTTATGATCAGTCACCTCTAACCTGTATTTAGTGGGTTCAAATCTCTGCTTAGACATAATGGGTGTTATGGGGAAGAAAGCAAGTAGCTTCCCATAAATTCGTTTTTCCCTGGGCACTTCCTCCATCATCTTTACCAGCTGCCATGTGCATGTACAGCCTGCCCATCATGTGCTAACAAATATAATGCAACCCGGCAAAACCAAACCAATTAAATTTTATGTACCCTGGTTTAACAAAAAACAACACACACAAACAAGCAGTCTTAAGTTAAGTTTTCTTCTACTGCCAGTTAAACAAGCAAAGAACATTAAGTGGAAAAGACAGCCATTATATATGTGTCACTACCAATGTAAGCATTGAAAAGAGCCCAGAGTTTCCTCCAGTGACCTTTGTGTTACCCATATAGGCACTCTTTTTAAACAGCTGTACTTATGTAGGCTCATCTTTTGAATGCCAGATGTTTTAAGTTCTTTGTTGCTAAGAAAATGTAAAGCATGCAAATTTATTGCTTTCTTATCTGATGGGGCTGTAACTGTACTTTCACCAAAAAAAGTGAGACAGCCTCCATAAAATAGAATCCTCATAAATTACTAAATATGATTTGACACTTACAGTAACTATCAAAGTGTGTTTTTATCTGGCAGTAAGAGGGATAGCCAACTAGTACACATTTTATAATCCACCTACACACATTATACAGTGTTGTCTGTAAAGATCAACTCTTCTGTTTATAGGTCAATTACTTATAGAACAAGCATAAATAACCTTAATCTCTGACAAAGCTGGAGGAATTACAAAATGAAAGATTTCCAGTGAAAGGCATCCAAGCATGCAGGACTTAAACAACGTGGGCATGATAGATACAAAGATGTGCTAATATTTATCTATTATTACAAAAGCTGTCAGCATGAATGGTGATTCCATAGAATATCCCCAAAAATCAGAATACATTTTGTTCAGTCTCTAAAACCACAACCAATTCATGACATCCCTTCAGTAATTCCAAATCCTATTTTAATGCACAAAGACTTCTATTAAGTAACATGTAATGAACAAAGAACAGAACCATTTCAATGACTAAATAAAACAAAAAATACTGTATATATTCACTTATACAAAGAGTCCAACTGCAAAAATAAGAAACAGATCCAGATATGTCAATGCATAATGCACCAGCAGATCTGAGTCTGTTCAGTTTATTAGTAATCAGCAGAACAAACAACACAGACCCTAATAGGCATGTGCATTATGATACAGATCAGGAACTTTGTTGTTTGCCATTTGACTTGATTTATAAACAAACATATATGGTAGCAAAGGATACTGAGACAAGAGTAGAAGTAGAGAAATTGTTTTGATAAAACAAACTAACACCTGACATTTTGCCACTAATGGATTCAAATACAGAAAAACCTATCTGAGGGCCAGATACTTGTATTTAAAAAAATACATCTTTCAAAGGCGCAATATTAAAGTCCATGACATTTCTTCTACTTTCCTGTTGCCCAATTCATACATTTTACTCATAATGCATCATCACGCAAAAAACGCTAACAGGCTTCACTTGCACATTTGGAGTTCCCCAGTGGCCAAATAGTCTTTATTGATCACTTACATATCTCACTTCTGTGCGAGTTTATGTCTTGGCTCAACCAACACAGGTATGTGAAATAATTTGCCAATAGCTTTCCAGAGGTCAGTGGTTCTTCCTGGGATATTCCAAGTTTTTTCCTCTACCAAATATATTGGCTGCCATGTATAGCTTATTATGTGTTGAAAAATGGTGTTAAACCTGCACAAATCACTCTTGCACATGTGAAGAAGTGATTTACACTGCTTTTATCCCTTGAAATCTTTGTATGTTTATCTTGTAGGATACTTTTTCTGTTTAAGGATTATGTTAACATCTCCTCCAGACTTCTAAATGATACAGATTTATGATTATGGCATTGGAGAATATAAAGCTGGATGCATGTTATCTAGAACATGAGAACTAGAAACTGGACTGGCCCACATGACATATTATGGATAAATGCAAGTACATGTAGAAGACATGTCTCACATGTTGAATATGGCTTGGCAGACATGTCTCACATGTTGAATATGGCTTGGCAGACATGTCTCACATGTTGAATATGGCTTGGCAGACATGTCTTGCATGTTGAATATGGCTTGGCAGACATGTCTTGCATGTTGAATATGGACTGGAAGTGTAAAGTGTCGAATACCAAATGGTATTGAACCTTAAAGTTGAATGAATTGAGCATTAAAATTTTATCAAATTTAAGCCACAAAAGTTGTTGTGAAGGGTCACTTCGACCTTTCTTCTTTTCTCCCCCATGTCATTGTTAAAACTTGAACGGCTAGAATTTATGACTCAGAGAGATTGACTAGGGCATTGCTACACTGTCCTGAGAATGTAAACATCTGAGCTACCAACCATATCAAATTATCATTTTTCAAAGGGAAATTGATATGCCCGTACTTCACTGATTCTATGCTGTCTGAAATCTGATGGAAGAAATGATTATCCTGGGGAAAACTTTAGGAACCGCTGCTTATGATTGGGCAGAGTAAATTAAGGTGTACGCTTTGAAAGTAATGTAAATTTAAAGTGACAACCTTAGTCAAAATTCTTTAGCCTTAAATTTCCTGAGAGAGAACGTGGTTCCAAGGATGCCTAAAAACAGTGCTTTCCTCGTTAAATAAGAAAAGGGGACCAGGTGGCTGTCTTGTAAGAAAAGACAGGGTTTAGTGCTAGGACACAATTTCTGAAAGAGAATGGCATTAAGGTATGCAATTTTAATTTTCCATGTAATCTTCTATTTTTGATTGTTTGTTTTATGCAAATGTGTTTGATATGACTAGGAACCATATTATGTATCATTTATTCAATTTCATGGAAATCTGTTGATGCAAGAGTTGTTATGCAATTTATCTCTTTAATTGTACAGCTACTATTTCATTGATAGTATTGATGATTGCATGCTATCCAAGTTTTCATATACCGGGCATGTAGGATTTCATAGGGTATTAAATACATTCCTTGTTCTGTTAGGACGATTTTGATTATCATGAGTTAACAATAATCACATATTTATATGATTTTGTAATGTTTAAATAATCTTGCAAGTTAGGGATTGTTGTGAGCTAAAATTTTGTGAATTTTATGCAATAGTAATCGAGCATGTGGTAGCGTAGGTAGAGAGATAGCGTAACATTCTATATACCTCTAATGTCTTCATTATGGCCTGTTGCTGTCAAGCAAGGGTGATGTTGTATCAGATTAGTTCAGAATTTAAGCAGCTTGGATAGTTATCATGCTTCTGAGTAACATAAATGAGGGAATTTTATGTACGTGTAGAAAGTGGTACATACAGAGATTTAAGGGTAAGTTTTTCCTTTAAGGAACAGCTTTCAGGACAGTCCAAAGACGGACGTCCAAAAAAGAAGTGATGTCAAAATTAAGGAATAGGAAGGAAGTCCAGGAAGCATAGAGAATAGGAAGGCTCGAGGAAATATAAAGATGTTGATACATGGTCAAGGGAGGATGATGATGCAGTCAAAGACATTGTGTTCTTTTCATCACTCGTTATTATGATGAAATAAAATCCAAATGAGACACAGCTATTAAGTTCTGTCGGCATAAGTTTGATTGAATTGGAATTGCCGCTATTAATTTGTTTTGATTACATTTGTTATTTTTCTCGTCTAAGGGGGCTCGTACTGCATTATTTCTTCCCAATATTCTTGCTTATTTCTCTGTTGAAATTCTATCTTCCACTCCCACCAGGCTGTAATATGGAGGGAGGTAATCCTCTAGATAATGCCAGCCAAATCCAATTAACCACCCCTCTTACTAAGAGGGTGATGTTACAGGCAGATATGTCTTGGCAATGACAGGGTACCTTGTGCTAGCTTTGAAATTTGAATCCCAGTCTTCTTCTATAACCTACAGTATATATGAAATGTATCTTAGTGACCTACATCAAATGTCACCTCATACAAACTTCCTTATTTAACATCACTCATAATAAAAGTCAATAAGCAGAACATCTACTACATGTAGGTTTTGTTTCAGGAATTTAAATTTTAGATAAAGCATTTAATTAAAGATTAAGAATATTTGACCTGGTCAGTATCAAACTTATCTATTGATTTGTATGAATGTCTTTATTAAGACAGATAAAGAAGTTTACAACACAACATAAAAAAAATAGTAGCTGTGATATTTTGTGGACAAAGTAAAAATGTTTTCTCATGTCTAGACATGTATTTTCTAGCATATACACAGGACATAAAATAGGAGAGTACTGTATGTACCCTTCCTGTATCAAGAATACCTTACTGTACTCACTGTATGATGCAGTTTTCTTTCCTAACTGATTTTTCATATGATGTTGCTCACTGACAGTAATATGTGTGACCTGCCAGCAAAGCAAACTGCCCTTGTTAGTGATATCTATTTGACCTGCCAGCAAAGCAAACTGCCCTTGTTAGTGATATCTATTTGACCTGCCAGCAAAGCAAACTGCCCTTGATTGTGATATGTGTGACCTGCCTGCAAAGCAAATTGCCCTTGATTGTGAGAAAATAATACGCATGGTCAACATACACCCTGTAAAATGTAAACCAATGAACCTATTTAAAATTAATAAATCAGATTGTCTCTTTTTCATATTTTAGTTATTCTTGGTAAAGTTAATACAACAATACAGGAAGTATACTAATGTTTCTAGCAACCAACAATTTATGTAAGCCTTCAGTATTTGGTGAACCTTTGTCACTGTATTTTTTTCATTTGAAGAATGAACATAAAACAAAGGCGTGTATTTAAATCAAATTCTAGGAAGCATCTGGATTAACTACATTTGTCTGTGTGTAATTTTTCTACATTTTAATTCCTTTTTCTCTGCTGTACAAATAACTATGGTAATTAAAAAAATCTGTTTCTATGCAAACAACATAGCCTATGATCTGTTAACTCATTATGGGATGGCAAATCTGGATCAATGCAAACAATATAGTCTGTGATGTCAACTCATTATGGGGTGGTAAATCTGGATATACGCCGTTCAGAGTTAACATTATACATAGATAAATTGTGAGGATGATTACTCTCCCAACCACAACACCCAAAATAAAGATATGTATGTTTGTGTGTATGTGTGCAATGTTGCAAACTATGTTACCGTTAGTAACAATGTCTATACGCACATATGGTCTCTGAATTTCCATCTATCATCCCCAAACCCCAAATTCAGAGACCAAGACGGGGATCCATTTTGAGGTGAAATGAAAATAAAATTGAACATTTGCTTTTTTAATGTATGCACAGTAACTTTGTAGTTAAAAACAAGAGTCTTTTAACTATGTCTACTTTAAGAATACCCCTGCTTACAATCTACACTACTGGATGCTAATGATAGTACACTAATGAGTTCCCAAACTAGATCACAAGATATAAAGATATATTACATATATTTTACAGGTGAATTAGGTACAATTTTTTCAGTTACCATTTTTCTGGTAATGGATGTTGAAAATTCAATTTAAAAGAAATCATTTAGATCAAAGGTAACATACTGTATTACATCTGGAATCATGTTATAATCAAGCATGCATGTGCGTTTGTGTGTGTGTGTGTGTGAGAAAGACAGTGACAGATAAATTTAACACTATGCAGGTGATAGCTGTCTCCAAGGTTACAAGATAGAGAGGGGCCCGAAGTGACCAAGTGGTCTGAAGCACTCACTGTTTTGGATCACTGCAATCTCACCTCTGTCTGCGTTGGTTCGAGTCTCAGGCTTGGCTAGCATGGGTACGTGGGAAAGCTTGCCAGCAGCTTCTCGTGGGTAGGTGGTTCTTCCCTGGGTTTTCCAGGGTTCTTCCTCCACCAGTTATATTGGCCGCCATGTATAGCCTATCTTGTGCCGAAAAATGGCGTTAAGCCCAAGAACAACAACAAGGTAGAGATGTGAACTAATTCTGCCAACACACCATGTCTGCCTGTGTTTAACACTGAATATTACCATGATAAAAGTGGTCAATGTATGTCTTTGCAGGAAACTTTAAGTAGGAGGTAAGGCAAATCCCAGCTAACCCATCTACAAGGAGGAAAGCTGCAGCCTATATATACAATGTGTCTGTCTTTAATTTGTGAATTTTAATCTGCCCCAAAAGGTTTAGATATGAAACTGCAAGTATCTTGTCGAACCAAATGTGACCTGATGAAGGTGACAGCAATATCCCAGTCAGCAATTGAGCCTGTGCATGCAAAACTGTACTAAAATATGCCAGTCTGTCAATCAGCATTGAATAATGGACTTCAATTCATCCCAAGAGATCTGTACTTATCGTTCCATTTACCTGCATCGGAGTCATTTAACTGGTTTAAGTGGGAGCAGATAAAATTGAAATGATCAGACCACAATGTCTATCTGTCATTATGAAATACAGAATAATAACTTGATCCAACATGATGTCCACATGTGTAATTAAAAGTACCTGCTCGAGCCAAATTTAACTCTGTGTGGGTAGTTACATTCCTTGGCTAAGTCCAAAGTAACAAGATTAGGGTGTTTTAACTATACATCATTTGTTTGTCCATCAAAACATGCTGAATAGTGACTGCTTCAATTAACATGGTTATACATTCTCAAGCTAATGTCGATGGTTGCTGCTCTTGTTGTTATGGGTTTAATGCCATTTGTCACCACATGAAAGGCTATACATGGCAGCCAATATATATGGTGGAGGAAGCCACCAACCCGCTAGAAGCTAGTGGCAAATTTTCTCACATATCCTTTGGCCAAGCTTGATTCATGAAAACAGAAAGACAGGTGAGATATCAGTGATCTGTGAAGTCAAGCTCCTCAGATCATTCGGCCGTTATGTGTATGCTTGTTACATCATGCACATGGTTATAACAGTCTGAATGTCTATTCTGCCCATATACTCTCCATCTGTATCGAATACTGAGATAAATAAAACCAAACATTACTATTGCATTATGTAACAGGATGCATGACTATACCTATCTAAATATTGTTTTACTGAGGTCCTTTAAAATGAGGGACAACTGTAACTTGGCTTTACTGAGGCACTTTACAACGAGGGACCAATGTAACTTGGTGTCTTACAGAGGTACTTTATAATGAGGGTACACATTTACCATATACACCCGCTTATAGGTCAAGTCAAACTGCAAGCAACAAAAATCTAGCTCTGCCAAAGTATAATATGCCTGCAGATTAGGGTCAATGTGTGTTCTACTGATTACTCCTAACAATCTGCAAAGATCCAGATCTGCCTGTACATTATGCAGAGGCAGATATCTGGGTCTGTGCAGTTTGCAGTTGGATTCATCTTAAAAGCAAGTACAAACAGTAGTTGATCTGTTTTACCATTATAATGGGGACCTTGGCTCAACATGAGGTACATGCAAATAATTGCACACAACTTAGTGTAGGTGGCAGCTCCACAGGTGATAGGGTTTTGAAGCCTATGATGTGTCTGTATGTATTTCTTAACATGTGATCTGTCCCAAAAGGAGGTCCATACATGTACCTTCTCAAGCCAAATTTAACTTCATGTAGGTGGTAGCTGGATCCCAGCTGGCACAACTCCAACCTTTTGAGGTGTTCCGCCTACACACTGATTGTGTATCAGGTTGTCTTCAAGAAAATACTTATTGACACTAAGTACTTGCTGCATGTAATGGCTTTTAAAAGTTTCCACTTGCCATATAGCCATTTCAAATTTGGACACTAAAGTGGAACTTCAGGGGGTTGGAGCAGAAGTAGAAAAGAGCAGCATATAATTTTTCTGACTTAATGAATTGATTCCTCTCAGATGACATTATCCTGTTTAGTTCAGTCAAATACTATAAACTGTGTCTGGTCCAGAATTTTTCTAATAGGTCACAATTTTAAGAATGTGGTTCATTTTTATAAGCTTTCTGCAGTGAAAAGTATACTTTCTTGACCAAAATGTGGATTTGACTGAGCTCACAGAACTTCCTCCAAATCTGCCATTGTGCTATATAACATGCTGCATCAGCTCAGGTGCAGCAGGAGCTGACGTCCATGGACTTCTTCTGGACCTGTCTCCAGATTTCTCGACCTGCCACTACAACGAAACAGGCCTGGACAAAACTCTGCACAACCTTCCATCACTTAAATCAAATCCCACTCACATGCAAGGCGTGACACTATTCGCCTTGATGTCATGGTCATCTTCAAGCTTGAATGACAAACGACATATGGGTCCAGAGAACCATGAATACATATCTGGAGATTGATCCAAAAGTGCAAATATGTGAGGGGACATCTGAGTCAATATTGTTTAACGGATAACTAACAACATAAACTCAGATCTTGATCTGCCAGTAAATTTATGTGAGGGTACATCTGGGTCTATAATGTTCAACTTATAACTAGTAATGTCAATCCCGATCTTGGTCCACCAGTGCATAATCATAATGGCACATTTTAAGGCAAGGGTATTCAATCATACTTGGATGTGGCCAAAAAAAAAAAAAAGCTTAAGGACACAAGCTGCATGATCCAGAACAATTCCTTATCAATAATTATGCATAATAATTAATAATAGTAATTAAAATCTACATTTTCAGAAGGACTGCCTACATGGCCATGAGCTGCACAATCTGAAGGTCTGTGCCACAGTTTGGACACCCCCTTTTTAGGGTCTCTACTTTTCACCTGAGAATTAGGGCCATAGACAGCAAACACAGGCCCTGGGGTAAGAAACACCCGGGCCTCTCCTAGTTCTTGTTCCAACAAAACTTTTCTTTTATAAAATTAAAAAGTGTTGTTCAGCCCAGGCCCCCTGGGATATATCCCCAGTCCCCCTCTTTGTCGGCCCTGCTGAGAACTAGCAACATTGATCCAAATCTTTTTCCATCAAATCATATGTGATAACACTGCAGGTCTACACTGTTTATGTGAGAAATAGCAACACAGGCCCTGATTTTTATCCACAAGTGGAGAGCCACAATTACACGTCAGGGTTTACTCTGTTAGACTGAGAACTACTAACATGGATCAAGTCCTCCGTCCACCAGCCCATATGTGAAGATACATGTACTAACAACACACAGATTTTGATATAACAGCTGATACAGTGGATGACAGGCCTCGGTCTACTCTGTTTGATTGGGGATAGTGACGCAGACCATGATCTACCAGTTTATATATATATATAGGTCTTCATGAGTCATGTCAAAAACATTTTATCTGCTCTCAAACAAAGCATACATCTAGCTATGTTTTTTAAATATCAATTTAATAAACACTGCCATTGGACAGGTGTCTGACCAGGCTTCATAATGTTAGTGTGGTCCAATCCACTGCACAGATTTTGTGAGATATGTATAAAATATGTAAATTTCCCCTTGGCACTCTGGATGATATTTGTATGGAAGCATTCTTTACAGGTAATACATGATTCTACTGCTTTTAAAACAGCATTATCTATTTTAATGTTGAATTTAAAAATGTACTTGCCTGGGACTAAATTCTTGCAGTACGACATTAGGGACTAAATTCTCGCAGTAAAGCAGTTGTCAGATTGGACTAATCCCAGATGTCAGGTGATCCAATTTGTACAGTGCTGGTGATACATATATGTTCACACAAAAACGATCATAAAAATGTGCATTTGTGAAACATGTATATACATAACTGTGTACATAAGGTCATCCTTCCTCTTTTCATGCCCTGGTTATGGGGCGAGTATCTCAAATGTTCAGACATAAATTGTATGAAGAAGGTGTAAAGTCCCAAGAGATGTCAATAGTTGTCAATCTGCAGTATGATCCAAGGGACTAAGTCCTTGGGAAGACCCGAGGACATGATCATGGCATGTTTTGACACATGTACCTGGCCACTGATCACACCTGCCAATTCTCACACCTGCCAAGACAAGGAACAAAGGAGTAATGCCAATTAGGCCTCTTGTGACTGGCTATGTTGTCAGACTGCTATCTCAATGGAAGTCAAAAAAGATGGGAAATGTAAAAAAACTGATTCGAATAAGTAAAAACAATTTTACAAAATAGATTGAAAGCTCAAGCATCATTTACATCCATTAAAGAATTGACTAACTTCATTAACTTTTGTTTGAAAATTCAGAGTACATGTATCTCCCAATTCCAGACTAAGTCTTTTTTAACTTGCCATCATAGGTTCAAGTGTTGAGTGATATGGCCATATAATGTCAGAGCTAATCTGTAAAAAGAATCCAACCACCATAGATGTAAAAATTAAACTTGCTTAGGCGCAATCTACACCAGTATGACTATCACTGACAGAATTTGACCTCTACTGCAAGATTACAATATCCCAACCCTTATTTTGAAACCACAGGTATAATAAACATGTAATAACAGCTGCTCTTCTCTGAAGAGCACTGCACATTAATCGATTGTGGTTAACCTTCAAACCTCAAAATGAGATAAAAAAACTTTTACTAAATCCACATGAAGATTATTGGTGGTATCATCTGTCACTCCTAAAGGCACAATCTGGCTCAGTTACCAAAACATTACTGACAAAACAAGAAATTATTCACTAGGAATTTACATTTCTTGAGATCTGTCAATGTGTAATACATGCTGTCAATAAATTCAAACAAATGAACAAATGTTTTAGCTACACAGTTCTGCACAATGAGGTTGTTACAACAATTGAGGTTGTTACAACAATTGAGTTTGTTAAAACAATTGAGGTTGTTAAAGAAATAGACCTGCACATTAACGTTTCATAAAATTCTTTTGTAAAAGAAACCTGACACTTCTTCACAAGCCTCATGTGAAAAATGACTGTAGAAAGATTTCCTAGCTTCCCTTGAATTTGAATAATCATGAGAAATAAAATCACTGCAAGCCAGAGTAAAACTGTCTCAGAATTGCTTGATCCAATATGACTTTTTGTGTTGACCATGTGAGCCAATCAAATTTCCTCTTCCAAATGCAGAAACCTATTAATACAAATTTATGTCTTCTGATATACAGGAGACAAGAGGAAGTTTTTATATGACGATAAAAAGTAAGGAGATGTGATTGCATGCAGCCACAGGTGAAAAAAGAGAATATTGGATTTTCATTCGAAGCTTGTGTACACTACATCATTGACTGGTATAGAGTAGTTTACATCACTTCGGGAAAGAAAAAAACAAGATGTGCAATCAACTTGTAAGTGTAATTTACTTGCAATTTTTAAACTGCTATTAATTAATATCATGTTATTACATCAGCATTTTTTGTTTCGGCACCAAAATACAATGTATTGTAATAAACTTCCAACCTATATCCTTGGATGCCTTGTGGGCTCAAAAGGATGTTTAACAGGACCACTGCACTCTCATGCATGTCTTATGAGGCAACGAATGGAAGCAGGAAGCAGGAACCACAGTGGCACAGTGGTATGCATGCCCAACATGATTATGCAGATACAGGTTTGAATCCTACCATCAGATCAGCTTCTCATTGGCTACTGTGATGTATCCTTGGGCAAGACACTTTACACCAACTGCTTCCACTCAAAACATCCTACGTATGTACTTCTGTTGCTGCACTGTATCAGCATTAATTCAAACTGGTTACTGAGGCATAAAGCTTAAACCTTTGCCTGTAGCACACAGTAAAGCTAGCAAAAATAACACCTAAACAAACTGGACTTTGAGAAGCATCGTAACTTGTGACGCACTTTTGAATGGTGTTAACTTCTGTGAATACACTGAAGATGTATATTCAATTAATTCAAGGGATATATGTTAATACATGTAACAATGCTGATTATAGAACTTTCATGGTTTGTAAAGTTTAGATTCACCTTGTGTTGTATTCTGATCATGTTTACCAGAGTTCAAGATTATTAATTCGCAGAAGTGTAGAATAGTCTAAAAAAATAACAATTACAATAATTAATGCAATTTAAAATAAAGAAGGTCTACACAAGGTCCACTGGAATTTTTTTTTAGGGGGGGTCTGCTCATTTGTTTTTTTCCAGACCACTTTTGTAAATGAATTAATTTCACCGTCTGCTTCTTGTTGTGAGTTGCCTTTTATCAGATGCCTCTTCAATATTTAACAACACCAACCTCAATATACCAACAGATTATGACAGGAGGAAAAGGAAAATGGCACTCTTGTGACAATTGTGAAACACATGTAGACTTTTAAATCCCATATTGTGACAAACATTAAATAATGGGTAAACAAACAGAAGAACAGTGTCTTTATTTTGATTGGTCAATATTCAAGAACGTGTAATGCTATCAATGTTGTTTTTCACTTCCTTGTCTATTCAGTGAAGTTCACCCACATGTAAGACCCTATTCTTTTTTGAAAGAAACAATATACTGCTCAGTTTGAAGAAATGTTTAGACACGTTTCATGTGGGTAGTATAAATAGTAATAACATATCTATACTGACACTCTGAAACGGAAAGATTGTAGATAAATAAGTCTCATACAAACAGTGAAATAAACCTCCACACATTAATCATACTTATACAACGAGTGTTAATCCCATCATCATCCGAAACAATGTCTACCAACAGTTTTCATTAAACAACGTCTCTTCTATAACATGAGAAAAAGAAATGAAATAACAACTAATGTACCAGCTTGTCAACCAATATGTTTTCAACTTCAAAACAACAATAAACCTAAAAATCTGGCTTAGTAATTTTGTCTGATACAAAAGTTAAAAAATGAAGTATGATACATCACTCTCATATAAAATTTATAAAATAAGATTTAAAAACACCTACATTGATAGTACATGCCATTCAAGGATTTTAGAATCTTTTATACATATCTATATCAAAACTGAAAAGTACGACTGATGGGAATGGTTCATCATCTTCACATTTAAGCAGATATGTTTGTTGACTGTATAGGCAGATAGAATTATCATATCACCAGTCTGTAGTAGAGATATCCATATTCAATGGCAAAGTACACTATATAAAATTAAAGTATTTTATCTTGACACTTCTCTATGTAAAATAGTGTGAAACCATTGTGCAGATAGAAAATTTTATGAAATTTGGTTAAAAATGTTCAAGTTATGATGATTTTAATTTGTAAAAACATGTAGTGGCACTTAGTTTGTTTTGCTGTTTTAACAATATTCATAGGCACACTGTAGGTTTGTTTTGGTGGAGGCAGAATAGAGGAAAACCCCAGAAGGAACCACCAGCCAAAAGGAAGCTACCGGCAAGCTTTCACATACCCACAATGGCTGAGCTGAGACTCAAACCACATGAACTGAGATGTCAGTGATCTGCAAAGGTGAGTGCCTTAGACCACTTAGCCCCCCACCCCCACCCCCAGTGTCAGTGTACCTGTGAATCAAGTGATGCTTACACCTTTATCAATGTTTACACAGCTTCTCTATTTACCACATGGATGAAATGGCAAAGAAGTGAATCATGTACTATCTCAATTATCTCAGTGGTCCATTAATATCAACATATACTGGTCAGTGGTCCATTAATATCAGCATATACTGGACAGTGGTCCATTAATATCAGCATATACTGGTCAGTGGTCCATCAATATCAACATATACCGGTCAGTGGTCCATCAATATCAGCATATACTGGTCATTGGTTCATTAATATCAGCATATACTGGTCAGTGGTCCATCAATATCAGCACATGGTAGGGTTGGAGTGGCACATGATGCTTCTTACCTCTACTGAGGATTTAAGAGGGACTTGCTGTGACAACGAAACAGAACAACACCTGTCCCTATAGTGAAAGATTAAATACTAAAGCACTTGAATGAACCTGATGATGATGACTAAGATTACATGCTGCTGCTTCTAGTACCAACAAGTTCACCATTGAATGACAATTGGGAATGGCACACTAATATTAGAACAGAAGATATTTATGTCATTATATAAACCATATACGTGTGTCATACACACATTCAAGGGTTCTATAGCATCGAGTCCGCTAATTCCTGGGTATAATTTTGGGGAAGTCCCTGCAATAAATATTGGAAGCCCCAAAATGTCAAAATATAATTGGTTTGGTACATGATTCACTTCTTTGCTTTTTCATCCATGCACAGGGGCTCGTTACAAAGAAAATCAAGGGATGGGGGTTCTAACCTGTAACAATATAGTTAAAACCCCCATCCCTTGATTTTTTTGTAAGGAGCCCCTGGGATCCATGTGGTAAATAGAGTGAAGCTGTGTTCACACCTATCAGTGAGTAATTAATTCTTTCAAAATACTTTACTAATTCAGAGGAATACAAGTTTTGCCCTTAGGGGCATACTTATAGTTACATCTGACTGTTTGGGCATACTAGCAGAAGTCACTAAAATGTCTGTTCTCACAAAATGGGGCATCTCATGGGGAAAAATTCATGTAGGTAACATAAGCAGTTCTGATTGTAGCTTGCTCAGGGTAATTACACAGAAGTAAATGAGGTTTATGCTTCTATTGTAGCAATGGCATGATTGATGATCTGGTTATAGGAAGATTATGTGGGAGTAATATCACAATAAACACATCCACCTGCCATCCAGATATAGGAAATAATCTTACTGCTCAACAGGTGTTTCCAAAACAAATGGCGCTGTTGAACCAAAACAAATAGCAACAGAGATCAATTTGAATGAAGTGAAGCAGAATTGGTTAGATCCTTTCAGTACCATGGTCTGGTGGTGTGTGTGCTTTTTATGTAAAAATCAATGTCAAAACTCTGCATAAGTAAGCTGCCTTTGGGCCAAGGTAGCTAGCACACTGGATTTGCAACAAAAGGTTGCATGTTCAAATCCTACAACCACACATACCAGGGTCTGTTACCATGGCATGGTATGTCTGTGGTCAAAGCTCTTTACTCCAATTACCTTGGCACTCAATACTGTGTTGCTGTGCTGTAAAACACCAAACTAACATCAACAACCCAGATATCTATAGGTAAATGTACCCAGCATGTAGTCTTTTTCATCAGACGTATGTGTGTGATTTAGAGTTTTAACACAGCTTTAACAATCTCTCAGTCATATCACAACGATGTCTGCAATGAGACAGTTATGTAGTGACGTCTAGTGACTGGGGCATCATGACACAGACATGCAGCATCATGTCCCACCCAATCACATTATCCTGACACCAGGCTGACCAGTTATAACACTAACCTCTTAATGCTGAGCACCTAGCGAGGCAGTTGTTAGTACCATTTTTAAAGTCATTGGTATGACTTGGTGGGGGTTCAAACCTGTGAGCTCCCACATTGTTTCATCAGGCTGTCTGGGAACTTTAAATCACTACCATTAATACCATGAAAACTGTAGCTATTAAAAACCTAAAGTAAATTGCAGAGACTCATAAATGTGTGGAATTTTGAATTACCTTTGCCAAAGTATAAAAAAACCCAGGTATGTTCACTGTAACATAACTAATATTTGTAACATTCTCCCATTCCAATTTTTGCAATGGCATATAGCAGTGGTTCCCAAACTTTTATGGCCCCCCCCCCCTTGGTTATCCTCAGCACTCAAGAAGAAGCATTGATCATCATTAGCCCTCCCCCCCCCCCTCGGTAATCCCCCCTCCCCCCAGTGGGCAGTTCTGCACAGTTTGGAAACCACTGATGTACATACAGTATGTTATAAAAAACTTTATTTCCAGATATTTTCACAATCTGTCCTTCTACAACTTGTGTCATTTAGTTATGTATATACCCGCTTATAAGTCAAACTGTAAACAACAAAGATCCTGATCTACCAGCATAATGCACCTGCAGATCAGGGTCTATGTTGTTTGTTCTTCTGATTACTCCTAACAAACTGCACAGACCCACATCTACCCATGCATTAATGGACTGCAAATCTGGGTCTGTTACACTTATATATGGTATTTAGTGCAGACCACTCACAATAACGTCTGAATTTTTAAGTTTAACAATCAGAAATAATCAAGAAAATATGAAAACAATTTTTTTCAATAAAAAGCCTACCCACCAAACAAATTTTCTCCAAGCATATTACATGGCGTTAAACCCTACAACAACAACAACAACCAACCGTATTACAGGCAAAAGAATTATTTTTACATTTCCTAAAAAAAGATCATATTCATTCAAGGCACTGTGTTTTTTAAACAGACCAAGATTAAACCAATAGTCTAAGGCTCTGCGGACTCTGCTCATGCAACTAAAATTCAATAGAAATAAAATTTGGTAAATTCAGAGGATTTACAGAAAAATAATTTAAACCTCCAAAATTAACCCATTTATGGCCAAATGTATTCAGTAAAAATAAACATATTGTCTTCTTAGATCTTCACAATATTGATTTATCAGTTGTGTTCATACTGTACCTATAACAATAACAATCCCCATAAACAGATACTGACTTTTCCCTCCATGCTACTATCAACAATTAAGTCCCTTTATTCCAAATCCATTTTCCCTTTTATGTCAGTATCACACTTTTTCCCTTTGTGTCAGTATCATTCAGTGCAATACCTATGTGCCTTACTTATAAATCATTGATTCATGTACAAAGGTCTGATGGTGTGGTTTTACAAGAAGCTCAAAACACTTTGATTTATTGATCAAGGTGTGCTTGATAATTGACCTTTTAGTCACTGATAAAGGGTTGGAGAGGTTACTCAGTACAAAGATCTTTATCAACTCTGAATACCTCAGATTAGATAAATGACCTGTGCAATGAATATAAACTATTTCCTTTCCAAACGAGTAAAAAAAAAAAATGTACAAACTACATTCAACCCACAAATTCTTGTGCAACTTTACATTGCAATCTAACAGAATTATAATGTATAATAAACTGAACAACTGAAGCCATGGAAAACATGATTTTTTTCTAAAGAGACTGTAGTAATAACTCCAGCGCAGTGTTATTTATTGATCCATTTTATAACATTATCATGTTCTGTAGAGAAACATATTATTTCTTTAGATTACAAGATGATCAATATTTCACACATTTTTCTATTTTGTGTGTTTAATTAGATAAAGCTTTTAACAGTGCAGAAGAAAACTTTAGCTGAGTTGCCTCCCTTGCAACACTTCAGCAAACTAAAAGCAAAGCTAAAAATGCAAGATAAATCAGATGATGTTTGGAATATTATCAAACCAAAAACACAGAAAGAGAGTACAACTGCCTTAAGAAAACTAAATATATCATACTGCATTGGAAGTAATCCCAACACAAAATCAAAAGTTGTGCATTTTTTAGTTCAGGAAGCCTCAATTCAGAAGTTTGTTCTCATAAGTATCTACATGACACAGAGTACATAACTAGAAATACTGTATGTTTTTCAAATGCTCCATGTACAACTTTAAACTTAACAAGGTTATCAACTGAATACAATAATACATGAAAACTAATTCCAGAAATACTTTATAATTAAGTTTACACTATATTCCAGAAATACTTTTTAGTTAAGTTTACATGTAAGTTAGTATATTCCAAAAATACTTTTTAATTTAGCTCACATTTAAGTTCGTTTATTCCAGAAATAGCTTTTGATTACGTTTACACTTAAGTTGGTATATAGTGGATACTCTATCTGAAAATGATAATTTTCAATATCATGATTGTTATAAAGCATACAACATCTTTCACTTGTATTAATTCTATTGTTTCCATATCTTCCAGTTTCAATCCAAACATTATAACAAAACACTCTGGGTGTTGTTAGATCTAACCAATGTTACTGGTCACACAAAAATCTAAAAAACATAGAGGATCATGGCCTAGAAATATATTTTCTTAAGCCATGAACCAGCGGTCAACAAATTCTTTTTATAAAAGTACTCATTCACTGTACTATGTATTCAAAATATTAAGTCATGAATGTCAACAGTGGTAGTCACTTGCAGGGCCTTAAATCTTTTAACTTGGTGTCAATTTTTTTTTACATAACTGCTGAAAATCCTTTTTCCATCATGTATTGTTTCCAATTCTAGACAGCTTAAACAATATGATATTATGTGTCTCAACATGACACAATACTAAACCCATCCCTTGACCCAACAATGACTCCTACACTGCAACCCAGTGAGTGACCAGCGTGTATATATATATATATATATATATATATATATATATATATATATATATATATATATATATCCCCTTCACAGAGAGTGGTCAGTATATATACCCAGTCTGGTGAATTTCCTTTATGTGGTTTGGGAAAAAAATGAGTGATGGACAGAAAGATGGATAAACAGTCAACAGCAACAAAAATAAAATTTAAGTGTACAAATTTCACAACAAAAAAAACAACAAGCAAATAAACCTTGTCCCAAGCTGCTGGATGGGGGATTTTTTTCGTCATTCTGTACGCACACTCCTGGAAATCTATTACAGTACTTTCAGCTCAGAAAAAAGGCCTACTACGAGGAAGTAGTCAGCCAAGGCAGTTACTGCCAATAAGTAATTTTAATTTGAATTAAGACTAGAATGTCAAAAGTTATCTCAAAGACACTCACCTAGCCATCCAGACATACTGACTGAATGATGAACCATGCACAATGACAATTAAACTGCAGAATTCAATAAACTTAATTTAAAGAAAAGACACTTTACGACAACAAAAATAATGGCGTGGGTGAATATCACACGAATCGTTTATTATAATACAAGGAAATAAATGTCACGTAATCCTAATTAAGTAGGTCTGCTGATGTATGATTCAATGATCATACATATTTCTGAAAAGACAGGTTGCATTGGCATATCTTCTGGCACATGAAGTACATCCATGTCATCAGGCACATCTGAATGCCTGTTGGTTTGCATCAGTACCTCATAGAGGCTAATAAAACTGTAATATAAAGGTTTTAAAAACTGCATTAATACCAGAAAGGTTTAGATATCCCTTTTTGGAATCAAGTCCACTGTTTTTACATTTGATCTGCTAAAATGTGGCAAAATATGGAGTAAGCAGTCTTACAATTCCAATTCTCATAAATCACTGTTCCAGCTTCATACAAACTTGATGCAAACTATTCGTATTTGCAAGTCAGAATTAATAAAAACCAATTTTTTTGAGAAGCAAACATGTGCAATTGAACAAAGGTATTTACAAATACTCTTGACTCCAGCCATGTTGGATGGGAGATAATGGAGAGGGGCTGGTTGCAATCATTACATACCTTAAGGGTCAGACTAGTGTCTTGGAATATTTTACATTCAGTCATAGCTACACACACACATTCATAATGAATGCTGGTTACAAGTCACGGGTCTCTACTCCACCATTTTACACCTGTGTTCAAAAATATAACGTGGCAATGGAAAAAACTGTTTGAACATGTTTTCTCTATTAAACATGTACAGAATGAACATGTGGGAGGAAATCAAATTATCTACCGATCACGAGAAAGACTTTGCAGGTAGCGAACAAAAAATACAATAAAATACCTCTCGGCTCTGTGGGTTGGAACGAGGGTAATGTCTGAAAGGGCGTAACTCCAAATCGTGACTAGTCTACCTGTCGTAAATTACACATAAGTAAACATGTACAAACGCTGGTATGAAGTACAGCAGGTGTAACTAATTATCGACCTACAATCTCTGAATCAGCAAGTATACCTTATTGTCCGCATGCATGTAAAATTATAAGATTCGGGGGGGGTTCTTCAAACACAATAAAAGTTGTAAATCCTAACATTCTAAAAATAGAAACTATTTTCTTTCCCGTTTGCCCCATGGTTTGACATATATTTGTCAAGTTTGGAATACACGATACAACAAAGAAAACTGTGAAAAGAAACTAACTCACCTATCTTTGTGGAGCAGAATTATTTTCTCAGGATGTAGGTGAAGTTTTCTTGCAAGAATGTTTCGGAGATAGCACAATGTGTCTTCCTGTTTAACACATATTTCGATTGTACCTCCAGTAACGGGACATACAAATAGTTTCATTTCCCGTGTTGCGGAACTTTCATGACCGAGCGCCATTGTGTAGATAGTAATAAAACAATCCAAGTTAATTATATGATACTGTAATCTTTTCTCTTTTTATATTTGGTTTCCAACAGAAATTTTAACTGTTTTTAAAGTTGTTTCCAATAAACAGTTTTCACCAAGCTACAGCTCAAAGGGTCTATCTCACACTATCAGTAAGCTAAGGTCTTGAAACATTCTTATTGGACACTCGCAATTGGGTCGGCTCACTAATGCCACTATTGCAGGGGTGTTCGGCTTAAAACTGTCGCTGGTTCTTAGTTATAACATCAATAAAAATGCCAGAACAAATATTTATATTAATACATATAGTTCACATTAATATTTATGTACGAATACTACCTTAAATGATAAAATATGTTTTATTTAAATCGTAAATGACTTTACAATTATTCATTCCTTACCTTTAGAAAAGTAGTCCCGCCTATTAGTCTCCGAAAGACTACCAATGACGTCAATGCGTAATCACGTGTATTTGTTGTTATCAATGAAGTCGGCGAGATGGGGATCAACAAAAACACACAGGCAAACTGTCAGTTTGTTTTGATTCATTTACTACACCATCTACGCAAAGGAAAGCCCTGCATTAGTAAGTAGGATTTCATTGATCGGCGAGCTCTGGCATAACCAATAGAACTTGACATGCTGACGTCAGTCAGCAGTGAACAGTAATTAACATGGATGCTGTAGTTGCAAAGATTATCTATACAATATTCATCTTGCCAGCAATGCGTATCAATAAATCTGAGGTTATTACTTGAATAATTTATATTTGATATTCTTGTCTATAACACAGAGATATTTTTAGAGGTAGGAGATTAAAAATATGTATTTTGTTTTTTGTGAACTATTGATTTATGTTACGAAATCATGTACCTTTAGCCCGATGACGTAATTATTATATATATTGAGTATTTACATTGACCTTTAGGTAATGGTCGTTAAAGCTGATATAGTGTTGCCAGTTTTTTGACAGGGTTATGAGTGCAGTCTACAATTGATTTCAGTCTCTTAATATTCTTATTTACATTAATCAGTTGCCAAAAACTCCCTAAAATTAATAAACCTTTCATCAGGTGTACGTCGCTCCAAATAAAATATCATGTCTTACTGAATAAAGTACTGTTTACATTTTACCCCTTACAATATGCTTACATGTCTCGAAGATATATTGATCTGCATGACCTTCAGCTTTGATCTTCATCACCATGGCCAGTCATAACATCGCTCTTGGCAACGTTCAGATATCGGTTTCTGACGTCAGTTGTCACGTGCCGGTTTTTATGTTTTGCGAATTTGCAGGCGAAGAACTACGGATGTAAGGAGAAAAACTCGTGGAATTTTACTTACTGTACTTTTACGTATACAGAAAGTACGAAGTAACAGGAATTTAGAAAAATATAAACGAACTCCTGTATTTCGAAAACGTGTAACTTTTTTATTTAGAAATGGGGGGGGGGGGGTATAGTCCACATTTCCAGCAGCAATAGAATGCACATTTCCAGTTACAAACACATGACGAAAGCTTCTTTTCTCCGAGAGTAAAATCTGTGGAATTCCTAAGATGGTATATTTTATGGATAGACCTTGACTTTATTTTGGCTGTGCAAGACTAATAATACTACTCATGGGCGATTATTAAACTTCACTTTTAATTTTTCTCTGGATGCAGTGAATTATTATACTGACAATACTTTTTTGTACGCGTCATCATATGCAATAGTGTAATCAGATTTGTTTATTTATATGCTTGATTGGCTGTCTGGCTTGTTACTTGATATAATAATAGACTGTCTTGTTTTGGGAGGTTGGGGGGGGGGGTCCAGTTAAAATAACGTTACCAAGACACCAATACCTGTAGTTGTAAGACAGACAATACTTTTGGGTGGAGGAGAAGAAGAGGACTAGTAGTTCTTTCATGCGCTGGCACTTTCATAGATCCTACATTCTGGATTTTTTTCTTTCTTGGTGGTGTTTTTTTTATACAGTTTGACGTAGGCTATGAAGGTTGCCTCACAACTTGGCCAGAACACACGAAACTCCCACCGCCTACAGCCTACTTCACAGCAACGTCGACGTCAGATGCAATCGGGCTATTTTCTTTGTTCTGGTGCATGCTTTTTTTGCAAAAGAATCAAATAGATAGGCAAGTGGATATGACCTAAGATTATACATATAATCTGCAATCGTAAAAAGGATGCATGCATGCTTATGATGCCGTTAATTTGTCATATCGCAGAAATAACCTGCTCAGCACCGTATATATTCGTTTATAAGTCGAGTTTAACTGCAGACTGCACAGATCCAGATCTACATTGGCATAATGCGCTGGCAGATCTGGGTCTGTGTAATTTTTGGAAGTAATAAGTAGAACACACAAAATATACCCTGGTGTGCAGGCCCATTATGCTATGACAGATACAATTAGACTTATAAGCAAACCATGTACTGTAAGTGAAAATATGAGGAGGGTTTGGAAGATATTTCACTATTATAAATAGTAATAGGGACCGCGAGTGGCCGAAAGGTCTAAAGCGCTCACCGTTTGGGATCATTGCCATCTCACCTCTGTCTGCGTGGGTTCAAAACTCATGTTCGGCCAATGTGTGTATGTGAGAAAGCTTGCCAGTAGATTCTCATTGTTTTTTTTTTGTTTTTTTTTTACGGGTTCTTCCTCCACCATTTATACTGGCCGCCATATATAGCCTCTCTTGTGCCGAAAAATGGCGTTAAACCCTACAACACACACCCATACATCCATACATACATACATACATACAAGTTTGGTTTGATGTGTTACGGCACAGCAACACGAACAGATTGGCTGGTGTCAAGAGCAGTGGAATAAAGCATCTTACCCAGGGACACAACTCGACACTGATATGACTAGATTCCGCACCCTTCTGGTCAAAAATCAGGAATGCCAACTACCAAGCAACGCCACATCCCAAAAGCCATTGGTCAGATAAAGAGTGGTATCGGAAATTTCCGTTACTTAAATGTGTTCACACACACACACACACACACACACACACACACACACACACACACAAGCGTGTGTGTGTGTCAATTATGAATAACACATTTATGTAACGGAGAACATTGTCGATACTCATACACGTGTGTGTGTTTGTGTATGTGTGTGCACAATTAAATGACTCTTTTCGTTATGTATACCGTCACACATTAATGTCACAGATTAAAATGAGTGATCGTACTCATGATATTTATAAATTTAAACTTCCGCCCCGAAATTGCGTATATAACATTACGACATAGATTCTTTTAAGACACAGTACCTTTGTCAGATTAGTCAGGTTTCATGGACAATTTTTAAAAAAAAAACTACATGTTTCCAGGAATCATCCAAAGATGCCACCAGTTATAGTATGGCTTCCAAAAAGAAAGACGTTAAACAACAAAGAGAGGGGCAGACAAAGAATTCACCATGAACGAGAGTGAAAATACTAAGATGGTTGCAGATGATGAATTCACTACGAGGGAGAGTGAAAATATATGCAAATTTTCATGTATACAACAAGTACAGGAATTAATACGAAATGTGCAACTCATCATAACAGTCAAAATTAGATACATAAATAAATTATTTGATACGTTATCTCATCAGAATAAACCACAAAAAAACAACTAGTAACCATGACGGTGCCACAGATGTACTCGACATGACATCTTTTTCAACAACATACTCACCAGGCTTCTTATAACCTCGCCAAGGATGGATTAGTTATCAACACCCCTTCAAGAACATTTTCAGATTATTTATAAATCTTCAGCCTTTACAGACTTATAGCAGATTAGTTGGATGGGAAAATGTTCACCAAATCACATGCAATGAGAAGAGAAAGTGTGTCGGGCTGCGAAGCAACGTTTTCAAGCAATTTGGTGCTAGTAGCACAGCTAGGAAATCCAAAGAGACGGTTTGCTTTGGATGGAGGTGAAATGATGTGACGGAGAAAGAAGAAAGATAATTAAATTGTTTGGCCAGGTTATTTTTGTAATTTAAAGGTGCGATTGCATCTGCATGATATCTGGTCTGTGAATTTGGTAGTATTAGTATTATATGATGTCATTCGTCGAAATGTCATATCGTCTATAATGCAGTGCGAAGTTCAGATGAAATAAAGGGCATCGAGAGAGAGAGAGAGAGAGAGAGAGCATTAATTTTGCTCATTATCACCATTTTTCACGATGATCTGTAATCTCATTCATAATTTCTAAAACTGTCGCGACAAAGAATTTGATCACATTAATCATCAAAATAAATTTGTACGATGCTGACGCACAAATACACTATTTATTTAGAATTCTGGAGTATCAGCTTTAACAGTCACACTCCAACGCGAGTTTTCACTTTGTCAGCCATGAATGATGACATCATGTCTCAGGACATAACTTCTCTTATTTGGGCAATACAACATTCTTCCCTGACATTTAAGTCAATCCTCAAGCAGTATTCCTGTAATGTATTCGGTTTTATTCACGTCGGTCACTGACCGTGTGACGTCATTGCCTGCATGACATATAATTAATGAAATCGTGCGGTTCAGGCAAATATTAATGAGAATTTTACTGCATTCGCGTCGGAACCGCAAAGTAGTAAGTGGGTAGTCTGTGACTATACAATATCAATATTTATATTTAAAATGGCTCGATCGTGTAGCTGTAGGCACAGCATATGCAATAAAACGATTCAGTGTTTAAATAAAAGTACTGCCCTCTCAAAGGTTATCATCTACTTGCTGGACTACTTTATTTACTACTGTATAAAGCGCTTCCTGATTCCTAGACCACATATTGACTGACCACTTCCTCGCGTACTATATAACACAAATACGCTATTGTGTCACAAGTCTGCTTCCTCAATGACAGTTTTTGTTTTTGTAGTGATTTGCAGATCATTAACACTTTATCATGCTCGTGGGTATGTAAGAAAGCTTGCCGGTAGCTTCCCGAGGGTCGGTAGTTCTTCTAGGGGTTTTCCCGGGTTCTTCGTCCACCAGATATACTGACTACCATGTATCGTGTGCTGAAATGGGGTATTAAACCCATCATATCTTCTTCAATACTCCTGCCAAAGTAACATTAAGATATCACTACTAGGATACTCGCTGTAGCTCTGACACTCATGGTTAAGAAAAAATATAGTCTTAATCAGTGGTTCCCAAAGTGGGTGGTGCCGCCCGGGGGGGGGGGGGAGACAGACGGGGCGCGTTACGGGGTGAGGAAGAGGGCACTGACGATATCCAGAGGTTGTAAACCACTGATCTAAATGGATCTATCAGAACACCATATAGGTACTTTCAATGTGAAAGGGCAACGGTATGTACCCGCTTATAAGAGGAGGCAAACTGACAACAACAAAGATTCTGATCTGCCATAGCATAATGATTTTGCAGACCAGGGTCTACGTTGTTTGTTCTACTGTTTACTTCCAACAAACTGCACAGACTCTGATCTACCGGCACATTATGCGACAGCAGATCTGGGTCTGTCCAATTTGCAATAAACTGTTTTATAAGCGAGTACGTACGGCCTGTCAAACTAAAAAAAGTCGTACAATTTTCAAATAGATAAGTGACCGAACATATATATATATATATATATATATATATATATATATATATATATATATATATATATATATATATATATATATATAGTCCAGACCTTATAGAAAAAGGAATGGTGATTGGAAGCACGCTTTAATGGAAACTGTAAAAACAGTACTGGGACAGGAGTTCTGTTTGATTCCACGTTTCAGCTAAAGGTTGTTGTTGTAGGGTTTAACGCCATTTTTCATCACAAGATATGCTATATATGGCGGCCAGTATTAATGGTGGAGGAAGAACCCGGGAAAACCCAGGAAAGAACCACCGACCCACGAGAAGCTACTAACAAGCTTTCTCGCATACCCAAATTGGCCGAACCTAAGACAGATGACATATGGCAGTGACCGGTAGCGGTGAGCGCTTTAGACCACTTGGGGCCCCTCAACAAAAAGTAATACTCGTGAGGTTTCTCATTGTGGTCGCAAATCGGGATGATTTAGATACAATCTATACAAACATCTAAGGACCAAATGTTGATAAACTAGGTTTTATTGTCAAGGCGGAACGGCTAAATATTGAAGATCCGGTTTCACTGGCATGGTGGATAGGCCTAATATTGTTGATCAGGGGCGTATTAACCATTAGGCAGACTAAGCACGTGCTTAGGGCACCAGGGCCAAAGGGGGCACGACAAAGTTGAGAAAAGGGTGAAAATAAAAAAAAAAACGAATGAAGATTTGTAAAAAAAAATTGATAAAACTAGTGCAAATTGATCATAATGTTCTGTTTCTTGATCATGGTGCCCCCTAGGGTTATCTTCCCAGGTGTACCACAAGGAGCACTGCTGGCGCAGTGCACTGTGACCTCTGTCGGTCAGCGTGGAAAGGAGGGGGGCACCAAGATTTTTAGTGCTTAGGGCACCAGTGAGCCTTAATCCGCCCCTGTTGTTGATCCATGTTTCACTGGCAAAGTGGAAGGGCATGCTATTGATAATCCACGTTTCATTGGAAGGGAATACTATTGATGATACAGGTTTCACTGGCAACGTGGAAGGACCTAATTGTTACGTGTTTAGGCTCTAATAAAAGGTAACAAAGAAAGAGCAAAAACAATAAGCTTTGAAAAATTTAACAAATAAGTTATTTCCCAGGCAAAACATAGTAAAAATGAAAAAATAAGAACTTACAGTTTTAAGAAATCAAATCCAGAAACAAACCAAGAATAATCCACGAATTAAATTTTAGAAGTCCTAGTAATGATATGTTCTAATGAATTCCAGTTCGAGTCCCGATCAAAATTCCAAAATGGAAGGCGATGACATACACTATAGCTAGTATAGTGATGTTGTGTCTACAGTTCTTTGTTGTTCCACAGACAATACTATTTCGGTGTTTGAATTCTGAATACAATTTAAAGAAATGTCTTTGTCCAAAAATTATGTATGAGCACTCAAAGATTTCCAGGAAAAAGAATTAATCTTTTAAATCCAAATAATTTGAATAAAAATTAAAATGTAACTCCAAACTGGTCACAACAAAACGAACACATTGACATCAAGTGTTTTTAAGCCCAAACTGACTAAATTCTCTATAAACATGGGCATTAAACGTGACTACTGCGCAGTTCCGGTAAGACCAGTATTTCGAAATAGAGGCTGTTTACATCTAAAGTTACGTATTCCCAGTATGACCTTGACAAAAACTAATCATTTTACTCTAAGGATAAGATAAAAATAGAAAGTTGTTTACTCCACGTACTAATTTCTGAATCATGGTCGGTTCTAGGTCCGCTTTAGGTGTTTACGACGAAACATTCAGGTCAAACTAATTTCTGGAAAATATCTAAATTCCTAGTAAACAAAATTACATTACTTTGACATGCAATGAAATTTTTAAAAAAAATTAATACTTACAAACAGACATCTAAATTAAATCAAATACAAATAATTCAAATATACATAACTTATTATTGATGATATAGGTTTCACTGGCAAGGTGGAAGGGCATAATATTGACTAACAAACCACTTAGGCCATCGGAACGATCAATACGTCAATGCAAACAAATAATTGATCGATAACGGTACAGGAAAAGAACAATGTAACGTCATTCTCTTAGGGGGCGCTCACCAGTTATTAAGTACTTTGGAAAGAGTGACGCATGTAAGGTGAAGTTGTTTGCATTTAAAAGATGCACAATGGAGAGAGTGTTGGCATACCTCTATGCTACATTAATGTAATGTTGCTGATATTTCTTTGGATTATACTTTTGGAAATTGTACATGATCTAAGCACACTGCTAACTAAAATGACTGCTCCCTTCTGCTAAAAAATTAGCATGAATTAGTCTAAAGTACACTATGCGTAGCAGCTATTAAAATAGGGAAAATGAATTTTGCCAGACTAGACAATACCAGCTTCTCAAAGTGCAATGAATGAATTACCAAATCTATAAAATGTAAAAAAAAAGTCATCGGCTCTTTTTTTTTATACAATTTACCTCTGAAGTTCAGGAAGTGAAAATGACCAAGTGAAGCTAGCTCTTTTTTGAAAGGTGCACATCTGGAGTAAGGCCAATCTGTATACTTTATAACCCATATTACACCCAGCAATCATATACCAACATAAAGGGAATTAAAGGTTCTTTGAATTATACCTAAGATATGCAAGGTCTTTTTTAAATAGCCAGTATAACCAGTGAGGAAAGCCGGGGAAATTCTTTTTCTTTAAAATTCTAACCTATGCAAAATGCGAAACTGTAGAGCGCCGCCTTAGTAAGAAGGGTGGTTAATTGGATTGGGCTGGTGTTATCTAGGGGATGACCTCCCTCGATTTTATGGCCTGGTGTGAGTGGATAGATACAACATCAACAGAGACCTAAGCAAGACTATTGGGAAGAAATAATGCAAACGAGCCCCCCCCCCCCACAAGAACAAAAAACAAAATTAATCAATATTAATTAATAGCGGAAACTCCAATTCAACCTAAGTTATGTCAGCAGAATTTAATGGCTGTGCCTAATTTGGATTTATTTCATCAGAATAACTTGTGGTGAGAAGAGCGCAATGTTCCACTACTGATTGCATCACCTTCCTCTCTTGATCCGTGTATCACACGTCTCCCTGTTCTCTCTAGTCTTCCTATTCTGAACGCTTCATCTCTTTCTGGATTTCCTAGTCTTGTATTTTGAACACGTCATCTCTTTCCGGACTTCCGTCTTCGGAATGTCCCGTCTCTCCCAAAAAGCTGTTTCCTTAATGCTGTTCTCTTTAAGAAATTGTGCGTCCTAGCACTAAAATATGTCTTTTCTTACAAGACAGCCTCCTGGTCTCTTTCTTGTTTAATGAGCAAAGCACTTTTCTTTTTAGGCTTCCTCGGAGCCAAACTTTCCTCTCTCAGGAATTTTCAAACAAAAGAATTTCGACCAAGGTCGTCACTTTAAATTCACATTAAATTTAAAGTGTAAGCCTTAATTTACTTTGACCAATCGTAAGCAGCGGTTCCTAAATTTTTCCCAAGATAATCATTTCTTTCATCAGATTTAGAACAGCCTAGAATCTCTGAATTACGCTGCATATCAACTTCCCTTTGAAAATGCCTATTTGACATGGGTTCCTATCAAGCGGTTATGGTTGGTAGCTCAAATGTTTACTTTCTCAGGACAGAGTTGCGATGCCCCGATCGAATCTCAATGAGTCGTATATGCTGGCCTTTCAAGTTTAACACTGACATGGGGGAGCAGGACCGGCGTTTGGGGGTGGCAAGTGGGGAGACAGCCCCAGGCCCCGCTCTTGATGGGGCCCTGCGCTTCAGGCCTAAGGTCGTCCATATGAGTTTGTCAAGCTATATTCTCCGGAAAATTGGAAACGCTGATACAGGCCGCACTTTATGCACGCAAATCGCGAAAGTTGATCTAGTCTAGACATAATCAGTGTTTTCAGTAGCATACCAATAGAGATACATATACTCTGGCCCCGCGCGGTCATGGTCGGCCCTAGGCCCCGCGTACACCTAACGCCGCCTCTGGGGGGGGGGGAGAAAGGTCAAAGCGACCCTTCACAAAGACTTTTCTGGCTTAAATGTAATAAAATTTCAATGCTCAATTTATTCAACAAAATTCGACTCTTTACAAACAACAACCAAAAACCTGTAAACCAAGGTTTTGGGGAACATACACCAGGTGTTGTGTTAGCATTTTAAAAACTAAATATAACTAATAAATATTATTCAGCTAAAACGCGCCTCGTCGGTACCCTCCCGGGGTGGGGGGTGGGGGCGGCACCACTCACTTTGGGAACCACTGATTAAGACGATATTTTTCTTAACCATGAGAGTCAGAGCTACAGCAAGTATCTTAGTAATGATATCTTACTATTACTTTGGCAGGAGTATTTAAGAAGATATGATGGATTTAATACCCCATTTCAGCACACGATACATGGTGGTCAGTATATCTGTTGAGTGTCGGAGAACATTACCAACTTGCGAAATGAATTCTATGGCAGACAAAGAACACCCAACAGGCTGGACATACATAGTTCCGCAAGAAGGTAATATCCTGACAGGTGAGGAGATATCTACGTTGAATCAAAGTATCATGTCATACGTAACGTGCATCTTGGGTGCTCATGTTGAAAATAGAATGTCTATTACTCAGCCTGTTGTGACTGTATCAAAGAGTGTTCAAAATTTGATATAACTATTAATTTTGGGATATCAAAGTTACGATACAATGAAAACGTTATGTCAAACTTTCAATAGGATATAACAGTCAAACATGAAATTGGAGTATGCTTGTGGCGGCGACAGTATCTTTTTTTATCCTTACGACATGTTTGTGAAAATGGATAGTATCGCCGTATTCAACAACAATTGAAAGAAATCAAGTAACTCGTTCAAACTAGAATTAAACCCTATCGTTAATACTAAGAGATTATAAACAACCTGTGACAGTAATACAATATGAGTAACATTTATATAGCGAAGAATGACCACGCTCAGGATGTGGTCTATAACATTTTAGTTAATTCTGTGAGATTTTCTGGCGTTCAAACGAAACATGGTAATTTTTTATTTTTTTTAAAAAAAAAAAAAAAAAAAAAACATCGACCATGAAAAAATGGTTGATTGATACTTGTGGTTAAGAATGATTTACTTTCTGAAATAGGTTACGAACCTTTAACTCTCATGGTTGTTTTGTTTACACCTTGTTACAAAATTGCGATTAATATGCCAGCTAATAGCATGTCCAGTAACTTAACTTGCTCACCAAGGAGCTAAAGAAATGACCGTATTTTCCAGAACGCATTAGAAAACAGCCGATTACGCCAGCAACTATACCTAGTAATGGTATTGTTGCTATGTTGGCTATATAAAACAAACGATCGACCAAATGTTTCAATCCTTTTGTTCATTCCCTAAAATGACTGGCCTGAAAGATGTGGAATTGGGGGAGAAGGTGTAGGTGGGGAAGTAAGTAAACAGTACATCTTACCAACTGTGATGTATACAGCACAATTGTTTATGTTGTCTTTGCAATCGCAATAACAGCTGCTGCTGTTACTACAAACATTTCTTTAAGTAGTTGTTTCAGTCCAGGCCCGGCCCTTGGATGTGCGGGGCCCAAGGTAGCATGCGTGGCCCAATTCAACAAGCGATGAGCGGGGCCCCCAAGCAAAACCATTGCATTGCGGAGTTGATTTCCTGAATGCGCGGAGCCCAAGGCGGTTGCCTCGTTCGCCTTGCCCTAGGGCCGGGCCTGTTTCAGTCTATCACCTGCCTGTAATTTCCCCCAACATTTTTAAATTACTTGTTTAATTGTTTATCTGAAACTAATATTCAGATGTGTCAGATGTCTAACTGCTTATGCATTTTTTTAAAAATTCAGCCCATTCCATCATCTTTTGTTAATCATCCTTTCTTTTGTTTGCTTCTTTTTCATTCCTTATTGTCATCTTTTAGCTCTTGGCATCCTTTCCAAATATCTAAAGATCAAGTTTCAGGAAGTCTGTTTTCACCAAAGTTTTCAATAACAGCTGGTTCAGTGACATTCCGTGCATTTGCTTTTAACATCTGCACACCTGGGGCATGTTTTGAAATCTATACCTTTATTTACCTAACTAAATTTCAAATTAGTTTATCTACATATTGTGACCCTTCAAGTCATCTCGGAATTACTCTTTTTCTGTTGTTGTCGAAACAGTGTTTAAATGTGTTCCATATGGCCTTGGAAAATCCGCCAATAACATAAAAAGAAATAATTAGAGAACATATCTTCTCAAAGAAAAACTATCCACGAAGAGGTGGTGAAATTGCAAGGTATTTGATAAATATTCAGCGGAATTTCAAAGAGCAAAAGCTGAATCTTTGAAAAAGGAACAAAATACCGGAGAAAAATATCACACGAAAGAAATGAAACCAGCTCAGATACCAGAACATACTTTTTAACAGATGGCGGAACGACTGTTTTGCAAATCTTGTTAATTTTATTACAACGTAACGTACCTTCTCAACAATCACTGGTACATGATATTGACAATAACAACGAAGAATCAACCAAAGCACAAAGAAAACATACATGCATGGGAGTATCATACAGCCAAATTACTGACATGCTTTAAGTATATTCTCCAGTCATTTACGCAGGATAAACAGCAGCATTTCGAGTGAAACAAAAACATTATTAATTCGGTTTACTATGCGACAGACAAATCTGTTCTCGCATTTGCAAATAGTATCCTTTTGAAAAAGCTTTTTGAAGTTTACAATCAGTCCACCATAACCAAAGGACATTAACGAAATCACGGAGCTGATAATGACGTTTCATTCAGACTGTTAACAATTGGCTGACTGATAACACGTGGACTTTACGCCACAAAATTATTAACACCATACAATCGAGGTTAAATTTAAACAAAAATACATATTGAACAGAACATTCATTGTTCTCTCAGCTAGCAAAGTTTTTCACTGAATAAATAACAGCAGCTCAACGGATGTGAGAAGTTGCAGCTGTCCAAAATGATTGGGTCGAGGAGATCGAAACATTCAAAGTACAGAACGAATAACAAAGCTTAGATATGGTTAGAGGCTAGTGGGGGAACAGTGGCAGCTGGTGTAGGCATTTCAACAGCTTGAGCTTGATAGGATATACATCGCAGCCAACATAGTTGGAGGAGGAATAACCTGGGAAGCTACTGATAAGATTTCTCACATATCCACGATGGTCGAGCCGAAAAGTGTTCCCACGTGGCAGGAAAGTCATGGACCCCCCCCCCACCCCCGAATTTGGATGTGATGTAAAATTGATCTAGCCTATATACGAAAATTAACAAGTTTTGCCCCCCCCCCACCGAAAAAATTGAAATGACTTTCCTGCTATTACTATCTCTCTAATCTGTTATTCAGCCTGAGCCAGCGCGTTGATATTTGCATGAATCAAGCCCCCTCCCCAATCAAGTTTTGCTGCCCCCCCCCCCCAAAAAAAGTTGAAATGATGTCCCTGCCACGCGGACCAAGGCGAGATGTGATTGCAAACGAGCTACATTAATCTCACCTTAATGAACCACGCGCTCAGGCGCTTGCCGAGGAGTGAATTATGGTCTACCATCACAAATGGCTATGGCGATCTCAATTAAAACCAACAATCCCAAGCCCCCAATAAACTGCAATAATCCTATTTTCGCACTCATACACGCAAAGACAGATAAACTCGCAACCGAATATTTTACTAAAATACACACACTTTTGGCAAATTAACCAATTCTACACTATACACTAGGCTGTTACATATGGCAATCAAACCAACATAATATAATCTAAGTAGAGCTGTCCAACACAAATACGTGAAACAATAACAACACTACACTCACCAAAAACATCACAATTGGACAAACACTGACTCTGGCAAAGTCACTACGCGACATTACAGAACTTAAACTACAAGGGATGGAAACCAGCCCTGAGACTCAATACTCCCATGGGGTGGTAGTACCAACCTCAGTTCAAGGCTGGGGAGCTGTGACCCAGGCCCATTGTCAGCTCAGGCAAAGGGAAGGGACATGGCCGCCCAGTCTATATCAGGATAAAATAACTCAGAAATTCGACGAACAGAACCGAGATCAACCCTTACAAAATTATACAACTAACCCAAGAACATAAAGACAAACAATACTAACCTGTGGACAGATAAACCTTACACTGAATCACGTTTTTGGATTATAAGGGTGTCACATATGTGTCCTTACCAGCTGTACGTGCTGGACAGGAACCAGAAGTGTCAACACTTGTGAATGATATATAAAAGTAAGCGCCTTAGACCACACTGCATACCGCCGCCGCCCGCCCCCCCCCCCCGCCCGTTGATAACATAAATATCAGACTATTCATTTCGTTACATAGAGTAGATTTTGTTGCTGAGTATTACAACATTTCGAATGGACTCGAAGGTAATAAAGCGTTGAAGATGGAATGACTGCAAATGATGAAAACGGTGAAAGTGCTGATGTGGAATGTCAGAAACACAGCTCAAAAGTTAAATCTATACGAATAACAATAACCCAGTATACACATCCATCTACAATGCTGAAATGTTTTGATTCAATAGACTATCCAAGTACCTGCTGAATCCAATGCTGAAATGTTTTGATTCAATATACTATCCAAATACCTGCTGAATCAAATGCTGAAATGTTTTGATTCAATAGACTATCCAAGTACCTGCTGAATCCAATGCTGAAATGTTCTGATTCAATAGATTATCCAAGTACCTGCTGAATCAAATGCTGAAATGTTTTGATTCAATAGAGTATCCAAGTACCTGCTGAATCAAATGCTGAAATGTTTTGATTCAATAGACTATCCAAGTACCTGCTGAATCCAATGCTGAAATGTTTTGATTCAATAGACTTTCCAAGTACCTGCTGAATCAAATGCTGAAATGTTTTGATTCAATAGAGTATCCAAGTACCTGCTGAATCAAATGCTGAAATGTTTTGATTCAATAGACTATCCAAATACCTGCTGAATCCAATGCAGTTTGCGGGTTTCGGAAACGCCGCATTCTATACAATTTTATTCAGAAAAAAACCCATTATAATAATGGATATTATTCACGTTTACTCGAAAATTTACTAGTTAACGTGTTTTTTTTTTTTAAATGGCAGTTCCGAACCATTATAGAAGGATTCAATTAACAGACCGGGTACCAGCATAAGAGGTAGAGATGGAAGAGTACTAGATTTTCATGGTATGCATGTAACATTTTTTCGACTTAGAGTAAATACATTGGTTTAAAAAATCTCACTTCGAGGTCCAGAAAACTTTTACATATTGAGACACATACAACACCACGTCAAATGATTCGGGATTGGACAATAACAATATCGTCAATGTATTTGTCCCTAAGAAATTAACTGATGCAGGAAATAACATATCTGCATTGAAAAAGGTTGATAACCAGATACTAAACATATTTATTGATACGAAATTGAAAGACACCAAGAAATGGAGGGAAGAGCTTCAAAAAAGATTGACGGGAACAGAATATTTTTTCTTCCGAAGATAAGACTTTCTTTAAGCGGAGAGTTAGTATGTTTTCTATTGCCTTCCAGACCCTAACGTCAGCAAGGGAAAATTCAGATGGTCCACCTTTCGTCAGCAATGCTTACAACTGAAGGTAATCGTTGAATTAGATGTCTTGAAAAGCGACATTGATGAAATAAAAACAAATTTAAAACAATCTGGATAACTATGGCACTGCTGTACAATATTATTTGGAGGAGATGCACAGAGATTCGAATAACGAAATCAAGCAGAACGACCAAGCGGTTATAATAGAGGTGGGCAAACTTTCCAGTGCAAGTGCCGCATACACAAATGTACACCTTGTCGCGGGCCGCATAGTTCATTAAGTAAAATAATATTTGAAATAGCAAAAACAAAAGGTTTTTCTAAATAACATCATAATTAATTTTCAGTTGTTAATATGTTGTTAATATTTGTAAACTTAAACTTCAACTTCAAAAGAAGCACATTTTTTTGATAAACAGAGTAACATAAACAGAGTCAGTGCGAATGATGACTTGTTCCTAGGCCGCATGAAAACCCTTGGCGGTCCGCATGTAAGCCCACCCCTGGGTTATAATGAACGACAAGACCACGGCTACCACTAGTACGTTTTCAGCCTTGTATATAAAAAATAATTAAACCGATTTGCGTCACAGAGTCAAACAAATATAAAAGGTTACATTCTGAAGGCACCCAGAAGGCATTCATTTCAGTGTTAATTTAGCAGACGATGAAAAGATGCAAACGCCCCGATTTCAGCTGCTTTAAGAAGCATTAACTAAACAAGGGTTATTGTACGTATTAAACTCTGAAATTTACCCCACTCCACCCACCCCCAAAGAAAATTAGTTGAAGTGTACAGTTTTGGCTGTGCTCCATCACATTTTGCTGAATACAAGTTATAAGATAGATAAAGTAGAGCATTATATGCCTCGAATCATCCAATCAGGTTTATACACGATTTTTGTCTACCTGACTATTGAACCTCACCAATTAAAATATAGGTTGGCTTTAATGCTGGTGTTTACATTGTATTAAGAAACACAACCGCAACCAACATTCTGCCTACTCGTTAAACGTTCAACAAGAATCTGTGATACATTTACGGCGTTAATGAAACACGTTTATATCATCTGGAAGATATGTAAACACTGGCAGCTGCATCAGAACTGTTCCTCTTAAATACAGACGATAAATGACTACATCAGCTGCAACGACTGGAGGAACAATATCTAACGGTTTACGCAGGACGCAACACAACGTTTACGTCATTTGATTTTAAAGAAGTTGATGATCAAATCAGACACAACGATATAATTGAGGAGGGCAAACGAATAGAGACATGTCAGAGAATGACTGAAAATTGTAATGAAAGCAGGACAAAGACTAAGACTACTTGATTGAAAATTGAGAGAACAAGGTTTGGTTACTCGGTATTTCTAGAACCTGGAAAATACTTATTGCTGTATGCGTCTACCCTTAGTGATGGTGATAGACGATATACACGATTTACAATTATATATATATATATATATATATATATATATATATATATATATATATATATATATATATATATATATATATATATATATATATATATATATATATAAAATTAAAAATAAAGGCAACCTAAGCTAGTGATTAAATAAATGTAAATGCATTTTCATTGCAATCGTAACAAGTATGTTGCTGAAAGTGTTATTGTAGGACTTTAAAAACTCGAATAAACAAAGATGTCGCGTATGGTAGAAACATAAATCTTAGCAAGAAAGGAGAAGATAATTCAGGGAATTAAATATCTCAGTCACTGTATTACTCTCACATCCAGCAGCATCAAACGAAAACCATCTTTGGAAGTTTGCAGACCGAGGCTCAGTGTAAATATATTTATTGCACCAGGTAGTATTTACGTGTAATTTGACAAGGAGGTTAAAGACCATGCTAAAAATGTAGTGGTAAACATTTAGGGGTAGAATGCTTGTGATAGACATCAGACAGATACGATGATATTTTAAAGATATAGAACTTCAACATTTTCACACCATAGTGGTTACGTGTATTGCTGGGGCCCCGAGTGGCCGTGTGGTCTAAAGCGCTATCCGTTACGGATCACTGCCACCTCACCTCTGTCTGCGTGGGTTCGAGTCTCGGATTCGGCCAATGTGGGTATGTGAGAAAGCTTGCCAGTAGCTTCTCGAGGGTCCGTGGTTCTTTCCGGGGATTTCCCGGGTTCTTCCTCCACAATTAATACTGGCCGCCATGCATAGCCTATTGTGTGCTGAAAAATGGCGTTAAACCCTACAACAACAACAATGTGTATTGCTTAAGACAAAACTTAACTGAACAAGGTATCTTGAGCTAAAAACGAAACTAAGTTAACATTATACTCGCATAAGTGAAATTAAGACGACGAAATGGGAAACATTTATCCAGTACGATACGGCTGCTTTCGAAGCAATTACGTATTCGGCTGCTTTCGATTCAATTACTTATTCGGCTGCTTTCGAAGCAATTACTTATTCGGCGAATGACAAGCACATAAATGGACCCGGGTTTTTTTATAACGATTACGTCACTGCAGAGAAAAACGAGACGTGGCAGCCAGTACACATTTAACGAACAAAACTCTTGATTCTCCGAGAATGAGCTTGAATGGTGATGGCAATGGACAAGATCTCGCTGACAAACGAAGGTCTGTCAAACACAGTTTATTCCCAGATCTTTAAAATGAGGCATCAGTTCATGGAAACAGCATCATATTTCATTGCTGAACATCAAAACAACATAAATGAGCAGCATAAGTGTCAGCTAATATTACACTGATATTCATTCCAGCAAGCCTGATCTGAGAAGTACTCATGATAACAGGATTCATGATAGACATATCGGTAGCCTATTTAAAACAAAAGCATCACATTCTATTCAACATGAAAGAAAATATTGATGTTCGCAAAATAAATACCTATTTTGTTTCAGATGATCAGGCTAACATTGGAAACAAAATCAGCTGTAACTAATTCTCGTTCAAACGTAAATAAACGTTTTTTTTTTTTTATGAACCCCATACCACGATTATTTTTGGCATGACTAACAATGATCAAACATTGTTTGTAGTAAATCTGATACTGATTGAACACAAATTTTTTTCCCCCTCCCGATCACATAATTATCGTCTGTCCCACATTTTTGTGCAAGAAGACATAGACCAAATTAGGCACTCAAAGATGAAAAGGTGATAGTGATTGTAGTAATGACAAAGTGGATAAGTATACGTTTAAGTGGATATCTATACGTATAAGTTGAGAAGTATAAGCATAATTTAATAAGTATATGTATAAGTGGAGAAGTATAAACATAACTGAATAAGTATACGTATGAGTGGATAAGTATAAGTGGATAAGTATAAGCATAATTTAATAAGTATACGTATACGTGTAGAAGTATACGTATAAGTGGAGAAGTATACGCATAATTGAATAAGTATACCTATAAGTGGACAAGTATACGTATAAGTGGATACCTATACGTATAAGTGGAGAAGTATAAATGGAGAAGTATAAGCACAAGTGGATAAGCATACGTATAACTGGATAAGTATACATATAAGTGGAAAAGTATAAGTATAAGTGGATAATTACTCGTATAAGTGGAAAGGTATGCGTGTAATTGGAGAAGTATAAGTGGATAAGTATATGAATAAGTGGAGAAGTATAAGTGGATAAGTATACGTATAAGTGGATAAGTGTAAGTGGATAAGTATTAATGGATAAGAATACGTATAAGTGTATAAATATAGAGGTAAGTGGATAAGTATGCGTATAAGTGGACAAACCTAGTTATAAGTGGACAAATATAAGTAGATAAGTATAAGCGGATAAATAGAAGTGGATAAGTATATATATAAACAACAAAGTGTCAGGCCCCCGACTCAGACCACTCAGTTGCTGGTCTTTTATATAATTGCGGTATACCGCGGTATGTACCGCTTTCATTCAGAAATACCATGGTTTTTCGTGGTCCCTAGCTGTACAAATTAGGCATAACGCCAAAAATGCAATAAATAAGATATTGTTAAAAGCTGAAGTACTGTCAGAAGTTTAAAAATGTCTAACGAGAGATTTCCAAGTTAGTCTTACTATGCAATTAAAATGGAATGAAAACTGAGAATGCTCGATAAATCAAGTAATGAAATGATAATTATCACATGGTACAGGGAAAGCATGGATAAATCAAGGGGCTGAGCATGATGCATTGGTTTTGATTACGTTCAAACAAAGATGCAAATATATTTTCTTTCGATATATTTGTGAAGTAATTAAATACGATGGATTATTAAGTTTGTATAATGTGCTAATAAATCATTTTCACTGTCAGTATTATAAGTACAAAAAAGGAAAGGAGAAAATTGCATTATGCAATAAAAAGAACTCTACGTAGATCATAGATAAACTATTCAATTAACTTCCACTAGGAAATTTTGGCGGGGGTGGGGGGGACAAGGTTGGTGGATGGGGTGGGGCTAAAACTTCACTAAAATATCCACTGACACTTTTGAATTGACCCCTTAATCATGTACTTGTAAAGGTGAGATTGTTCAGTGACCACAGTGATGTGAAGAAATGATAACTAATGTGTGTGGTCACATTACCAATAGGGTGCGTATATGCTACGAGCCCCCACTCTGTGGGAGGTGGGTTGGGTTGGTGGATTGCTTGGCGGATTGTACCTTCTTACAAGGTGTCCGCTTTATTTGGTCATCGTTATCTAGAGGGTGATCGCCCTCGGTGTTGTTGCCCGGATCCAGTAAATATTAATAGAAAGTGTGAAACTTACAGATGGAATAAATAATGATCTGACCATAGATATAGAACAGAATGACACGAGCCCATACATGAAATGCAACTATTTAACCAATTACATAAACAACAGTGATAATACGTTATATGAGGAAGATACACTTCTCTTTTGTAACAAGTCATTCACCGAATTTCAAACACCAATATACAAATAGCCGATCTGTTTAAAAGAAAGCATTTGGTTCATCACAGAATCGAGTGAACAATCGAAGTCATTGCCTTGTACAACTTCATAACCTGCTTATTTCCGGTTCACTCCAACTTCAGTGTGGCTGTTCTTTTTGGTCCTTTCGCTTTTGTCTTCTCCAGACTCTCTATTGCCTCTTTCGCCCTCAACTTTGTGTGGGTAGATGGATACATAAATACGTAGATACGTAGATAAGTAGGCACGTGGATACGTCAGTGAAGCTATTTCCCCTTTCAAAATAAACAGAGAAGCAACCTAAATCTTCTGTCAGATATCCTACTGTGAATAAATCATTGCTCCCGCCCTCGTTATGTCAGATATCGTCCTATCGGAATTCGAACAGATACCAATGGCTATCTGGTCAAGCCAAACATGGCAGACCATAAACAAACCTAGTTCATAAGATTAATGTACTTCCAAACGGTTATTTTCATCACTGACCCACATTAACATCACACGAGATATACCAGTTTCGTTCTCGTCTCAATTACACAAATGAATGAATGAAATTCATTATATGCTTTAACTACGTTATTTTCAGCGAATACACACATTCATGTCTTTAGCATACATGAAATCTCACTTCACGGCTTACAACGTTAATTTCAGTCAATACGCACTCAAGTCTTTATCATACGTAAAATCATCTAAGATCTGAAAATTCACACGGATTCTCGTAACTCATACCAACTAAAGTAATGCATGAAATTCTTAGAACACATGATTCCTAATAACAATCAAGACGACAAATTTAAACAATTCGTCAAACTTATATAAAGAAGATCATTGTACGAGTTCAGATCGATGGACTCAAAGAGTTATACTCATATCAAGAAAATTGATCTACGCATTTAAACAAATTCATGCAAATATAAACAAATAAATTCAAGCAAGTCATTATATTGGTATCAACGAATTACGTGATTGACGCAGATACCTTGTGCTTTCAATAGTTGGTCGGTTCTGCTGTCAGAATTGTGTCCGTTTACTTTACAGACATCCGGTCTCTCGGATAAGTGTTTTACGAGATACTTCCTTCTAAATTAGATTTCGAAGTCTCCTATATTTTTTTTCGTCTTGCAGGAAAACGTAGACTAACTAAATTATGGCAATGGGGCATATTAAACCCAAGAAATTTCGTGTGGGAAACACGCTCTTTGTTTAGCGTAACCAATCAGGATTAAATATATCTACCGCCTTTTATAGCATGGCGTAAATATTGCGGTCAGCATGACTTCTAGATTCCCAAATAACTGATTCTGGTCAATTTCAAATCTGAAATTTTTGATACAAAGATCGAAGGTAACCTCTTCCTGCTAGTTTGTCTGACGGTTAAATAAACGAAGGCTTAATTAAGAATGACTTCCTCTCACGACACAGACATTAAAATCATTGCAGTATATCGATTTGACACGCACCTGTCCCCATAAATATAATTAATTGTTCTCTTTCCCAAATTAATGTGCTCGTTATAGAGCGACATAAATTTGCACCCTTGCTGTATACATGACCACGATGGTGTCAATACATGACTACTTGTGTGTGCGGACATTCTCTCCTGCACATTCAAAGGGATTGTTTTAAAATAATTTTAAAATGTTTTGGAATTTGTTAATTGTTGCTGAAAATGTACCACAGTGATAACCATAATATAATCTCGATATTACTAGAAGTTACTAATTTCATTACAAGGTAAGCTTAGTCTGTGCTCATTTGAAGACCTCTCTCTCTCTCTCTCTCTCTCTCTCTCTCTCTCTATATATATATATATATATATATATATATATATATATATATATATATATATATATATATATATATATATATTGCTATGTATATTTGATTTAATTATATATGATTAAATATGTATCTATTTTAATGTACGTGTTTGTCAGTTTTAATTTTTTTAAATTTTTCATTACATGCTATTGTAATGTAAATATATTCACTGGAGATTTTACTTTTTCAGAAAATAGTTTGACCTTGACTATTACTTTTAGTAAACACCAGGAGTTGACCTGGATCCTGCCCTTGATTCAAATTAGTAGCAAACACGTAAATAAGTCCTATTTTTTTTAAAAATGATTATCTGTTGTCGAGGTCATGACGGGACTACGTGCTTTAAGATGTAAACAATTTTTTATTTTATTTCTTAGAGTAAAATGATTGGGTCTTATCAAGGACATACAGGGTCTACGTGATTTTTTTATGTGTAAACATGACCATGTGATCCTTATCCGGAGCGTAAAATTCAAGTTTAAAACCATTGTATTAGAGAAGTAAACACAGCTGGGCTTTTTCTTTACACTGGAATGTGTTGTGTCGTTTGGAGTTATTTCAAATTACTTGGATTCAAAAGGATTAATTCTTTTTTCCTGGAAAATACGTGCGTTCATGTGACATTCTTGAACAAGGAAAGTTCTTATAAAAAATCTATTCAGATTTCCAAAACCGGAGTGATATTTCGTGTTTCTACAAGGAACTGTAGACTTCAACACTACAGATTACAGAATACATCATCGTCTTACAATTTGGATTCTTCGTAGGGACTAGAACTTTAAATCATTAGAACATTTTAGAAAGTGCCACTGAACTTACAATTGTGAGTACTCGGATACCTTCTACGTACACACTAATTATCATTAATCAGAGGTTAGTGATTAGAAACTTCGGACTAGTAAATCCAGATTCATGCAAGGGTCTGCGTTTGGCTCATTGCGGAATCAGTATTCCAAGTTCTCCAGCTCTTTTATTCAATAGACAAACGTACACAAAAAGACCTTCACACATAGAACAAAAATAAACAACAATATATGCATGTTAAACTTTGATGACTTTTTTAACGAAAGGTTCAGCATGAAAATGTCCCCAAAATCTCGAAAAGAATAAGTCCGATGATTACAATTTGGTAGCAGAGTGTGGTAGTTGCGTTATGTAAGGGAGCGATAGGCCTACTGGCGAAAGAAATATATATTATTATATTGATAAAATTATGGACAACGAGACATCAGATTGGAACATTGAACTTGAGCTCAATGGCGGATACGGAAAGTAGAACAGATTCAAGTTGACGTCGAAAAGAAGAAAAATAATAAAATTAGAAAATTAACAAGGAAAACTGAACCTGAAGTCAGCGAGTCTTACAATGAGGCGATGCTCATTTAAATTCCAGAAAAGAATATCCATCAAATTCGGAAACAGTACTGTCTAGAGCAATCTGTCATCCTCAAAAAGAGGAAATTTAAGCTGGTCATTTTAGTAAGGGGCGGGTTTTCAGGAAGACGTCGCGGAAAAAACTGCTTGCCTCCGCCTAAAGTTGTAACGTTTTCTCTCCGTCGGTGTCTATTTTTACTAAAACGATACTGATACCCTTTGGCATTGACATTTCAAATGAGCTGATATGCAGGCGAAAAGGAATATGTTTGCTCGTTAACCAAAGGAGTGTTTTGTTGTTGTTTTTTATCATTTATAAAATTGACCTCTAACACTAAGAATGTTGGATAGCTAAAGATGTGTAAAAATATATGCACGGTCCCCTTCAGGATAAAATAACGCTTTTGAATTTGGGTTTGGAAAAATGTAATTCTACAAATTATTAGCGAAATGACCAGTGTATACAATGCTGGGCATTTCATATGTGTATTTTGAAAGGGGATTTGGATCCAAAGGGAACCAAACATTATTATAATGTATTAATATCATTGGAAACACCCATCATTCCACATCAACCCCTGGCACATGTATCTAGCCGAAATGGTGTTTTGAACAAGAACCATCTAACGAATGAAAGAATTACTGCCCTTAGCAAGCTAAGCCAATTAACCAGTGAGATAGCTCGTCGTTACACGTAGTGAGTATTCACTGTGACTACTTTTACAATGCCCACATGACTCAACCTCAGAAGAAATCGCGTAAAATATGAAGTTAAATTATAATAATTACAAAAAGTTTCCACAATAATAACGAATCTCAAGAAATACATAAAAGAACCATTTTTGGACCGTTGATCACCAACATCTCATCTGTCTGCGTGGGTTCGAGTCTCATGCTAGGCCAGCGTGGATGTGTGAGAAAGCTAGCCATTTTTTTCCGTGTGTCGTTGGTTCTTCCTGGTACTTTCCAGGTTCTTCCTTCACAGATATACTGATCGCCATGTATGTTACAGGAATATCATGTACTGAAAAATGGCATTAAACCCCCAAAAATTGGTGTTATGAACTAATAACTTCGAGCCTTCTCCTCACGAATCGATTTTAACCAACTTCAACACTTGTTATAACAAAGGTTTGCGAGGGACTGCGTTTGCTTTAAAAGAGTTGCAAGTATAATGGTTTAATTTGCAGAAACTGACATGCGACACGTATTGTTGTCAACTGAGGCCGCGATGTTTATTCCCAACCGTCTTCCAAGATAAATAAATCTGACTGGATAAGCTTCTTTCAGTTACATGAACTTGTATCCAATCAGACAGCGAACCGGTAGATATTGTTCTGACTTGCTACATATGCCTCGAGTCGAAGTGTATCAACGACATTTGAGAAACAGCTAGAATCTGTCAGTTAATGGATTACCAGAGCAGACATAGATCCGTCTACTGATTCGCATTGGAGTCTAAATATAGGTGGAAATATACATTTGAATTTTGGCAAAAGCGTCCATTTAAATTAAATTTTGAATACATAGCTAATATTTTATGAAAATCGTATGAGAAATTGTGATGTAATGAAAATTGGAATTTGCAAGTGATGCATCGTAGCAACCACAAATGCATCTGAGATGCTCCAGCAAATTAGCTGACAAGCTTACAGCCTGTCTGTAATTACATGACACTCACCCGTGACTGGCAATAGCACTGGTCAGCGGGCCATTGTTAGCTGCAACTGACGGTTGGCTGACAGGTAAGCCGGCTATTCATCAATTCCAGTCTGCTGTTATTTTTATATTAGGCCTATTATTATTTTTACAAAAGAAAATATGAATGTCAGAAATCATCAAATATTGCATTTATTGATCACGTATCAGCTACACGGGCATATAGATTACTATGTCAGTAGTTAGTGCTTACCGTAGGAAGCTCTGAATGTTACAGGAAATTTCGTCTGTCTGCAAAAGGATCCGAAGTAGTTAAAAGCGATAACAATATTTACAGACATAAGACCACAGGAACGCCGTCAGATAACCCTTAGCGTGGAAGAACTAAAAACAAACATCACAGAAAACTTAAAGTTTTGGAACAAAATATGGAGGACTAACTCGAAATTTGATTTTTATTAACTTATATGCGAAGGATTATTATCACAATGTCCACATATTTTGACTGTGTAAGGGTAATGGATGAAGCTAGAAATGAAATTATAACCAAATATTTATTGATTTGGGTGGGACTCCGCCTAAATCTTCTATGTTCAGAAATATTTAAACGAGGGTGCCAAAAAGTTCAATGATATAATATCTCTCATTTCTTCATTTTTGATTTGAAGTAGAATATAATCTCACATCTAATGGAAAAAATCTGCACCTTGCAGATGTGATCGCACCTTTTCCACTTTCTTCGGCCATGCGCATAACGTGGCATCACATCTGAAAAAGTAGCATGTTTACATCAATATCATACGGACAAATAAATTGGCTTAAGAAATATCATTCAACTATTAAATATGGAAGTTTACTGAAAACATACGACAAAACACACACCCGTGTGCGTGTGAATGTGTATACCGAGCAATCAAACAAGTACGGAAACAAGCTCGACACATATTGCAGGCATTGTATAAACTGCTGCAAGAATATATTTTATGTTTAAAAAATGGAAGGGGCGATTCTACAAATAAAAATCATCAAAATGAACTGATTGCGACATGAAGATCAAATAACCACATATGGTCCTTTCAAGTTAAAAGTACGAGTGACCATTTAGAGACCGTTAATTACACATTCAAAGAATATGAAAATTGCACAATAGTAAAGCCACAAAATTCATAAATATTATGACGTCAGACGTATATCAAAGGAGCTACGGTTACGAAAAATGCACATCTATTATTAACCGATGCAGTAATGTTAAATAAGTCATTGGAGTCATGTTAAAAATGTCCATAGGGTGTCATGCTGGTACGACATGTACATTTTTGGCGACAATCATCATTTAGACATGTTGGGGATTTCGATGACGACATACGTATCAGCGGTGGTAACTGACATTTGTAGGGATATATTTAGGACATTTATCACCTTAAACAGGTAGCACACCAAGAAATATTTTTGCATCAGTTATTTAATATTATGGATATGATGACGTAGAACCTACACAAGATTATGTGACGTTTAATGGGCATAATCGGTAGAATCATGACAACGTATGGAAGGATGTAACATGAAATGATATATTTCAATATAAAAGATCCCTTCGTGGCAAAATTAGCGACCAAAGATATCGTGATCTTTATCGAATACACAAGAAAATTATTGACCACACACCTGCACGGTCATAAAGACATCCAACATGTATATTTAGCAAACTGTGATGGCGATAAATAAAATTTACTGAATGAAAACATTTTGTATCGATATGTACATATCATTAAGGAATCAAGGAATACAGCGATGAAAATTGCTGAGGCTATAAACAAGTACCTGCAATATTTCTACGAAATACGGGACAATAATAGGTAAGATAAAACTTTATTACGCCGAATATAAACAACCTACATGCAATCCAATCTTATGAAATAACAGCATCCAAATCTAGATTTATACTGTGGCGTAATTTGTACACTTGTGCGCTTGGTAAAAATCTTTACCCATGCAATCTCTCTTAAACAGATCTGGTATAAAAATGTCTTCTTCCAGTTGTCATACTCTAAACCATTTAGCACGTCACGCTTTACCTCATCTTCAGTCATATTGAAATACTTCTCTTTACGTATTACGCACGCTTGCGGTTGGGTCGCGCGTGGCTGAATAACAATAATATATTTTTTTAGTGGAGAGTGCTCTGTGCTATTTTATACTGAGAAAAAAGAAAGACAACACCGCTTAGAAAAAATAGTAGCTAGGTATCGAAAATGCTATAAATGGCGCATTACAGCTTGGAAAGAATCCACTATAATTCATTATTAGTAAGTTTATGTCCTTTTACATGTATTCTGGTTGTAGACGTTTTTGTTTAAGGTTTCAAACTTGTAAGGATATTATCTTTTAGATCTTTTAGGACAACATGTCTATATTGATAATGAATAAAGTCATGTATTACCAAAATGACGTTCTTAAATGTGGAGCACAAAATGTAAGTTCAGTTTAATGAGCATCCGTAGACACTGATGCCTTCCAAGACCACTGCACATTTTCTGCAAATTGAGAGGTTTTGATCGTGTGTTTGGCGTGCAATATATATATATATATATATATATATATATATATATATATATATATATATATATATATATATATATATATTATTCTGGATAGCAGCGAATACGTTGAAACTGTACTTTTAGCAATAGACCCCCCCCCCGACATATATAATGAATCATAGCATGAACAAAATATAGATCACGATCATATGTTGCGTATTTAATGGATATTGTTTGGATACTGCCCATATGTCATGCAACCTGATTAAAATCGGATCTCCACTGTTTTACGTGAAGATCTGACAGCGACCGCTTATAGGTCATGTTCTGATGACCTTTGAATTAGCCATTGGAAATACAGTTTTCAGAAATTTGTCAAGTGAATCAAATCGTTCGGCACACACTGATGCTCTTAGCCATAATGCTCAGTCTCCTAAACGCGTAGACTGAAGACTCCATCTGATCGGCTGATAACATTTGCGATTATGGTAATGTCATGGGTCACTAGAACATGACCCCTAAGCGGTAGGTGTCAGATCTTAACATACCACAGTGGAGATCTGATTTTAATCAGATTGGATTGCAAGAGTTGTACCCAAACTGATTAAAATCAGATCACTGCTGTTCTACGTGAAGATCTGACAGCGACCGCTTAGGTGTTACGTTCTGGTGACCTTTGAATTAGTTAGTAACCTAGTGATCTTGTAGATAGAACATCACGTACAGTTTGGACATGTACAACTGTTGAGAGAGTATGGAATGCTTCTGATGACTGAAAGCGGAATACTCTCGAAAGGGAGGGGGGCGGTAACATAACTTTTTAACACATTATTGGCATGTTGAGGACCTAAGTGCCTTTCCCAAGAATACACCGCAAAGAAACGCAAAACAAATTACAAATACTGCTCTGACAAATATATGCGATACAAAATGGTGAATACCAACATTCAAAGTTTGGATAATTAATTGTGTATTGTAGCTACAAACCTCTTTGGTTGGGGCATGTGTCAATAAAAAAAGTAAAGGAAAACAAAAGACAAAGCTTCCGAAGCGAGGAACAAATTAGGTGGATGGAAAAATATAATGCAGAATTTGGAAAACGGATTGAGAATTCAAGGAAATGAACCAAGTAATATATGTCCTGAGGAACATAAATTTCTAAAACACTAGAACTCGCATGATAAACTATTGGTCTGTATTAGTGAATGGTTATGAATGAAACCTGTATTATCAACTCTGTTTTGTGACAAATATTTTGACAATAAATGGATATTAGATTAAAATCTTTTGAAAAATATATGCAATTTCTTAGACTGTGTTTTCCGAATTTTTTAATCCCTGTTGAACATAATTTTATGATATCACAGGCAATGTTATGATATCACACGCAGTGTTATCATATCACACGCAATACTCGTGTTCACTTTCTTCTATACCTCTTATATTGTAAACGTTTGCAACCCGAGTGCAATAAAGTCGCGTCTTGTCTTGAAATGGACTTTTCACAAAAAAATGTTCCAGGGATAAATTTAACTGCAATGAAAGTGATATTGCTTGTTTATGCTGATGGTAGATGAATCTTCTCCAAAAAAATGATGGCTTACAAAAGGGTTTACAATACTCTTGATAACTATCGTGTGGTGCCTGTAAGTAAACACAAACGAGACGAAGTTATGGTATTTACAAGAAGTATAACAGTTCTGTGATAAATTCTTTTATAAGGGCATGAACCTTGAATGTATTCAGTATATTATTTTTCTTGGTATTGTTTTTACGTCCGGTGGTGAATTTAATAATGAAGCAAAACAAGCGCTGGATGCACACGCGCCCGAAGCAGATGTTGTCTATTTCATAATGCTTGTATAAATAGGAGACTACATAAAGTAGTTTTCAGTTTATTTGATATTCACTTTGTCCCAATCAGAATTATGTGAATTTTCGAAAGAGCACCTTTAGAATTTTGTTAAGGAATACTTATTTAGAGTTATAAAATGTATCAAAATGATTTTGTTTCAGTGACTTGAAGAGAATGTCTATAGGGACAAATAGGTACTATCATCTTTTAATGAGTATGGCCACATTTTTTACCGCGCGTGTGTGTATGTGTGTGTGTGTGTGTGTGTTAATAATAGGAAATATATTTATATATTCTACGTTTTAATGTTTCCTGATCTAAAACGGTATCCTGTGAAGAAATATTGGGAATTTTGGGTAAGACAATATCTAAATGATCTATGACTTGGAGAAGCTTGTATCATCTTATCTATTGCCAATGCAAATGTAATTTTATCACTTGTCAGACACCGTTTAAGTGACCAGTTTGTTCAAAACTGACATTCAGTGATAAAGGAATCCTCATGAAATAGGATATAGCCAAATTTGTCTTTGGAGTTCGGATACAAAATATAATTAAATTGGGCTACAAAATTTTGAAAAGCTATTTCAAAGTAAAGAACATTATCAAATAATTTGCAAACATAAAATGGTATATATATATATATATATATATATATATATATATATATATATATATATATATATATATATATATATATATACCCGTTAAATACAGTTCTTATTGTAATGTATCCGAAGATAAATATAACATTATCACTAATCATGAAAGTCATTATTTTGTTGTGAATTATATACAAACAATCGTTGATTTTGGGTAAACAAATCTGTACAAATTCTCTGAGTTTTTGAATAATGAACATAATTCCTATTATCAGAAATCTCGGTAATTTCAAAACAAAGCTTAAGTCGTAAGGTCTGATTTAATGGATGCTCGGATATACAAACTGAATAAGCCAAATGCTTTACTGACAGATCAACGTCACTATTTAACTCCTGTTTTCTAGACATCCATGCATGACATATTTAGATTTTAAATCTATATTTGGAAAGTAATTAGTTGATATTTGCGTCAGTGAGGAAATTTGAAATTCTTGACAGGATGCTATAAATAGAACATTATGCGTCAACCCAGTCGTAACGGGCAAGCCAATGCTTTTATCACCTAGGCCTCCTGTACAACCGCTCTAGATGCGTTATCACCAAGTTTCTCAATTCGATTAAGTCTCAAGAAGAAACACTGAAACCCATTAATGCCGAATAAACTAGGGATTTTAATTCGGCTTCCTGAACCCTTAATACTAATGGGCTTCCATAGGAAACAAAACAACAACAACAACAACAAAAACAACAAAAAACTTTACTTAAAATGTTAAACATTAGTCTAATTTTAAAGATAGCTTGTAACGAATACACATTACCATATTTCAAACCCCCAATACCTTGGGTGCAACTTTATGTCATATCGTGTTAATAACAAGTCACCGAGCTGCGAACTTGCAAGAGTAAGTGAAAGGTGTTAACATAAGTGGAATGAGGAAAAGATTCATTAAGGTTAACGAGAAAACAAGGTAAACAAATTTTAATATACTTTTAATTATTGCGTATCCACCCACCCAAAAAGTTTGTTTTGAGTGCATATTTTGCCTGCAATATCCATATTGAAAATACGATTTAAAGAAATTATTTAATATTAATATTTTTTGAATACCACAATGTGTTTTTTGCTTTTGATTTTATGGGGTTTAATGCCATGACAGGTTATACACGGTGGCCTGTATTTTTCTTGAGGAAAAAACCCGGAAAGAATCAACGGCTCACGGGAAGGTTTTGGCAATATTTCTCACCTACCTACACTGATCGAGCAGACACAAGTTCACGCGGGCAGAGATGAGATGTATGAGTGATCCCAAAGGCGATCGCCTTGAACATTAAACCACTCGGTCACCCTATAGCCATAGAGACAGAGTCCGCTTATGAGGAGCCCTTAAACCACTCGGTCACCCTATAGCCATGGAGACAGGGTCCGGTCATGAGGAGCCCAAGGCCAATAGAATGGAAGGTTGCTGAACTGTTATTTCAATACTGAATGGAGGCTCTAAAGGAAAGCTTACAGAAAAGGCCTAAGGCCAAAGCCCTGTTTTGCATGTGATTTAATCCGGTTCTGCCTAGTAAGCTGCTTACGGTTTCATAGTCGAGACACAGACGTTTTAAAGCAAATATGAAAATCAGATTGTAAAAAATCGAGTATCACATACGTGTTAGTCCAAAGCTATATATGCCCACGTATCTAATAAGCAAATCTCTCCACGACACACGAAAATGTCAAAATCGTGACAAAAATGTGCAAACAGGCAAACTACCTATACGGGATATGTTCCGAGCCAACAAGTGCAATAATAATTAGATGTGTTGACGTCATCAGGTTTTACCTGGTCAAGTTGACGTCATTAGATTTTACCCGGTCAAGTTTGGGTCAAAAGATGTACACATATTTGGCAAGACTAAGAAAAATAAAGGTAATGAAAATTATATATACTCTTCGTATGTATCCTATATGAAGAATCTCATTTTTCTGATGAGGAAACTCCAGTTTACGTCCAGACAATTTGTCCCACGAAGACAAAATTAAACTTAAAAGCAAAGCATTAATACATTGCACGATTAATTCTATAGTTGAGAATTTGTCAGATAAATAAAGCAGAATGCAGCCTTAGCATATGTTAAAAGGCTCTAGGCAAGTAATATACTATTACGTTTGCATGTTTTATAAATACAATGCATGTATATGCTCTACACATCTTCAAAACTGGGCCCAAATTTCATCAACATGTCATAAAGTAATAGTCTAGACTTCAGGTATTTGATTGGCCAAAATAAGGTCACATTATATCTCTTACAATCATATTGCTGTGTTTTAGGCCTCAGATTAAACCTTGACCTAAGTTCTACTTGAGAAATCCAAAATGGGAGCCTGGACCTGATATATTTCCCTATTATTGAATAATTATTTTGGTCCTTTTGTGGTTTGGAGTTCATGGTAGTAGTAGAAATACGTGCATGGCTGAATGTGGCGGTGCGTTCCTGTCAGATATTTAACTTTAAAAACGTGCACATCGTAACTTAAAGCCTGAAAAACATCAACATTGGGTCAAAAGTCTTTTAATATGTATTTGATTGTGAAAGAATTATAAATGAATTATGCCTTAATTCGAGTCAGAAACTAGTGGCAATGATCTGTGTTTTCGACGTAACATACATGTATATCATACATCACGAGGTGTGTATCCACAAATGATTGGTTATCATTCTTCCTGTGACTTGTTTTTTTTTTTCTTCGCTATCTAGTCGGGCATGTCTATGCTTATGCTTCAGTCTTTCGAATTCTAATATCACGATTTCTTTATTATCGAATTAACGAGGATACGACAAATGCTGAATACATAAGTAGTCAAAATACAAAAGAGAATGAAACTAATTAAATCTCATTTCACTAGATGATGGGTGTGGTTGAACAAATAAAATATTGGAATGTGATATACTCAAGTCCCATTGGGAGAGGATCACATAGTATTAAGGCAGAGGGCATTGATGCGTTACTATTAAATTATGTCAGATTTCGAAGGGATATAGCTGCATGAAAGACTTTGAAAACGGAACCCCTACGCATATTAGCTAGATCATTTCTCTGATATTCCAAAGACTTTACAATAGCACAAATTAACACTGTATGATACTCCTTGTTTCCTATTTTTAAATATTTGCTTACATAGAAAAAAGGATTTTATATAATTCAATTTTTAAAAAAAATGAAGCAATGTTTGACTATTTAATGAATGGCTCTGTATTGCCCATCTGTTCATTTTGTGACATGGAAGTTCATGTATTGCGGCCCCTGAAGCAGCCGTCAGTACATTCTCTGGCAACACTTTGATTGCTTCTTATACCTAATGAATGTCGGTAGTCCTTTCCATCGTTCTTTCCAGATCACATCACAAAAAAAAAGTAAACGAAAAGAGACGTAAATATAAAGATACATACCACTGGTTTCTGAGGACCACAATTGAATGCTATTAATATGTTCAAGTGATGTTAACTCCAACACACACACACAAAAATGTTTATGTGCGGCAGATAATAACAGATTTTTTTCGAAGACACATGGATTTATAATCTTCGGTGTGCCTTTGCCCTGATAATAAAACGGAGTTTCCTCAAAGTGTAAGATATATGTATAATATGGAGACAATTTCTGCATGTATTGCATGCCCTTTTGTGCAGTGAACCAGGTTACTAGTACACCTTGCAAAGTGATTTACCGGGGTCGTTCACAACTTCTGAAGAACCGCTGAAATATATCTTGAATGACTTAAACATGTTCTATATACAATCAATATTTCCTAAAATACTCCTAAATGGCGTGTCTGCACCCCCACCCCCATGTCATGTAACACACAATTGTATATTGTCAACCGATACATAATATACCTTACTTGAGAATGGGACTTTGTAAAATTCGCAAACTGTAGTCTTATGATCTGCAAGCCAAGATATCTTTTTTCCTTTTCGTTTAATTTATTTTCAGGCATTAATATGGCAATCTATCGATGTGAATGGTTTCATTCTGTTCAGATCTGCAAACATCAAGGGATTGTATTGTTAAATATGTTCTGAAAATAAAGTTTGAAGCGGTTTCTTTATTATGGTACAGAAACAATGTACGTGTCTACGGAACTGTTATTCTTAATGTAGATGTGTGACACAAGAATAAATTCAAACTTTTATTCGAGTTATTTTTTTTTAAATTCATTTTATTTATTGGAAGCTACTAAGAATAATAATCATAAATGACCCGGCAATGGTTCTTGTCTTCTAATTTACCAAAACTCTACTCAAGCCGGCAATGATTCTTGTCTTCTATTTTCCCAAGAAATGTACTCAAGTATGCAAAGGTTCTTGTCCTCTATTTTTCCAATAATGTACTCAAGTCGGCAATGGTCTGTGTCTTCTATTTTCCCATGAAATCTGCTCAAGCCGGCAGTGGTACGTACACTCTATTTTCCCACCAAATACACGCATGTCGGCAATGGTACGTGCATGCTATTTTCCCTAGAAATCTACAAAGCTGGCAAGGATATGTACGCTTTATTTTCCTAAGAAATCCACTCAGCCCGGAAATGGTACGTATGCTCTATTTTCCACAGAAATCTACACAAGTCGGTAATGGTACGTACACTCTATTTTCTTAAAATATCTACCCATGTCAGCAATGGTACGTGCACGATATTTTCCCAAGAAATGTACAAAGTTGGCAAGGGTATGTATACTCTATTTTCCCAAGAAATCTACCCGTGTCGGAAATGGTACGCGCACCCTATTTTCCCAAGAAATCTAAAAAAGCTGGCAATGGTACGTATACTCTATATTCCCAAGAAAATCTACCCCTGTCGGCAATGGTACGTGCACACTATTTTCCTTAGAAATCTACAAAGCTGGCAATGGTACGTACACTCTATCTTCCCAAGAAATCTACAAAGCTGGTAATGGTACGTACACTCTATTTTCCCCAAGAAATCTATACAAGCCTGCAATTGTACGTACACTCTACTTTCCCCAAGACCTCTACACAAGCCTGCAACAGAAATTTTACCAATACTGTTTAGGAACTGGGAGAAAGTGCCTGGTATGTATGACTGCAATTCGCATTTGGGATATTTAACTGTGTCGTTTATTTCGATCGCATTAAACCCTTTTCATGGTAAATAAAGCAGGAGTTGGGGCTCGGCCTTTTCCGTGAAGTCGAGAAAGAAATTCGTCGCCATTTAGAACCATATTCTAAATTGCATTTGTTCACATGGAACAATATGACGATAGAAGAAGACAAGGTCACACTCGGAATATCGTCAATCTTTGCTGTTGTGACATGTGTAGTGCACTCCGCCTGAGGCAAATCAACCAACACATCAGAATTGGTGCTTATTCTTATAACCAATTCGGTGGTTATTTCGGCAGAAATGACCGAGTGATGTTTCGATCTTATATAGCAGCAGAGCGAAACAAATCGTAGGAAAACGGGTTCGCACGAATCACAATGTGTCACGTGTTTCATAACAAATATTTTCTCTTCATGTCCCGTGTTTGTGATGCCATACATTGGTGTCTGGATAATTTTACAAACGAATAATGTGTATTTAGAAGGAAACACAATGGCAAGAAGATGAATGTCGTTTTGCACGATGAAGAAATGGGATAAAAAAAAAAATGTATCAACCAGAATATATATTACGTATTGGAATTAATAAAAGATAGTCGTCAGCTTTGATACTGCTTTTCTTTAATCAACACATAGTTTTAAAAGATTCACTATGCCAAAAACATTAAAAATATCTGATTCATTATTTTGAAAGAGCTTCCACATTTAAATGAAAACATTGAAGTTTAAAATATTGCATGCTGTGTAATCAAATTTTTTTATAAGAAAAGTTCAAGAAGTTTGAATTTGGGGTCTTTTAGTCTTCGATACATATATTACCGGTTGTATAAGACATTACAGTTTTCATTGTGTTTAATTATCTGTCGTTGTGATTATTTTGTGGTGTGTATTGAATTATAGTTTATTTTTAAACAATGATCTTTTTGTGCCTAATTTCGTTTGGTAAATTATAGAGCGAAAAGTAAAGAAAAAGACCCCCTCCCCCCCCCCCTAAAAAAAAGACAAGAAATATGACATTCTCTTCTGGCACAAGGCAAGAAGATAATGACAAACTCCCACCCGACCGTATCTCTTGTAAGCAAGTTTTGCATGGGTAGACAGTCTAACGCTTCTCCATTATACAATAATTCAGAAATGAGGAGAAAATTTCAGTATCAAGAATTTGTTGAAGTAAATACGCCTCAAGACGAAATACCCAGTTAAAAAATATTAACAGAACAATAACCATACATTTCGCAAGCAGCGCACGAGAAAATACGATTGAATGCAGAATGTGGAATGCCACAATATTTAGAATTTATACGAAAATCTAATCAAGAGCGGCAGCAATCGAAAGCGATTGGGAGAGGGAGAAATCATAAGGCCAGCTGGCGAGGTCGCAAGCGAGCTAGAGAGATCGAAGGGCGATCGAGAGATGGCAGGGTGAACCCCAAGATCGCAGGGCGAGCTTAAGATAACGTACACGAGCTGGAGAGATGGCAGGACGAGTAGAAGTGGGGGAGGGAGAAAATCAGGACGAGCAGGAAAGGGCGTGATGACGTAGATCGAGAGAATTGTCTCAGACAGTACGGTGCCTGTTTTCAATAATCGGGTTGACCTTTCACCTCTTAGGATGGTTAAATGCACAAAATGATGTGGTAAGACAAAATATGGAGAGACAAAATGAACTGAATATAGTTCTTTGTCATTCAGTGTTCGCTACTGGGAACATTTTGATGCGATTATTGTAATTTTTGCCATTGTTGTAGCTCATTCTCTTGTTCCCACTCCCACCAATAGAAAACATATAATTTAATCTGTGGTTATGTTATGTTGCTTCTTATACCTAACACAGACATTTATATATATATATATATATATATATATATATATATATATATATATATATATATATATATATATATATATATATATATATATAGTTTTAGTATTAGATACAGGATGCGATTCCTATTTCATTTTGAGACTTTTTCAGGTTTTCTTGGCAACCAGGATCTGTATGGAAATAATGTACATTAAGCTATATTGGTATTAGACATCCTTTATTAAGTTTACGTCTCTCCATCAGTCAGTAGCTTTTTAGGTTTATAACATTGTAGATTAACACTTTCACATTGTTTTATTTTAATATTATTTGGCAAGGGCTTCAGTTGTTTTGTTTTGGGGTTTTATTCCGAAAATTGACTCGTGAACACGTTTCAACCCTCAGCTGCCAGTTGCATGCAGAGAGAAATCATAAGCTCAGTTACATATAAATGCATTTATTTTACATTGTTGTCATTGTCTGTGTGCCTTTTGAACCTACGTGGCAACGTATTGTTTTCCATTTCCATCTGTGATTTCTCTTTATACGTTTATGAAAGCTACCATTCAACCGAGGCTGCTAAAAATAGATTTACTGTTTGATTACTTAAACTGATAGCTAGGTAACTTAGACGGATTTAGGACACTGCGTACATTCAGGTGTGCACAGAGTTGATACATCCACTTGACGACGAGTAGAATGATTGATCACATACAAAACTTCGCGATGCGATCAGTAAAATTACCTTATTTTAACGCCCGAGTGTATGTAGGGAGAAGAGTGTACAAAATTTAAAAGGCACTCTAGTCAATACGGCACAAAGAGCTATAAACGGAGCCTTTCATCTGACTCAACTCGCCTTCGAGACCGCTCCGGTGGCCTGTTGGTTAGAGCATCCACCTCGAATGCGGGAGGTCGTGGGTTTGATCCCCGGCCGAGTCATAACAAAGGCTTACAAAAATGGTACTAACAGCTGTCTCGCTTGGCGCTCAGCATTACGAGGTTAGTGTTAGGATAATGTGACTGGGTGGGACATCAGGATAATGTGACTAGGTGGGACATCATGCTACGTGTCTGCGGCATGATGCCTCAGTGCTAGACATCACTATAAACTGCCACACTGCAGACATCGTAGCAGTATGACTGAAAAATTGTTAAAGCTACGTTTAAAATCCAAATCACACACACATACACACTCGCCATCGATTAGTAGTCGATTAGTACAGGCCTATATATAGATCTTTCGAGTCATTGTTTTTTGAACATGGACGAGTCAGTGTGACTGTCAATAGACATTGTCAATAGGCGATCGTGGCTGAAATCTGAATATAAGAAAGGCTAGAGCTCTGCGACGTTACAAAATTGATTATACAGAATAACAACAATAAAGAAAACTGCAAGATGTAATGACGCAGAACGAACGTAGATCTAAGCACTTGCAAGCAGCCATTTACAGCTGGCATCAATGAAGATTATAAAAAATGACAACGTACGAGAGAGAGAGAGAGAGAACGCTTAAGTGATTCAGAACTCGTCAAACATATATTTACAACATCAGCGGGAAACATCTTTCTCATCGCCTTTTTCCCTTTCAAGTTTTCTCGCTTTTAAAGATTGCCTAGAGTCCGTCATTGGTACTTCCACCTTGTTTGTAATTTCCCATGTTACTTCTCCCCTTTCTATGAAATTACACGCCTTTTGTTTTAATTCCTATCTACCAACGTGGGTATGCGAGAAAGCTTGCCATTAGTTTCCCTTGGGTAGGTGGTTCAACTTCAACCCGAACTCTTCCTCCACAAATATCCTGGTTTATCACGTGCTGAAAATGATGTTAAATACACCCACCCAAATATAAGATATTTTCTTTCCCAACGTTATTACTGGATATTTCTCATCGTAGTACCAACAACTTGATATATAAATGAGTGGCCACGCCCCGAGTTAAAATATATAGTTTTTATTACCACAAGATAAAATATATCCGTTATTAACACAGGAAAATAAAATTTTCTTTTTTATTATATACCAAACTTGCTCCGGAATCGAAGTTTACACGATTAAACTCACTCTTCAGCAAAATACCCGCTCCTTCCCTTTGTTCGTAAATTCACTTCTTCCATAGGCTGATCTTATTAATATATTTAACATAAGAAAGCGGTAGGATTTGGTTGACCTACATTTTTGCCATGTTGTAAGCTATTTGACCCTATCTGAAAACAATGTAAGTGCGATTCAGTAATGCATCACAGCAGGTTTGTCGGTGTTGTCAAGTAAGGGGAAATAACTTCAGAGAGACGCGAATAACGTCTGGTAAAATTTCTTTATCAAAGATTAATTTCCATGTCTGAAATGTAAGGCAGTTTCTATTTATTTGTTCTAGCTCACAAAGTGCTCGTTTTTTTTACCGCAAGTACAAATTATGTTGTCCCAGAGATTAAATCGTCGCATGGCATGATGGGAAATATTATATTGTCACGTGTGAAAATATATGAATGAAAAAATTAAGTGTGAAATTTATTTCGCAGATAATTTTCTATATTTCACACACACACACACACACACACACACACACACACTGACACACACACACACACACACATATATAATTACCGTTTTTGTGGTGATAAGCTACATACATAACGGTGTATGTGCGAAATTTAAAATCCATGCTCTTTTTTGTTATCTCACTGCAGAGATGTTTACGTTCCTTAAATATTTCCAAATTTGAAAACAAACGTTAGAGACTAACAGTTTATGACCAGGTTACATGCATAACATTTTTTGCATTAAATGTTATATTTTATATGAGAAATATGTGCTTTTAAATATTTTATGTGATAATACCCTCGTATGGATTTCCGTCTGCACATTATTTGTTTACCGAATTGCCCATCACCCCTTTTCGTACCGTTTATTTATCAAGACTGAATAGAAAATAATGTCCTATGACAAAACAGTAGTTTGTAACTAATAACAGTAAGGACTTAACACACACGCACGCACGAACGCACACACACACACGTGCGGAAAGTAAAAATATCTCTGTTCGACCAGGAAGCAATTCAAGCGGGTGATGTTATCTTACACTTGTCCCCATTATGATACGAATACTACGCATGTCAGTAACTTTCTTATTGGAATTGTTTACGCATCTTTATAAGATAGCAAAATTACGAGAGGAATTGAAAAAAAAAAAAAAAAAAGAAGCCCAAAACAATTTGCTTCAGATAGAGGGTGAAACATGAGCATCGATATCAACGTCTTACTAACAGTTAAGACTATATCAACGTCTTACTAACATTTAAGACTATATCGACGCCTTACTAACATTTAAGACTATATTAACGTCTTACTAACAGATAAGGCTATATTAACGTCTTACTAACAGATAAGGCTATATTAACGTCTTACTAACAGATAAGGCTATATTAACGTCTTACTAACAGATAAGGCTATATTAACGTCTTACTAACAGATAAGGCTATATTAACGTCTTACTAACAGATAAGGCTATATTAACGTCTTACTAACAGATAAGGCTATATTAACGTCTTACTAACAGATAAGGCTATATTAACGTCTTACTAACGTTAAGACTATATTAACGTCTTACTAACGTTAAGACTACATTTATCATAATCATGTAATCATGCTAAAAATAATCGCTATCGTCATCATCACGATTGTTATTGTTGTTTTTCATTTTGTTGCTTTTTTATTACTCTTATTCATTTGTCTTTATGAGATCTTGGTGAATTACCGAAAACAATGCAAACAGTGCAAGAAAGTATGATGTTTTGATCCAAAATGTTACATTCAAATGAGGGAATTATAACTTGTGACTTTCACCACTCTGTAAATAGTACATGTTGCTTTTTCCTTACAATTTTAAGGACTATTCTATCTTTGTAAAAAAAAAATTATGATCGTATATTCTCACCTCAAATACAACGCATGTAATACTGCAATTATATTTATATTTGTACGAGTGTCTATGTTGGCATGTAATTTGCGTTATTGTTATATGTATAAATGCGAGGCAGTTAACTTATTCGTCAAATTTGTTATTATTATTATTATTATTATTATTATTATTATTAATAGTAGTAGTAGTAGTAGCGGTGGTAGCTATGGTGTTCCAGTAGTTTTCATAATTTTAGTTAAGGTTGTAGCAACCTGTCCGTGTGGTCAACTTTACCGTCTATTGTAACATATTTAGTTGTCATACCTATTAAAAGCAAGGAAATCGAAAATTTCATCCTGTTTTGCATTATGCTTCTATTAAAACCAAAGAATTTTAACAGCTTTTGACATACATCCTTTAGCGTAACTCTTTCCACAGCAAGACAAGAATGAATACGTTAATTCAGCCAGTGTACATGATGCATACACCCATTTGTTACGACGAGCATTTTGAATCACAAAAATCAATGGACTCCCGTTGAAAAAAATCTAAGACAAAATCAGTAGATGGCTAACAAGATCACTAAACCACTGCTGAAATGTATAAATAAGTAAAAATAAAGTAATAAAACAACATCTCTGGCGTAGCCACAAACAAATACAACAAAAAAACGATTGAATGGTTAATTCAAAAGCCAGCTCTCTCATAAGCCACTGTACACAATTTAATTTTTTAAAACTACTATGTAACAAAGAGAAACAAAATCGAGGGCGAGGCCACTTCCTCAAATATTGCAGTTTTTCAAAAGAAGTTCCGAAACTCTATTAGTATTTACTACTGAATCACACGAATACTATTGACATCAGACGAATATTGACATCACACGAATACTATTGACATCAGACGAATACTATTGATATCACACGAATACTATTGACATCACACGAATACTATTGACATCACATGAATACTATTTACATCACACGAATACTATTGACATCACACGAATACTATTGACATCTTACTGTTGCAGTAAATGGAGATGATATAATGGCATCATTGTGATACAAACAGTCACAACAAAAAAATCAAATAAAATTTGGTATAACATAAATGAGGGACCAACGATACCGTGTGATCCACCTAAATAGTTTTCAGAGAGTGGTTAGAGATCATAATCAGTAAGTGCAACATAGCAGCAACAGTCTTCATGTCAATACATATTGAGCACTTGCTTACAATTTTGGATTGGATTAATATGCGGTTGTTGTAGACACAATGAATATTCGTTTGAGAACAAACGTTGATTTGGTACATAAAAAAGATGTATTACAGTGTTTTAGGACAGATGCTGATTTACAGATTACATTCGGTGTTGAGACAATATACAAGCAGCATGAAGAAGGATTTCGTTTCGTTTTAAATAAATACACCGATTTGCATGTTGCGAAATTTACGATACAACTTGAAGATTTCATCAACTTTACTAGGTCAATATAAAAAAGCAACCACCAGACAGAATTTAAAGTCAGATTCAAAACAGCACATTATCAGGCAGTGTATACAGTAGTATAAAGTATGGTTACTGAATCAGCCATAAGAATATTTTAAACGATTGAAAAATGAAAATTGTTGAAAATAGAAGTAACATTTGTGGACCAGTATTCTGCTTGTTTTGTGTGTGAGAACTCCACGGATACTCGTAAAGAAATAAACAAACCAGGACTTACATCCTTGAAAACGAACAATAGTAACATTTACCCACCATCAAAAGCATATTAACGGTTTTCTCCCACTCCATCGATATGGAACCACAGGTGTACATAACAAAATTATCATGTATATTGGCCGACCTGGTAGTGAAGACAACAGACCGCATACACTATTATGACAGGAATTACGATACTTTCTCCAAAAATTAACAAAAATAACTTTCACAAATACCGAGTCTATCAACGCATCTTGCATTAATAAAACGGGGTTATCACTAGCAATGCGTTTTTTTTTAGTATATATAGACCAAATTAAACAACACGCCACAGAAAACTTAGTGCAGTATTAAGTAGTTGTGTGTTCGTTTCTCTGTCTGTCTCCTCTCTGTCTGTCTGTCTGTCTGTCTGTCTGTCTGTCTCTCTCTCTCTCTCTCTCTCTCTCTCTCTCTCTCTATATATATATATATATATATATATATATATATATATATATATATATATATATATATATATATATATATGCCAAATTTTTATCTTCAGATCATTCACTCCCGATTGACCGCTCCGGTGGCTTAGTGGTTGGACCGTCCGCCTTGGATGCGGGAGATTGTGGGTTCGAACCCTGACAGAATTCTACCAAAGACTTATAAAAATCGTACTTGTAGCTGCATATTTAGGCGCTCAGCATTAAGAGGTTAGTGTTAGGACTGGTCAGCCTGGTGTCAGGATAATGTGACTTGGTGGGAAATCATGCAAAATGTCTGTGGCATGATGTCTCAGTGCTTGACATCACTATAAAATGCCACACTGCAGACATCGTAGCGATATGACTGAAAAACTATTAAAGATACGTTAAAGAGGTTAGTGTAAGGACTGGTCAGCCTGGTGTCAAGATAATGTTACTGGGTGGGACATCATGCTACATGTCTGCTAGACATCACTATAAACTGCCACATTGCCGACATTGTAGGGATATGAGTGAAAAGTTGTTAAAGCTACGTTAAAAATCCAAATCACATCACATCACATCAAGGTTTAATTAACCGTTATGAATGATAAAGTATCTTTCGCTCGATCACGTGTAGAGAAACACTAAATATATCAGTCTTTATACTTCTAAATTTCAACGTGCCAAACGTCATAGATATTAGTTCAAAATTTCGAGAGACGTGGTGAAAATATTGAAATGAATAAGGCGAAATTATTTCCAGATCTTAACTCGTAATTTGGAGATAATAAGTCATAAATTCTGAGATATTTACCTAAAATTTAGAGTTTGTATCTCGAGATACGAAGTCGAAAATAACTGTAAATACTGTCCAATTTTCGAGAGACTCACTCGAAATTTGTCGATTCTTTGTCTAAATTTTCCGTTAATTCTTTGCTGATTAAGCTACATGATCAGCTTTTGCTTAGATTTCACAATGTCAGCATATATATGATTGAATTCTGATATCTTTTATTTCCTTCTTGCATTTGGATCTCCTCATTCTTTACCACATAGTGGTATGACACGGCGACATTCAATTTGAATATTGCAATAAATTCTCATATACATTTTTCCAAGGTTGTTTTTTGTGTGTGTTTACTACCATTTTAAATGATAAAAGGACATTCTTGTTTACACTTACAAGACCTTCATGCTTATAAAAAAAATTTTATATCTAAAACTGGTCCGGTGTATTTTCAACACAGACGAAAAATAGTACTTTTTGACAGACTCAAGACATATAGGATACGACGTATAATGGTTGCGGGGCGGGGCTGAGCTGTTTAGGTGATATGATTATCATGTGTTATAAGCTTTTGTGTTGTTTTGTTTTATTTTCACCTACGTATGTTTGTTATTAAAAACTTCCTGCGTCAGTGCTATTGCGAACTTATTTTGTTGAGACAAAACGCGATACTACGATAAAGGAGCATAATTATCTCAATCTTACGTTTTACGTGAAAAAGATACAAGATTTTGTGAAGAGTTCGTTTTCTAAACTTGTACTTCGTATTAAGTTTTTGCATACCATAAAATCGAATCTTATCAAACACATTTTGCTTGATTAATTGATATTTCTTGGGGACAAGGTAATTGCAGAACGTAACATTTTTCTGTGCAAAACAACAAAGGGAAACATATAAGAACAAATTAGAAATCGACCATCTAGTTTTCGAGAAAGAGTGAAGAAAGGGGTTAGAGGTCCTGGGATTTCATTTAAAAAAGAGCCAATCATATTCCTGCTCTCATTTTTAGAAAAAAAAAAGCCGGTTGCTTTGTCTGTAAAAAATATGAATGCTAATATGATATTAAATCAGGGTTTCCCTGTTGACCTTGTTACAAGGTCAAGTCCAATCATCTGCATATACTGCTCCAACCCAGACGACAAATAACAAGGAAAACAAAGCACCGCTAATAATAATTGTACTAAACAGCTTAATATAAATGTTGCTATACCAGCATCTTTATTTAGTGTATTTAGTTAACAACAGCATTGTATGACCTTAAGATACATTGAAGACTGCCCAGACCATAATTGTTGCAAGTTTATCACATGACCTTACCATGAGTTTAATGACTCTTTGTACATGTTGTAGGTTTCGTTCTGGTCCTTATCAGAAGCCTACATGACTCTTCGTACATCTTATAAGCATAGGACCGGGCCTTATTAGCTGCATATATGACTCTTCGCACATCTTACAAGCATAGGACCGGCCTTTTCAGGAGTCTATATGACTCTTCGTACATCTTATAAGCATAGGACCGGGACTTATTAGCTGCATATATGACTCTTCGCACATCTTACAAGCATAGGACCGGCTTTTCAGGAGTCTATATGACTCTTCGTACATCTTATAAGCATAGGACCGGGACTTATTAGCTGCATATATGACTCTTCGCACATCTTATAAGCACAGGACCGGGCCTTATCAGGAGCCCATATGGTATGGAGGGGGATTACCTCCATAATTCTATGAGTGTATTTTCTAATCTTCCTTGATGCATTATTGTAAAATAAATGGCTGCTTGCAAGTGCTACTTTCATAATTCTATCCATGTATATTGTATTCTTCATTGATGCAAATTGTACGTGGCAGTTTGCAAGTTCTACTTTCCTTCTGCATTATTGTCAATGGCTGCTTGCAAGTGCTACATTCATAACTTCTAGTCATGAATTTTCTATTCTTCACTGATGCCAGCTGTAAATGGCTGTTTTCAAGTGCTTAGATCTACTTTCCTCCTGCGTGATTACATCTTGCAGTTTGCCAACTACTGAACTGATTCTTTAGCTTGTCGTATGGCAAACGCTATGTCATTTATTACAAGTTTTGTATATTCTGTTTATAACTTGCCATATTACAATTGTATCATTCTGCCTGCTCTTTTCATGCAGATATGGCCTTGGAACAATGTCAATAATAAGTTTATCAGTATCGTCTTTGTTGTCCAACTCGTGTCGCCATCTGTTGTCATAATGACATACTGGATATTAGCATGGGATAACGACAACAGACGGCGCTCTAGATTTCTGAAGTTTTTCCGTTACCAGGAATAATTGATGCTCCCCACAGAGCTTTACGGCATTCATTTTGTTTCGATAAACATTTTAACTCTTTTCGTCCCCTTTTATAAGGTGTACGTTAGTAACGAAGTTTTAATCGTTATCTAAAACCATGTGTTTTCTCGAAGATCTAAGTGAAGCATAACACCTTATGAAAACAAACGCATACACTACAGCAGGGTGGTCCATCTTCTTCAACCCCAGTTTTGACGCACCTCAGTATTTACTTTCACCGCTTAAGAAATCTACTTCTTTAATAGTGAAATCTCTCATTTCTTTGGAAACATTAGTTATTTTAGTAAGGATCAGAAATGACAATGATATATTCCCTCGTGCTCTTCTTAACGAGCTTTCATCAGACGACCTCTGATTGTAAGGATCGTATTATACGTCACTCATTTCGACGCACCTCACATTCTTCTAATTTTTTCCTGTGATACTATTGTACATAAGCTCCGGGGAAAATAATATATTTCAGAGCAACATCAATATCACATAAAAAAGTTTAAAGGTAAAATGACCTTAAAAAAATTGAGTATTCCTAAAGGTTTTCTTATTCTTATCACAATCTTCAGCTTGGAACACATTTTGAAGAAAAACCGAAATAATCAAATTGTAGAAAATCATGTTCGTATCATGATATAAATGTTTACTTGCGATTAGAAATATTAGATTTTGTGTACGATTGTTTTCAAATACCTAATTTGCTTTGATAATGCACAGAACCTCAACCTTTGAATGTATTTTTTTAAAATAAAAAACAGCCTCAAAACTGGTTTGTATATTTTAAAACTTTTGTCTCTAAAAGTGGAAGTAATCAGAGACAAAAGACACAATGTTACAGACTTTACTTTTATTTATTGTAATTTTTACCATTATCAAACCAATTAAAAATAATAAATTGGTTCAAAAGTTTTAAAATTATAAATATAGCACCCTTAAGTTCTAATTAATCAGCTGCTCTTTGTCACATTAAAGATTTAAAAAAAACAAATACAGAATTTTTGAAATCTGAATATAGTGACGTATGGTTCTGAATTATTAAGTGTGCTGCTCTTTGCAATATAACAGTAGGTGAGCAAATTATCTATGATGAGAGAGAGAGAGAGAGAGAGAGAGAGAGAGAGAATGCACAAAAACTGCATATTTCATTAAGTTATTGTAATTGTATACATGTATCCTGAGTCGATGAGCGTGGTTTGGGACAGTCTTAGGGTCTTTTCTTCAGCAAGTATCAACAAGAGAAAAAACTCTACTCATCTTACTCGATACTATACAGGGTAGAATTTTACTGACCACTGTCTTTTTATTTGGTTTGATTTTACTTAATTGCCTAAATGTGTCGTGTCTAGTTGATGGTGTTCTGGGACAGTCTTTTGCTGTTTTAAGGTAGTCATGGGGTCTTTCATTTGGTGATAATTAACAACATGGGGGAAAAAACTCTCCTGATCTTACTCGATATATATATAATATAATAATAATTACACAATGCAGGATTTTACTGATCATTGTCCTTTTTAGGTTTGATTCAATTTAATTGTATACATGTATCCTGGCTAGTGCATAATCATCAAATGCCATATAAAAGAAATCTGTATAATTTGAATAAGTACCATATATATATATATATATATATATATATATATATATATATATATATATATATATATATATATATATATATATATATATATATATATATATATATATATATATATATATATAATTTAACTGCAACTGTAAATTGCAGGTTAGCAGTTAACATCAATTTCATAGGGATGAGAGAATAAACAGAATCTTCATCTCTCTCTCTCTCTCTCTCTCTCTCTCTCTTGAATGAATGAATGAATGAATGAACAACAAAGAGAAAGTATGGCCTTGACGTGCAATTATCTGCAATTTGCTCAAACTTTACTGGGTACAAAAAGCAGAATTTGCAATGCACTCTAAAATAATAAACATATCTAAAATAATAAACATGCCCTAAATTTATAACATTGTGAATGAGAATATATAAACTTTTACGAGAAATAGTGTTTATCCATCAGCGTTTATGAAAAAAATGATTTATCCGTCAGAAACGATTCATCCATAGGCCTTTAAGAGAAACGATTGTCCATTAGCTTTTATGAGACGGATTTTCTCGTAAACTCTTGGTCAAGCTGTTTCCAAAACCAGAGAGAAAGAGAGAGAGAGACGAAGTTCAATCCTCTTGAAAGAGGTGTCACGTGACGATAACGATGTGGCTACATCTGGGGAATTTGGCTTGCGAGGGTACGGGACCGATCTCTAAAGACAGAAGTCTGTTTGAGTTTCTGGCGAGCAAACTTTTATTGAAATACTCAACATATAAAATTACATTTCAATATCAATCTACATAAGCTTACATTGCGGATATAAGAGATACATATATAACTACAATATTATTTCACTTACCAACATCATACATTGTATAATTTCTGCCTTTTAGAATATAACAGAGATAATTAAATATCGAATAAATTCACCATAGCTAAAGAATCTAAAATTCAATATTTCAGACTAATACCGTAATTGAAATATATGTTACTGGATTTATTTTAAAATGTCAACATATTAAACTCTTTTTACTATAATCAACAATATAATTACAAGTAAATATAAGTTCTGCAAACAATTAAACTTTCCAAACATTATATTAAAGAATAGTAAAGAAATATTGAAATAATCTAATATTTAAACATACTGATGTTAGATTAACATCTTAACACTAAAAATTCTTATAACACTAAAAATTCCTTATACTGTATGAAAAATTGTACATAGACGATAATCTTACCTGTAAAGACAGAAGTCTGTTTGAGTTTCTGGCGAGCAAACTGGCGTGTGTCTGTGGGCTGAGGCTTTATATATCAGTTTCTTAGGACAAGCCAAATATGGACATGAGCCTAGCTCTTTGCGTTCACCAGAATCTCAAAGTGAGGCTTCATAGTCTCTTACAGATTATCGTCTGGGTCTATGTACGTCATTACGTAGGTAATTCTGAAGATCAGCTCATTTGCCCTCAAGAAAAATCGTTGGAATCTGTCTAATTCGTTGATTTACGCAACCTACCGAATGTACTTTTTGCTGACTTTAAGATACAGGGGAAATGTATGTATAAGACGGTTTGTATTTGTTCATAAGGGCGCAATCTGTATTAAATAGTATATAATTGTAATACCGAAATAAATGGATTTAATCTCATTATATTTTAATAGAAAATTACTTTCAATATAATTTAATCAAAACTTACTTTTAATATAATTTAGAGAAAATTTCAATCTTATTACAACAACAACAAAAGGACATTAAACCTTGCTTGTAAGCGGATACCCTATTCTGCCACTGTGTGGTAGCGGTTAATTACACCCACATGTCCAAATAAAAATGGGGTGGGAAGGGTCAGCGGAAATATAACATTGTATAAATACATCTAATTATATACAATTTGATACATTTAATTTGTTTTATGCTTCTTGCAGGCCACCTCTCTACGAATATTAATACTCTGAGAAATCAGCTGACTGTAATACGGTAATATAATTCGAATATTTTAAATAAGACGCACAAACATGCCATACAGTGGTACAACCTCTTGATGCTAGGGTCAGGCGAGTAGTCGTATTGTAAGAAATTGATGTATCACAGCGTCATCTGTTGTCATAATGAGGCATTATTTTATGCTATCTTCCGTGATGCTAACTTGCAACCTGGTTGATGCTACGTTATAATCACAATTTTAGAAGAGACAATCTGTGTAACTTGTGATATTGCAAGTTTATAAATAGACTATTAAAGCTTGTAATAACTAACATAGCATTTGCTATACGACAAACTAAAAAATCAGTTCAGTAGTTGACAAACTGCAAGATACATTGATGCAGAAGGAAAGTAGATCAAAGCATATGCAAGCAGCCATTTACAGCTTGCATCAGTGAATAATAGAAAATTGATTAGAATTATGAATGTAGCACTTGAAAGCAGCCATTGACAATAATGCAGAAGGAAAGCAGGACTTGCAAACTGCCACATACAATTTGCATCAATGAAGAATATAATGTACATTGATAGAATTATGAAAGTAGCACTTGCAAGCATCCATTTACAATAATGCATCAAGGAAGATTAGAAAATACACGCATAGAATTATGGCACCAATGGAGAATACAATATACATAGGTAGAATTATGAAAGTAGCGCTTGCAAGCAGCCATTTAGGGAGAACTAGATAATGCATCAAGGAAGATTAGAAAATACATGTATATAACTATGGCGGTAATCCCCCTCCATAATATGGCTCTTTGCATATCTTGTTTTTAAAATATTCCAATATCAAATTAATAAAAAGAAACACTGATATCAGAAATATAACGTAAGGTGCACTCGAATCAATAATACATTAGACCCCAATTCACACTTCGACAACGGATTAATGCCAACACGTTACAGATAATGACAGTTATTAAATCAGGTTCGTTATGCAACTGAGTTAATAATTATAGGTTACTGCATTTGTATGGGAAAATATGAGCGAGCTTTTCGGATGGAGTACTACTTAACCTTGGGAGTGTACTGTATCCATCCGACAAAAACGAGTTAATATTTTCCCATACAAATGCAGTAACCTTTTTATTATATGCTCATTTTCTTATTCTACCTAATGCTTAATTATATTAACAAAATACACTATAAGAAACAAAGTAACTGAATGTATGCCGTATTCCAAACTAAATATACAAGCGCAGATTCATCATTACAACAACATTATTACTCCGCATATAACTCCGCCAAGATGCAACAACTTTTCCATTTGATATGGAATGAATATATTTTGGTATTTTTGTCGATTGTACGAAATTTCGTGATTATGGACCTGATTTATATGTGACAATTCACATTAAATACATCGGATTGAAGAAGCGAGGGAGAAGCGTGTTGACATCTGCAAATGTGTTTCTGTTTCTGTCACTGAATGTTTGAAATCATAATATGGGAAAAATATGTAGTCTTTCAATTGCAATTATCAAAACGTCGCTATGGAATTTAATGCTAATTTAATTTTGAGTACAGTAAGAGGATGTAATTGCACTTATATTCAAAATTACAGTAGAATTTCGAATTATCAAGATTGATAACCTATGACATGGCTCGTGTAATTCGGATTTGCAGAACTAAGAAAGTAAATTTTGAGGAAATTCAGGATGTAAAACTACGTATATTTGTTTTTTTTTTTTTGCCATTCTTATTACCAGCTAAAGAAGACAGTTTATGCCTTGCCACTTGCATGTTATTTGCAAGGACCCTTTCTGGCGTCTACTGTATAGCTAGCTTAAATTTGAAACATTGTATCAAAAACGTTAACGCGGATTGTGCCAACGCAGCTGGTATGTGACAATCCACGAAATATTTGCTTTACTTCATTCAGAAACCAATTTAATCAACCAAAACGTAAAGCGCTAACTACGCAAGTGTACATGATTTGTTTTGCAAATCAAAAGTGCAAGCATCCGCATCCGTTGTTTGTTTACAATAAAAAGTAATTGCTATATGAGAGCAATATGAAGCTGCGCGCGATTTCAGTATCGTAAAATGCTGAACGATTCTGACAATGGAAAGTTAACGGAGAAAAAGAAAAGAGCATATAATAAATAATACTATCACACTATCGAAGTATATTTTAAACGAGAATGCAGTTAATGCCTAAGAAGAGTAACGAAGTGAAATATTGCATGAAAACTGAATTTAAACTTAGCATTCAATCGTCTTTCACATTTACAAAAATTGAAGGTACGTGGTAAGAATGAACCAAATGGAAACCTTGTTGAATGATGTCTCGCCTGCTTCACCTGTATAATCCAAAACTTTGTTATAGCCATTTTGGCATGAAACGCAAGTCATTACAAGCATAATTTACTTTCTACTGGTGTTAAGGTAAGTGATAAATGTAACTGCATGACGATGCAAGCAACAGTGTATAGGAAACTTAGCTATCACTGAAGGAAACGTACCTTTATTTATCACTGATAGGGGAGCATCTGGAGTGATGTGCCAAAGTATGTATGTATGTATGTATGTATGTATGTATGTATGTATGTATGTATGTATGTATGTATGTGTAGAGAGCGAGAGAGATGATGTTATATCGTAAACATTCACTTCGTAACATAATGAATTCCGCGATCCTGTTGCACAGATAAGTGACTTGCTCTCTCTCTCCCTCTTTACACACACACACACACACACACACACACACACACACATATATATATATATATATATATATATATATATATATATATATATATATATATATATATATATATATATATATATATATATATATATATATATATATATATATATATATATATATATATATATATATATATATATATATATATATATATATATATATATTGTAAGATGCACATTTCTGTCGATCTATGAAGAACACATTAATTTGGGCCAGAGAACAATTAATTATATTTATGGAGATAGGTGCTTGTTAAATCACTATACTGCAGTGATTTCTGATGTCTGTGTCGGGAGAGGAAGTGATTCTAAATTAAGCCTTCCTTTACTTAGCAGTCAGACGATTAGAAAGGGGTCGCTTAGCTTCGATTTTTCCAGATCTGTTGTTTGGAATTCTATAAGTCATGCTGACCGCAATAAAAGGCTGTAAAAAATATTTAACCCAGATCGGTTACGCTAAAAAAGGAGCGTGTTTCCCACACGAAATTCCTTGAGCTTTAAATATTGCCTCCATCGAAAAATCTAGACAGACTGCAATTTTTCTGCAAGAATAAAAATATAAGGTATTCCAAGACTGGATTTGGAAGAAATTCTCTTGTAAAACATTGGTCAAAGGGACCGGATGTCTGGAAAGTCAATGGACACAATTTTGGCGGTAGAAGCGAACAAGCTTGGAACACAAGGTATTTGCGTGAATTTCACGTAGAACGTTGATACCAATACAATGATTTGCTTGAAATTAATTGTTTATATTTGCATGAATTCATTTGTTTAATTTCGTAGATCAATATTCTTGATATGCGTATAACAACATTGAGTTCAGATATCTGAATTCGTACAATGATCTTCTTTATATAAGTTTGGCGTATTGTTTGAATTTGTCGTCTTGATTGTTATAGAAATCTCAGAATTTCATGCATTACTTTAGTTGATATGAGTTACAATAATCCATGTGAATTCACCGATCTTAGTTGATTTCACGTATGCTAAAGACATGAATGTGTGTATTCGCTGAAAATAACTTAGTTAAACATATAATGAATTTCATTCATTCATTCGTGTAATTGAGACGAGAACGGAACCATTATGTCTCGTGTAATTTTAGTGGCAATCAGTGATGAAATAACCATCAGTAAGTACATTAATCTTGTGAAACTAGGTTTGTTTATGGTCTGCCACGTTCAGCTTGACCAGGCAGCCTTTGGTCTGTTCGAATTCCGATAGAACGATATCTGACACAACGAGAGGGGAATAATGATCTGTTCCCAGTAGGACAACTGACAGAATATTTAGGTTGTCTCTGTATATTTTGTAAGGGGAAATAGCTCCACGGACGTATCCACGTAAGTATCCACTGACGTATCCCTGAAGTATTTACTTACTTATCCACCTTCCCACACAAAGTTTGAGGGCCGAAAAGAGGCGAGACAATAGGGAGGTCGGAAAAGGGAAAAAGCGAAAGGACCTTGACTCCTAGAGAAACCACCATAGTGAAGTTGGAGTCGACCGGAATAAGCAGGTTATGGAGTTGTACAAGGCAGTGACTTCAATTGTTTATTCGATTATAACATGAGCTAATTATATCATTTAAAACAGATCGGTTATTTATATAAATATATTTGTGTTTGAAATTCGGTGAAAGATTAATTCCAAAAAGAAGTGTATCTTCCTAATATAATGTATTATCACAGTTGTTTATGTAATTGATTACATTTCTGTTTTTCCATGTACGGGGGATCGTGTCATTCTGTTCTATATATCTGCTCGGATCTCTATTTATTCCATCTATAATTTAACACTTTGCTTTAATATTTACTCGATCCGGGCAACGATACCGAGGGCGATCACCCTCTAGATAATGATAGCCAAATAAAGCGGACACCTTGTAAGAAGGTACAACCTCATAATACCACACCACCAATAGCAAACTCCTACACATATTTCACTCCCTAACATCTCTAACATAGTGAATCCCACGATCCCATTACGCAGTGAATGACTTGCTTTATGTGTTGCTCTAAAACCTACACATCAAATTTCTGTAATCCTCATCAAATACATTATTGCGCATTAAAGTAAGTTCGTACCATTGGCGACAGAAATACATAGTCTTTTATTACTACAGAAAGTAACATGATATCATCTCATGCGCTCTTCTCTTTTTTAGACTACTCATTGAGGCGTCGTATTCTTCGTCGTTATGTTCTATTTTGAGACGGGGAAAACCCCACCTACGTGAAAACTTCGCTTTCTTTTCAGCGCGATTGTAGACCTTTTTATAATGATCGCGGTCTTAATTTTAGGCATTTTTTGACCTTTTGAATCATACAAAAACCAAATTCAGAGTTTAATTTATGAAAATATATAAAGCAGTGTAACTTGAAGTGTCGCCGTAATTTTAACTGTTAACATGATTGATGAAACATTTCACCAATCTATTTTGATCTGGCCTAATATAAAAGAAAACAATCTAATAAAGAGATCATATGATTACACGTATTATCAAAATACATACCTTGCCTGCAAAACAATCATACTTGGACGAGAAAAAAGTGACTGGGTTTTTGGGATGTGTGGGTGGGGTGGTCCTGCCATTAAGTCGGTGCAAATAAAACTAAAGTTATCAAATCATGGGCTTTTCAAAACAAGAAGAGGAAAACCAATGCTAATAATGATAGTATCACAAATATCATATATTCGCCGTCCAAAGTAAAAAGATAAATCTTTAAAATACACATTGCGAATTTTTCTCATTTACCGAACCACACTTTAAGCAGAGATGTTTTACAAAATTTAATTCTCGTCCAAATATATGTTGATACATGTAATCGTTATCTGACCTGTTTTTAAAGATCATTAGATGCAATAAAGAGAGATAAGTTCTTTATACCAATCGGAACATCATCGGCCTTTTCCATCAAGTCTAGAAAGAAACCTCAATGTAATTCATCGCAATTGAGGACTATATTCTGAACTAATTTCGTTCACATTGGACAATATGGTGGCGGAAGGAGACAACATCACAATGAAAATATTGTCGGCCTTTACTGTGGTAACATTTGGTACGCTCTGCTGGAGGCAAATCACCAAACTCATCAAATCGATTGGTATTCATACCACTACTTCCGAGGTTAGTTAATGACCTGGCCAAGCGATGTTCCGTTCGCTCTAACTACGCAAAGAACAGTGACGTAGAGCTTGTTTATATCTTTAATACATTTTTTTATGACTTAGATTAATGCTGTTAAATACCAGTTATTTGTACTGTCGCAAGATCATGTGCACAGATCACACGTATGCCCTTGATGAAAGAAGCTGCCCAGTGCCATCAAGTATAGTCAGTGGCGTCGCTAGTGGGGTGCGGGGGGTGCGGACCGCACCGGGTGACACCATCTCAGAGGGGTGACACCAAAATGAAAAACTGCAAATTTTACAGAGCACACACTGCTCGGTCTAGTCGGATTTCATAAGCGGATAACCGATCATAGTTAAATACATGACTAGCAGGCACAGGGTGCCACCATGCAGTCTGCAGAGCGTCTGGTGCTTATTTGAATGAGATTCAGAGCTGGTCGGAGCAAAATTTGGAGTTATTTTAAGAAGAAGAAATCCATGGTGGAAGTCTGGAGGGGTGACACCATGAGTTTACCGCACTGGGTGACACCAACCCTAGCGACGCCGCTGAGTATAGTACCGTACATGTCTTCACCCATCTAGAAACACAAAACAATCTTTCATCTGTCGAGACATTGCCTTGCTGGTTTGAGTAAGTGTTTCAAGCAAAGAAAATTAATCAGCATAAAACAAAACTATTTTTAACATAAGTTTGACACGAAACTTTTTGATTATTGCTTTTACATAAGTATTTTAGACAGATACTAGCGCGTGTACCCTCTGTCTGTATAACAATGGTACAGGAGGCTCAAGTAAGCACTTGAGGTGCGGAAAATTTACGCTTGAACTCCGGAACTATTCAATCCACGAATCCTGTGGGGCTTAAAAACAGGGGGATGTGATCCAGACTTGGACAGGATGTTCTTGACAATTAGTCAGTGAGTCTTAACAATATACGCGTATAGGACAAGTGATCGCTATCTGACTTTGGAAGTTTTCAATCAGCACCCTTTCAGTCTTTTTGATAATAATAAAAGTAAATATCAGTTTCTTATTATAGACTCCATCTAATAGAATACATTCACTCAATGCGAATAGCAGACTGGGATCCGCTATCGCATAATGTTCCGGCATTTCAGAATTTATGCTGCTAGTTCTTTCAACGATTTCAAACAAACCGGGTAAACCCTCATCTAATGGCGCATTTTGCGATGTCGGTGTTATCTATTCTCAGTTCGATGCCTGTTAAAAACGTAAAAGACCATGAAGAGGTTGTCTTGCTGGCATAACTTTCTATTTGACAAATAAAATTCCGAAAATGCTTATTCTAAACTTTAAATGGAAACTTTATCTACTGCAGTTAACACCACCCTCTCTGATCAACCAGCTAGTGCCCGCATTACAAAAGCCTTTTTATTACAACAATTCATTCCATAAATTTCTGAGTGTTAACCCCATTGACTTTTTTGTATATGATGTAAACAAAATCGGGGGGGGGGTGTCTTGTTTTTTTTCTTCTTCGAGGTAAACATCACATCAGCGGTCTCTACATTCCTCATGAATCGCCTCGTGAGACTCATTAACACGTATAACGGACGGGTTCAGACCAGTTAATTACCGAAGAAGTTTCCGAACATTAATATTTTGGCATAGCGCAAACTCTTCAAAGAGCTAATGCACTTTATTAGCCCTGATAGTGTTTATTAGCTGGGGTAGGCGGAATAAAATTGACTAAATCAGCATTAGATAAGTAGTTAGATAAGCAGTCTACATTTATTCGAGCCTTAAAATCGAATGGTATATGATACAAGGATTTTATAAACCCCAGAAGAGTAATATACACAGAGACGGTAGGCGTCATAGCCCACGAGACGTCGGAGACTTGAAGTGAGCCCGTGCAATCTCGTACCATCACTACAAGTGATCGAACCATTTATCTGAAACACCAGAGTGAAAGATTACATCTTTTCTAGAAAGCATACATCGTCTTATTTATGTCTTATTTACTGTATTTAGTTCAATTTTTTTAACGGTTTAATCTTCTCAGTTCGACCAACTCGAAAGGAGTGAAAAGCAGCATAGAAGATAAATAAATAGATAGGTAGATTAGCCACATGTTTAAAGCGTAAACTAAAGTAAAAGTCATACAGGTCATTTATCCGTTCATTATCGACTATTTCAGTAATGGGTGAATTGTTTTGGACAGACCTTTACACGGCGATTATTAACTATATTGAAATCCTCATACATCCATATTCCCTTCGATGGTCATTATTTACACGCCCGAGAAACGCATATGGGAAAACTCATTGTTAATGTACGTGAACATTTTTTAGTCGAGGTCAACGAAAAGGTGTGATCCAGTACAAACTGAACTGAATGTCATACTAGTCTACATCATGACGATTATATCTGACGTGTTCTTGAGCAGTTTAGTAACTGGCCACTGTTGTAAAATTACACAGTGATCAATAAGTTTCGTCTGGAAGTTTCTTGATGACTGTTAAGGTACAGAGATTCAATAATCAAGACTTAATAGACCTTGGTCAACCTATAAAAAAATTACATTTTAGAAGAACACTATTTAATTTATGTCGTTAAAGTCTCCTGCATCACCATACAGACATTCCCTTTAGATAACGTTGTCACATGACAATCAGGTAATGTGACAAGAATGATCTAAACGGCATGAATGAGAGTTGCTCCATGGACTGTGTTAGATTAGGGAATATTTACAAGAGATATAAGAAATTTTGAGATATTTTCAGTTAAACTTTAATTGAACTGAAATATTTTATATCTTAAATTTGAAGTAATCGAATAGCCGCCATAACACAGATGAACATTGTTTATGAAGCGACGTCTTGTCCACGTCACATTCCTTCATGCTTTCATTACGGCCACTATACCTAGTTTTGGCCGTAACATTCCACAAATTTCATTTTTCGGAGTAGGATTTCACACGAGAGATATCTTTTACTAAACTGCTGGTATTCATTCCATAAAGATATTACGATGCTTTTGACATGGTCTTTTTTGCCTAGCGTCCTATTTCGAGTGACTTAGTTCTCCGCCATTTTCGAACTGTTTGCCCTTTTTGATCATGTATCACTTGATCAAAGTAATTCCTAAATCCACGAAATATTTCGATATTAAACAACGCCATGTTCCAACCCTAAGACTCTTGTAGTATAACTTTGTTCAATACTCTTATATGGCTTTGTAATGTTATCCTGTATGGCAAATATCTGTATTTCTACGCCGTAAATGGATTTCTTGAAAATTTAAGAATCAGAAATAAATGGGCTCTTCATATTTAGATGTCTGGTTAGTGGGTTAGTGAATGATTCTAAACAAAACTTTAGAAATGATAATTTTATTTGTGCATGGCTTTCTTTTTATCTTTTTGCAGGTGACACATTTTCTTTTAATAATTATCTACATTTGCTTATTAGTCACTCTATAGCCTATAATTACCTCCATAGCAATGAAATATCCGCGATATAATTTGCGCTTACATAAATTTACATAAAATAACAGATGTCGTTATGGCCCATCGTTTTCTAGGTCAATATAAAACAATTTCCAGCATCCACAAGATGATATAAACTAATTGAAACATAATAAATTTAAAGGTTTTATTCCCGTAGAAATAGTCATATAAAGTTTTGCAAACACAACGGTTTTTCTGTTGTGTTTTGTTTGTTTGTCTTGTCTATGTATTGTATTTGCCTTTCAAAAATACTCATTAAAGTCTAATATATATATATATATATATATATATATATATATATATATATATATATATATATATATATATATATATATATATAGTTGCATCAGTTGATAAAAGAAGGGAAGATTTCCATTGGCCAGAACATAAGCATGTGACCAGACCCGATTGCGTTTATTTCTGTATAAACTGTACGGAAAACTACTTTATACTAACTTCTATCTATAGAGTCACGTACAAAGTAACTAATGTAAACACTGAACTGGAAGGATACACATTGCACGCCTTTAAAACGAAATAAAAACGGGTTATTTATATTGTAACGTATCAAGGGTCAAGGCCAAAATAGAAGTTCTCGGAGTATGTCACCATAATCATCTGGGTTTTAATCTTTCTCTACGAACATTCTGTTTTCTTTGTTCAAAACTTGTCCTTGCATCCTTACACCGTGTTTGGGGCTCAAGCGTCCATGTATTCCCTTTTGAAATGCTTCATGTCAGGTCACAATTAGTACTTCCAGTTCAGTACCCATGAATGTAGTTCTAGTCTATTTTTAGAACATTTTTTCCTCTCTCATTTTGGTGGTGATAGAAGAGTTATATTTATGCATTTTGGTTGGAATTTAAAGGTAATTGTTTATTCTTGAGAATATGAGCTGTTATTGAGGCGCTTAAGTTAATCTTTCCGAATTCTTCCATATTTAGTCATATTCGTGAAAACTTTGTCATGAATTTCCCGAGCGTGTTCCCCAAACCTATAAATAGGGATGAGATCCGCCGTTTTGGCAGTTGTGGTTCTACTGGACTCAAGACCAAGCAAACAGAACAAAAGTACCTTGTCATCTCTGCTGAATATTTCAAACATCAATACAATCGCAAGGTAGACTAGCCACTAGTGATACATTAAATTTAGTACTCATAATGACTATAATGCTTCAGCGTTTATTTCCTAGTTATATCAGATAAAAATTACCATAGAAGGATTTAGCTGACGACACTGTCACTTAGCCTGCTTAATGGTTAATACGCCCCTGATCAGAATGTTCATTTTTCGTTAGTTCTTCAGTGTTTATGTCAATCAGGATTCACGGTATTATTCTATGATATAATTTAGTCCACCTTCGTGTATACCTCTTTTAATATTTTAAGGGAGATTAACTGTATACGTCATCGACTTTCGTTCTAGTCCTTCATTTCTCTCTTTTTTATACGTTATAAATATTATTTATGTAAACTAAGAAATAAAGCTATCACAACTAAGCAAATGTGTCTTAAAAATTATTCTGTTTATAGACACATCACTATGTGTTTTTCCCCCATGGGACATGGCATGATTGATATAACACAATAAGCATGACCACTTTATTGTTATTATTGTTTTCTACAAACTAATGTTACCCACGAGGAAATTTGCTTGCATCCTAGTCAGTATCCACCCACGGATTGTTGTTTTTGGGTCCTAAACTTCCTTCCGGACCGGATGAAGCTAGAGTCGTTCTTTCTGACAACCGGAACTATGTATAGCGGACATGGTTTACCAGGATAAATATTTAGTAGCTTTGATAAAAAGACCTGCGTGAAGTTGAATGATCTAGCGTGTTGATTGCACTGATACAACAAATGGCTTTTGTTACCGATTGAGAGTGACTGACCTAATTTAAAGCCAGCTTCTAGTGATATGTGTGACAAATATCCGCGTCTTCTTTTTTAAAAATTTGCTCAGCAAAATAATAGTTGATGCTGCTTTTGTAGAATTAATGCCTCAGAATCTATTACTAGTCTAAGAAAGTGCTTAATGAAAAAAGATTTCTCACAATTATGGCGTTGCATTCATGGAACTTTAAAACAGAAAAGCAGCATGTATAATTGCATATTTATGTAACTGTACATTACTATCTTTCTTTACAAAGTGCAGTGCAATTTTAAGTTGAATGGGTTTAGAGTCAAATAATTGTTATATTCAAGTTTTCAACAATTTTATTACGATATGATTTAGTCCTTTTTCAGTTGTTTTTATCTTTAAAGGAGATGGAGTATTTCAGTCATTGGCTTACGTTTTAATACTTAAGAACATATTTAAACTAAAAAAATAATGTCCTTCGGAACAGCGGCTGATATAACAACGTAAGAGCGGTTGACCTGCCAATCTGATTAAAATGTAATCTCAGCTGTCTTACATTAAGATCTGATGACGACCGCTTAAGGGTCATGTTCTGGTGACCTTTGAATTAAGCCAACGGAAATGCAGTTTTCAAAATCTGAAAGTGAATCTATTCGTTCGGTACACATTCGTGCTCTTTATCCACACTGCTCAGTCTCCAATTGCGAAGATATACAATTTCATGTGAGTGGTTGATAAAATCCGCGATTTGGTAATAACATAGGTTGCCAGAACATGGCCCTTTAGTGGTCGCTGTCAGATCTTCGTGTAGGACAGCAGAGATCTGATTTTAATCCGATTACTTAACCTGCCGAAGCTGAGTTATGTAAGAAAGCAACCGACAATTTGAGTATTTATAACTTTTATATACAAGCTATAGGTACCCACGAAACAGTTCACCTTGATCCCATCAGCCATCCACCTTTAGATTGTTGTTCTTCCGTCCTAAACTTCCTTCGAAACTAAATAAAGCTACAAGTGTACCTTCTGAGATTATGTTGCTACAAATGTTAACCGTGCCTGATATGCCATCAAACTTGCAACAACCCCCTCCACCCCACCCCCAACAAAGACAGTCCAAACCACTATCATGTTTAATTATCTTGCATTTTGGTTGTATTTATATAGTGACTTACTGACTGCATGTTGCTACAGACTGAGAGTTATTGAAGTCTTGTTAAAGCCAGCAATGAATAAGTTGTGTGACAATAAAATATTGCTTTCTTTTTTTTTATTTTAAATTTGCCCACCCGAGAAAGTAAAATAATTGATTATTTGATTTTGTCTTTGGAAAGCAATGTCCTTAATTCTGCGGCATGTGTAGGAACTCTTTCTGAAGTGATAGATTTGACGATTCCTTGTTGCTTGGAATTTATAATCAGTGGCGTCACTCGGGTTAGTGTCACCCAGTGCGGTAGCTCATCGTGTCACCCCCATGGTCCTCCCTCCGTAACAGACCATTCAGAATCCTTAGTAATGTCATTTTGGTGTCACCCCCTCTAATGGTGTCACCCGGTGCAGTCCGCACCACCCGCATCCCCCTAGCGACGCCACTGCTGTGCCTGCTAGTCATGTATTTAACTATGATCGGTTATCCGCTTATGAAATCCGACTAGACCCAGCAGTGTGTGCTCTGTAAAATTTGCAATTTTTCATTTTGGTGTCACCCCTCTGAGATGGTGTCACCCGGTGCGGTCCGCACCCCCCGCACCCTTCTAGCGACGCCACTGTTTATAATACAAGCAGTTTTAAAATTTGTACACAATATTACAATATTTCATTACCAGTCTACTCCTTGCAATGTACACTGAATGTTACTGCAGACTTGCTCTGTAAACTTGTTAATTCCTTCTCAATTCAGTAGAAGACCGTGTTTTAGAAATTTGTTGTGTTTTTTTATAAAGTAGTTATGCATGAAACCTGAACTGCGTTGCATCTACCTCAAAATAGCAATTATCCATCATAATAATTTAATCACAACAGTGACATGAAACTAAGCAGAAAACTAAGTTATAATCAATTAAACAAATGTGAGTTCCAAAGAAAATTGTATGACCTTATCTCAAAACATTAATCCTGACACATCTGAATCCTGACACATCTGCAATTTTAGCGCGCTTTTTTATTTGCCTAACGTCAGAATTTGCAATTCACGATATGCATACTATGCTCTCCATACGATATGCATACTATGCACTCCATCGATATGCATACTATGCACTCCATCGATATGCATAATATGCACTCCATAAGATATGCATACTATGCTCTCCATACGGTGTGCATACTATGCACTCCATACGATATGCATACTATGCACTCCATACGATGTGCATACTATGCACTCCATACGATGTGCATACTATGCTCTTCATACGAATTCAACGTTGAGTACCTTATGTACAGTATAAACTGTGAGAAACTGCAGCAACTGTAACGCAGTGATTATGACGTTTTGGAAATGACAAATGAAATAAAATTTTCGACTATTTGTCGACTATATTTCTGAAAGTATGTTTAAAAAGGAGATAAAAATCTGGTGGTTTGGAATTTAAAGATTTAAATGGTATATTTACATTCGGAAATGAATTTTATATTGTTTCTCAGACGCGTCGGAGTATATAAAAAAAAACAGTAGGGTGTGGCGACAGTAAAACCACCATTAACATTGTAATATCCTGATATACAAATATTTTCCACGACAGTAATACCAAACAGATACTAGTGCCGTATGCTGAAAAGGATCAGTTTTCCGATGTCAGCGTTTATGAGGGAAATGGCGATTGCCGCGACTTACTATGAGACAATAGAAAGATAAGAGAGAGAGAGAGAGAGAGAACATAAGCATAGCCAATTTCATATATTGCAGAACAATCGAAGAACACAATCACCACAATTAGTGCAATCATCATCATCATCATCATCATCATCATCCCCAGGCTGGTCTTCAACTTTCTCACCCCAAGTTTGACACCAAGTTTCAAATTGTGAAACTGTTTATGAAGATGTTTTCATAGAAATTACAGACCTTTAAGGGCAATTTCTCTTTATATCTGAATTTATTTCAACATTCCAAAGAAAGCAGTCAAAATCAACTGCCATAATTTGTTCAAATGCCTCAGATTCAGTTCGTCGGATCTGAAGAATGTTTGAACGCATATGATGATTTTATAGGAAGAAAAGAACAACATCAAAACCCTGTATAGAATATGTGTTCTGTCAGATAATGTAATCCAATAGAAATAAAAATACTCTTTAAAGCGTAAAAAAATTGAAAATGCTATATACATTTCCAGTAACAAATAGTAAACAAAGCCCATTATGGTGACAAATAACACTTATGAGCTGTGGAATCAGAATTAAATAACATTTAGTATTAGAAGCGAGATGTAACTAGCAGTGGCGTCACTTGAGAGGGGGTGCGGACGGCACCGGGTGACACCATCAGAAGGGGTGACACCAAAATGGATATCTATAAAAATTTAGAATTTTTGTGCAGGTAGCAGGTCCATGGGGGTGACACCATGAGTAACCGCACATGACTGTCTATTAAAAAAAATATTTTTTGTGTAGGAAGAGGGTCCATGAGATGACACCATGAGTTACTGCACTGGATGACACCAACCCAAGTGACGCAACCGGTAACTACACTTCCGTAGAAAGATTGGGTGGCTGGCAACCCCCCCCCCCCAAAAAAAAAAAGACAGCGTAATTTGGGGAAGTATTCATTCTGGATTATAACGATAGCTTTCTGGAAATGAAGCTGAATATTGCCGCTATTCACATATATAATATTTTGCTTCCCAAATAGTGGATAAGCCATTAAACACTCCTATCAAAAAATGGGCAATTCTCGAATTCCCCTCATGAATACTGTGCATTAGGCTGTCTTGGAAATTGACAGTAATTGGGAAATAATAAAAAGTTATGTCCAAGTTAAGAAACTCTGTATGATCGACCCCTATAACAAGTGTCCGAGAGAGAGAGAGAGAGAGAGAGAGAGAGAGAGAGGTGGGGGTGGTTGGTGGGGGTGGCAACTTTCTGTATGATGTTTTTAGAGGACGTATCGCCTGTTCGAATGCATATTTCAAGCCTTAGTGTACATCAGTGGGCGTGGTTTTCTTCAGCTGTAAGTACATTTTAGGGTTATTATCTTAGATGTATAGACCCATAATATGTCGTCTTGAGTGTATTACATCTCCGCTAATTTGTGATTTAACAATATGTTTTGTTCTCATATGTGACGTCAATCAAGCCGACCAGACACTAATGTAAAAGTGCATTGACTGCAGGTCATTTCAAGTCAACATGGCGGATTTAATGCCGCTTACGGTCATAAATAGTAATAGAAAGACGATAAGAAACAAAAAAGACAAAGAATGATTGATCTAGTTCTAATATTAATATCTAAGTGAAGGAAAACGATGAAATTAGAGATATACGGATTATAATGCATCAGACCGTGGAGAGTATTATGATGATCTATCTGCGTAGGCTCCATTGTTCGTTCGGATTTTTTCGAAGCATGTTACAAGCGATAACGTCATTACAAATTCCCCAAGAAAAGTTGAAAAGAAAGGATTTAGACATATCGTTTAAGCAGTCATGAGAGAGAGAGAGAGAGAGAGAGAACTCGCACCTTATATAGGGTCTAAACATTTTAACTACAAACACATACCTTATTTAATCCCTGCTTCAGAGATTTGTGAAGGGAAACAAGAACATTAAAGCATCAAGCAGAACATAGCGAAATTATATTATGCTAGGAGATAGGTGGTTATTTTTTTAAAGCGGGCATGGTCTCCCTATGCCATTATAAAGATCCCCAGCATATTTTCGAAGATTTATTATCGATATATATATATATATATATATATATATATATATATATATATATATATATATATATATATATATATATATATATATATATATATATATATATATATATATATTTCTTCCAGGGATCTGATGTTTTTCTATGTGGATTATATAATATAAACATTTTAATATACGCAACGATCGCTCTTATGCATTTTGAATTCACTGTATTTTTCGAAATTCTTTTCAATAATTGTCTATTATTACTATTGATCTTTCGAGGGCCCAATTAATCGTTGGTGTTGCATTGATTTCCTATGTTCATTTCATAGCCGCACGCAAATTCACGACACAATAATTCCTACCGCAGCGAGTTATTGTTAAAGTACTTACGAAATTATATATCACAGATGAATAGTACATGAGCCTATCATGTACTTTTAACGCAATTACTTGTAAATTATATAATAGAAAATTATAACAACGAATGATATGGAAGATTAAAAAAGAACACAAAACCTCCATAATATATCTATAAATATAAATATACAGTACGTGTTTCTATTTAATCTGTAAGGAGCTATTTATGTATGTCACATTAATAAATTCATAATAATTTCAGCCTTTGTTACACATGTACTTTTCGATATTTGTATTGTAGTTATCGCTAAAAATAACTCTAATAGTGTTAGTGCAACGTGACACCACACTGCAAGAGTGTACCGTAGGTAAAATTAGTTGCGGTGTAAATTTCATTCAGGGAATACGAGTTACCATGGGTGTGGCTTTGAAATTAATTACTTTTCAAAATGCAGTAACAAAATGAGAAGATAAACTCTCACACCATCTTCTAGAGCAGCGCCGTCCAACCTTTTTGACACCATGGGCCACTGAAACATGTTTTTCTTGAAGCCGAGGGCCTCAGCAGAAAACTGAAAAGCAACGACTATATAGCTGCTCGAGCTCTGGCGGGCCATTTAAAATCAGCCCGCGGGCCGCATGCGGCCCGTGGGCCGCGGGTTGGACAGCACTGTTCTAGAGAATATATAAATATGTCATTGTATTAAATGCTTATTCCTATAACATTTTTGCAACTGCATTCCAAGCTTTGTGGATGGGAAAGGGGAGTGGGGGAGGGGAAGGGGAACACAATGGGTAATGATTTCATCACAGTGTGTGTGATTTGGACTTTTTACCGTAGCTTTAACACTTTTTCAGTCATATTGCTACGATGTCCTCCGTGTGGCAGTTTATACTGATGTCTAGCACTGAGGCATCATGCCGCAGACATATAGCATGATGTCCTACCCAGGCACATTATCCTGACACCAGGTCGACCAGTCCTAACACTAACCTCTTAATGCTGAGCGCCAAGCGAGGTAGCTGTTAGTACCATTTTTGTAAGTCTTTGGTATGACTCGGCCGAAGATCGAACCCACGACCTCCCGCGTCCGAGGCGGACGCTCTCGATTTCACCACAATCTAGATATTGTGTTCCATATTTTGCTATTATAATTTCCACACGAATTATTTAAAATCATTTTTAAAAAATTGAAAAAAGCTATAGTGTGTTGAAGTTTGTGGGGTTTTTCATTGATCGTTTATGTATTCGTAAGATGTTTCTTTCTTTGCGGGTTTATTTCCTCATTTACTCAATCTGGCTTGTTACATATTTGTTTAAAATAACTATCTATCGTATAGCTGCCGAATTCTAAAATTCTTTATTCTTTAAATATATGTATGATATTCTAATATGTCTTGATCTGCTCAACCGTTTACAGTCATTAACTAAATGTTTATACTCCATACGTTCCAGTTTCTCTGAATGGTGGCTAATGTTATAATGAAATGCCAAAGGCTATATACTCTTCATGGTAGAACGCCTTATATATTTCATCTTGGTTGTTCCTTTATACATCCATTCGTCGTTAATGAATATCTATGTGTGCTGACAAATAAGTAGTCACTGAAGTCGTGTAAATGAATGTAAACCTGATCGAGTGGTCTAAAGCGCTCTCCGTTACGGATCACTGCCATCTCACCGCTGTCTGCGTGGGTTCGAGTCTCGGATTCGGCTAATGTGGGTATGTGAGAAAGCTTGCCAGTAGCTTCTCGTGGGTCGGTGGTTCTTTCTGGAGTTTTCCCTGGTTTTTCCTCCACCATTAATACTGGCCGCCATGTATAGCCTAAAGCGTGCTGAAACATTGCGTTAAACCCTACAACAACAACAACAACATATATATATCCCTACCCCCTTAAAGGAAAATATACAATATTTGATTGTATAATTTGTCTTTTTTTATATAAAAAATCAACACTCGATAAAATCCTAATGTAAGTAGGCTTTGGATATTGGAAATAAACATAATACAATTTTTAGATCAATAAAACGTAGTGATAGATTTATTTCACATTTCGTTCTAAGCACAAAGTGACGAACACACTATTTAATACGGTATTCCATGTTCAGATATGAGAATATCGTATATGTAATTCTAACGTTGTTTGAAGTACAAAGTATTTCTATTATATTTATTTATGGTAGAATTACATCTAGTTAATTGTTTTAATTGCAAGATTTAGTTCAGAGATTTCAATAGGTGTATCCTAAATAATTATCTATTATAACATTGATTTAAGTACAGAGTATTTATATTCTCTATATTTATGGTAGAATTACATGATTGATAGATTAAGTTAATATATTTACTTTATTCTTTACATTGTTAGATCTAGTTCATATATTTCAATATGCATATTCGAAGTAGATCGATAGATCGATATATATATATATATATATATATATATATATATATATATATATATATATATATATATATATATATATATATATATATATATATATATATATATATATATATATATATATTGATAGAAAGACGGATATTGACAAGATATAATGATCTTAGGAACCAAAATAATCAAATTCTATAAATTAAAGGTGATATCATTAGTGAAAGCTTTATTATTAATTTTCGGAACACAAAATGACTATCAGTATAATTTCGACAGCCACCAATGAAGAGCTTTATTTCTTCCTGATGTTATGTATATTTGATTTACTTGTATCTGATCTAATATATATTTATTTCAATTTAATTGTTTGTCAGTTTTAACATTTTTATTTTTTATTACATGATATTGTAATGTAAATTTAGTCACTAGAGATGATACTTTTTTCAGAAAATAGTTTGACCGTGACTGTTAGTTTATAACACCAGGTGTTGATCTAAATCCTGACCTTGTTTCAAAATTTGTAGCAACCATCGTAAACAAGTTCCATTTTATTTTAAAATGATTGGTTGTTTTCGAGGTCATGAAGGGACTTTGTCTTTAAGATGCAAACAATTTTTTAAATTTTTTTTATATCTTAGAGTAAAATGATTGGTTTTCGTCAGGGTCATACTGGGTAAACGTGATCTGTAACAAGTACTTGCCTTCTATAACCTTCGAGAAGATGATCACGTGACCCCTAATTTACGTTAAGAATACGATATAACCCATGTTTTGGAGAATTAATCTCAGTAGAAGCACGGCTGTTAAACCGTTAGTTGTATGTTGTGCTGTTTGGAGTTATCTCATATTACTTGGTTTGGAGTTATTTCAAATGACTTGGATTCAAAACGGATTAATTCTGTTATTTTTCTGGAAAGTATGTGTGCTCGTGTAATATTGTGGAATAAGAACAGTTTTCTATAAAATAAATTATTCAGCTATCAGAAACCGGAGCGGTAATTCTTGGTTTTACAAGGAACTGTAGACTTCAACACAACATATTGCAGCATACGTCATCGTCTTCCATCTTGGATTCTTCGTCGGGATTCGAACGGGAAATAAGTAGAACATTTTGTTATTAGGACCACTACAAATTTAATCTTGGATTATTCTTGGATTGTTTTTTTTTATTTGATTCTATAAAACCGTAGGTTCATATTTTTTTCATTTTTATATTTTTCCAGGGAAATAAATTATTGTATTTTTTTCAAAGCTTGTTGTTTTCACTCTTTCTTGTGTTTCTGTTTATTTAAGCCTAAACATGTGACATACGACTAATTAAACACACCTGCTTAATCTCGTCCGTTTGCATTTTCTTAAGAAGCTGAACAATGCTTATGGTGGAATAAAGAGGAGAAAACAATGATGATACGGTAATAGTAAAAAATCAGAGTAGATTTATTGACTCGACTAGCAGTGTTACAAAACGACAAAAAAGTATTTCGAATAAGTTATGAGTATTTCACTGTATTTTTATTTATCACTGAACATTGCTTATGAAAGAAGTGAAATTGAGGGGCCCCGAGTGGCCGAGTGGTCTAAAGCGCTCTCCGTTACGGATCACTGCCATCTCACCTCTGTCTGCGTGGGTTCGAGTCTAGGATTCAGCCTATGTGAGTATGTGAGAAAGCTTGCCAGTAGTTTCTCGTGGGTCGGTGGTTCTTTCCGGGGTTTCCCGGGTTCTTCTTCCACCATTAATACTGGCCGCCATGTATAGCCTATCGTGTGCTGAAAAATGGCGTTAAACCCTACAACAAGAACAACAACAAGAAGTGTAATTGAAAGTAAAGTTCACAATAATCAAATAGGCCTTGATACAGTCTGATATTCTGAAACTTAGCATACTGACTGGTGTATATCATAAGGTGAAAATTCACATGTAGATATACTAGACTGGATACAAAAGATTGCACAAACCTACCTTTATGTACCAAATTGTGACAGTAGATTATACTATGCAACAGTCTATCACAAACCAACATTAATGTACCAAACTGTGACAGTAGATTATACTATGCAACAGAGACTATCACAAACCTACCTTAATGTACTAAATTGTGACAGTAGATTATACTATGCAACAAAATATATCACCAGCCTACCTTAATGTACAAAATTGTGACAGTAGATTATAGTATGCAATCACAAACCTACCTTAATGTACCAAACTGTGTCAGTAGATTATACTATGCAACAGAGTCTATCACAAACATACCTTAATGTACCAAACTGTGACAGTAGATTATACTATGCAACAGAGTCAATCACAAACATACCTTAATGTACCAAATTGTGACAGTAGATTACACTATGCAACCGAGTCTATCACAAACATACCTTAATGTACCAAAGTGTGACGGTAGATTATACTATGCAACGAGTCTATCACAAACCTACCTTAATGTACCAAATTGTGACAATAGATTATACTATGCAACAAAATATATCACCAACCTACCATAATGTACCAAATTGTGACAGTAGATTATAGTATGCAACAAAGTCTATCACAAACCTACCTTAATGTATAAAATTATACATTAAGTAGATTATAGTATGAAATCACAAACCTACCTTAATGTACCAAACTGTGACAGTAGATTATACTATGCAACAGAGTCTATCACAAACATACCTTAATGTACCAAACTGTGACAGTAGATTATACTATGCAACAGAGTCTATCACAAACATACCTTAATGTACCAAATTGTGAAGTAGATTTACACTATGCAACAGAGTCTATCACAAACATACCTTAATGTACAAAATTGTGACAGTAGATTATGCTATGCAACAGAGGTTATCACAAACCTACCTTAATATATCAAATTGTGACAGTAGATTATGCTATGCAGCAGTCTATCACAAACCTACCTTAATGTACCAAATTGTGACAGTACATTATACTATGCAACAGAGCCTATCACAAACCTACCTTAATGTAAAAAATTGTGACAGTACATTATACTATGCAACAGAGTCTATCACAAACCTACCTTAATGTACCAAATTGTGACAGTACATTATACTATGCAATAGAGTCTATCACAAACATACCTTATGTACCAAATTGTGACAATAGATTATACTATGCAACAGAGTCTATCACAAACCTACCTTAATGTACCAAATTGTGACAGTACATTATACTATGCAACAGAGTCTATCACAAACATACCTTAATGTACCAAACTGTGACAGTAGATTATACTATGCAACAGTCTATCACAAACCTACCTTAATGTACCAAATTGTGACAGTACATTATACTATGCAACAGAGTCTATCACAAACCTACCTTAATGTACAAAATTGTGACAGTACATTATACTATGCAACAGAGTCTATCACAAACCTACCTTAATGTACAAAATTGTGACAGTAGATTATGCTATGCAACAGTCTATCATAAACCTACCTTAATGTACCAAATTGTGACAGTAGATTATACTATGCAACAGAGTCTATCACAAACCTACCTTAATGTACCAAATTGTGACAGTACATTATACTATGCAACAGAGTCTATCACAAACCTACCTTAATGTACAAAATTGTGACAGCAGATTATGCTATGCAACAGAGTCTATCACAAACCTACCTTAATGTACAAAATTGTGACAGTACATTATACTATGCAACAGAGTCTATCACAAACCTACCTTAATGTACCAAACTGTGACAGTAGATTATACTATGCAACAGAGTCTATCACAAACCTACCTTAATGTACCAAATTGTGACAGTACATTATACTATGCAACAGAGTCTATCACAAACCTACTTTAATGTACAAAATTGTGACAGTACATTATACTATGCAACAGAGTCTATCACAAACCTACCTTAATGTACAAAATTGTGACAGTAGATTATGCTATGCAACAGTCTATCATAAACCTACCTTAATGTACCAAATTGTGACAGTAGATTATACTATGCAACAGAGTCTATCACAAACCTACCTTAATGTACCAAATTGTGACAGTACATTATACTATGCAACAGAGTCTATCACAAACCTACCTTAATGTACAAAATTGTGACAGTAGATTATACTATGCAATAGAGTCTATCAGAAACCTACCTTAATGTACAAAATTGTGACAGTAGATTATGCTATGCAACAGAGTCTAGCACAAACCTACCTTAATGTACAAAATTGTGACAGTAGATTATACTATGCAATAGAGTCTATCACAAACCTACCTTAATGTACAAAATTGTGACAGTAGATTATGCTATGCAACAGAGTCTATCACAAACCTACCTTAATGTACAAAATTGTCACAGTAGAGATGCATCGTATAGACCACAAAAAAATATAACATTGAAAAATATAAACGTTTGCTTAACAGATACCCTGTGTGTATATATATATATATATATATATATATATATATATATATATATATATATATATATATATATATATATATATATATATATATATATATATATATATATCGTACACAAAATCGAAAATGAATGTAATATCTCTGTTATTGTATAATAAATTATAAGAAAAACATGTAAGATCAGTTAGAAAGCAAAAGAGAGGGAGACGGCAATGCTAAAAATATTTCATGGAAAAACCCACTCCAGACAATTATTATTAATGTGGAAAAGGGATTTGTCACAGTTTGTATAATGTAAAGTGAACAAAGATGAAAAATACATTTGAAGGAGAGTCTGAATTTCTTTTATTTGAGTGAAAAGTGTATGAATATAAAAGGTTATACAACCAAATAAATACCACAGTAGATGTAACGCCAGAAAGGAGTTTTTGTCGTTAAATTGTGCTTAAGTGCCAACACAAGCTAAAGGTTACTTTTGTTCCAGAGTGCGATTTTGAACGTATTTGTAATGCCAAAAGACAATTCAAATACACCATTGACAATAAATACACCATTTGACAATACATACATCGAAACAGATACCATCAGGATCTTGCCTTTAACTTACACTAAAAATCAAAGCTCATGAGACTATAGTTTTCAAAGAAGTAGACGATATAAATAAATTTTACGAATATTTGAATTTAATTTCAGAAACTGTTAACAAAACAAGGATAAAAAACACATCATTTTTACTAATATATGATATTTGTGAAAAGTAGATTACTAAAGAAAACAAAATTACCAAAAAAGACGAAAGTTACCACAAAATTAGAAAAGACCATAGTCACCGCCACCACCATGTACATATATTATTATCACAGTAATTCGATCTTGACTGCTAGATCACGTCCAGTTATCAGCATAAACAGGTCCGGATAATTACCAGATTTGATACCAATTCGATACATAATGATGTTGAACAAATAACTTTTGCTGTGGTAAGAAAGAAAAAATATCTAGTTTTACGAGACAGATGACAAAAAAAAGTTACTATCTTTTGGGGCGTCTCTTCAATGAATATAAAAGTTACTAGGGTTTTTTTAAAACACGAATTCGTATTTAAATATAAAGCTTGTGTGGACTTGGAAGTGAGCCACGCGCTCCTTGAGCTGACGTGTGAGGACAGTACGAAAGGATATACTATAAATTAGGAATGAAAAAAAAAGAATCTAAACATAAACGTTTGAAAAAGATTATTTATTGAACTAAATTAGAATTCGGCAACATATACATTAAATTATATCCTACAGTCGCAAGCTTTACTACGACATTAAATAATGTTGCTGTTTCACCATACAACTATTACATATATCTTGTGGATAATAAACATACTTTGCCTTTGATTATTGTAAATGATGACAATGTCGATAGTCCATCAACTTACAATCAAAAGCAGAATCGAGAAGGATTAATAAATTTGTACATTTACTTTGCGTTTAAGTTTTCCATAATTTCACCTATTATTTTATCTTATAGTTTGTCGTTTTCGTCAAAAATACGTTCTACAGCTTTTATGTCTTGACTGTACAATACAGAAACAAACCTAGCGATTTAACGGAAGTTATGAACAATAGCATTATCCTTTTTTGCCATTACCCGCAGAATTTTTTCGTAATGTCTACCACAGAATGCTAACTTTCTTATATTTTGTTGCTTTATTTTTTACACCAGTCATGTTTGTGCTTTCATCTAACACAAGTATTAGTTTTGTGATATATACACTAAGACAATATTTTCGAATCAGTGGCCTAGTGGTTAGAGCGTCCGCCTCGGAAGCGGGAGGTCGTGGGTTCGAACCCCGGCCGAGTCATACCAAACACCTACAAACATGGTACTAACAGCTGCCTCGCTAGAAGCTCAGCGTTAAGAGGTTAGTGTTAGGAATGGTCGGTCTGGTGTCAGAATAATGTGACTGGGTGAGACATCATGCTACATGTCTGCGGCATGATGCCCCAGTGCTAGACATCACTATAAACTGCTACACTGCAGACATCGTAGCAATATTACTGAAAATTGTTAAAGCTACGTTAAAAATCTTAATCACACACACACACACACACACACACATCGAATCAGTGTTTATTTTCTGTTTTGAATGGCAATTTTGTTCTTCCGCAATTTCCGGTTTACCGGCAAGTGCCTTCTTTGTTAAATATTAGATCATGCATGCCCAGTTCCCCGAAATCTATTATCATACGTACTTACGTAACAATGGTGATAAGAAGAAGAAAAACCCAGTGATACTACTAATTTCCTAGGGGCCCCGAGTGGCTGAGTGGTCTAACGCGCTCACCGTTACGGATCTCTGCCATCTCACCTCTGTCTGTGTGGGTTCGAGTCTCGGAATCGGCCAATGTATATATGTGAGAAGCTTGCCGGTAGCTTCTCTTGGGTCGGTGGTTCTTTCCGGGGTTTTCCCGGGTTCTTCCTCCACCATTTATACTGACCCGCATACTTAAGCCTTGCCCTGAAAAATGGCGTTAAGCCCTAAAACAACAACAACGTGTGCTTTGTTTCTTGTTTGTCATTGATATTGTCTTGCTTCGGTCATCTGTTGATTCATTTTACACTCCTTTAAATACAACATACTGATTTTTCCACAGCAGTCTACACACATATTGCACTAGGTTACTTCAGTTAAATACTTTGATAATGAGACATACAAAAACTGAATCAAGCACAGAAATGGCATAATGAATCTTGCAATGGGTATTAAATGGATGAATACAAATAGGAAATCGATTAAAATAAAAGGATCTGGTTGACTAGAAGTACATACTATATAGAAAAGGACACTATTTTGGGTGAGGCGTGGGAAGTTGAAATAGAAACTGCCTTTGCCTTAAGCTTAAAATAGATTACATGGAGGCTGTGTTTCAACGTGTTACCATCAAATACGACCATGTCAAATACCAATAAATACCACTGTCAAGTACCATTAAATAAAAGTATGTCAAATGACATTAAATGCCACTGTCAAGTACCATTAAATACCACTGTGTCAAGCAATTAAGATAGAATTAGACATAATAAAAATAAAATCAAGAGCAGTGCAAATATTTCGACTACCTGCAAAAGAGATTGAAAGCAACTTTTGGTTACTAGGTTGTTACACAGCAAGGATTGTGCTTTTACACACCCTGTTACTGTTTTAGAGAAACCACGAGGATCCTTGCTTAGCGACTTTAACAGCCTTGTTCGAAACAGGTCACTTATGGGTACGTATTTATTGGAATTGCAATGATTGTTCATATTTATGTTGGCTACGGGTTTCTTGAAAGCTGGGATACTTTTTTTTTAATTATCTAAACACAATATGTATTATAGCATAACGTCATAATTGTACCGGGATCACTTTTTTTAAAATAGCGTTTTCAAACAAAGGCAAACGGAGATTATAATAATGTGGTGGAAAACGAAAAGGGAAGAAAGTTGGTTAAAAACGTAATCATTCTAATTATATAATCTTATGGTAGTGACGATATCTGAATGACTCCAGGATTTTCATTAGGAATAAAGCTGTGTGGTTATATCAGTCCATGTGAGAATAAGCAGAAGGTACCATGGATGATTAAGTTGGAAAGTTGAGATCTATAGCGAGTAATTCACAAAACACTGGTACGGAAACTATTCAGTTTGCATCGTATTGAACTCATTTTAGAATATCACATGGCTTCCATATTCAGCTTTTTGTCCATTGTGTCCGTTTGTTCTTCCTCGGGATGTATGATTTGCAATTTCATTCCAAAAGAAGCCATTGGAAAATACGATTGCTTCTGATTCATTGGTCAAATCAGTCAACGACAAGTACAGGAATGCAGTTCCTATATAACACGATTGTATCACAAGTGAAATAAATATACACGAGGCAGCTAGTACGACTTTAACAACTGTGTCATACTTTATTAACAATCAATGATACATACATAGATATATATATGTATGTATGTATGTATGTATGTATGTATGTATGTATGTATGTATGTATGTATGTATCTTGTTCGTATGTATCGTGCTCATTTGTACTGAGTAAAATAAATCTGGAAAACGCTTGGCCAGTTTCTTTGACTTTCTGAAGCGTGTTTCGTTACGTTTATTTCCTTCATAATATTGTCTGACAAACACAGTCTCTCAAAAAGCCCGTGAATTCGGAACGTCTCTTATTTTCTATATATAATTACCACAGATGTATAATTGAGAGAGAGAGAGAGAGAGAGAGAGAGAGAGAGAGTGGTGGCAACTTCCTGTATGATGACTACAGAGGACGTGTCACCTGGATGCATTTTTCAAGCCATTAGGTCAGTGGGCGTGATTTTCTTAAGCTGTAAGTACATGACTGGGTTATTATCTGTAATATATCGTCTTGAGTGTACTACATCACCACTAATTTGTGATAATAATCTGTATGTGCTTTGTATGTGCTTATGTGTGACAACAATCAAGCCGACATGTCACTAATATAGAAGTACGTTGATTGCAGGCAATTTCAATTGAGACCACTGGGTCGGGGAACACCATCCAAGTGTTGCCTTACAATTAAACATTTCTGTTTATGAGTTCATCAAAGGACATTAAATAACATGTACAGAAAGCGAAAAGAAAACACGCAGACATACTCGCATGCACACGTACATATATCAGGCAATCCCATTAGCCATACAAATTAGATAGACGACACTTAGCCCGAGTTTCCTCTGACCCTTGCCACCCCATTTTTGATATTTGGACATTTATGTTGGGGTGTAGGGTCAGAGCGCATTCCCTATCGAAGTGGTGTCGGCATGGGGTAGTCGTTTTTTAGCCGACCCAGCACACTTGAACGACCTTTCATCGACATATACCTGCATGAAATCGATAGGAATATGATTTAACTTCTCAAAAATCGTGAGCAAAGCATTTGTCATGTCTTTGATCCACTGACATACGAGACAAAAGTACGTCGTTGCTGAAATTTTACCTGGATCTGGCCATTTGCATTCCGAGTCACATCACTATACAAATCTCTGAACCTACACGTCAATGACATCAGAGGTCATATAGTCACGTGATATCCACAATTAAAAAAATTCACAAGTTGTACATAGAATCTGGACATATTATATAGAAGTCACTTAATGTTTGTAAATAAATATAATGCACACTTAATTCTCAACATATTTATTCTGAGAACAGCGAACAGAAACCCTGTCGTTATCGCAGCAGGGTAGAGAAAACCATTTTCAAGAAGTACCGAGCACGTGTCAACGATGGTTTTTTGTTGGTGTCATGTGACTACCATATTGACACGTGCTTTTCGTAGTGAATCTGGTTTTCTTCAGATTTCTGCAACATTTACAGATTTTCGTCGTTGTTTTCACAATAAATATTTTGAGAAGTTTTTTCTTCATTTTCTATAAAAATTACATGACTTTTATTTGTATGTTCGATTTGTTTTCCTACAGCAACACTAGAAATGGTCTGTTGTTGATATCACGTGACTGTATGACCTCTGATGTCATTGGCATGTAGGTTGCGAGAGTTGTGTAGTCACGTGACTAGGAATACAAATGGCCAGATCCAGGTCAAATGTTAGTAACGATGTACTTTCATCTCGTGTATCAGCGGATTAAAGACATAACGAATGCTATGATCACAATTTCTGAGAAATTTAATCATATTCCTATCGATTTCGTGAAGGTATATCTCGATGTAAAGGTCGTTCAAGTGTGCTGGGTCCAAAAAGCGACTACCCCATGCCGACACCAAAATGATGTCGGCGAATTCCAACTTCTCGATAGGGAATGCGCTCTGACCCTACACCCCAACACAAATGTCCAAATATAAAAAATGAAGTGGTAAGGGTCAGAGGAAACTCGGACTAGACGACACTATACCACATTATCTGTTCCTGTTTACCATCATATCGGACCAAATAAATGTAAAGAATTGTACAAGTTACATGTTCATACTGAGTTCCATTGTTACAGAAATTGGTCTTCTTTTTAAAAATTAAATTATCAGTGTATTTGCAATGTTCTTATCAGGCCCGGCCCTAGGATGTGCGGGGCCCAAGGCAGCAAGCAATGACCGCTGGACCCCAAGTAACAAAACTGCATTGCGGAGTTGATTTCCTGAAAGCGCGGGGCCCAAGGCGGATGCCTCGTTCATCTTGCCATAGGGCCGTGCCTGGTTCCTGTGTGTTTCAGATTTGCTTAACCCCATAAATGGAAAGATTTTGTACATTGTATCTGCAAGTGTAAATATAATATTTAGCCCAAACAAGCAAGATATTGCAGAAAAGGTCTAATTGTTCACTTCTAAAACATCTTTTTTGGAACAAATGTACAATATTTGGGCAACAAGTTTCAAAATGTTCAATAAAACGGCACCGATACTTTGAAGTAATACTGTAATCATCGAACAGATATTCTATACTTTCGTTCTCACTCTTACAGAAAGTAAATTTTGTCGTCGTCTAATATGTTAGGTCTTTTCAAAAGCTTATCAGGGACAATTATTCTATGAATATTAATTTGAAATTAAATGAGATTAATTTTGTATCCTCAGTGTAAATTTTTGCCTGGCTATTAACATCAGACCTCACTGCTTTTATTTTTATTTAATACTTGCATCCAAGTTTCTTGCTCAGCAGTGTATTGCTTCTTTGTCTTTAAACAAAAAGATTATGAACAAACTTCAACGAGTTTTGTTTTTTCAAGTTCATTATTTTATCTTCCCTCAGGTCAAGCTTGTTGATCCTTGATATCATCATTCCATGATTTGTGAATTCTGCATATTAAAGAGGTGTATTTCAAAACATCATCGTATCATTTTCCTTTTTCATTTGAAAGGTATTAAATTTACCATTATCGTCAATAGTATCGATGAAGAATTCAATGTCGGCTTCTTTCCATGATTTTTTATTTAAAGAACAATCTAGGTGGAACTTGCGGCTCCTCTTTCCAGTTCGATACTGCCAGAATTACGTCTCTCCAAAACAGTTTTTAATGAGCTGCTAAATTCATATAATTTCTTCCTGCATAAATTCCAAAAATCCTTTAAATTTAATATAACCGTATTGACTAGATTCTGCCACGCTCATCATTTTTCAAAAATATTTTAACCTATCTTAACGAACCTAACGAATGAATAAATGTGTGTCATATTTAATCGTCTTTCATTGTCCGGGATACTAGTATATTACGTTTAAATCTCTCTACCGTACAACCCCATACAAACTTCATTTTTTTGCTGATTAATTTGGAATTGCTGAAATAGATGTATGAATATGGGTAGAACAAGAGCTTTTACGACAATTACTTTATCAACTACTGAAAGATGTTTTTAACTCCAGCTTGCCAGTATTATTTTGCCTTCGTTAAATTTCTTTCTATAATTAATTTCCACCATTTGTTGTAAGTCTGGAGAAATATCGATGCCAGTGAATATAAAGTTAGAAAAAGACCAGTTAAGGTCAATATCGGGGCATAACCTTTCATTGGGAAATTTCTTTTTCTATTCCAAATAGCCTTTGTTTTTATTCTGTTACATTTTAAGTCCAGATAATAGTAGAATGCATTGCAAGATTCACATAGTTGAATTAAGAGAATGTTGAGACCCATAAAGAGGAATTGAAGTGTCATCGTCAAACTAACCCTGTTTATAAACATTTACATCAAAGATCCGACGCCGTACATCTACATTTTGCTTTAAAGTCATGCATAAAGCCTCAAACACCGATGATGAGCAAATAAGGCGCAAGGGGATCTCCTTGACATTCTCTTTCAAGTTTAAAAAATGGGGACATATTTCCATCGTTTATAACACATTTAAAGTTATTACAAAACAGTATATACCACTTACAAACAAAATTATCAAAGTAAAAAGATTGTAAAGCTTTCATCATCAACCTCCAGCTCATGAGTCAGTCAAAGGCTTTTTCAAAGTCTATTAAAAATAATAAACCATATCTATTGTAATAAAGTTAGAGCATGCGCCATTTGTATATAGCCATCCAGTTCAAGGATTTTTACAAAATAGATTTTCGTGATTACTTGTTTTCATTTTGTGATGTCGGTGATGGGAAAATTGTCCTTAGCCCGAATAATTAGACAATTTCTAGGGGAAACGTAACAGAGTGCAGTGTTGATGAAATTTCATGATGGCATGGTTTAATTTTGTAGTGAGTTCAGAGCCAGAGCCGCAAAAGTGTCCCTGGAACCAAGTAGCCCCTATTAAAATCTAATTGTGTGGAATGAATGTGTGACTCGATGTGCAGTATTTGTGATGGAGACTGGTGCATCGGACAATGGAATAACTGGAAGGGACTGTTCCATCATCTGGGGGCGCTTTCTATTGTTGCTATGCTGGTAAATATGTTTATAGAGTTACAGGTGAAATGAGACTTAAAATCATGATTTGTCTAACGTAAGCTAGCGTAGGGAAAGTAGTTCTCTGTATTTGGTGTTTGAGTTGTATATTTTCTGGGCGTGATATACTGGCGCTACGTTATGGAAATATAATGAGGAGAAACCATGCAGTTGTGAGGTTGGCAGGCAATTCTGAAGTTGTGATGTAAATGTGTGGTTGTGACATTTGAGGGCATGCATTGATTATAGAAATAGTATGTATAGTCTGGGCGCGTTGGAATTTCCAGTTTACAACATTAATTGTAGAGACGTCCTTGGAAATTAGGGGCAAACAAGTGACTTCTAGCGGGATTCACGCCAGGGTTGAATTCGCTCTGTAAAGAGACCCTTTTGGCTTATTACACTAATTTCATTCTCTGGCTGATCATGATATAAAATAATAGTCTGGTATTTTCTCAAATGAATCTACCCTTTATAAATCCTTCCTGGGTATGTCTGATTACTGATAGAAAAATGTTCCAATCCTAGCTTACAGCTCCCGAATCAATTTTATAGTGAATATTTAGTAGTGATTAGGGTCTCCAAGTTATACAAAAAATGTTTCCGGTATTTTACTTCGTTAGCAGACATGCAATGACTCCTTGAGTCTGAAAATCTCAAAAGTTTCCTATAATATATCCATAACTTATTGATCTCCGTAGAAACCCCCCAAAAGAATTTATAGAACTTGGCATCAAAACCAGCTGAGTCAGCACGTTTCCCATTTTCATTCCGTTTTAGAGACTTACATTATTCTTTAATTGTAAATAGACTCTATTTTGAGTTTCTTGAATATCCTTAACATCAAGTTGAGCAATTCAACTTTTGTACACTTCCATTTAAAACTGTTTCTAGACTAATATGATATCTATATCTGATATAGTTGTCCCGAAATCTAAATTTATTTATTTTATTATCTTATTCGCAAAATTTCTTTCTTTTAAAGATTTAAAAATTATTTAATGCTTTTTCTCCGAAATCGTACCAGCCAGCTCTGGATCTTAATATAACGCCTTCTAAACGTTCCCCCCTCCCCCGATTCCTCTAGTTCGGTTGTCTATTTTTTCTAAATTTTCCAGTTTCCTCATGTATATTAACCGACAACCACCTTTGAATTTGTAATATGTTCCGTTCAATATTCTTTAATATTTCAGTTTTCTAATTTTTTTCTGAAGAGAATCTATAGTTTCGGATCTTATTTTGATTTTCAAAACTTCAAAGAATATTTAATCATTACAGGAAAGAGACTGACGTCATGCGTGAGGTGAGGCGTAATCAAAATCGTTCTTTTTGTGCGCTAGGTTGTCATCCTCAACATTTTTATGTAGAAACTTGTAGCGACATGTTTTCGTAGTGTGTTATTTAAGCTGCCAAACAAGACAGATCAAAAGAAGATAATTTAACTCGAAGAAGATTAGCGGCCAAGAGGTATTCATAAATTGCATTTACAGCGTTTAGAGGACCGTTTTCATAGGTCCATTCTGGGGCTGGACAAGTCGACATTTGGCAGGACAAGGTTTGACATCAAAAACACATTCAGAACATAAACATGTGATATCTACGCAAGGTAGGCCTGACTTGTCAGTCGCGGTTTGCTAAACGTGTCAGTTGTACTTTTAACCTCAGTGATCCTATGATAAATATAAACGACGACACGTCATGAGCTCCCGAAATTACGCTCTAATAACGGTTTTGAGTGGCTTCTATGTACATACCTCTGGTCTTTGCATTTAAAAAGGAAAAAATTGGGATAAATTTTTAAAAAATATTACGAATGACAGTAATAGGAGAATACGAACCGTACTTGTTCCCAAAACATATTTTTCATCGTTGTCATTTCATGTAGTACAGTCGAATAAACTTCGTTTGCTATGAACTGCAGTTGACGTCTCTGGCCAGGTCAATGCTTATCTTAATTGTTTGTTTGTAGCTATCCAAAAATATGAACCTTTTTGACCTCACTTGTGTATTTTATTTTTTAAATGATTTTTGTATACTTGGCTGGTGAATACGGCATTAAATTTGTGCATAAAAACTGTCCCCTGCCCCCATAGCGGAGTGTAACTTATGGAGCATACGAAGCAAGGAGTCAGACTAGTCAAATAGGCATGTCAACATTTGCAATACCTGTGGATGCATGCAACAAGAAAATCAGTGGTCTTTATTTAATATATTAAACTCTCAGAAGGATTTAAATAATGACAAGGGGAGTGGGCCATCAGACGGATTGTAACGACAGCTGGTTGGGTTGACAGATTTCCGACCAAATTTGATGAAAATAGAAGTGAATTATGTAGGAAGAATGTACAGGACCTCGTTAGTAAGTATCTAAGTTTAAATGGGACATTTGCTATATTTCACTTGTTATTCAATCTCACTTCAGCTAATGTCATTTAGCATGGCAAATTTTGTAATAAGAATAACGCTCTTTACTTAGAAAAATACTTGCTTTTTACACGAGGAAAAAAGAACGTCATATATATATATATATATATATATATATATATATATATATATATATATATATATATATATATATATATATATATATATATATATATGTGTGTGTGTGTGTGTGTGTGTGTGTGTGTGCGTTAATACTACATATACAAGTAGGAGCAGGGAACAATTACGTTCTTCAGAAACTTCTAGAATATACAAAGCTTATGTCCTGATCTTTCCTAAATATGAAACTATCACCGATTTCCAAATAATAAAAAACATGGATGGTAGATTCTCTGTAAATTAAGGAAGATATAAAAGATAAAAAATACTGTAAAATGGCCTAAATACACAAAATTCATATAAAAAAAAAGAAAAAAAAAAAGAAAAAAAAAAAACGCTAGCCCACCAGTATGCATCTTTCACTGAAGAATTTGAGCCAGGAATCAAACAAAAAGCCATGCATTAATTTATACAAAACCCGTGAATGTCAGTTAAATATTTGAACATTATTAACTAAGACAGGATAGTGACAAAACTTTGCTAACAGATTAAAGAAATTAAAAAGTACAAAAAATATTGAAAAGTTCAATCCTTGCAAATATGAAAATATTCGCCTGTTAATTCAGTTGTTTCAATAATTAATAACAAAGTCACTTCAAATAAAAAATGGGGCTAAACAAATAAGTTCTGGTCAAGGAAAGCTATAGCGGAAACTTTCTTACCAAAACAGAAAGAAATTAATTAGAAATGACCAGGTTATACTACAGTTTCGGAATTAAAAACCCATAACAGAAATCACCTTTTAATTTCGTAATTAGACATTCATGTAGTAACATTATTTTAAACAAAAATAAAAACTTATATAAATGGAAATAAGCAACGTTTATCTGGTGATTTAGGTACTATTAATAGTCGTGATTAACCAATAGGTTTTAGCCTAGGACACGTTATACCTTCAATGCAGAAATACTGTCGTCGAGAGTCGAAATACATTAAGTTAATAATTTTCAGTCTGTGAGAAAAAAACCCCCCAATAACTTAGCTCGAAGAGGTATTCAAGAATTTGCTAATGCATCACGAACCAGGAGTCTATTCCACTTGTAAATAACTAACAATACATTGAAAAAGAAAACATAACTCACCTTTATATAATTATGTCGGCACCGTAATCATATTTAAATATTTCATCATAGTCGTCGTTGTAATCGTCGTCAAATTGTCACCAAAAGAAAGATATTTTCGCTGGTGCGCATTCCAAGAAGAAATGGTATTTTTGCAGATTTGGATAAACAAAGAATATAATTGACACAAAATGTAGTACATTTTGATTGATACTAACATATCATTTACATGCTAACATATCATTCACATATTAAACACACACACACACACACACACACACACATATATATATATATATATATATATATATATATATATATATATATATATATATATATATATATATATATATATATATATATATATATATATATATATATATATATATATATATATATATATATATATATATATATATATATATTACACATGACATGGCTTTTAAAGTGTTGGTGTAAAGCCATGTGATATACTAATACTATTGGTATATCAAATTGTGATCCGCCCATGGCGCAATAGTAAGCATACATAAACATTCTTGTAAAGGGCGCCCTTGCAACTGTGTGCTGTCCACTCGTCAGTCATTATTAGTGATGCATGATAATAACGATAACAAGTATTAATAATCCCCACTTTCTAAATGAATTTAATATGGCACACTATTTCATCGCAATCCTTTCTGTTTTCCGTTTTCCCTCCCCTCGCATACACAATGGACAAGATACGCAGAAATCTGGAGTGAGAGAAAAAAGAATTTGGGCTGGATGAAAAGCTTGAAATTGAACTTAAAGCAAGTAACCTACAAGAATATAGTTCTTCGTAACGGTATGTGTGCACTTTCCTTGGGAATTATCTACAGTGTTTATATAATCAATAATACAAAGTTAAAATAGACTGTCGAAATTTCTCGGTTACGTTGAGCAGCAGAGAGGGTGAACAGACCATAGAATTCCGACAAAACAAATAAAACAAACAAATAAATCATCTCGTAGAAAGGTCCAGATTTTACAAATGAACTTTCCTTGAGATGTTTATTTTTGCAATGGCCGATTGTGCTAATAAAACCTCAGTTCGAAATAGTAGCTGAAAAAATAAAGTACTCTACGTGTTTATTTATTTCTTGTTTATTTTTTTGACGACCAACGTTGGTAGGTACCCTCTCTGCTGCTATTAATTTACCACCATACCAAGTTTGATGAATATTTTTCAACGCGTTCTCGCTGTCGTTTTTCCTCATCTGTTTCATCTTCATCTGAATCTTCGGAATTTGTTCTATGTTTCAAGTAATATTCAAGTTCTGATGGTGGTTTTTCTATTTTTGGATTTATGTTCTTTCTGTGTTTATAATATATCATCAAACTTCTGTATCGATCTCCACCGCAATTTTTACAAATCTGATATAATCCTCTAACGCCGTTGTTACATCCAACACATCTTCGTGGACCAGCATGAGGATTTTTCTTTATAAGATAATTATGTTTCTTGCAATATTCTCCACGGCACCTTTTGTTGCATTTATCTGTTGTTCCTTGACGCAGCCACGCACAGTTGTTCATTATATTAATGATATCTATTTAATTAAATTTAATTTTATCATCACCCCCCTCTGCTGCTCCTCTTCTGCTGATATTAATTAAATTATCATGTTATAATAAAATGATACATCCAGAATCTCATACTGCAAGAACAGCTCGAGAACGATTAGAAGCAATTAAAAAATTTCTTCCTGTCAAAGACTCATTTAGAAAAAATCTACAAGCGCAGCAAGAAGCAAAAGTTGAGTATGAAGAGGACACTAAAAAACTATTTAAACCCGTCACTGCAGCTACTGAACAAGTTACAACTGTCATCAAAGAAGATCTTCTTCCGGTATCAAAAAAAATAGCAAGAAGAACTAAACAGACGAGGGAGATTTTACGAGACCTTCCAACTGGCATAGCCGGGAAAATAGCTGCGGCTCAGCCTCCACCTGTTGGTGAGGAAATACTTGAAGAAATTGGACAACTTCGTGCTGAGATAGTTGATATGAAAGATCGTGAATCAACAAAATCAGAAGAAGGAAGAATGATTATGCTGAGCAATAAATTTACTAGTGCGGGTATCAAGTTCATAAAAGAAATTGAGGATATTAATACGTTATCAAAACTTGCAGTAGAAAGTTTTAATAAAAAAGAAGAACTTTTAAGACCTGAACATAGTTCCGCTCGTATTAGTGATCCTGAAATCTGGTATAAATGGATATATCGTATATATTACAATAAAGATAGAGTTTACTCTAGTGATAAGGTATATAATGATTATCGCAGAAAAATAGACATGTATCTTGCACAAAAAGAACCAAAATCTCTCAGAACAATAAGTGAGGAAGAAGAAGAAGTATCACCCTCAAGACTATTTAAGAAAAGATCACCCTTAAGACTATTTAAGAAATCAGAAGAAGAAGGAGCTACTGGCAGTGGTCTGGGAAATAATTTTATTTGTCCTGATAATATCATCAATGACGTATCACGGTTAGAAGTTCTCATAGGAGGAAAACGAGCTGGAAATAATTCACCAGAAATAACCAATGAAGCAGCTGATATTTGTCGGCGACTATTTCAAGGGGGTATCATGGATATTGGCGTTTACCGAGAACTTATTGATGAGCTCGTTGATGACTAGTTGTTAGATAAATGGTAAATAAAATAAGATGATTGTGCATGATAATCATCGTAAACCCACACAGGTTAGAGCGGTAAACTCACGATTACCAATCTATGAAGCAATTTACGGAAATGGACTTGGTGATGTCATTCGGGGATTATTCACGAGGATAGCTCCAAAAGTAGCACCCGTCGCAAAACAATTATCGATGAAGGCTATTGATATTGTTCGTGATAAAGCTCCTGGAGCAATTGTCAATGTTGCTGGTAAGGCGTTCTCGGCGATCAAGGAAAGACTAGCGCGATTATTGCGACGAAAACAACAACCACCGGTGAAACTGGCAAGTACTGAGGTGATGCCCTCAGACGTAAGTAAAATAATAAATCAGGCTGCAAATCAAAAACTAGCGGCGATATCTGAAGAAGCGGAAAAAAATATAACAGCAAATTTAATAGCAGGAAGTGGTCTTCGTCGACGATGATCATCATTTGGAAAAATGGTAACTATAATAAAAATGTTCAGGCGCGAATCAGACCCAGCATTTGATATGGAGGCACCTGTCCTTAAGTACGAGTCAGTACGTGATTATCAGTTTTATTCTTATGACGCAAGACAACCAAATCATCCGGGGAGAATCGAATTACAGGTTCATGATACAAGTAGATATTTCTTGCCCGCTGAAGCGTTTATTGAAGTAGAAGGTATACTTGTAAAGGATGATGATACGGCATATGGTGCCAATCTGCGTGTTGGTTTTGTCAACAACGGAATTATGGCACTGTTTGATAGCGCCACATACATGATTGATGGAAAAAATATTGAATCAATTCAGAAGGATGTTGATGTTGCTACAACAATAATTGGTCTGGCGAGATATTCTGACGACTTTACAAGATCAGCTGGTCCAACAATGATGTTTGCTAAGGATATCACCGACAACGCTGATCATATCAGGTATGCTAAAATACGAACACCAGTAGGTACTGCATCTGATCCACAACCGGTTGCTGATGGTCCTGAATACGCAGCCAGACCAGCTGCTGCTTTTGATATTGTAAAAGGTGATAGCACGACTTTCAACTTAGGATTTACAACACGCCAAGCAGCGCTGTCAGGAGATAATAGAAATTTTTCGTGTGCAATTCCATTATCTCACATCTTTGGATTTTGCAGAAATGTTAGAAAAGTCATCTTTGGAGCTAAACACACAATTGTGCTCGTAAGAAAAGGTAATGATAATGATGCAATCTGGCGAGGTGCTGGTGTTGCTGATGCTGGTAAAGTAAATATATCAAAACTTTCATTGTGGATGCCAGTAATGACTCCATCTATTACTGAGGAACAAAAATTACTATCTTTTATGGATCAAGGTGGTAAATCATTGCTATCATGGTTAACAGTAACCACAGATGCTGCTCAAAGCAATATTAATGGTTTATTTACATGGCATATAGCATCACAACAGGGTGTTTCTGCACCACGACATATTTTTATTGCACTACAAGATAATGCTCGGACGAATAATCAACAACGTTCACATATGATATTTGACAACCTTGGAGTTAATGAAGTTTCCTTACGGATAAATGGACATCAAGAACCAACAGAAAATATACAACTAAATTTTGAACAAAATCATGTAGCGCGCGCATATCATCGTTTAATGTCATTCATGGGACGTGATCAAAATATAGATACCGGCTTGCAAATATCACAACTAGATTTTACAGGTCTATATCCGATTTATTATTTTTCACTAGAACATCTTGATTTATCCAAACAATCTGTTGTTGATATACACTTTCGAGCTCATGTTACTAACCCTCCTCCTGATATAGCTGGTCCACCAATTGTTCGCGGCGCCTACAAAGCGATCGCGGTCATACTTAGCGATAAAGCCATGTTACATGAAGGTGGTAGTGGTCGAATGAGGGTCGTTGATGCACCGGTGGAAAATCTTTAATCGTGTTATTTAGAAAAATATATTTTATATAAAAATGTCGTATAGTCATGTTAATGTTACTCTGACCCCGGGTCAGGTAAAAAAGCTTCAATCAAAAACCGCCAACAAATGCGGAACTAAAATATCACTAAAACGAGATCATATTAGTGGTGGTCCAAACAAATTATCGTTGACAAATAATCAGATTAAACATTTCAATAAAGCCCTAGAATCAAAAACTGGAGTTCAATTCCATCTCTTCCCGAGCGCCATCAAAGACATGGTTAAAACGGGTGGTATATTTCCACTACTTGCGGCCATTCCGGCATTAATAGCTGCAGCTGCTCCAGCCGTAACAAAAGCGGCCGCGTTAGGTGCTGTTGGAACAGCCGCTGAAATGGCACTAAAGAAAGCAACAGGGCAGGGATACAAAAAAAAGGGACGCGGTCTAAGATTACCGGGATCTCGTTGGGGGAGAGGCCTAAGGCTTCCAGGATCATTTCGTTAGACGTTCCAGCATCAAATTTTGATTTACTTAATGCTGCTAAAAAATTAAAAATATCTGCCTTTAGAGGTGTTTTTATGCGAGATCAATTACCGAAACAACCAAACAAACTAGAAACAGGTATTATTAATCTTGACAAACGTTCCGGACCCGGTACTCATTGGGTATCATACGCGGTTGACCCGCGTGGAATTGTTTATTTTGATTCGTACGGGTTAGCTCCACCTGTTGAATTTATCAAGTATGTCGCACCACTCCACGCAACAACCAGAGGTTCCAAAGTTTGGTATTCAACGCTACCCACACAAACAATGACAGATCCGCCAATATGCGGCCGTGAAGTAATTAATGTACTCGACGCAATATCAAAATCATCCAGGCCGCCACATAAAGTCGTGCACGATTATACAAGCAACCGATTTGTTGCGCGTAAAGCATTTTAAACAACGGATCTTATTATAATGGTTGACATTTACGGAAGATCTTCTACTAGTAAGAAAATAAAATCCGACGTTGATCTGTCAAAGTATGCGACCAAGGATGACCTCGCTGATATTATGAACTTTGCTGGAGTTGATCCAGATGAGGTTGTTATTTTTCAAGATCGATATGGTAAACTAAAAACCAGCAATATCAAATGGAATGATATAGTCCGGCGAGTACTCGGTGCAGTTACAGATAATATTCCCGTGTTTACTGATAGCGGCAAAATCAGAGATTCAAGTGTATCATTAGCAACAATTAGAAATGAAATTGAAAGAAGTGTTGCTAATCGCGTGAGAAACACCGGTGACACAATGACGGGTGAACTCAGCATGAACGGAAATAAAATAGTAGTTTTAAGAGATCCAACATCTGACGAAGACGCAGCAACAAAAAAATACGTCGACGTCAACTATGGCACCGTAGATAATAAATTATCCACGTTACGGGCCGAATATGATGTTCACGTAACCGGTTTTTCAAGGTTCCGAAGAAATTTTCAAAAAACCGATGAATCTATAGATAAATTCCTCGGTACTCCACACGTCATTGACATGAAACTCGTTGATATCAAAAGTAACCTAGACACGATCAAACAAAGACAGCAAAACATCGTAGCGGGAATTCCTGAGATTGTCAGTAAAACCAATTTGATCAAAATTCCAGCTGCAATAACTCCCGGGCATATTACAAACATCGTATGCACGGTATCATCGGGATTTGCAACATGGTCGCAGCAAAATAATACTATCAAATATACCGCAACAGTCACTGGCGTGTACAGGCTGTCTGTGTTTAGTGCTGCAAAATTTGAAATATTTACAACGTTTCCATGGCGTCATTCCACAGACAGGTTTTCCGGGGTTGTATCTGTTGTATTAAATAGCGGAACCGAAGAAATATTTATTCTGGAAGCAGATGATAAGAAATTAACCGCAACATCCTTCTGGTGGTGTTTGGAATTTGTAGCTGAAACACCTCAATTGGTTACTGTATAAAAATATATATGGACGGTGCACAATACAGATACAATCAAGCGCGTGAATGGCAGGCGGCGCTAAAAGATCAAGTCGATCAATATACAGTAAAAGTAAAAAAATATCGACGACGATTGGTTATCGTTGATGTGATTGTTTATTCAGTATCCGCTGTTGTTGCTGGAACCGGTGTAATATTATCAGCGTTGACAACGATGGCACCAGGAGCTGTAACTATCTGTATTTCAGCAGCAACAACTATTGCAGGTGTGCTTGGTATCATCACAAAAAAAATATGTACTTGTACGAACGAAAAATTATCCGATTACAAAATAAAATTACATACAGCGACGGTAGCATACTCGAAATTATCCTCGTTGTTATCAGCGAGTCTCAGTGATGGAATTATATCTGATTTCGAATTTTCAATGATGACCAAAATATACGATGAAGGTATTAAAGATACAAGTATCAATAATGACAGAATTACTCCAGCAGATCGTGACCAACACAACTCCGCCAAAGATAACGATGATCTCGGTAAGTTCAACTAATCCTGAATTTAGTGTTAATTTTCCTATTGCAATTCCAGTAAAAGAAATAGCACTAGCACAATTACGAGTATATTACAGCTGGCCAAATATCAGATCAAAATCATTTAATGGTACACCAGCAAATAATTCGCTCGTATTTACTAACAACAACAAACCCGATGGAACACCTGACTGGGTTGTTGTTGGAATACCAACCGGCAGTTACCAGATTGAAGAGATCGGTGAGGAATTTGCGCGTAGAATAAAATCAATAACGGGAAAGGAATCAAAAATATCAATAAACGTTCATGAGCCGACGTTGTCCTCGACGGTTGAAATAAACTCGCCTGATTATGCCGTTGATATTTATCAATCTTCAATCAGATCCGTGCTAGGATGGCCTGAAATATCACCACCGATAACACCGATACCACCAGAACCGAAAAAGTCTGATTATGTCACGGATAGACAATCATATCATGAAATTAATCCATCATACAGGGAACATCTACGTATTATAAAAAATAAATCAATGCTTCACAATTTTGTCTTCTTCGGTGAAATTGAGGCATGGTTTTTTAAAAATCCGGGAGAAACAGGACATTTTAGGGGTTTTTATCGAGAAACGATTATTAGATTTTTTCAGGAAATCAATCAAGAGTGTAAAAAACAACTAGATCAACTAAATCAATATTTTAACGAACATATTTTTGACATATCAGCGTCATCGCGTGAAAAAATCATCACGCGTGTGGAAATATTAAATCAGCTTATATCAGATATGGAATATATTAATAACCGAATAGTTCAGGCGACGGTTAGTCTTTTAAAATCACCTGAAAATCCTGATGTATATAAATGGTTAGAAAAATATAAATTAACAGAAGCCGATGTACCGAATTATAAATTTCCCGGGTATAGTGTAACCGAGTTAAGAAAATCTATCAATGATGTCATTGATGAGTTTTTTCTAAACTACTCGATGCATGGAGAAAATTAATTCCACCTCCAACTGTTCTTAGACATGATAATGATCCACACGGCGGCGGAAGACACGTATCTCCGCGGATCGTTAATATAACACCGACGGTCGCGGTCAGTCTGGTTTGTGACGTAATCGATGGCAGCTATCAAATAGATCTCGGAAGATCAAATCAGGCTCAACAAGGATACATCCTATACACGTTCACACCACAAGTTCCCCCTGGAAATTTAATCGTGCAAGAACCAACTAATCCCGTGTATTTGCGGTGTCACAATAATATGTTAACACGAATCAATTTTAAACTCACAGACCACCTTAATCGCTTAATTGACATACGTGAAGAAGAGCTTGTAATAAATCTGTATGTGAAATCTTAAGGATTTCTGTCCTAAGACTTCCGTCGTAAGGATTTCTGTCTAAGGACATTTGTCGTAGATCTTCATGTAATGGAGGGTTTTTACACGCGAGGATTTCTTAACAGTTAGAAGAACATTTGTAACAGAGATCAGAATCAAATTCTATCAACTTAAAAAAATATTTTATTATTACTGGCACAAATTTGTGTTTGGTACAAATTAATCGGCCCAGGCAACTAAAAAAGCTAGTCGATGAAAGTAAAATTAAAATTTCTATCACAAAAAAAAAATAATATTTATTAATTTTCCTGATTTTTACTGAAATTGTACAAATTACTTGATTTTGACTACCAACTACCCCCTCAGAAACATAAAAATGCACGAACTACTTGATTTTGACTACCAACTACCCCCTCAGAAACATAAAAATGCACGAACTACTTGATTTTGACTACCAACTACCCCGTCAAAATCAAGTAGTTCTAACCTTGTCAAATTGTTCCTAATAAATTTTATTTATTATAAATTAATTTTATTTATTAATAATATTATTTTTACTGAGATTTTTATTTTTTTTTACTAAAATACAACGAAATTGCTCAATTTTCCTGATTTTGACTACCAACTACCCCGTCAGAAATCAAGTAGTTCGTGCATTTTTCTTTGATTTTGACTACCAACTACCCCGTCAGAATCAAGTAATTTGTGCATTTTTCTTGATTTTAGTAAAAAAAAAATAAATCCTCAGTAAATAAATAAATTAATTCAGAAATAAATAATTTGTAAAATTAAGAAATTTGTACAATTTTATGCTTTTGATGGGGTAAATGGTAGTCAAAATTAAGAAATTTGTACAATTTTATGCTTTTGATGGGGTAAATGGTAGTCAAAATTAAGAAATTTGTACAATTTTATGCTTTTGATGGGGTAAATGGTAGTCAAAATTAAGAAATTTGTACAAATTTGTTAAATTTCAGTAAAAAAAAACAAATTACTAACCCATCAAATTCAGAAATAATATTTCTGATCAAAGATCTCAGTCATCTTCAAAATTACTACTTTGGATCGTTTCACCAGTAACGAAGTTACCTTGGATCGTTTCACGATCTAACATTATTTTTCTTAATAGTCTTATGCGAGTACTAATCGTTTTCTTTGCCTCATACTCGTGGGATAATAACGACTTAATTCTTTCTACGGCGGTAGAAAGAGGAACGAACTCCTTCACATGATCATCTTCTACGGTAGCTAGCGACTGAAACATTGCCGATTGAATCCGTTTCATGAGACTGTATTCAGATGATAGTGTGTGTGTCCCCATGGTTTTACGTTCTTGTAAAATCTCAAAGTCAGAAACTATTTTTTCAGGATTAAGTTCATCAGATATATTAATTCCATCTTTTTTTAATTTTTTAATAGCGACAATTACATCATTGATATTTTCATGGTTCATTATATAATATATAAATCTTTAAAATAAAAAAAATATCCCTAGAACACCTATCGAGTGTATTAGCGAGTTCGTCGGGATGTTTCAGGGACAGCACAACATATACAATGAATGAAGAGCTCCTATCGAGTGTATTAGCGAGCTCAGATTATGAATGAAGAGCCCCTATCGAGTGTATTAGCGAGCTCAGATTATGCTTGGACGGCACAAACATATAACTTAACTAAGGAAATGGATATATACAATGAAATGGTTATATACAATGAATGAAGAGCCCCTATCGAGTGTATTAGCGAGCTCAGATTATGCTTGGACGGCACAAACATATAACTTAACTAAGGAAATGGATATATACAATGAAATGGTTATATGCAATGAAATGGTTATATACAATGAATGAAGAGCCCCTATCGAGTGTATTAGCGAGCTCAGATTATGAATGAAACGGCACAAACATATAACTTAACTAAGGACAGTACAAACATATACGCTCAGCAAAATCACACCCACAATAATTAATCCAGTGGGTGATACGAAAATATGTATCAACCACAAGTCAATATTGTGGGTGAATTTTGCTGAGCGGGGTGGGTTCTTGCGGTTCCCCCCACTATTATAAAAATCGCAATTATGCGCACCACCGACAAATTGTCAGCCATGGGGGTTTGATCCTGGACCGCGAGCGCCACAGTCCAATACCATACTGATCGAGCTATCAAACATTGTTACGAACATATGTTTCGGAAGTTAATATATAGCTAGCTATATAGCTAAGGAACCAATATTTACAGTAAACAGCGGTTTCTGAATAATAACGGTTTCTGTATTTAACAGTTTCTGTATTTGTAGCGGTTTCTGAATAATAACAGTTTCTGTATTTATAACAGTTTCTGAATAATAACAGTTTCTGTATTTATAACGGTTTCTGAATAATAGTTTCTGTATTTATAACAGTTTCTGAATAATAGTTTCTGTATTTGTAGCTGGTTTCCTAAGCAGACCGAAAATCAATAATAACAGTGGCATTAATGCACCAGTCAAAGAACTTTCCAGAATGTAAGTTCAGTGAACACACAACTGCAGGTCAATTACAATGAGCAACGGTTTCTGTTTCACACACAGCTTCCTACGGATCAATAACATTATCATGTGTTGTATGATGGGAAAATATTTAAAAACCATAAATAATACTTATGAGTCTAATGAGTTAGGTTCGTCGGCACTATACGATGTAATTAGTTAAACTGACTAATTACGATCATAAAAAACCAACCATCTACGAAGAAAACTATATATTACAAAGTAATCTCCCTTATGTAATCAAAAACTCAGTAGTGTATGGAGGACCTACTGTGACATAAATTAAAAAAATTAATTCAATGTGGTGATGATAGTTAATAATGTGGTGATGATAGTTAATAATGTGGTGATGATAGTTAATAATGTGGTGATGATAGTTATTGATACTGAAATGTAATTTTCTGTTTATATTTTTTCGAGAAAGTAGATCTGGTTATATTATCTGCGACGTATTTTACCACACGCGAGTCAATATCAAAATATGTCGCAGCCGCGTTCATAGACTGAAACATAATTTCTTTACCGGTTTCTATGTTTGTAGAAATTACCGCCCTCTTTCCGATTGTCTTACATCTTCCTGTATTACCACATGCAGAGTTCACGCTTCGAGTGACAACACGAAGGTTGTGTAGGGAGTTATTTTGAGTGTCCCCGTCAATATGATCAATAACAAGACCGTCTTTGATCAAACCCCTGTGACACTCGTATGTGAAACGATGACAATGATAATTTTTCTTTCCAACTACAAATCTAAGATAGCCAGTATTAGAAACATAACCAACTGGTCTCTTCAACTTGCAGTGTCTGATGATACCATTAATATTTGATTCATAGTTTGTTATGACAGGATGTGGGACAAATATATTTTGCTCCATTATAATAATATTATATGTTTAAATCATTGTTTGTCTGAAATCTTGATATATAATCCCTCACGGATTTTATAGCGTTTTCACCGCTATTATTTTTTTTGTCATAATATCTTTTAAGCTCTCTGAACCGTTTCCCGCCACACTTTCCACATAATTCTGTCTTTCCTCGCACTCCAATACCACACCGTAGACATGGTATTGGTCCTAGACTTCCTCGTCGTATGTTTTGTGAGTGCATCCAACAAAATTCCTTTCTACAGGATTTGTTGCATCGATTTACTGAGCCGATCATCAACCATCTACATTGGGACATTGTATATATATATATATAATTTTCTTTATTTAAATATTTGTTTTAATTATATGAACGAGTTTGAGAGATTATCCCAAACTAGGCCTGTTAAGTATAAATTCAACCTTGACAGATTATCTTCTGACTTGCCAGTACGAGATCTGGTTGATCCGAAAAATAAAAGTTTGATCTCGAAAATTCATGACGCTAAGAAAGAATTTTATACGGATGGTGCATCTCATACATGGTCAACGTTCAAGATTATACGCAACACTGTCACGGACGCCACAATGAACGACAAGCGAGCGGCAACTATCATTAACTACATCGCTGAATACGAGGGCAATCAAAAATATTTCTTCAGAGTAAAATTTATTGTATTAACAGAAATAGATAGTTGGATTATCCGTGACAAATATGATCCTGTCCTTGGTAATAATAAAACTATCATATTAAGTAAAAATTCCAGACCGGGTCTATTGACTGGTATTGATAAACCGTATTATGAGCGAGCGTATCCTGTAACAGCAGTTATTTATGGAATTTATGAGATAAATAAAAAACCCAACGTTGATAAACTAGCGCCGATGAAATTTTCAAGGTTAAATTGTGTAGCTGAACGAGTAATAGAACACTTTACAAACGCGATGCGTGGAAATGGATTAACTGATTTAAGGCGTGAAAAAATAAACTCGTGGGCTGATTCAGTTAAGGATACTGGTGCTACAATAAAAGATGTTGCTGAGTTAGGAAAAATATTAAAATTTCCAATAACTGTGGCGACAATAACGGGAGAAGTACTGTACCAGTCGAAATATAAATCGAAAGGAGCTCCAATAAATATTATCGATCATAACGCGCACGCATGGACTAACGCAGTAACAATATTTCCACGTGATCGAACTGTTAGATTTTACCCCACAGATATGAGTATGTTTGATTTTATCAACGAAATAAGTAAAACCGATCCTGTATCGGTATGGTTATTCAAAAGTAATGAGGAGGGTGAATTTGATCAGTTTGTCAAACCGAACGGTGAAATATATCGCACAGAATCCCTCCATGACGAGATGAAAAATCTTGCGACGTTTTTAGAGTGCAAGCACGCGGAAAATGCTGACAAATTACTAACTAATTGTTTTACCGTTCCATCTGTTGCGGCTCATTTCGCCAGAGAACGAAATTCATGGAAACCAACACGATTTGATTTACTCGAGGACGTACGCGCAAGTTGCGTCGAATATGGACATGGCGGATTATGGAATACCAAATACAATTACAATGATGTTATTTCGGTTGATATGGTTGCATGTTATCCAGGAAGTTTTCTGGGATACGGAGATTGTTCTACGTACTTTGAAAGATTTGGTCACCCTACAAACGAGATGACGCGAGTGGCAATTAATGGACCATTACCTGATTTTGATCTGACTGGATTCGCCTGTATTGAGTCGTTCGAGTTTAACGAAAATCTTCACAAGATTTGTTATGTTTGGTTTGGCAGACATTTTTGTGAAAAACGTTGGGCACCTATAGTTCTGTTGCGATATATGCTAGATTGTGCGATACTGACATCGTTGGTGGTCAGTGAGGCAATTATATCATATCATGCACAGACCAAAGTTTGGTTGCCCATGTCAGATTCTGAAGTTATCAGCGAGTTTAAGGATGTTTCCGAAGATGATATTCCTAATAAACTCAAAACCGCAAAAGATCTCGGTAGAAAAATTATAGGTAAATTTACTCAAGGTGGTGCATATGATTATAAAAGACATCACGCACGATTAATTTTAGATGATGCCGAGTACGATTTTATAATCGCTGATACAACGGCGAAAAATACATTTGTAAATCGAGAGAGTGTTTATTTATCCGACGGAACAAAATTAGGTACGATCGTTAGTTACATAAATGACGTATCCCCGCAATATACTCATCTAAGATCTTCCATGTTGGCTTATGTTTCTATAAATTTATTATCGATGATTAATAGATTTCCTGAGACCGCAGTCAGAGTCGCAACGGACTCGTTTTATATTTCAAGTAAATATTTAGAACCTGTTATGAAATTTACAAGTAATGATGAACGATGGGGTTCGTGGAGAATAAAAAAGGAACTTTTACACAATTACACAGAATCAGCAGATGTTCCAATGAGAGATGTTTATCGTGAGGGTAATAAAATATCAGAAATGTCGAAAGCACCATCGTTGAGTGATCCAATAACCAGATATAAGACAGTATATCTCAATGGACCTGGTGGATGCGGCAAAACAACTCGAACGATTAATGTTTTTAGAAATTCAGATATAATCGTGCTGACACCCACACATAGACTTGCACGTGAGATGAAACAGCGGCAAGTACAATCGTGTACGTATCATAGTTTCTTCCGATGGCGCGGGGATACATGGACTCCTGAACGGATGGGAGAAAAATATATACCTAAAATAATTATTTGGGATGAGATATGCACGGTCTCATTGGATACATTAAAAATGTTTCTTGATTGGTTGTTGACGAAAAATACCGCCATAATAATGTGTGGCGATCATGGTCAACCGCCGCCTTTTGTTGGACCATCTCCACATGACTGGTTAAAAAATTTCGTTGATTATTATGAAGAAATAGATGATGATCATAGAGCTCTTGATGCAAATTTGAAGGAGTTTAAAAAATTAATCAGATTACAATCAAACAAAATTCAGTGTGAAATAATACGTGGAGTGATCTCAGAGACATCAATGAGTGATTTTTTGAACTCATGGAGACCCAACGATTTGATCGTAGCAAGTAGAAAAATAATCAGAGACGCTTTACAACAACAGTTATTTCAACTACATAAAGAACAATATTCAGAACTACCCGTACCGTTGTGTTATAGACCATCAGATACACGAAAACAGAATATTAATGTTGATATTCCAGGACCCTTGACAGAGTCAAGGAAACAGATTCTCGTATTAAATGATATTGTCGCCGTTGATATCAGTGTAGTCGAAGATGCATTACGCGCTGACAAATCTCCATGGGTGTTGGGATACGCTATGACGATCCACTCGTCACAGGGATTAACTATTTCTGATACACGAGTCTGGATTGTAGACGATCGCATCGAGTGGTCAAATTTAGTTTATTTAGCGGTATCGAGGGTCAGAAATATATCTAAATTACGTAGAATCATAATTCCTGAAATCGTTGATAAATTTAACATCATCGATGATGATATAATAAGAAAAAAATTAATCGGATACAAACAATCTGACAAAAAAAATAAACGCGACTTTGATCTTGATGTTGAATTTATTATTGAGTTAAAACAGCAGCAGAATAATCATTGCGCATGTTGTAATTGTATAATGTTATGGCGGTATTCGAGTAATGATTCAAGACAATTTACCGTAGATAGAAAAGATAATAGTCGCGGTCATACACGAGAAAATACCATGTTAACCTGTCTTGAGTGTAATCGACGTAGAGGCGCTAGTTAAGTGATCGAAATCACCGAAGTGATCGCGGTGGTAGTTGTGTATCCGCGGGAATTATTTGTAGTTGTTCACGTGTAAATCCACGTTGAGGAGCAGCAGAATCTAATCTGTAGATTGCAGGTCTGGAAACGCCTACATTTCTTCCAGTGGATCTTGTCACGGTAGATATTTTGTGTGTGGTAACACTCCAAATAGGATCAGTCGCTCTCGCGCTACCACCTTCAAGTTCACCAGGCTCATATAAATATCTGACTGTGACATCACCTAATATTTTTTGTTTTCCAGCATCTTTCCGTTGTGTTGGTATATTTTTTTTTGTGACCGCGCTAATGGGTTTCATGTTGGTTGTTCGTGTGATCTCATTATTTAATGCAGCTATCACGCCTGGTAATCTTGCCACCCATTCGCGAGATCTTTTATCCTGAATAAATTCCCTCGCGTATTGATATCCAAATAACCGTTCAGCAAGTGTTCGATTAAATCGCTCAACAATTGCCTGATCACGGTGAATTGCAGTATGACCTCGTCGTATTTTGGTATTATGTTGTTTCATCAACGATGATACTGGACCAAGAAATTCCTTACCAGGATCAACCTGTAGTAGCTGTGGCCATCGCAGACCACCTTGTGGTCCAAGTCCTCGTTGATAAATTCGTTCAAACGCATCGGCTACTTCAGATGATGTTTTCGCCGATAGCGGCTCTGCTTCTTTATATCTACTTGCAACATCAACTACGGTTAGCGCGTATTTGTACGTTTTTCCACGTACAGTATCATGCGGTAAAAACAGAATATCAGCTTGATGAACTTCATTAGGAACACTGACATCGAAATACGCGTACTGAATTTGTTTAGGACGTGGTAGATAAATTTGCCATATTGCTTGTTTAGATAACCACGTTTTAGCAGTAGAATGTTTAACCGATGCTGCATCAGCGAGTTTACCAATTGCTGCTTTGCCTCTCCAGTATCCTCTCGGTGAATAATAAATTGATTCCATTATTAATTACCAGCCCCAATCGCTAATTTACCTTTCATCGAGGATCTTACTAACCAATTAGCTAATGATTCTCTAATATTTTTATTTTTTATAGAATTTAATGAATGAATTAATTTTACATCTGCAATATGCCTATCTTGTAGATTTTTACTTTTATAAGCTACATCATGAGCATGACAAGCTCGATCAATAGCATTTATTGGTTCCTCGCCTGGTTTTGGTTGATCTTGATTATCGAGCCTGATATCGAGTCTGGTACCAGGACCGCAATAATTATATCCTGGTAGATGTTTTTCTCCGCTGTATTTAGCCCATGGAGCACCTGGAAACTTTGACATCAAATTAGCAATATCACCACCGCGCTTATTAGGTAAAAATGAAAATTTCTTTCTACCGCATATAGAACATTTTCCACCGTACGCTATTTTTTTGTTTTTTGTTATAACTGTAGCTAAATCAGTAGTTGGAGTTTTAACTTTACAGCGTAAACAATATAAATTCATGTTATAATATATATGGATATAATTGATTTCTCAGCAACTCGGCAACGAGAGCCAGTTAAGCATCATCCTGCGCTACCGAACTCCATCAGAATGATTATCATAGGACCATCTGGATCGGGTAAGACGCAATTATTACTTAATCTGATAATGAGATGGTTGAAATGGGATAAGTTGTATTTAGTAGCACCATCCGTTGATGATCAACGATGTTATGATGTACTTAAAGATTTCAATGAAAACGCGCGATTACTGGATGAAGATAATGATGTTATAGAGTTTATAACCGATATTGATGAAGCACCATCCGTAGATTCCATAGACGGATTTATTAATAATTTAGTTGTATACGACGATGTGATGCTAGATAAACAATCAAATCCAGCCAGAATATTTTCCCGAGGTAGACACAAAAATACAGACGTGATCTATGTTACTCAACGATATACACAAATACCAAAAGTGATCAGAGACAACTGCAACATTTTAGTTGTGTTTAATGGCGTAGACACACACACGTTGCGAAATATTCATCAAACTTGGTGTGGTGGTGACATGGATATAATTAAATTCAAAAATTTCTTCTCACGAGCGCAAGCTACTCCGCATGGATTTATAACAATAAATTTACATGATCCAAGAACAAGATATCGTGTGGGTATTGATAAAATATTTGGGTAACAGGGGTGATGATAAAATTAAATTGAATTAAACAGATATCATTAATATAATGAACAACTGTGCGTGGCTGCGTCAAGGAACAACAGATAAATGCATCAAAAGGTGCCGTGGAGAATATTGCAAGAAACATAATTATCTTATAAAGAAAAATCCTCATGCTGGTCCACGAAGATGTGTTGGATGTAACAACGGCGTTAGAGGATTATATCAGATTTGTAAAAATTGCGGTGGAGATCGATACAGAAGTTTGATGATATATTATAAACACAGAAAGAACATAAATCCAAAAATAGAAAAACCACCATCAGAACTTGAATATTACTTGAAACATAGAACAAATTCCGAAGATTCAGATGAAGATGAAACAGATGAGGAAAAACGACAGCGAGAACGCGTTGAAAAATATTCATCAAACTTGGTATGGTGGTAAATTAATAGCAGCAGAGAGGGTACCTACCAACGTTGGTCGTCAAAAAAATAAACAAGAAATAAATAAACACGTAGAGTACTTTATTTTTTCAGCTACTATTTCGAACTGAGGTTTTATTAGCACAATCGGTCATTGCAAAAATAAACATCTCAAGGAAAGTTCATTTGTAAAATCTGGACCTTTCTACGAGATGATTTATTTGTTTGTTTTATTTGTTTTGTCGGAATTCTATGGTCTGTTCACCCTCTCTGCTGCTCGTTGTACACATAATGTGATGTATTTAATGTTTTGCTTTTCTTCTTGTTTCTTAAGCCTATTATAATGATCTACAAATCGATTATTATTAATTAAATATGAAAATATCCAACGAGTTTTATGGTCGATGGTACAGTTTCAAAGCAGAATAATGACTAAGATCAACTGTAATCATATAAAAATATTTTAATTACCTCTTATTGGTTCGTCATTTCGCTTAGTTTCTATTCCACACTAATTTTTATGCGCTTGTACTTGAATGGCTGGACGTTGATGTGAGTAATGTAACTAACCATGCGCTGGTAGTGCTCTACCTTCTTTATTAAAAAAATCTTTCATGTATAAATCATAAGTGCTTATTATATTGATTTAATCAATGTGAAGAAAAATAGAAACTTAAAAAAAACTCCAAACAGTTGCCTGTAGTCAATCTTAAACTATGTTCAAAGGGCGAATACATATATTTGTATGTGATATAAATAAAATATATGTACAGTATGCACGCTGTATAAATGATATATCACTCGTTGTATACATTTTTCATTAAAAGAAAACTCGGCAAGCATCGTTTCCTTTTAATGAAAAATGTATACATCTTGTGGTATATCATTGAAATAACGCACATGTTATACATAGTCTCTCTGTCTGTCTGTCTGTCTGGCTCTCTGTCTCTGTCTCTCTCTCTCTCTCTCTCTCTCTCTCTCTATATATATATATATATATATATATATATCTGTGTGTGTATTTATTTTTTTTAATTTAGACATTTCCCTCACATGGCAACGTCTGCCTTAAAATTTCAAATTTGCTGGTGACAAATTCAAATTTAACGAAACGCGCACATATCTAGACGACAGGAGTGTTATCAACGGAAACCGAATATGCACACATTTTATTCCAATAACGGTCAAAGGATTGGTAATTTTGGAAATAACTATTCTTCTATTATTGGAATACACTTTTGGTCTTCTTGTTCACCGGAAAGTTGGACCGAAGCAGGTCAGTTGTTTTGCACTCAAGTTGAGTTAACATTCCCCTTTAACGAGTAGGAGTTTCTCTGTATTAGAAGTCAACGTTCGATGCACCGAATTGGATGTAAAAAAAAAATTTATGCAATCATTAACAAATTTAAATGCCAACATAAAAATTTCTGTCTCCAAACTTGCATTATCCACACCTACCAAGTATATATATTTTATGAAAGTATACGGAAGTAGTTTAAGACGACACAACCAGCGTATACGCCTTCTTACGGTTTTCTTGAAATGAACTTGCACTCGATGACACGAGTATGTACACCTTACAGTCTGACTAACTGACTTTTAGTTTACGTCGCAATCGCGGGGAAAGGAAAAAGAGCCTCACACCCCATTTATGCACACAAAGTGTGCTTCTTAATTAGTCCGATTCCGGAGCATTTATGCCCCACGGGACATCCGGTGGGCGGGAATAGAAACACACATGCTCATCGTCTGAGTCTGTATCTATTATAACACGCTTATTGGGGATAACAACCCACTCGTAGCGCCACCCCGGTTTCGTGCTTACACGCTCGGGGCACCTGTTAACTTAGACTAGTGGGAAAGTCCCACATTTCATCTTTTTGTGATACAAGTGTCTTACAGTTGGAATGAACTTTTATTAGATGACATAACGATTGATAATGGCACGTGTCAGTATCACAAAAAGTCATACCTGACACACACGGCACTTAGAGGTCGCGCTAAGGGGGGCTACTCATTGATAACTACGGTACTTGCATACTCAGTGGCGTACTAAGGTTAGATGGCGCCCTGGGCAACTACAAAGGCCCAGAGGGGTTTTGGCGCCTCAGGCCCTCTGGCGCCCGTGATTTTGGCACCCAAGACCGCTGACGCCGGGGACAACCGCCCCGTCCCAAAATCCAACCCCCGTTAGTACGCTACTGTCCATAATATGTCCCCTGTTAAGCGAATAAAGTAAATGCAGTTTTAATTATTCAACTAACGTTCTTAACACTTATCAATAGAACACGAATACTTATGATAATGAAATTGTCGGACTGACATTGCATTGACACTGATTGATTGCCATCTAAATTGCTCATTTATTCTATACAATCGACCTGTTTATAATAATAACTCCTCCGTCACTATTAATGGATATGATTCGGGATGAGTGATGTTTGACAATAAGGCAAAAGAGGTGTTATTTGTATAGTTTTATTACTGTGTATGCTAATTATAAGTGTGACAAATATGTCATTCCACGCCTTCACTGGCATGATTTACAGTGCATAACCTCCTGTGTTTTATTATTATTGATAATGCTAAATGTGGAAAGATGTAGGCATAATAGCATTTATGTCTAAAAATCTTATAAAATGCTCCATTACATCAGCGGGCTGCACTTGACAACACTTTCAGATTTTTAACGAAAACTGTATGATCTTTTTTATGGGGGGGGGGGGTAAGCTTTTTCTTCGGATGATTTTTCAACATAATTTAAAGACAAATTTGTTCCGTTGCATCATTAAAGCATATGACATACTGAATTCCCTCACCCACATTATTGTTTTAATATTAACACTACATTTCAGATATATGAATAGTTCTAACAATTAGTACACATATCAATTTAGCCGGAGTTGATGAGGTCTCGCCGTCTCTGTGTTAACTGTACGGGTATAATTATTTGTCGCTTGACAACTGTATACATGTCAAAACAGTTTTATATTGCTAAATCTTTTTTTTTTCTTCACGCGTTACTGTGCCAATAGTCATAAAAATCAAATTTTAAGCAAAAGCAATGGTTATAAAAGCACAACTGAATGACATGAAAGTGGAATAGTTTGTTATTTCACTAGCTACGATGTTGTAGCCTCAACTTGATTTGTTGTGGTTGAGGCTACGAACCGTCGTGTAATGGAACAAAACAAAGCATCACTAAAGTCAGAAAAACAAACAGTGTAGAAATCTACTATATAAGTATAATCATGTTGTCAAAGAAGTTTGGCTTGTTTTGAATTTATTAAGCCCTTACACGATAAAATAAATTGGCATGGTTACACTAACCTCATCGTGTCCGCCATGACAGATAACGCGAGACTCTCGCCGTGACCCCTTTTGTACATATGGCTTGCCAGACCATATTTGGATATTCTACTCTATGTTATTATCAATCAAGTGGCGAATAATCGCTTCTTGGTGGAATTTCAAAGTTGCCGATAAACCGTATTTACTTTTAATGCGCAGAATTTCAAACCGCGCCAAATTTTTACTACGATTTGTTTACATGTCCAAATAAGGCCTCAATGTCTCCTTATACGGCACACAAACAAACGAGGCTGAGAACGGAAGTAATCATTATTTGAACTAATATGACGGACGATTTAAACGAAAATATCTGATAAAAAAGGTAAACGAGATTTTACAACTATTTCTACAATCAATTTCGATATTTACGGTATTAAATAAGAGGACTACTCAATTTATTGGATTATATTCAAGGAATATGTTCAAAATATTATTATTGGGCTAAAAGAGCGCCAGGTGTGAATCACACCCGGCTTGCTCCATTGACACGTATATGCTCATGTTAGTACCCTGTCCACGAGGTAGGAGTAAGGATACTAATGTTAGTACTATTATTTCACATGCTAGCGGCTGTAGAAGAGAAGCAACCAAAATCTCTGGCTCACACGGACAACGTTTTAATGTATTAAGTGTTTGTTATATGAATACATAATTTGGAATGTCAACAGTCAAGTCGAACCTATCGCCATCCAGTATCGCGATAAAAACGATGCATAATTATAAAACTAAATATGATGTTTTATATTTCGTATATGCATTGAAATTTTAAATTAAATGAAGTTATTGTAATAAAGTAATTTATATTTTTAATCTGGACACCGAAACATCTTGTGCCTTACCTCGAATGTTAGAAAAGCAAGTGATCAGAGATTAACACGTTGAAACCGCTCATAACCCAAAGCCTTCGTTACCAGGTTAAAACTTGTCGGTTTTCAAGGCTTTTCACTTGAGTGCGGTTGAAATGTGATCATGTGATTTCGTATAATACATAAAAATGTGTACATGCTTTATAAAATGAAACAAATAATATTTGCTTCCAATACATTCTAAAATAGACGTGGCGATTAGGATTTCATTGCATTTCTATTAATTGCTATGCTGCATTTTTTTTCTGGTACTCATCCGGCCATATTGAGGTTAATTTTAGTGTACAATTGACATTTCTGACAAAAACTGCCTTGAGGGGTTTCTGCTTGCTAAGCTGAAGTTTACGGAGATTGAAGAAAGTAAAATTCGGAACAAGAAACAATATTTCATTTGGATTAGTAAGTTTTCGGCAAAATGAATACTACCATGATAACAATGGGGACATCTGCATCGTGGAGCCACAGTGGTGATACATGGCTTTTGGTGATAGTCTGTAAATATTACGTCGATATACTTTAATGACATACATCATACAAAAAGGCGTCGAAATTACTGTCGGCTATGTAAAAATGATTGCTTCATATCAGATATATCTCTGACGGTTCAAAACAACGTTAGCCAAAATGTCATTTTCACCAGTCAGACAGTAGCACTAGTGTATCTAAAAGTAAAAGGTTGAGGTTTCAAAGTAAGTTACTATCCCCATATTCCAATTCCAAGGATAATAGAAACAAGATATTCACATAAGATGAGAGTGCAAAAAGTCATCAGAAAAGAAAAGTGATGAAAGCCAAGTACACGAATTATTACATGACTGTTTCCCAGGCGAATATGGATCAACGTTTTTTTTTTCTTCTTTTATTTAGTTTGCAGACGACATTTACACAGATTGTGTCCGAAGTATCAAACAGTCACAGACTGACATTTATCATGCTACCATTGTAATCTTTCACGCATGAAGTACAGAGACCTTTCAGATAATTCAGAACCAAGAATTTGGGTAAAATTGGCCTTTTGCAATAAGGCTCTTTTTAACAGAGGCACCGCGCCCCTCCCACAAAGCCCAGTCCCACCCCAACAAATCCCATCACAAGCCATCTTTTTTTCTTTTTTAAAAATTCCATTTCTAAATTTCTGTTATCGGAGGTCACTCCAATCAAAGGCAAATTAAATATCTAGCTTCGTAAGACAGGAGCACGGAGTTCTTGTAATCTGTAGACTGGATAATGATCAGGAATTCTCAACATAAAGGTGCAGTCGAAACATCTTTGTCCTAATTTCGCTCACGCTTTTGTGAAAATCACTGACTATTCCACATTTTGCAGGGCAAAAAAAAAAAAAAAAAAAAGACAGTGTGATCATGTTACGGTTGAGAATAAAATAATTAATTCACACTGTCGTTATTGTATTTATTGACTATGTTTGTTGTGTGTTTCTGTTCTTATGTACAATCTACGTTTCTTTTGTGTAATGTATTAAGAAGAGGACAAATATAGAACTGGGCAGCTGAATTCAGACCTTTCCTTGAACATTTGGTAATAAATAAATAGGGAAAATGTAATGGGGCTGCATGTACGTTACATGTATACATCCTCGAGGAAAATGATTTGTAATGGTTTAGTCTTTTACAGCAAAGCAACACAAGTACGTTATTTAGTGCCGAGGCAACTGATATAAAGTCCATTGCCCAGGGACACGCCAGGGCAGCCGAAAAGGGCTGATCCATTACTAAATTTTGTAGGGGCTCCGAGTGGCCCAGTGGTCTAAAGCGTTCTCCGTTACGGATCACTGCCGTCTCACCTCTATCTGCATCGGTTCGAGTCTCGAATTCAGCCAACGTGGGTATGTGAGAAAGCTTGCCAGTAGCTTCTCGTAGGTCGGTGGTTCTTTCCGTTTTTTTCCCCCGGGTTCTTCCTCCACCATTAGTACTGGCCACCATATATAGCCTACAGAGACAGAATTAATACAGACAGCAGACAATAGATAACAGACAAACAACTATACAACTTTTAAAAAATGTTGGCAAGAAAGCAAATCTTTTCGAGGCATCTGAGTGGCCCTGAAAAGGGCCTTTTCTGTTCTACTATTTTCTACAGGTCTTCCACCATTTCCTCACTTTTTCAATGATTCCTTTCTTCTTCTTCTTCTTCTTCTTTTCCGTCTCTGGCATCGAGTCAGGATGGCCCATCGATCTAAATTTCTCCCGTATCTTGCTCCAGTTTGTTATTCAGTCTATCAAACTCCACTTTTCTCTTTCTGTTGTCTTATTCCTTTCTCTCCTTTGTCCAGGTATCTTTAATTTTTTTCACATCCTCTTTCAAAAATTGCGTTAAACACCACAACAACAACAACAACTAAATTTTGTACCTGTACCATATGGGTAGCGGGTCAGGCACGTTTACCACTTTACCACCGCGGCTTCTTCAAAGGTAAATAAAACCCTGAAGCACGCTGAGTGAGACTTATGCAAGCGAATCCATCGATCACCACCCATTTTTGTTACGCACTTCTGATATAGCGTATACAGCAATTAACCTGTCCACAACGTGTTTGCTCTACGTTATCTTGTCACATATCGTCCATCCCTGACCCGGTCAATACTCATTTTGGCGGAGGAGTAAACACGATGATGTTAATACCATTCCATCACTAGAGACAAGTACAATTTATAAACAGTCGGAGTGCTAAACAGTCAACTTGCTGATAAATTTATTTTTAAAATAATCTCTGACGTGCACATAAGATTACACACAGCAGCAGACATAAAAATACCCAATGTATGTATGTATGTATGTATGTATGTATATATATATATATATATATATATATATATATATATATATATATATATATATATATATATAGCTGAGATGTTCATGTGATTAATTAATATCAGATAGTAAGAGATATCATTAATGATATAAAAAGTTAAAATGTGCTTTTTAAAATTTTCACTGCACAAAATAAATCGCTACTAAAACCCAGTATATATATATTTAAAATTTTTTAAATGTTTAAAAATAGACAATAGACCGAAGTGCTGCTAGATATATGTGGGTCATGTTTCTACCATTACAACATATTAGAATTAGATGAATTACCTAAAGCTAGCGTGATGTTTCATTCTGCCTGGAAGCCGTGTAGATACAACGTCATCAGGTCATTGCCATTATCAACTGTTACGAATGCTTAGATTCGCGGTCATCCTTTGTTGACGTCATACATACTGAGTCGTCTGAAAATTGGCACAAACGAAAGATCAATTGCCCTGTAATAAAATGCTCAGACATGATTGCCCACTCATACTCATAAGCCAATATATTGTACAGCTGATTTCAGCACCCACGAAAACTGCCAGGGGCATTTAAATGCTAATGATGTACAATCACTAAAGCTGTCATATTTTACACCGGTACTCAAACACTGTGTTAGATATAAACTGGAATAATCGATGTACGTGGAGAAGACTGAGTTTCTGTCCTTTAGACAAAAAGTGAAGTCGGAAATCTAAGCATAACATAATATAGATAGCACTTTTACGACCCTTAAATGGGCACTGAACAATTTAAGAGATGACAAAATCTAACAGAAACATTATTTAAAAAATAAATAAGTCATTTAAATTACCACAAGTATTAGGATATTAGGCTGTTTCACTTATGTATGTATATATGTATGTATAGGCTGTTTCACGTATGTATGTATGTATGTATGTATGTATGTATGTATGTATGTATGTAGTAAATGGGGACGATATACGGACAATGGGAAAATACATTACAGACCCTCCCCCGGGACGATATACGGACAAAAACAATTTGGGACTATATACGGACAAAAGTATTTGTACTGTATAGGGACAAGAGGAATGGAACAGGTAAGGTTGCGTCACGGTACTAACGATTAGCAACAATGTTGCAAGGAGCTGACCTCAATTGACCAAACAGGTGGTGGTGGGGGGATATATTCCTTGGCGGGAACGGGACTGGCGGGACAGAGACAGAATTAATACAGACAGCAGACAATAGATAACAGACAAACAACTATACAACTATTAAAAAATGTAGTCAAGAAAGCAAATCTTTTCGAGGCATCTGAGTGGTCCTGAAAAGGGCCTTTTCTGTTCTACTATTTTCTACAGGTCTTCCACCATTTCCTCACTTTTTCAATGATTCCTTTCTTCTTCTTCTTCTTCTTTTCCGTCTCTGGCATCGAGTCAGGATGGCCCATCGATCTAAATTTCTCCCGTATCTTGCTCCAGTTGTTATTCAGTCTATCAAACTACACTTTTCTCTTTCTGTTGTCTTGTTCCTTTCTCTCCTTTGTCCAGGTATCTTTAATTTTTTTCACATCCTCTTTCATTACCTTTTTCATCATTTTTTCTGATTTCTTTAGCTGGCCTAGTGGCCACTCTGTCCAATACTATGTGTCTTCTAGAAAGCACCTCACTTTGATTACATTATCAAGTGCTTCCTTCAAGCTTCCTACTATCACATAAGGAGGTTGAATGAATCTTCCTATTTTCTCCCCTTCTTCCTCAATCATACCTTGTACCAGGTCTCTGGCTACTTTTGGACTGGTCACAAAGTCTAGGCTATCTGGATACTTTAATTCCTTCTCAAGCCTTTGCACCACATAGGCGGTATCCATCATCCAGTACCAAATGTGTTTCAAATTGTAAAATAAATCGATTGCTATCTTCTTCTTTTGTTATTCCGTAGAATGGCGCGAATGACGAACGCTTCCCTTTATATTCTTCAAGCACGGATGTGAAGGAAAACATACCTTACACTCACTTCTCATATTATCTACTATTCATACAGAAGGAAAGATAAAAACTATTGTAATGTCGCCCTCTTAGTAAGAGGGGTGGTTAATTGGGTTTGGCTGGCGCTATCTAGAGGATGACCTCCCTCGATATTATAGCCCGGCGGGAGTGAAAGAAGAATGGAATTTCAACAGAGAACTGAGCGAGAATACTAGGATGAAATAAAGCAATACGAGCTCCCTTTGACAAGAAAATAACATTTAATTAGAACAAATTAATAACGGCAATTCCAATTCAACTTAGATTATATCAATATAATTTAACAGGTGTGTCTAATTTGGCTATATTTCATCGTCATAACGAGAGGTGAAAGGAACGCAATGGCCACGACCGATTTGCATCACCTTCCTGTCTGGATCGTATATCAACGTCTCCTAGTTGATCCTTCCTAAGCTCTATGCTTTGCCACATTCATGGACTTCCTGGTCCTTTTATTCTGACCTCATCCTTCTTTCCCCCCGGATTTCTGTCTTCAGACTGTCCCGTCTTTCTCTCAGAAAGCTGTTCCTTAAAGGACAAAATTGCCCCATAATTCGGTATACCCTACTCTCTAGAGATACGTACAATTCACCCACGTTATTCAAAGCATGTTGGTTCCACGCACACTGCATAAATTCTGACTTAGTACGGTAGGACATTGACCTCGATTTGTAGCTGCAGGTCTTAAATTACCACGTGACCGTCTATCGAATATTACCGTATTCTTTTGCATGCTACTACACGTTCGATTACTATTACATGAATTTCACAAATTGTGACTCACATCAATCCTTAACCTACAAAATTATTCAAGCATTACAAAACCAGATATAATTAGGTAAGTTTCGTTAACTCATGATATCTGTATCGTCCTAACAAAGGAAGTTATTTCATATAACCCTATGAACATTTGGATCGTATGCAATTAATCCTACCAATAAACTAATAAGGGGTGCTTACCATATATTTTGTACTTTTGAGAGAGTGATATATGTAAGGTGAAGCTGTTTGCATTTAAAACATGCACAATGGAGAACATGTTGGCATACCTCTATGCTACATTAATGTAATGTGAATGATATTTCTTTGGATATTGTACTTTTGGAAATTATGCATGATCTAAGCACACTGCTAACTGAAATGACTGCTCCCTTGTGCTAAATAATCAGTTTGTATTAGTCTCAAGTACACTTTTAATAGCAGCTATTAAAATAAGGAAAATGAACTTTGCCAGACTAGACAATATCAGCTTCTGAAAGTGCAATGAATGAATTACCAAATACATAATATGTAAAAAAAGGTTATTGGCTCTTTTTTTTTATACAATCTACCTCTGAAGTTCAGGAAGCGAAAATGACGAAGGTGCACATCTAGAGTAAGGTCAAGCTCTATACTCTATAACCCATATTACACCCATATATCATACACCGAAATAAAGGGAATTAAAGGTTCTTTGAATTATACCGAAGATATAAAAGGTCTTTTTAAAATAGCCTGTATAACCAGTGAGGAAAGGAAAGGAATTCTTTTTCTTTAAAATTGTAACCTTATGCAAAATGCGAAACTGTAGAGCGCCACCATAACTGTATAATTAAATGGTAAATTGCATAACAATTCTAACATTAACACTTTTCATGAAATTGAATAAAATCATTTGTATAACAACTCTAGCATCAACACATTTCCATGAATTGAATAAACGATACATAATATGGAAACCTAGTCATAGCAAACACATTTGCATAAAACAAACAATCAAATAATAGAATATTACGTGAAACTAAAATTGCGTACCTTACTGCTGTTCTCTTTCAGAACTTCCTTATTGCTGTTCTCTTTCAGAACTTGTGCGTCCTAGCACTGAACCCTGTCTTTCACTTTACAAGACGACCATATGGTCCCTTTCTTGTTTCACGAGGAAAGCACTAATTTCGTTATGCTTCCACAAAGTAGACTAAGTTTTCTCTTCCAGGAAATGTTCAGACTAAAGAATTTCGACTAAGGGCTTCACTTTAAAATCTGACTGCTCGAAATTTGTACGCCATAATTTCTTCTGCCCAATTGTAGGCAGCGGTCCCTAATTTTCCCCAAAGAAATAATTCCTCTCTTCAGGTTTAGACAGCTCGGAATCTGTGACCGACAGTGCGTGACAATTTCCCTTTGAAAAAATTATATGTGGATATAGGTTCCTACCAAGCGGTTAAGGTTGGTAGCTCAACTGTTTACTTTCTAAGGACCTTGTTAAGATACCCTGGTCAATTTCACTGAGTTGGAATGCTGCCAAAGACGTTTCTGGCTTAAATACGATAAAATTTAATGCTCAGTGCATTCAACTTTTAAAGTTCGCTGCAATTCCAAATTCGACACTTCACAACTATTATATACTATCCACAAAGCCAACATTTACTATCCACACACGGGAAGAAGAAAAAACAAAACCCAAATTTACTATCCATACACGGGATGGAGAAAAACAAACCCAAAATCTACTATCCACACAGAAGGGAGGGAAAACAAACCACAAATATACTATCCACACAAGGGAAGAGGAGAAAACAACAAAACGAATTCCATATTACTATCCACACACGGGAAGGAGCAAAACAACAAAACAAACAACAGCATCAAATTACTATCCACACACAGGAAGGAGAAAGGAAAAAAACAAAACACAACAACACAAAATATACTATCCACAAACAGATGAAGAAAAAATCAAACCCAATTATACCATCCACACAGAAGGGAAGGGAAAAAAACAACACACACTCTACTATCCACACAAGCGTATGCGAACGCGTACAAACCCCCAAAATCTACTATTCACACAAGCTTATGCTCACTTATGCAAACACACACTCTACTATCCACACAATCGTACATGAGCTCTCTCTCTCTCTCTCTCACACACACACGTACACACACACACACACACACACACACACACACACACACACACACACACACAATCACATCTGTAAATGAGTGAGTGTTTATAATCACACTACTCCTCAGTCTCTCAAATTGGCAATTTGAATGGTCACTTTTCTAAGGCATTGGGGTAGCCCTGAGAAGGGCTGTTTTTTGAACTCCAGATGCAACTGGCTAATAGTTACATCTTCCGGGTCTGGCACTACAGACACATCTCCGGCTCCAATCATTATCCAAATTTATTCTTGTGTTGGGAGCGCTGAGGGAGGTTGACTGGCTTCAATCTCCAAGTTTTCACTTTGAGGGACAACAAAGGCTTCCCTCCTTCTTCTGTTCTGCACACGTAGATGTTGCCTTATTTCCTCCTGTGGACGCTGAGGCTCCAGCTCTCGCCTCTGCAATTCTTGGTCCAAGACCTGTATTTGTGGGACGACAGGGCTCTGTGCTGTTGTGTCTGTGGTGTTGGAAGTGACTGTGGAGGTGTCCTCACCTTAGGCTTAATTTCACGACTCTCTTAACATTTAGTGAGGCAAAATTGTTCTTATCTTTTCCTTTTCTTCTTTCTTCTTCTTTTCCTTTTCCTCCTCTTCTCTCCTGGCTTCCTCGTGTAGCGCCTCCTTAGCCAGCTCATCTAATAATCGGATGGCATACTCCAGGTACATTTGGAGCTCCAGTAACTTTGTTGTTCTGCTACTCATTCTTTACAGTTGATGAATCAACAATGGGTAGCCAGACTGACGAGCGTTCCCTTTATATTTGTCAAGCACGGACGTGAAGGAAAACATTTCATGTCACCAAAACTTACATTGCCAATCAGTCAATTAAAGGATTTAAGTCGCCTACGCAACTAGTGCTTTCGCGACTGGTTAAGTCTCGAAGGTCGGGATTTTCAATTGATCGGGACTGTACTGTAGGAATGGAGCCACTACAGTCCCGATTTTATGTGCGAATGTCGCATTTTTTAATTCATGAACATGTCCGGCCAAGGAAAGGAGGCAAGGGGCCCGCGGGACGCGAAACACCACAGAAAAGCTGTACGCCCAGAAACGGCAAAGCGCGTAATATCAAATCAAGTCCAGTTGTACTAGTGGACAGAAATCTATTCCAATGGTGTGTAAGCCACTCGTGTAATTTCCTAATCCTTTGAGTTGTGTAATTTCATTACTATTTTTAGTTGGAATTTGGTGTACATGGTGTACTTTTGATTTTCCGAAATGTTGTCAATCACCTGGGTGTCAGGTACCCTATGCATGTTTGGGTCACGCTGTGTTTACTTTCAGTTTTCACTTTTGATGGTGGTATACAAAGGATCGAGTTAGGGTTGTAGGGATAGAGCTTTTATCGAAAGAGGTCTTCAATAGCCAAAGGAAGAACCTCATATAAATTGGCAATTTGAAAGTCGATGTCCGTTTTCTTCTTTACTCCTTCTTCATTCTGTGTTACCCTCTTTCTTTCTTCTTCGTGCTGTTGTAGTGTTTGGCTGTTTTGCTAGAGTTTGCTGTTCTGCTTCGACTCGACTTCCATTGCTTTAGATCTTGATGTTTGCGACTAGTCTTTTATCGCCACGACTCTTTGTTTAATAGCTATATTGAATTTTGAAGGTATGGTGTGCCCCTTTTTGTTGTATAAATTAGTATGTTTGGTCTGAATATCAGTGTTGGATTTACATGTCGTGTTAATAATTGAGGATTGTGTTTTTGTTTATATAGTTCCGCCTTGTGTGGGGGGCCTGATGACTGGGTTTAGGTCACCTTATAATCTTAAGATGGTTGGGGCCTAATCATTTTTATGTGTTTATTTATATCTTACCACTCTTGTTAACGTGTGTATCTGGGCCTGATGGCGGGGGTTTGCCACCTTTATAATATTTATACATTGTTATGGGAATATATCTGTTGTTTTTCTCAGACCATGATGATTAGTATTGTCTTAGTTGCATCCCTACATGCAGGGGAAAAAAGACCACACGGTCACAACAACAACAACAACAACAACAACAACCAGGACGTGCTCTTCAGCGAGCAGTTTTACCTTACTGCTTTAGCCCTTCTATTAATTGTTATTATAATTACTCGTGGTTGTAGTTATGTGTTGCCATGTTTGTTAATGTGCTTGAGGTACCTTATTATGTTCATGTATGTGGTATCGATGTTTTTGTTGCGTACCTTGTCCAAAAATTCAGGGTATGTTGTAGGGGAATTAATTTTCTTTTGGTAATCTTGGAAACCGACTCGTTGATTATGGTATCTGGGGCAGGTGTTGAATACGTGGTCCAGTGTTTCTGCAGCAGGGCAATGTGGACCGTTAGTAGTTTTGTTCAATTCCTTCCTGAGATGTTTCCCAAAGCTTTTTCGGAGTAAAGTTTTTCCTGTTTTGATCCTATTAATAATTGGGATGTCCACGATTTCCAGGATTTTAGGTGTCTTGATTACCCTTGTGGCCTCTTTTTGCAGTTGGTATAAATGTCTGCCCCCGTTGGTGTTGTCCCAGAGCTGCTCCCATTTCTTGTCCATTTTGCTTCTTATCTGGCTATATATCTCATACACACTGTAGTTAAGTGTTTCTGTTACATTGTTCAGGAGACTGTGTTTCGCCCTTTATCGTTGCCAATCAGATTGATGTGAGAAGTTACCCATCTGAAGTCGATGGTTTGTTGTTTATCTTCGATCTCCCTGATGGATAACATAGTGTGTTCTAGCATATTTACTCTACTTTTTTACGTGCCAGTCTTTAAGGATTTGAGTACGCTTAGAGAGTCTGTTATGATGACGTACTGGCTGTGGTTTTGGGTCATAATCCATTTTAGGGCTTCATTTATTGCCCAGAATTCTGCTGTGTAGATGGAACAGCCATCCGGGAGTCTTGCACCAAATTCAACTTGTTGTTGCGGCACCACTATTGCATCAGCAGTTCTGTTAAGTTCTTTCGATTTAGATCCGTCTGTGTAGATTTTAAGAAATTCAGAGTAAGTTTCTTCGATGATTTTCTCGATTTCTGTTAGTATTTTTGTTGGGTTTTGTAGTTTGGATCCTACGTTCTGGGCAGACAGGTTTATTTTGGGCGTGTAGTTTTCCCCAAGGGGTATGATCTTTTCTTTTGTATTGTTCTGCTTGAATTCCGGATAGTTGAATTTCTTCACAGAGTGTGTATATTTTCTTACCTGCTGCGTGATTTAGAGCTCGTTTTTGCCTGAACGGAATGTTGCACTTTTTAATCATCATTTTGGTTGGGTTAGTGTCTTGATGTATTGAGTTTCTGGTAGCATATCTCAATATGTGCTCTTCTCGTCTGAAGTGCAGCGGTAGATCTCCGTCAGTATTTGTAGCTCCTCGAGTGAGATGTTAGGTAGAGTCCCCGTATATAGTCTAAGTGCTTTATATTGTATGCTGTCCAGTTTCTTAAGCAGGTCCTTGTTTGCTGAGGGATATACCTGGCAACCGTAGTCCAGTTTAGCCCTGATTAATGATTTGTAGAGCTTAAGCATAGTTTGTTGGTAAGCACCCCACGTTGTCCCCTTGATATTTTTTAGGAGGTTGATGTCTTGTTGAGATATTTTGATTAGATTTGTTATGTGCGTTTTCCATTTAAGTGTTTCGTTAAGTAGCATTCTCAAAAAGTATGTTTCTTTTAAGAATGGGATTGGTGTATTTTGTATGTAGAGTTTTGGGTATGTAGTAGGTTTCCTGTTTGTTGGGGAGAAAAGCATTCTTACTGTTTTAGTATCAGATATTTTGCATCCATAGTTGTCTGCCCATTTGCCAATGGCGTCTAGGCTTTGCTGTAGTTGCTTGATGTTGTTTTGGCTGTTGAGGTTGCCTGCCTTCCATATTCCACTATCGTCAGAAAATTGGAACAGTTCGACTAGTTTGTTAGCAATATTGTTGCAGAGGCTGTTGATTTTGAGGTTGAACAGTGTTGGACTTAATACGCTTCCCTGGGGAGTTCCGTTGTCCAGAGTGTAAATCGCGGAGAGTGCATCGCCTACTCTTGTTTTGATTTGCATCCCCGTTAGGAAGTTTGAGATCCAATGGTGCATTCTTCTTGTTATGCCGAATTGACTGAGTTTGGAAATGAGGCCTTTAGTCCAGACCATATCAAACGCTTTTTCGAGGTCTAAGAATACCGTAATTAAGTTCCTATCATTTTTCCGTTTGGCATTGAAGGCAAGTTTAATGATTGGTTCTAGTCAAATTAGCTGATCAATGGTGGAGCGTTTGGTTCTAAATCCACTTTGATTTTCAGTAAGTAGGTGGTTTTGTTCCAGGTGGTGCCTTAGCCGGGTGTTGATCATTGTTTCCATGACTTTTGCAGATGGTATTAGTCAAGGAGATGGGTCTATATGATATTATGTTTTTGGGGTCCTTTCCTGGTTTAGGTATGGCTATGACTACTGCTTGTTTCCATAATGTGGGTATGTTTCCAGTGTGCCATATTAGGTTTATCATGTCAAGTATAATTCTTTGCATATTTATCGGGAGATGTTTATGGATGTCGTAGCCGAGGTTGTCTTCACCTGGGGATGTGTTGTTTTGTTAAGTAGTGCTTTTCTCCATTCATCGAGGTTGAATGGGTCATTTGCTGGTGAGTCATTGTTGGTTTGGTCCGTGAATATATGAGGGAATTCTTCTTCGATTGCCCGTCTTTGCTCCATATTTTTTTGGGTATGATTGTTATTACTGCTGGAATTATTAGCAAAATGTCGTGCCAGCTGTTCTGATTTGTTCTGGTTGGTGTCGGTTCCTGATATTTTTAATAATGTTGCCGGGACCTTCCTTTTCATGGCTTTGACTTTTGCCCAGACTTCTTTAGAGTTGGTATGATGGTTGAGTGTGGAGCAGTATGCTCGCCATGAATTAGTTTTTGCTTCCTTTATTACTGTTCTTGTGTTGTTTTCTTTTTACTTATATATTATAAAGTCCGAAACTAGTTTTGTGTGCTTAAAACGGTTGAGAGTTTTCTTTTTTTCCTTGATGGTTATGCGGCAATTGTCTGTCCACCATTGTATACTATTGTGGTTGGATTTCCCGCTTGTTTTAGGTATACTGTTTGTGCCCTTCATTTATAGCCTGGGTTACGTTGTGATAGTATTGATTTGCATCGTTACTTTGAAGTTCTTCTAGTTGTATCTTGCTCAAGGCTTGTTGGAAGAGGTCCCAATTGACTTGCTTTGTTTTCCATTTTTGTATACTTACATTGCCCATATTATTACCTAAACAATCATGGAACGCGCTGACCTAAAAGAAACACTCACTCGCTTTTTACTTACAAACATTAATTACGATCACAAGCCCCACCGACTAGTTTGCTTATAGACACACTTCTATTTGTTTTTAACTTACTAACATATCATTGACATTTGAATTAATCTCTCTTTTCTAGAGTATCGAGCAGCCCTGAAAAGGGCTGTTTTTGTGGACGAGGAGTGATGGCAATCTTTTATTGTCTAAGATTGCGTCCCTGTCTGGCGGCAGGCTTTCCTACAGGATAGGGTCTGCTTCTTCGGAAAGAGAGAAGGAGAACCTTTTTGTGTCCACACGGCAGTCGACAAAACCTCTGCATAGGTCCTGCTGTTGCTGTTGTTGATGATGCTCTCTCCGCTGTTTCTGAAGTATATACTTCTCCGTCCATTCTTCCTTTTCTTTCTTGATTTCCTCTCTGAAGAGCTCTTCTATCAGGTCTTCAGTCACTTTCAATATTCCGACATTTCTCCATCTCAGGCTTCGGTATCAGGCTTTTGCCTGACACGATGTAAATTCACGTAAGCTTCGTTCAGCTTGGCTAGTCTTGAGCACATCTTCATAAGAGGATGAGTCAACAATGGATGATCAGACTGAATGAATTAATGATTAAAAATTATAGTCGCCTATGCATCATGTGCTTTTGCGACTGGTTAAGTCTCGAATGTCGAGAAAAATTTTTAATTAGTCGGAACCGTACGAATGGTGCCGCTATAGTTCCGTATTTATGTGTGAGTGTCACACTTCTTAATTAGTCTTTCTGGACTTGGCAAAGGTGGAAAGGTATCCAGGAACGGCACACCAACCCAAACGAACAATTCCAATCCGCCAACTAATAAGAGCCTTTTATTAAATCATTTAGTATTTCCAATCACAGCAAGTTGTAAAACCAGCCAAAGTATTCAACTTCCAATCAGGGGCAGCCTTTCATAGTTAGTATGTTTGAGTTAGCCCAAGTAGAGAAACTAGCCAAAGGTTTCAACATCCCGTCAAATTCAAGTTTACATTAGAAAATCAACCAAGGGATTCAACTGCCAATCAGATTCGGGTTTTCAAACCTGGTTCTATCAAATAATAGTGCATACGGAGTTTTTCAATTTTCAGTCCGTTTTCAAGTTTCAATCCGTTTTACCTGGTACGGTTAGAAAATCAGCCAAAGGATTCAGCTGTAGAGAATTCGAGTTTACAAATCTAGTTCTATCAAGTAGAGTACATACCGTGTTTTTCAATTTTCAATCCGTTTTACCTGGTAAATTTAGAAGATCAGCCAAAGGATTCAGCTGTAGAGAATTCAACTGCCAATCAGATTCTGGTTAACAAAGTGCTAACCGAGTTTTTAAATTGGGATCCGATTTTAGTTGTACAACCAAGCACATCACTCTAATAGCCCTGAAACGCGTATTTTAATTTCAGTCAAGTCTAGTTGTGCTAGTGGACATAAATAAATCCAATAATGTGTAAGCCACCTCTGCAATTGTGTCAAATTGTTTGAGTTTCGGAATTTTTTTACATCTTAACTGTTCCAAGAAATTCTAGTACGTTGTGTACGTTGTAATGCCCTAAAAATATTTTAATAATAATAATTATTATGTCTAAGCGACTTATAAACAATATGTTTTTTTGTAGTCATTGTTTGGTATAATAAGTTGTTAAGTTAGAAGCGGTGGTAAAAAAGGATCAAATTAGTTTATCGGTTTGATCGAATCAGGATTCTCTTAAATAATAGGTAAATTTTCTTTTAGCTCTAAGAAGGGCTTTTTATTTTCTCAGGTCGGCAGCCTGAAGGTGTTGCGGCGATTCACATAGTGCCATATATCTTCTGCCGTATGTTGATCTTCGTCTGCTTCATTAGGAAATGCCTCGTACCCATACATTCTTGTTAATGCAGTGGCATAATCCACAGGATAGTGAGCCGAATTTTCTGATAAGCCTTCGAGTAGTGTTTTGACAGGATACGTTGCGCAAAAAGTCATTATTGTGTATTGGGTCTTCTCTTCGGTTTAAGTGACCTCCAGGCCATATATTTTATCGAACTGATAAAGTGTTTAGCCTTTTTGGAGTCACTTAAAGTTTCCTTTAGACCCAATTATGCACAGCCTTGCTCAATCGTGACACCCTCTTCATTTTCATCGTCAGTGCTTTCTTCTTCCGATGTTGTTGATGTTAGCTTTTCTATGTTCTTCTCTTCTATCTCCATAATGGTGGTAGCATCACTTGTGGTTACGTCTGTTTGTGTTTCTGCATCCTTTTTTTTTTCGTTTGCTGCTGATCGCTGGTCTGTGTAGATGTTGTTATTCTAAACTCTGGGAGAACCTGTGTCTGGTGTTCATTTCATGTATACTGCCTAAGTTATTAGCGGGTGTAGCAGAGTGGTTAGCTGACTCTTTATGGACAGGATTCCTCCTCTGTTTATACTTCTTTTGCTATTTTTTTTTTTGGCTATACAATAGTCTCCCTCATCTCCGACACTTAGGTCCTCATCCTCATTGTTGGAAGTCCGATAGAAAACATCCTTATAATGTTTATAGTCGGAATGCAAGGATAGTTTGATTTGAGGGAGAGGGATAGAGAGAAGTCAGAGATCATGGTTCATCAAAAAAATGGTAAACAAACGACAGACGCATTTTCTTTTTTTTTCTTCAAAACACAACATTTTGTATTCAAATAACTAACAACCAACAACCAACAAATTTTTAAATAAACAATAAAATAAACTAACAAATATTTGTATCTAATAATAAACTATTTTGGACAAGGTTGACAACGTTGTGAAGTGAAGCAAGACTTCCACTGATGGCAGTAATCTTGGCCATTGATTTACACTACGTTTCCTAGCTAAAGACAAAAGATAACCATAATGGTCACAAAACCATCGATCTACTTTGTCATCGTTTCTGGAAGAATGACGATCAAAATAAGTCACTAAGTGTTCTAAAGAATATCCAAGACTGCGTTGATGAAGAAAATACACACAATATTGTCCACACACCATGGAGTCTGACCTTGTAATTTCACATTATTGAATCGTGTTGTCTGACCATTTCTTCTCATAAAGTCGATGATATCGTCTTTCAAAGGGGACAATTCACCATACGAATCAAAATACTCCACACAACCTTCTCTAGGAAAGTAGAGGGCTACCCAGTATGTTGCTGGGAGATGACTGTCGTCCTTGTTGATGACATAAGATTGATGGTCTCGAGGTTTGCGATGAGGCAGATCATCTTTAGCACACACGACAGGATTCCAAGAAGCAGTGTACGAACTGTGGTTCAAAAGCTAATACAGTTCCCAGGTATCCATTTTTGTGGGGTTTTTTTTCTTGTTGTTTTTTTCTTCACAGGTAATGCTAAGTCATCAGTTTAATCCTGACTTTTTGCTTGAAAATGTCTGACAAGTAACCGTTTCTTCGTTTCGTCTCTGCACTCTGAACCAAGAGAGCTTCGATGTGATGGATCTCTAGAGTCATCAGTGGAGGAGAGGAATGATACGCAAGCCTTTATACTACTGATGCAGCACGGCTTCTTCCGAGATGAGACTCCAAGCTTCGTCCATAAACTCGTCCAGTTTTTCTTCCTGATTCAACATCAGACATTTATCGTGTTGAATTTGACTGGGTTGATCGTTTTGACATCCAGAGCAGTCTTTTCCTGATCGATTCCGTAATTTTTTCTGTCGTGTTTGGCAAAACAGGAGACTATATGTTGTTCTTGTTCTGGCCATATGGACTTCATGACTATGTCTTTTTCGTCTTTGTTTATGGGTTCTTCTTCAACGGTATCCTCCCATAAAATTTCCATAGATTCTCCACCATTCAAAGAAGGATTACAGACTTCCATCGCTTCTAATAGTCTATAATGACTTCTGTTGATTTCTATGGTATTATCAAATTCGGCATACAGATGACGTTCACCGTCTCTCCACACGAATCTGATTTTATAGGGTGGAAATGTCCCTTGTCGCTGCCTTGGTCTGGAGTGAAATATGGTGTTGGTCCCTAGCTGTCCGGTGGCTTCAAACAGGGACAAGTACGATCTCAACTAATTCTTCTTGGCAAAGTTAGGTTCGATAGGTCTGGTACACAAGGTCTTGCCATCGCGACTGACTTCAGTCTTGGACAGGTTGAAAGGATTTTCACTGAAGATTCCATTGAAGGCTAAATTCTCGACGATGCAAATGAGTAAACGTTTGGGTAACTGTCCTTGGAACAGATGATCTTCTATCATGGAATGATGGTTAGCGGGAATGGTGAACGTTTTCACTTCCCCGCGACGTATATGTTACTTGGCGGTCGTTCTGCTCAAAGTGTGACTGATGTCGTTTCCCACTTTAGGTAACACGTCCACGCGTCGCACGTAGAATCTGGATTCTTGGATGATGGTTTTGTAATCGGTAACAGGAGCATCAGACATCAAATGGAAAGCGGCAAAATTAGACATCAAATAGAAAGCGGCACTGCTGGTATTCAGTCTCAGGCGAACATTCACACCGTTCAGCAAATACTTCTCTTGCATCAGCATGTCCATATGCAAACGATCCATCAGTTCTAAACTACGGCTCAGAGTAATTCTTTCTTTACGGCCTTTAAACCCCATATTGCTGTCATCAAAGATTTCAAACTTTCCCCGTAGGTCAGGTTTCCATACTACGCAGGCATCCAGATGAGTGTTCTTGGCCTCTATTCCGTACGTCAAGAGATTTTCCAGGTACGCTCGGTAAGGGTAGATATCCATGCTGCTACTGACCAGTTTATTATTCAAGTACAAATCCACTGAGCTGAACAAAGAATGAATGATATTGTTGACAGGTGGTACTTTGTCCTCGTCTTCTATATCGTTATTATCGATTCATTCGACTACGTTGACTTTCAAGTACAAGTAGTAGCTATTCAGATCGATGTAATCTTCAGGCTGTCCTTTGATTTCAAATTCGATGGGAGTTGATACTGAGTCCTTGACAGAGAAAACGGGATGAAATTTGACCCATTGGGATTCTTGCATCGTCATCATGGTGGGTGGCATGGTAAACAGATCCAGTTTCGATTTGGAACATGCACAAGTCTCTTGGTGCATCATTTTTTGTCACTGTGATTTTTTAATAATCAAAAACGTCTAAGTATTTTTTCTTTTCGTAGTCTTTGTAGCTTTATGAGTATGAAGGCTTCTGAAGGGATGTTTTCTTCGTCGTCTCTTTCTTCCTTGTCCTTGCTGTGGCACTAGAGAAGCAGAAATACCTGACTCGGCAGCTTTCAAGGTACGTTGAAAACGTTTCACGATGCTGGCTTTGGTTTCGAGATTCTCTGTGGTGAAACATTGAATGTCACGTTTCTTTAATTCTTTTTGGAAAGCTTGGTTCAGAAATTCGGTGCCTTTGTCGGCTTGAAATCAAAGAGGGTGCCGACCACTTTGTTTCAATACCAGTTGGAGGGCTCGCACTAATTCACGGCTCGATTTAAAAGTCAATGGCACCACCCAGGCAAATTTGGAAAATATGTCGATGACACAAAACAAATATTTTTAGTCACGATTGTATCTGGCCAAATGAGAGACATCGGCTAAATCGGCTTGCCATTGATGATCAATGCCCTCGACTCGGGTACGACTTCTGGAAAAATTTCGTCGAATGGGTTTGTATAAAGTGTAGGTGGCTTGTTCTTGTAATCATCGTTGCACTTGAGGTAAACGGAGACTTTTCAGACGGGTTTTGGTAGCACGAAATAATTTATGAAGTCCTCCGTAACCTGCAGGATGGGATGGATCGTAGTAAATGCTGGCTAACATTTTCTCCATTTTTTAATAAGTCACCCACTCTTCGCTGATGCTACTTTGGACGGGGCGAAAAGATGGTTTGGAAACGACTTTACGTGTCCGATGGGCCACGGGAGTAGAAGACGAAGTTATTGTGGTGGATGTGGTAATGGAATGGCTTTGGTCTTCGTATCTTTTTTCACTTCTGGTTTTCCTTCTTTCTTTTTCACTTCTGTCGAAGGAGGAGTGGACATTATCTTTGTAACCCAAGCTTTCAGTTCTTCTCGCTGAGGTGTGTGGGAAGGGGTCAACAAGGACGCTGAATCTTACTAGGAATGGGAGCTGCTGACGGTTTTTGAGAGACTTCTCGTACGTCTTCTTCCTCAGGCGTGTGTGGGGTTGCGTCTGTCTTGACCACTGTGGATGGTGGTGGTGTGGGCGATGGACGTTTCATCAGGGTTTTGAAATTTTTCAGAGTGGGCAGAGCTGTTTCGTCTAAAGCTTTCTGGTGAAAGAGTTGCAGTCGTTGCAAGAGTTGACCGTACTTTAGCGATTTTTCTGTTTCGGACAAAAAGTTGCAATCCATCAACGACTAATAATTCGTGTTGTAACTGGGGCATCTCAGTCAAATTCGGATTGGGATGCAAATGCGGGATCGCTAGTTTTCGTCCTTCCATTCGATTTCAAGGGTCACGTCAGAGATATTTGGACTCCAGAGGTCCCTTTTATCTTCTTGATCCTTTTTATCTTGCTCTCACGAGTCCTCACAGAATCGTTCCCAATACTCCTTTCAGCAAATTCCTCGACGTTGTACCAAAATCTTCTTCTTTTGACGAATGGGTATTTTCTTTTGAACCATTTGGCAAAGAACGTGACCATGTTTGACTAAGCATTGTTTCTGGTTATTTTAGACAAAGGTATCGTGCCTTTCAAGGCGTTCAAACAACATTCGCACACGGAATCGATGCCATCTTTCGAGGCAGTTTGAATGAATTTTTTTCGCATGGGTGAAGAAGCATTGGACAGAACGGACAACATTTTTCCATGTTTGACTAAACGAGGAGGCAGTCCTTTCCTTTTCTGTCCTTTGGGTTTACAAGACGGATGGTTTCTGATGGGTGACATCTTTGGGTGTTCAGGAGCACAAAAAGAAAGATTCCCCTTCTTTGCCTTAGGCCTTTCTTATACTGAAACGCGTCGCCACTGATTGTCTTTACGTCGTTTCAACTTGATGACAGGCATCACGCGTCGTGTAGGGGTTTGCAACGGACTAAATCTGCACAGTTCTTGCTTGGACAAATCCAGTAAACTCTGTAACATGCACGAGGTCTCTTGGACTTTGATTTTGGGAGAACTTTTTTGAGACGTGGGTTTCCATTGTTTCATCAAATGAGGAAGAACGGGTGTCAAGTTGGATTTGACTGGCATCACCAGCAACGGGGAAGTGGAAGAACCTGAGGCTATTGGAAACGTGGTTTGCGAATGTAAGGTTGTGTCCTGGCCGAAGTGTCTTTCTTTTTCTGGGGACTTTTATTTTTCTTTTCTTGTGGACTTTTGTTTTTCCTGGGCTGTGACCAGGTCTTAACACCGTTGCACTTTTTCTTCTTTGGGCTTTGTTTGGCTTTTCTGGGAGTGGTATTTTTCTAGGGGAGAACCTTGGGGGCATTAGGATACCATTTTAAGAGGGAGCGAATGATGACACCTTCGAGAGAACCGCTCCCGCCAGGTTTCAGAATGATTTGCTTTTTTGTTTGAGTGTCGATGCTGGAATCAGCCAGTTGTGTCAAGGCTACTTTGTTTCTCTCCCAAAAAAAAAAAGAAAAAAGAAAAGCGTTTGGTTTGATGAGGAATGTGAATAATACCGTGCAGTAATTGACGTGCTGTCACCGTAAACCATCGTATGACTTCTTTTAGACTGGCTTCTAAGACACGAGCACGTATTTTATTTGTGGAATATTTTTCGCGACAGATGCCGAACAATGCACAATCAATTTGACGGGAAGATGAGACTGTAGGGACAACATGTTTACGTTGTGTGAGACAGACCCAAAGTGTCTGAGTTTTTTTTATTTATAGATTTTGTTGTTAAGTCGACGACGGGACGTGTACAGGACAGGCCCTCCGTCTTGACACAAGTGGTGAAACAGATGGGTACGAGAATCGCAAATAATCTGGGATAGATGGTTTTAAATCAATGAGTAGATAGGCGTGTGGGGTTTGAGTGGCATCGTCGTACTCATGAGTCAGCCAAGGTGTTCCTAACTCCTTGGCTAAGACTTGAACTTGCGATTTATCTCTAGGGCTTTTAAACCAGACCACGTAATGAGCATTGAGACTGATGGTGCGATGGGCTTTACTTTGTTGAAACAAAGTTTGAGTAATGTAAATGACACTGGAATTACGATGATGCCTTTTATGCGTAAACCACAGTATGATTTCTTCTTCGTCTTCTCCTAACATGTCATTGAAAATGACCAGATGGGTTTGACTGGGGTCAGACACGATTCCGTTGTCTTCGTTAGGAATGCCTTCCACAAACACGATTGAATCGCCTTGACTTTTTCGCAAGAGGCTGTACGCTGAGTGCCACTCTTTGTAACATCACACGATTTTTTTTGCTGTGGACGATCGATCAAATGATGTTTATGTTCTATCAAACGTTTGACAATTTCGCTTTTGCCTGAACCATTAGGTCCGGCAATTAACGTGTTAAAGGGCTGACGAAGATACATGGCCTCCCAACTGGCACGATCTAGGTGTTCGTCGATGACTTTGAAAGTGGAGGAAGAGGGAGCAGAGACAGAATAGGTAGTCATAGTGCAAGGAATGTCGCTTTTGACACGAAGACAGACAAGACAAGAGGTTTTATACTTTTTCAGGACACGTTTATTGCAAGTTAAAATGGAACAACACGAAAGACAAAAATACATAAAATCCAAATGGTTAAGTACCCCCCCCCCCCAAGAAAAAAACCCATCAATGTGGAATATAAACAAGTCATTGTACAACATGTATTAGTAACAAAGATGTCCTAGGGACAGTGTGTAATGTTCTTACAGTCTGTACTTAGGGTAATGTCACACAGGTGTCCTCCGGGAATGGTTTTTCGGGAATGTCCATGACAGTCCTGTCCTGAAGGGAGTGGTTGTCCTCGGTGACGGGTTCTTCTAGCACTGTCACTAACACAGGTTTAAAAGTGATTTTTTTACCCTGGACGATTGAATGGAGGATCACAACTCTTGGGCATAATGGCCACTTCTTTGGTCCAAGCCTCAAAGCCCCAATTTGTTCAATCACGTACATCTGTCCAGTGAGGGTGTAAGTCACAAACTACACACACATCGTCATACACATTTTCGGTACCTAAAGGTTAACGAATCTTTTTTTCCCGTAGAGGTCGAGAAGTATCCAGATGAAAACGCAAAGCTTTGAACGAAATGAGTCTTTTGTGCTCATTTAAAGGGAGCACTTTCATGTTTTACTTGGTGGTAAAGAGTCCACAAGGAATCGGCTGGTAAACAAAATACCCAGAAAGGAAGTCACTAAGACACACACCACACGTCGACCCCAATTCAATGGAGACATTGTTGTATCACTTCTAATAAAGGTTGCGGCATGGTAGCTTGTTTTTGTACCTCTTTTTGTCGGAGGCAATAAGTGTACTTTCTGTACAGAGATGATTTTACTCCAGTGGCGAATCTAAACGGTTTAGTCACTAACTTCACATCATAAGACACCGTTTAGAAATTTCCTTTTCAACTAAGTTTACGTTGTGTAAAAAAAAATGGTAATCCTCTAGCTCTTATTCTGGAATTCGTTGCAGTAAGTCTACCTTGTAGTAAAAAGAACGAGTCAAAACAAACCAATCCTTATCGCCCACGTCCAGTTGAACAATATCTGACCATTGGAACGTTTTCAAATGAATCAGTCCTCTTATAGCATTCAGGTACCAGTGGTTTAAACACAGGTGACGTAACGGATGTAATTGTTCTTTGCGTTGAACTTTTATTTGGCCAGCTCTCGGTAAATGAGTTCTCTCAACTCCACAGGAAAACCACGAATTTTTCCTTGTAAAGTATCCATGATCATGTCATACTAAACCCTCCTTTTTGGAGGTAAAAAGTGTACTTTTTTAACCGCATATGTTTTAATTTAGTTCCGTACCAATACGATTTAGTCACTAACTCACACACCACACGTTGTACAGAAGTTTCCTCTTCAACCAAGATTTTTTGGTGTAAAAGATTTTGGTAATCCTGTAATTCGTCCGTTGGAATTCGGTTTATTAGGATCACCTTCTAAGTAGAATGAGTGGCATCCAAAACTTTATGAATCACACGCGAATCATCAATGTCCGACCAAATGAACACTTTAAAATTAATCAGTCCTCTTGTACCATTTAGGTCCCAGTGGTTTAAACACCGGTGACGTAACGGATACAATTGTTCTTTGCGTTGAACTTGTATTATGACCAGCTGTCGTCCTAACGTGGTATGATGATCACACATGATATGACTCTTAAATTCGTCTGTTTTCAATAGCGTAATAAAATAAAAACACATTCAACATTTTAATAGAAAATATAGGATACCTTGAAAACAAAATAGAAAGAATACTAGTCAAAACAGAGAGATATACAATGATGTTTTCAATCAAGCAAAGCAATGAGTGAGCTGTGTACTGGCAGCCGGTTCAATCGATAATATTTTAAACGAATATATAAAAAGATAAATTGCTGTAAATGTTAAATGTTTATGTAAAATTTTAATATAATCTTGAATGCTGGCTAAGTATCAGATAGTTGGACTAAATGTATTTTTGTGCTAATTTATAAAAATAACAAAATTGATATCTCAAATTACAGACCTATTACTTTAATAAGCTGTTGAGGTAGAGTGTTTACCGATATACTAAACTTAAGATTGTCTAAATTCCTTGACCAATAAGTTATTATCTGAGACCTAAGCTGGATTCAGGAATGGCTATTCCACAATAGATAATATTGTTCTTTTGTATAGCCTTATTGATGTTGCTAGATACGGCAAAAAGAAACGTTTGTTGATTTTAAAGTTCTTTTTGAAGAGTTTAATTATGGCAAATATTTTACTCAGTACGCACCAGAAGATAATATTGTAATGTTATATTGTAATGATGTAAAATCATGTGTCTGTGTGAATAATGAATTTTAGGGATTTTTTTTCGCATGTGAAAAAGGTGTAAGCCAAGAGGAAAGTTTTTCTCCATTACCGTTTTCTTTATTCCTAAATGACATAACATCCTTTTTTTTAATTAGTAAATGGGTGTACAGCATGTGCTGTACCTTCCAAACATACTGACCTTGTAAATATGCTAAATGTTATGTTGCTTTGATATGCTAATGACACTTTACTTGTGGCAGATAATTCTGCTGACGTACAACATACTCGTGACACGTTTAGTAGATACTGCAATAAGTGGAAACTAACAGTCAACACAGAGAAAAACAACTTATCGTATTTAGTTCTAAAACGAAGCATACATATTAATTTAAGATAAACAATGTCGATATTGATGTTGTAGGTGAATATAAGTACTTAGGTCTTATATTTCACAAGAATGGAAAGTTCTCCAACTACCTGAATAATCTAGTATCCATAGCTAATAAAATTATGCACTTACTAAAAAAGCGGGGATTTGTGAAATCTGATATAGCCGAAAAACTCGTCTTTCTTTCCTCAGAAGTATATTGAATGTCAAAAAATGTACCTCTCTATATAGGGTATTCAGCGAACTTGGTCGTCTCCCCATAATTATTAACATGAAAAGTCGTATAGTAAACTATTGGGCTAAAGTGGTAAGTGGTAATGAAGAAAAAAACATCTTTTTGGTATGAATACTCTCTTATACAAACACTTTGGTGATAATTTTGTATGCCAATAAATCGTTACGTGAAGTAACATCTATTGTAGATAATGTTGGGTTAAATTTCGTATGGAGATATCAAAGTTTAATAATCAATTAAAAGGTTAATAAATTTGGTAGAACGCCGACTAAAAGATCAATATATGCAAGATCAATATATAGGCAGCTACGTAATCTGAAGGTATAAATTATGGGTTATTCAAACCGAGTTTGGATTTAGAAACGATTAAATTCTTACCCAAAAAATATATGAAAAATATAATTAAGTGTAGAGCTGCAAATCATAGGTTTCCTGTCGAAACTGGTTGTTGGGCTAATGTTCCCTGTTACGAAAGATATTGCAACCTTCTCAGTCTCAAGAAATCGGTGATGAATATTACTATCTTTTATCTTGTTCTTATTTGCACGATGAATGACGAAACTTTATAGCTTACTTTTACACTTCCAGGACTAACGTTTATAAATATGACAATTTAATGAATACAGGTAACGTACGACTAGTGAAATTTTTGCAGGTTTTTAGATTGTGTTTTCTAAATATTGTAACCCTATTAAGCATTATGTAATAGCATCACATGCTAAATCGATTAATGTTCTTTTCTTATATATCACTTATGTTGTAACCTTTACAACCTGAATGTCTTGTATGGTCTTGTCTTGTCTTGCCTTGCGTTGCCTTGCCTTGCCTTGCCTTGTCTTGTCTTGTCTTGTCTTGCTATTGAATTTTGCCAGATCATCAACCAGAGATGAACACTTCTATATTTGATCAACCTATTATACTGCTTGTTAGAAAAGCATTTAAGGTTCAATTAATTCAACGACAGACGGATACAGAGTTGATACGTATCAATAAGGAAAACGTCAACAGAACCATCACAAAAACACACCGAGGTTCCGTCAAGAAAAAACATAAACGGGAATAGATTTTTCGATGTGTGAATATTTAAGTGACTCGTATAAATACTTGAAGAAAGTCATAATTCGGAAAACCCATCAATTAGGTTATGTAAAGGTTCAGCTTAACTTAGCTATCAATCACACAAAAAGAGCAGCGCAGGATGTAGAGAAGGATAGATACGGAGAATTTTACCATATTAAAAGATCTATAAACAGAAAAAATGGGTGAAAGAGATGATGTAATTGAATTTTTTTAAAACATTTTACATACTTAATTTAGACAGGATTTAAGCGAGCACACTATGTGGGTGTTTTAGAGGATCGACTACTTAACGGTTCAGATTGACAGGGTTCAGTCAATAAAATGATTGAAAAGCAAACAAGCTTGGATTAACATAAAATAATGCCGTTGATAGATATTTATGTTGTTAAATTTCCGATGCAAACAATGAGTGTTCATGTATTCTAATCGTCAATGGGTGTTCGTGTATACAAATCATCAATGGGTGTTCGTGTATACAAATCATCAAAATATAGTTTAGATACACTCATTAGTTCGACAGATGTCATATTAGTTTACAATTCTTAAAAAGCTGAATTAGAATATTTTATCTTCGAAAATTTGTGTGAAGTACCTAAAAACAAATATATTAAGGCAGTTAGTGTAACAGCCAAAGATAAAGGTATACACATTTTGATATATTCATTGTATTTGATAGAACTGGAACAAAATTAATTTATAGTTTTACAGAACACCATTATGTTGGCATAACAGATTTATCAATTTTTTTTATCATCACGAGTAAGCAAACGTAAGATATTTGTACAAATATGTTTGCTTTGTTCGATTCACATGAAAACTAAAAGATCAGAAAATACTATTACATCATATATTATTTGTATTACATCATATATTTAGTTGTGTTACATCATATATTATTTGTATTACACCATATATTATTTGTATTACATCATATATTATTTGTATTACATCATATATTATTTGTATTACACCATATATTATTTGTATTACATCATATATTATTTGTATTACACCATATATTATTTGTATTACACATCATATATTATTTGTATTACATCATATATTATTTATGTAACATCATATATTATTTGTATTACATCATATATTATTTGCATTACATCATATATTATTTGTATTACACCATATATTATTTGTATTACATCATATATTATTTGTATTACATCATATATTATTTATGTAACATCATATATTATTTGTATTACATCATATATTATTTGTATTACACATCATATATTATTTGTATTACATCATATATTATTTGTATTACACATCATATATTATTTGTATTACATCATATATTATTTGTATTACATAATATATTATTTATGTAACATCATATATTATTTGTATGACATAATATATTATTTATGTAACACCATATATTATTTATATTACATCATATATTATTTGTATTACATCATATATTATTTGTCAGATTCAAACATTAAGATCATTAATCGAAATGTAATTTATCACGATTCTGAACTTGTCATCGTATAATTTAGTATTCACCACAGATGTAATGTTGCAGCAGATAACACATTCCACCATACTCATTCTTTATGGACATCAATGGAATTATCAGGATATTGTTTGCACAATGCTGATATTGTATGTTTTAGACCTGTTGAAAAATTGTAACATAGTTTACTCACATGGGCAACGTGCATACTGTGACACATGCAAAATACCGGTCGTTGGAGCAAATTTATCTCGTATTTACCGTTCTTGAAGTTCGCTACGTGTAAGTGTGGTGAGTACTAATGTTTCTTTATATATATGTGTGTATATATATATATATATATATATATATATATATATATATATATATATATATATATATATATATATATATATATATATATATATATATATATATATATATATATAATTTTGTCAGGAAAATGTCTTCATTGTCATAGAGACTTTTTCAGCTGTAAAGGTGTGAAATACTTGTAAACGTTCTTTAATTTTCAACATTGGTGTCTTAATGATAGATTAGTTACTTCCGTTAAATATTTTGGCACTCATACATTTCCTTTTGGTCCGACAATGTCACAAAACAATCTTATCAGATTGAATGTAGTTTGATTTAGGGTACAGTCTTTTTTTAAAAATCTTAATCAATAATGTGGGTTGAATTATGTTTATTGTAAATAAATACATTATTATATTCTCGTGTGATTATTTATGTTGTAGATACATTGGTGTAGGAACATGGTTATCATACAATTTGCTATAGGCGCCCCGAGTGTCCGAGTGGTCTAAAGCACTCACCGTTACGGATCACTGCCATCTCACCTCTGTCTGCGTGAGTTCGAGTCTCAGGCTCCCCTAACGTTGATACGTGAGAAAGCCTGCCAGTAGCTTCCCGTGGATAGGTGGTTCTTCCCGGGGTTTTCAAGGGTTCTTTCTCCACCAATTATACTGGCCGCCATGTATAGCCTATCCTGTACTGAACAATTGCGTTAAACCCTACAACAACAACACAATCTGCTATAGTAGTTCATAATGGAGAAACGTTTTAACGTTTAATCAGGTCTTTTCATGTTCACACGTGCATAATTTGTATAGTGGTGTTTTGTGCTAGAATGCATTAGACCTTATGGTTAATTTATTACACTTACATTCATTTGTGCATATTTTTGATGTCTCCTGTTGTATAGGTTGGTCCGGTTCTGACGGATCAACGGTTTTCATATTTCAACATTTGTCTGCGCATATTTAAAGTTCTAATATATAGTATAATTCCTTGCATTACAGCTGGAAAGGCCTATTATAGGACGGTATATTGCTATAATTTCAAGTTCGTTATTTGAATGACATATGTAATAATTTCGTATCGGTTGATGAACGCTTTATTTCATACAAACATAAATTCATATGTATTGTGAACACATTATGATTTCATGTATTCGTGTTTCGTATGTGAATATCATAGCTTTACAATGTTTTAGTGACATCAGCAGAGACTCAGTATTCATTAAATTAACAGTTTCGTATCTCTCAAAGTGCATTAATGCACTATTTATCCATAAATCTGTGAAGTTCAGACTGTCATCTGTTTATCAAAGAACTTGTACAAGTGATCTTGATCGAGGGTAAATATAACAGCCATCAAGATTTCATAGTAAAACGCACATTAAGGATTGAAAGGATATAACATTTAAAATACAATTCCATTTGTAGATAGTTTTTATAGGTTCGCACGTCAGTCATTAGAACGGTTGGCTAAAATTGAGACCTTGAACTATTTTTAGAAACACTCAACCTACGTATTTTAAGAAGGACATTTCTTTACAAAGGCGTGTATAGTTCTGAACGCTTGAATGAAATATCTATAAAAAGTTATTTTGATATCAAAGTATCCAAACAAATCCGATGACGATTACCAATACGTGACCTCATACTTGAAATTCAATACACTCAGTAACCATAATGATTATAACGTGAGGAACACACTGCTGTTGTGGCACATTATTGAATTATTGAGTTAAACTACAAACTTGACCCAACTCATTATTAAAGTGGTCTTGACTTAGCCTGTGATGTTTTGTTAGATATATCAATTAGAAGCAACAAAATTGTCCCTTTGTACGTATCAACTTTTAACTCTGACCACTTACTCATTTGTCATCAGGATCACTCATTATCACATTCATATTTGAATCTTCGCTTCTGTCGTTTGTCTTCTTCCAGACAGAATTCGAACAAATGACGAAGCTGTGATGGACAGCCATCTCCCACCTCTCAACAAACCCCTCTTTCTGTTCATTTTCTAACAGAGTTGTACAGACTAATGTTTAAATGCAATTAATCGCTATAAAATGGTTATGTTATTTTGTTCTTTCAAATGCATGTTTACATGTATAGCGGAAAATTGAAAAATGTATTGTTGTTTGAATGTTTATCTGTGAGTATCAATATTTTCTTTTCTGTTGATTTTCAAGTGAATACCGTGTTGTACATTTATTATGGTGAGTACTTCTCAAGTCAACCAGATGCAACGATGACCGGTGTAATAATTGTTGGCACTCAATGTGTCTCATTTCGGTATGATTTTGAGACATAAAGCGGGAGCTCATTGCTCTTTGGTCAACCTTGTCGCGAACAAGTCTACCACTGGTTATTCCACAGATCAAAAAGCGCTCTGTTACCAGCCTTGCCGTGATCACTGCTCGCCACTGTCTAGAATAGCTTGCCGTCTGACTATTTATCTTGTCCGGAATGGGTCGGACTCTGACAGGGGTATCCTCCTCCGAAGCTGAAAAATAGAGGATGTTCGAAAACTTTAAAGTAGAAAGTGGAGGCATGATTGTCACATTGTTGTCTACAGTACAAAACATCCAAGGTGTTTTCCGAAAAGCCCTGACACAGCGATTAGTTTCTAGAGTGTTGAAGTGAAGGAAGGAATATTCACCAGACCACAAGCCCAGCTTGATTACCTCTGCGGGCTCTTGGTGTGCACCTGCATCTGAGGCGTCGGTATAAAGGAGGGAGTGATGTTCCGGCCCTTGAACTGGAAGTCAGATCAGAAGCCTGCCTTGATATTTACACTCAGTTTGTGACAAAATGTGGATGAAAAGGGGATCTCTGAGAACAGATGGTCCTAGAGTTGCCATGAATTTGCTATCAGCAAAATTTTCATAAGCCATTTCTAAAGCCTTTCTATGTGATCTAATTACGCTTCCGGTAGAGAGAGGTAAAGGCTAGCAGATAACGAAGAATTAAATAGGCAGCCATAAAAAGCACTGGAGGTTAAAAGTTGTGTACGAGCCTTCAGTTCTAGGGCCTCAAGAGATTTAACGGATAGAGGGTCCCAGATCACTGCCGAAATGCCAACTCTGGAAGCTCTTGAGTGCACGGAGGGGAGAGGGGCGAAAGGTTTAAGTGGCGAAACGAACGAAAGGAGACTCTAAATGAAGCTGAAATCAGAAACGAAAGCGTAGAAAAGGGACAGAAAGTCTGATTTAAATTGTGTCGCGAAGAACCTCTCCAAGCTGGACACGATTCGAGCGTCCAAATATCCCGCTGGGTTTGGACACAGATCTCGGGGAAATGAGGCGGTACATATTGATTACACTGGTCAACAGTGAAATCATTACTGACTTGAAAAGGCCCTAATCTGTAGTATTTTGGTGTGCCGAACACGAATATAACCGTGAAAAATTTGTATTGGCTCTCGTTTTGAAGATATTCATATACCTCATTTTCTATGTTTCACTGTGTAAATTTCTCCAGTAGGACTGCAGCAACATCCGGAATAATGATGTAACATTGCATAATACCATCATGCTCACATCATCCACAGTTGATTGCATCATTTTCTGATGCAATGCAATACTAATGCCATGCGGCTGCTGAAGTAAGTTGACGTCAGCAGTGTACTATACATGTGTAGGCCTATTATACTAATGCCAGGCGGCTGCTGAAGCTGACGTAAGCAGTGTACTATATAAAGCCCAATCAGATAGGTTCAGCATTTAAAATATTTTAGACGTTGTGCGAGACAGTTCAAGCTACTGTTACATAAAACTTATTATTTTATCCATTTACGTACAATAAAGAACAGTAATGCCTCGAAAGTGTGTTAATACCGCGGACAATTTTTGCTATATTTGTGGGGAAGTGACATTTGCCAACCAGAAGAAAAGTATCAATTCTCAAGTGAAGAAGGCATATCATCTTTACTTCGGATGCAAGGTTGGTGACCAAGACAAGCCTTGGGCTCCGCATATATGCTGTGCTACATGTACAACACAGCTTTCACAGTGGTTGAATTGCAAAAGGTCATCAATGCCGTTTGCAGTCCCAATGGTGTGGAGAGAGCCAAGCAACCACCTAAATGACTGTTACTTCTGCTTGGTTCCTCCTCTTTCCGGCGGAATAACGAAGCGAAAGAAGTCGAGAATAGTCTACCCAAACATTCCGTCTGCATTGAGACCAGTTCCACATGGTGAGGGACTTCCTATTCCAGAACCTCCAGCAGAATATTCTCTTGATTCATCTGACGAAGACAAAGGTGAGTCGACCTGTTCTTCTCCTGGTCCATCAGCATGCAGTGATCCAGATTTTCACTGTGGTGCATCATCAACCCCACACAGAATAACACAGGAAGAACTAAATGACCTGATTCGTGATTTGGACTTATCAAAGAACAAGGCAGAATTGCTAGGATCAAGACTCCAACAATGGAATTTTCTAGAAGAAGATGTCACAATTACTGCATATCGAAAGCGCCACCAGCAATTGGAGCCTTTCTTCAGAAAGGAAAGTAATCTGATATTCTGTTCCGATATTGAGGTCCTCATGAATGCTTTAAAAATCACTCATGACCCACAAGAATGGAGACTATTTGTGGACTCTTCGAAACTGAGTCTCAAGGCTGTGCTTTTGCACAATGGAAACATTCTTCCATCTATTCCAGTAGCGTATGCTGTCCACATGAAAGAGACATACGATAACTTAAGGCAGCTACTGAATTCCATTGAGTATAACAAGTACAGCTGGCACCTCTGTGGTGATTTGAAGGTAGTTGCCCTTTTAATGGGACTGCAGCAAGGATATACAAAATACATGTGTTTCTTATGCGAGTGGGATAGCCGAGCAAGGGAAATGCACTACATGAGGAAGGAATGGACTCACAGGCAGAATGTAGCCATTGGAGAGAAGAATATCCAACACCCAGCTCTGGTTGAGGCTCAGAAAATCTTGCTACCACCCCTTCACATCAAACTAGGTTTGATGAAGAACTTCGTGAAAGCCATTGACCGGACTTTGCCAGCATTCCGATACCTGCATGAAAAATTCCCTCGACTCAGCGAAGCAAAGATTAAAGAGGGAGTTTTTGTGGGTCCTCAGATTCGAGAGCTTTTCAAAGATGACCGGTTCAACAACTTGCTGGAAGGTGACGCGAAACAAGCATGGAATGCTTTTCGCCTAGTTTCTACAAACTTCCTCGGAAATGTTAGGGCAGAAAACTATAAGGAACTAGTAGAAGACATGTTGATGAAGTATAAGAAACTTGGCTGCAATATGTCTCTAAAGATTCACTTCCTTCATTCCCATTTGGATTTCTTTCCTAGCAACTGTGGTATTGTTAGTGATGAACACGGCGAACGTTTTCATCAAGATATCGCAACAATGGAACAAAGATACCAGGGAAAATGGTCCACTACAATGCTGGCTGACTACTGCTGGACACTCCTCAGAGATGCTCCCGAACAGCTGTACAAGAGACAGGCGAAGAAATCTAAGATGTAGTCAATGACTTGATTTTTTATAGGTAGGCTATTACAGTTGACCTTTTACTATTGGAATGCATTTCGTTATGTAAACATTAATTTCTTGCAGATTACAAAAAAACTAGAGCCAATTTTGCAATTTGACTGTCATATTCGTGTTCAGCACATAAAAATTGATAAGAATTGACTAATTTTATTTCAGTAACATGACTTTTGTAAAAATTTGTTGTCCAGTGTTACTGAGATATCAAAGGTCCACACCTCCTGCTCCATCATTTAACCCGTAGCGTGAAACGATGATGGAGACCCAGTCGAGAGAATCGCGAACTACCGACTGATTCTTCTCGAAAGTCACACATGGCAACTAAAATTGACAGTTCGTCGTCCTGTCTTCACCCTCGAGGGAAGACAGGATTATTTCGTCTCATTTCCCTCCTTGGATAAGAGTGCGTTACGACTGAGGGTTTTGTTGTCCCGTTTCCGCTCTTGGTAGTGGATAGTGCGCGAGTGGGGTAGCGAAAGTCATTTGTTGTTTCTCTTCCTGGAAAACCGTTATTTATGCTTGACGAAGGGCAGGGGGTTGCCCTCTCCTCTTGCCTAACAACGATGCCAGAGGATACAGGGGTATCTACGGCGGAGTCACGGCAGCGTCATTTATGGTGTAAGAAAAGGAGACATGGCCGACGTAACACCAAATGATGGTAGTCCCCAAGCCTTCTAGGAGTTGAACGGGAACATCAGTATCGAACGGGCATGTATCAGTTCATTTATGAGGGGACGAAAATTGACGACACGGTTGTTATTCAGGTCTAATTCACTGTGAATTGTTTGACCTAGTATTGACATCATTGGTGTCTCTTTGCGTCTTTGCATGTAAAGACTGAACAAGACAAATAGCAATATGTTCCTGAATATTCTGTACCTTTTATATCTATTTAACGTGGATTCACGCTTTTCCAGGAGTATCTTATACTCTGTAAATTGTACCCTTCTGTAATTGTTTGTAATTGCTATATGCATTGTACGAAACAAAGTCTCCATGACAACTGACAATGAATGAAGCAAGCACACATAATAGACATTACAGTACAGAGCTGTTTAAAAAGTTTTGAATATTAGTACGCTGTAAAACAATGTTCTTTGTTAGTACACAATATACCAGTGCATCCACTAAAAGTACTCCCACTTCCTCAGTCTGATTATCCATTTAATAAATTGCATTTTGTATTGGCTTACTGGCAGTGTTGTTCAAACACTGAAAATCAACTTCCAGTCACATGGCGTCTAACAAATCGACAGAGTTTTGACTGTTTCTTTAATTAGAACTCAAAGGTGCATATGTAATTGTATCAAATTCAGTATATGCTTGAACAGTTTTCTGGCCATTGATTGAAACCGCTCCGATGGCCTAGTGGTCAGAGCGTCCGCCTCGGATGCGGCAGGTCATGGGTTCAATCCAGGGCCGAGTTATACCAAAGACTTACAAACATGGTACAAACAGCTGTCTCGCTTGGCTCTCAGCATTAAGGTGGCCCTCTACGGTTTTGTATTTTGCATAGGTTAGGATTTTAAAGAAAAAGAATTTCCCCGGCTTTCCTCACTGGTTATACTGGCTATTTAAAAAAAGACCTTGTATATCTTAGGTATAATTCAAAGAACATTTAATTCCCTTTATTTTGGTGTATGATTGATGGGTGTACTATGGGTTATAGAGTATACAGCTTGGCCTTACTTCAGATGTGCACCTTTCAAAAAAGTGCTAGCTCTACTTGGTCATTTTCACTTCCTGAAGTTCAGAGGAAAATTGTATAAAAAAGAGCCGATAACTTTTGTTACATTTTATGTATTTGGTAATTCATTCATTGCACTTTCAGAAGCTGGTATTGTCTAGTGTGGCAAAATTTATTTTCCCTGTTTTAATAGCTGCTATGTATAGTGTACTTTAGACTAATTCAGGCTGATTTTTTAACACAAGGGAGCAGTCATTTTAGTTAGCAGCGTGTTTAAATCATGTAAAATCTCCAAAAGTACAATATCCAAAGAAATATCATCCACATTACATTAATGTAGCATAGAGGTATGCAAACATTCTCTCCACTGTGCATGTTTTAAATGCGAACTACTTCACCTTACATACGTCACTCTTTCAAAAGTACATATTAACTGGTGAGCGCCCCCTAAGAGATTATTGTTAGGACTGGTCGGCCTGGTGTCAGGATAATGTGATTGGGTGGGACAGCATGCTACATGTCTGCGGCATGGTGCCCCAGGTCTAGACATCACTATAAAATGTCACACTGCAGACATCGGAGCGATATGACTGAAAAATTGTTAAAGCTACGTTAAAAAATCAAAGGCACACACACACACACACACATTCTGGCCATTTAATCATAATATATAGCACTGCAATTATGCACGATGTGTAACTCAGAGTGAAGCGTTTGGTTTAGTTCACCTGAAATGCAGTAATACAAAGAATCAAAATGTACACCCTGTAACGAATCGGTCAAGTATATTTTGTTTTCAGAGAGTGAGCACTCTTCTGATCTAAACTGCCGTTTTCTCTTGGAATTTTAATTTCCAGTTTTTTCCCTAAACGTATTTGTGATTGCATAGTTTTAGTTGTAATCTCTGCGTATTCGTTATACTCGTTGACGATGAAAATGTAAACATTTTTGGCTATAAAAGTTCGTTGTCTGTCAGGCGAATTGGGCAAAAGGAACTGGAATGATCCGCTTGAAACACTTCTCCCATATCCACTGTTGATGGAGAACAAATAATAAACTTCAATAACGTATTTAAAAACATGTTGCGTGTACCAGTAAGGGCAGAGATTAATATACTTCGGTATATATTGTGTTGGTGATGTCTTTTGTTTCGCTTCACATATTGTTATTGTAGTTTGCGAAAAGTAGACAGCTTGATTAACATACTTGGATTTCTTTGAACAATGTGTTTTGGATATAAAACTTTACTGTTCGGTGTTAAATATTTTGTCAGGTAAAATTGCATGTACTATCAGATACTTACCTGGAAACTGACTATATGAATATGGACTGATCAGGCTTACAATTCATGAAAAGTCCATAATAGCGAAACATCTGTAAACTTCAAGAGCTTTTTTAAAAGCATAATGCATGAAACTGTTTGGACAAATGTACGTGTTATTGGATAAATGTTGTTCACGAATCTACTAAGTATAAAACGACATGTTGTGAGTTATCCAACTGGAGAACAGACTAGCAAGCAGAGAACCCTTTGATTCTCTTTCCTCTTTTATAGTTAATAAATTCTTCACTGTAGGTGGACTCTCTCCGTTTTGAAATATGTCCTGACATTCCGCAAAGACAGTCTCAACTTGTCTTTAAGTGCTGATCAAAAGGTTTATTTCTGTATAGTACTTGCATCTTAAATTTCTCAGGAACCGGTATTTTTTGTACGGAGCTGCATCGGTCTGTTTCTTGTTTCAAAAAGAAATATTTCTCATAGCTCCTTTCCAGTCTGGCCTGCAACAGCGCTTAGTACTATAATAACCTCTCTGCCCTTTCCTCTGACCTTGCTCTTATCATCGAAATCAGTGTTTTGCTTCTGATTTTTAAATAATTTCTTTAAAACTGCTTTTACTCTTCTGCCATGTAATGTCTCGTTTTTATCAGCATTCATCAGTGCCATCTAGCGAAATATTTGAAAACTTGCGGCAACTTTGAAATCATTTGTGAAGTTGACGGTATTTTTGTCGTCCATTTAACGCGTGTACCTGCCATATCATGATCATCACATAAAATATTCAGGGTTAAAAGCACCACATCCACTCTCAGACATTATTCGGTTATTTAATTAGGGAAGATTTTATCACTGGTAAATGGACAAATCACGTGTGGGAAAAGAATTAGGAATTTTGGGTGTGTCCTAAAATTTAGAGAAGAAAAAATATAGTCCACACAGACAAAAGAGAACAATAGAAAATAGTTATTGGATTGGAAATATCAATAGGTAAAGAGTAAAAGTCTGACAGGACACGAGCTAGATAAAATGGACGCGAAAGAAATAAAGAAAATGTATCAGATCATTTCCAATGCTATAGTTACAACCAGTTCTAAATAATTCAGTTGTTGTTATTGGTACGGTGAAATGATTGGGTAGCAGATTTCTTTGAGCGATACTTTAATTCAGAATCCTCCACAGGAAGAAATTAGACATTTTAAATTATTCAACTCTTTCTAGTGTTCTTTCTTTCCTTTCTTTGAAAACATCTAAGTGTTTTATTTTTTCAGCTTGATTTCACTGGCTTGTGCGATCAATGAAAGCAGTTTCTATTTTGTTCAAGGTCACTGAAATAAAATAAAACCCAAGGAATGGCACGATCAACATCTAAACCGTCTTCACTCACACCATTGGGTTTTGTAAACTTAATCGCGTCAACAGACAACAATTGCGCATTTTTAGTTTCACTTAAAATTTGACTTTGTTAATGTACAGAATTTCTACTTTTTGACAGCAGCTTATTCAATTTTTATCTTTTGGTAGCTTTATATATTGTATTTAATAATGCGTTCTGTTTTCGTCTCTACACTTCTGAAATTAAAATTTATTTTCATGTTTCAATATCTCACGTATGCCTTAAAGCAATGCTTTCCATAACCCGTTTTGATGAACTCAGTTATTCTTTGTTTTTATTTCCCATATTTGTATTCATTGTTTTCATTTACCCATTTAAAATTCAAGTTATGTTACATCATTTGAAGTAAACAAATAAGTCCGTTTAAAGACCCCAGGATCCTAAACAGAGTAAAAGAAATAAAAAAGTAAGTTGAGTAAAATTTAACAAATACTTTACTTCGAAAGAATACAAAGTTTAAGCGAACTTACTTTTTTGTGAATTAAATACCAAATAATCCTAAAACTTAAAGTCTAAAAGTATAGACTGTTCCAAATGATATACCAATAGCTTTTTATCTGCCGATGTACCAATAACCTTGATGTGTTACAATGATATAATTCATTACAATATTTGAATGAGTCCAAAATAATCCCCAAATGGTGTTTATATCAAAACGTTAATGAGCATTTTGTAACTTCACTTAATGGATTAAATAACGATGTGCTCAAATCGTATCTGAACAGAACTAAACGTGGTTCCAACAAAGACTGATATAAAAATAGAAATTTATAATTATGTTGACAACACACCCATATAAAAACCTAAGACACAATACAATTACCAGAATGTGGACCATTTTGTCATTAAATTCGCAAACAAGTTCGCTTCTACAACCTTCTAGGGTCATCGTCAAGACTAGATCTTGAACTCAAACCCATACAGACACCTATTTATTACTTACAAACAAGATAAAAATCAGGTACGCACTAACACTGTATTCTCAATCATGGACAAAATTCAAGCACACAACAATTTTTTTTCCTAACAGTCAACTTAAAAGTAAGCTTTGTTCCACTTCAAATTTATATTTATCTAACCTTCCAAATTTCATAATATGTATATGGATTGAAACAAAGTAAGGGTGAAAATGAAATTATCTTTAGCAAAGAACTCATACTATCCATTAGAAGACTGACTGATCCTATGACCAACCAAAACTATTGCAGATAAAACAATCTTCCAGTTGCCTTGACCTTGGTCCTATCAGCGTCAATTTTTACTGGATTTTGCGTCTATTCATAAGTAATCCCAAATATGTGGTTTGCAAATTCCAAAAAGATCAATTCAGATTAAATTTGTATTGCGGAAAACTATATTATATACAGACTGACAGATCAATAGATACGATCATTATTTCTCTGTTCGTGTCGTACGTTTTGTCGGGGCAATACAAGTTTAATTATTTCAGTACACTGATAAATAAAGTAAAAACAGCGCGTAAAGTAAGTTGAATTTAAATGAATAATTTTGGATATATATATATATATATATATATATATATATATATATATATATATATATATATATATATATATATATATATATATATATATATATATATATATATATATATATATATAATGTATGTTACTCTTTAGGATTATGGATTGTAAGGGTCATTTGCTAATTAATATATTAAATAATATTATTATGTATGACTTGACTGAACTTTAAAATGGCGTAATTCTTAAAACAGCGTGTAGTTTCGAGGTAATGCAGCCATACGTTTATTCCAAGTAAACATCATGTAATCTGACTTCAGGAAATGAGTTCTTGAAAAACTAAGCTGACCAGATTCCTAACTGGCTAGTGGTTAGAGTACTAGACCTTATCCGGGAATGAATAATCGATCGTCAGTAGTGAAAGGGGGCGCTTTACGGACAATGGGAATTAGCATTAAAAACACCCTTGGGTCACTTTACGGACAAGGGAAATTTAACATGGAGAAAAATCGTGGGTCACTTTACGGACAAGGGGAATTGAACATGGCAATAAATCGTGGGTCACTTTACGGACAAGGGGAATTGAACATGGCAATAAATCGTGGGTCACTTTACGGACAAGGGGAATGGAACATGGGATTTTTTTTTTTTAAAAATTTAAAAAAAAAATTAAAAAAGGGGTAGGCAATTCAAAGACTATCTCTTTTCGAGAAATATGGCTGGCCCTGAAAAGGGCCTTTGGGTTTTATGTTAATGTATTCATTAACATAAATGGCACCGCATTGGTCTTCTTCTTGTCCTTAGGCTGCGTCTTACTGTTGGTCCGTACATCAGCACTCTTTTCAGGCATCCTTGTCTTTCGACGTAGATCCTACGTATCCACAGGCTGGTGTTTGTCCTGTGGACAACGGTCCACTTGGATCGGACATACATGAGCAAGTCTGTCCGAAACATCATGGAAGACACAAGGGTGGATGACTCAACTGTAGTCCACATCTTGAAGCGACGAGAACAGGTGAATCAATGCATTGAACGGCGCTTATTTATAGGTACAGAAAGGATTGAAACGGATTGAGTTCATTCACCAATCCGAACACGCGTTACAGAATTCAGTCAGCTCGCATCCAATCCGAAGAGAGCAGTCTGTGACGTCACGTAGTCAATATAGATTCGCTAGCGCTTGTGTGCATTCAGTCTATGCGACAGTGATTCAACATGACGGAAACTCAGAAAACGATCCATTGGGGTGCACCAGCAGGGGAGACCGCCCAAGGGAACCCGGACTTACTTTCAGAAGAGGTGAATTGGGATTTTGTGGATTTTCTCTCCTCGCAAGAATTTGTTCCGGAACCTTCGTTACCTTCTTCATTACCGCAAGTGGAGAATTTTAGACAGAGACAGAAAGAAGAATTGGAGAAATTTATACAACGACAAAAGGAAGCGGAACAGGCTTTTCTCCTACAGCAACAGCAACAAGAAGAAGAGGTAAGAAAAAAACAACAGCAAGAAGAAGTAGCAGCAAAGAAACAAGAGGGTGAAAATCAAACGGTCACGGTACTGTTGGACATTTTAGCGGAGTTAAGAAGTCTGAAACAAATGTATCAGACTTCTTTATCACGACCGAAGAGAATACGACCTTCCCGAGCTAAACACGTCAGCCCTGTGACTAAGCCTACCGTACCACCCTTAGTGATTTCAACCCAATCATTATCATCATCATCAACATTACGCAGTCCAGAAGTAGGCCTTGGCCGTGGCAAAGGCATAAGGCAGTTAAAATTGATTGCTTAAACTCACCCCTACACCATGAAGAAAAAAGGCCCTTTTCAGGGCCACCCACATTTCTCGAAAAGAAATACAATTTCAATTTGCCAATAACTCAAAAAAAACTCACCCATGTTACCCTTTTAGTACGTGTCTGTGTATGAGTGCGTGAGTGTAGCTTCTTATTTTAAAATCACAACTCAAAGACACTTACCTTATATCATTCATTTATTCTTTTCTCCATTTTTTACAATCCAATTCACAATTTATAACACAACACTTTAATAAAGAAAAGTTCATTAATTTCTTCTTTTCTCCTTGTTTAGTCTCTCTGTTTTTTGAATTTCTTCACCGTCACACTCTTTTCCTCTTCTTCCTCCTCGCTTTCTTCCCTTCTTCTTTTTTTCTCCTGTTTCTTTTTCTTCACCTGTCTTCTTTCTTCCTCAGAAGAATCCCTCTCTTCCTCTGAAGAATCCCTCTCTTCTTCTGAAGAATTCCTCTTTTCTTCTGACTCCTCTTGTTTCTTTTTTGGGCAATCTGGAGACCAATGTCCTTTTTCTTTACAGTAATAACAGGTATCTTTACTTTTGTCTTTTTTAGCTCCTGTTTTTTGACGGTCTGGACACTCTGAAGACCAATGCCCTTTCTTCTGACAGATATAGCAAGTATCTTGACTTTTATCTCGAAAGGAAGGAGAGTAGTCCGTAGGCTGGTCTGAAGAGAATTTTCTAATGACCCCTCGCAAAGCTCTGACGAAACGTTCCATCTGGTTAGTCTCTTCCATCGTTGTGCTCGGCTTGAGAGTGAAATGAATAGTGAAAGGACAAGACACACACCCTTTTATATACGCTGGTCTGCTATGACTATAAAGTAGTTTATGGTGTTTGAACTTGAGTCATTTGACTTTTTGCTTTCAAGATGAAACGATCCCATTCATTCGAAAAGAAAGAAGAAGAAGAAAGTAAGAGGCAGAAACGTGATCTCTCGCCTCGTACCAGGGCTGAAATCTTGGCACAAATTCATGCCAGTGATTTTGAAGAGGACATGAGTGAACCAGAATCCGAACCCTCTAAACCAAGTTCATCACCCTTTGTCAACCCTGAAAAGTACTATTCCATTCGAGAGACGGAAAAGCGCTCCTCTAGAAAATTTAGAACCACGGCTTACAAATACACGGTTAAGTTTAAAGATTTCAAGGCTGAAGTGCCGTTAGAGAAAGCAGAAGGGTTCATCACCGAGGTGTGGGATTCTTTGCTCACTGCACTCAAGCGACAATGTCAACCCGAAGAAGACGATCGCTTGAGACTTTCCATAGATCACGACAGCTTGAAATCCCCTGTTTGGATCGAGTTTAGCACCCCTGCAGAATTGACTGCTTCCAAAGTCATGGACAAGATTCAACACGTACAACAATCTAATGATCAGTTTGACATCACCGATGGTAAAGCCACACTGGACATGACCCACGTCTCTCCTCCTCAAGGGACAGGACGCAAAAAGATGTTATTGGTGGACGACCTTCGCAACACCAAAAAGAGTCTTGTCCGAATTAACAACCCTCATGACCAGATGTGTTTAGCCCGTGCCATCGTGGTGGGACGAACCTATGCCAACAAGAACGACACGGTAGAATGGAAAAGAACCTGGGACACTATTCAACGTTCCGACCGAGCCAAACAACGAAACGAAGCAGAACTCCTGTTACAACAAGCTGACCTGTCCAAAGACACACCCTGTGGTATTCCTGAGATGCAAAAATTGCAAGATGCCCTAGCTCCACGATACACCTTGAAAGTGCACCCTCAAGAAGTGCGCGGACCTCTGTTGTTTCGAGGCCAAGACTTTAAGGACGGAAAATACATTCACCTTTATCATCACGATGAACATTTCGATACCATTACCAGTATCACTGGATTCCTGAGATACTGTTATTATTGTGAGAAATGTGACCATGGTTATAACAATCGAGAGCAACACAAGCATTGTGGATCGAAATGCTCAGGATGTTTGGCCTCTTCACCCTGTCTGAGCGAAGGGCAAGAACCAGTGCCTTGTTCCACTTGTCTGCGCACGTTTGTCAGCCCTGCCTGTTACCAACAACATTTGAAGACGCAAGGTTCACAGAAGAAATGCGCTTGTCAACTCCTGAGATTGTGCCCTACGTGTGGACAAGGCATACGTACCAATAATACCAAGGCACACGTATGTTCAGGAAAGAAAAAATGTCACATTTGTCACCACATCGTGGACTTGGAACACGAATGTTACGTGCAAAAATACCAACCCCCACCAGAGAAAGAGGACGGTCACAAGAAGAAAGGCAATTTCATCTTTTTCGATTTTGAATGCATGCAAGAGACTGGCATTCACATTCCTAATTTCTGCGTGGCTCATCGAGCGTGCGAGAAGTGCATTCAAGAACCTATCTTCAGTCATTGCCCTCACTGCAGCAAGATTCCCGGAGGGCGTGAAAAAATCTTTCGGGGACCCAACACGTTAGCCGATTTTGCCCAATGGGTCTTAGACCCCGTCGACAAGACGTGGAGCCAAGAGGACATCGAACGTTACGGAGATTGTCATCGTCATGCCACGGTGATGGCTCACAATTTCTCCGGATACGATGGACAGTTTCTTCTCAGATATTATACGGAACAAGGCACCGAGCGTCCTAAAGTGACTTTGAACGGAGCCAAAATCATTTTCATGCAAGTGGGACAAGTACAGTTTAAAGATTCGATGAGCTATTTGGCCATGCCTTTGAGTCGAATGCCTAAAATGTTTGGAATGACAGAAATGGCTAAAGGGTACTTTCCACACTTTTTCAATACGGAAGCCAATCAACACGCCGTTCTACCCCATTTACCCGAGGCTCACTATTACGACCCCGACAACATGCGTACCGAACAACGAGAAGCTTTCTACGCTTGGTACCAGATTCACGCCTCGGACCCCTTCGACTTTCAGGAAGAAATGCTAAAGTATTGTCGTTCCGACGTGGACATTTTACGGCGTTGCTGTGGAAAATTTCGAGAACTGTTCATGGAACACGGAGGGGTCGATCCTTTGAAAGAAGCTTGCACCATTGCCAAAGCGTGTTCCTTAGTGTATCGACAACGATTCATGCCTGAAAAGACCGTGGCTGTCATCAGTCCTCAAACGACCCACTTTGTCAAACGTCAATACTCGGTCAAAGCCCTACGTTGGTTACATTACTTGTGCGACAAGGAAGACAAGTGGATTCAGCATGCCCGCAACGGAGGGGGCGAAAAGACCATCGGAACGTATTCGGTCGATGGCTGGGACTTAGAAAACCCCAAGATCGTGTACGAGTTTAACGGTTGCTTATTTCACGGATGTCCCGTCTGTTACCCTGACCGTGGCACTAAAAATCAGTTTTTGCAACGAACCATGGAAGACTTGTACCAGGACACTTGTCAGCGACGCCTAAAGTTGGAACAGGAAGGATACCAAGTGGTGGAAATGTGGGAACACGAATACGATCACCGCTTGAAAACCGATCCCGAGTTTAAACGCCTCGTGGAAAGTTACCAGTTCATGGACCCGCTGAACCCGAGGGATAGTTTGTACGGAGGAAGGACCAATGCCACCTGTTTGCTGTACCAAGCTGACGAAGAGAAAGGAGAAGAAATCAAATACTTGGACGTGTGTTCGCTGTATCCCTACGTGTGCAAATATTGTCGCTTTCCTGTAGGGCACCCGCAATTGTTAACGGAACACATCGACCTGAAAAACATTCGACAATACGAAGGCTTGATCAAGTGTAAAGTTTTGCCTCCCACGAACCTATACCATCCCGTCTTACCTCACCATTGTCAAGGCAAATTGATGTTTCCCTTGTGCCGTACTTGTGCCGAAACGTGCAACCAAGACCAAGCTTGTCAGCACAGCCAGGAAGAACGTGCCTTGACGGGAACCTGGGTCAGCGTAGAATTGTTCAAAGCTATGGACATGGGATACCAACTGTTAGAAGTGTACGAAATTTGCCACTTTCCCAAGACACAACAATACCGCAAGGGTGACCCCACGCAGAAAGGCATTTTCGCCGACTACGTGGATGCCTTTTTGAAACTGAAGCAAGAAGCCAGCGGCTATCCTTCCTGGTGTCACACTCCCGAAGACCAAATACAATTCAAAGAGAAATACTACGAACAAGAAGGCATCACTTTAGACCACATCGAGAAAAACGAAGGCAGGCGATCGTTTGCCAAAGTGATGTTAAATTGCTTGTGGGGCAAAATGGCACAACGACCGTGTTTACCCAAGACGGAATATTTGACAGAACCTTCCCGCTACTTCCAGATGATTCACGACAAAACCAAATACATGAAACACGTGGACGTCGTTCGAGAGAATTTGATCTTGGTCAATTACGAAGAAGATCTGGACTTTGTGCAAGACGACCCTTTTGGAAATGTCATCATTGCGGCTTACGTGACAGCCCATGCTCGCTTAAAATTGTACGAAGCTTTAGAACTGTTAGAAGAACGCGTCCTGTACTTTGACACGGACAGTTGCATTTACATCCATCACCCGATTCAACATCACCCTAACATCGAAGGAGACCGTTTAGGAGCCTGGACAGACGAACATCCCGACGACAAGATTCTAAGTTTCGTCAGTGGCGGTCCCAAAAATTACGGCTACGAATACCGGGACAAACAAGGAGAAGTGCACACGACGTGCAAAGTGAAAGGACTGACTCTGAATTATCGTACCAGTCGAGTGGTCAACTTTGGGGTATTGAAAGAAGCCTTGCAATCGGGAGAGGATGGAAACTTTAAAGTGACCACCTACCAACCTAACAAGATTGTACGTTTACCCACTCACCACATCGTCAGTCGACCCTTGGAAAAAGTCTATCAAATCGTGTACCAGAAGCGAGTGCGACTTCCCAATCACTTTACGTTGCCGTACGGTCACGTCGGTATTGGTCTGTATATAAAAAAGGAACCCTAGGCAAGATCGATAGTTCATTGTGACTACCAAGACCGAGCGAACAAGATGAATACTTTGAAAAAGACATCGTTCCAGTTTGGGGATTGTAAAAAAGTTGTATCTTCCTCTAGTGTGACTAATATTGGATGGATAAGACCCATGCATTGCGACGGAAAATGTCCGGAAGGAAACTGCGATTGTCCATGTGGTTACCATTGTAATTGCGTAACGGAGTTTGCAGACGAGTGCGATTGTGAGCCTTGCGATGGGACCGATGCTGTACCTTGTGACCTGAGCGATGCCGTAAAGCATCATGGGAACTTTAGTACCCCTACCCCTGTCATGGAAAGTGATGCTGTGCGTGTCAAACCTGTGGGATGCGAAAGCGATGCTGCTCGTCCTCTTGGACATTTTACTGGGTTTCGTTTTAAAGGGGAATGTCGACCTTCACGTTTACCTCCCTACGGATGTCATCCAGCCCTGAGCAAACTCCTACCCATTTCACTCAACCCTCATCGAAACGAACCTGTGAAAAACGAATATTCGTTTCCTGTGCGTTTGTCGGAATACTGCGACTTTGAAAATCGTCTTCAATCGTTCAAAGGAAAATGGCCAAAGTATCTGGGAGGACCGACCCCCGAAGAATTAGCCAGAGCCGGATTTTTCTACTTGGGCGAAGGAGATAAAGTCAAGTGCTTCAGTTGCGGTGTGTCACTTCACCACTGGGAACCGCAAGATTCGGCCTTCGTTGAACATGCTCGATGGTCACCGAATTGTCATTACTTACCCTTAGTGGGACCGAGACATTGAAGTAACTTTTTACCATAATCATCTGTTCATGGATACTTTACAAGAGAACATTCGTGCTTTGCCTGTGGAGTTGAGAGAACGCATTTACCGAGAGCTGGTCAAAATACAAGTGAAACGTAAAGAACAATTGCATCCGATACGTCACCGGTGTTTGAACCACTGGTACCTGAAGGCTATACAAGGACTGATTCAATTGAAAGTGTTCCATTGGACAGACATTGATCAACGACCTTCTGGTTATAAAAAGGAATGGTTTGGTATGGACGATTGTAGTTACTACATTGTAAACGTACTGCATCGAATTCCAGAGGAAGAGTTAACGAATTACAAACTTTTTGAACACAATGTCAACTTGGTGAAAGAGGAAACTTCTGAACGAATTGTAATGTGTAGATTAGTGACTCAACGATTTAAATTCGACACTGAAGTGAAACCATGTTTGTGCAAAGAGTACATTTCTTGTGTCAGACCAAAGAGGATTTAGTAATGACCTATTCATGGATACTTTGCTAGAGAACATTCGTGCTTTGCCTGTGGAGTTGAGAGAACGCATTTACCGAGAACTGATCAAAATACAAGTGAAACGCAAACTCAAAGTGATTCATCCGTTTTTAAATTATGCTCTGTTCCAAAGTACAAGAAGACTGATTATGAGTGGATATTACATTAGGCACATAGTTAAACGAGGCTATTGGCTACCACCCAGCGATTCCAAAAACAGTGTATATACTTATGGATACTTTACAAGAGTACATTTTGGGCTTGCCTGTGGAGTTGAGAGAACGCATTTACCGAGAGCTGGTCAAAATACAAGTGAAACGTAAAGAACAATTGCATCCGATACGTCACCAGATCTTTAACCACTGGTACCTGAATGGTATAAGAGAACTGATTCGTCAGAAATTCTTTCAATGGTCAGACATTGTTCAACACTTTGAGGTCGCTAATGATCGACATGTTCATGATTATGGTTACTTCGAGATTCACCTAGTGCAATGCATTGAGGAAGACAAGTTAAAGGATTACCAACATATTTTACGTGGAATCTACTTAGAGGAAGAGGAAACACCTAAACGAACTCTGACGTTTCGGTTACAGTATGCAAGATTTAGATTCCCTACTGGAGAACGAAGATCTCTGGCTAGAAAGTACGTCTATTGCATCCGAAAAAAAGAGAATATAAAAACAGGCTGCCATGCCACGGTTTATGTCACATGTCATCCAACAGATTCCGTGGAAGGAACTCAATGACCATATTCAAACCGTGGATCATTACCATCGATTATTACAAGAACTGTATCCATTCAATTTTGGACGACAAGTGGTGTGTGTCTTAGTGACTTGTTTTCTGGGATTTCGTTTACCAGCCGATTCCTTGTGGACTCTTTACGATCAGTACTTACCACCTCCATGGCCTTAAATGGTCACGAAAAACTCCTTTTGTTCAAAGCCTTGCGTTTTCATCTGGATACTTCTCGACCTCAACAGGAAAAAAAGATTCGTCAACTTTTAGCGACCCAAGACGTGTATGACGATGTGTGTGTAGCTTGTGACTTACACCCTCATTGGACAGATGTTCGTGATTGGAAAAAGGGGGGTTTTGAGGTTTGGACCCAAGAAGTGGCCCAGTATGCACAAGAGTTGTTCAAGGAAAAAAGTTACTTTTCAACCCGTGTTAGTGACGGTGCCAGAAGAACCCGTCACCGAGAACAACCACTCGCTTCAGGACAGGACTGTCATGGACATGCCTGAAAGGTCATTCCGGGAGGACACTTGTGTGACAATACCTCATGTAGAAACTGTAAGAACATTACACACTGTCCCTAGGACATCTTGGTTAACCAAAACATGTTGTACAGACACTTGTTTATATTTCACTTTGATCGCTTTGCTGTGTTTTATATTCCTGTACATCACTATTTGGGTTGTATTTATTTTTGTCTTTCGTGTTCATATTTGAAAAAAAACATTCAATAAACGTGTTCTGAAAAAAGTATATAAACTCTTGTCTTGTTTGTTTTTCGTGTCACAAGTGACATTTCTCATACCATGGCTACCTCTGCTGTCTCTGCTCCCTCTTCCTCTACTGTCAAAGTCATCGACGAACACTTAGATCGTGCCAGTTGGGAGGCTTTGTATCTTCGCCATCCCTTTAACATGCTCATTGCTGGACCTAGCGGTTCAGGCAAAACCGAATTCGTCAAACGTTTGATCGAACATAAACATCATTTGATCGATCGGCCACCTCAACGGATCGTGTGGTGTTACAAAGAGTGGCAATCGGCGTACAGCCTCTTGCGTGAAAGTCAAGGCGATTCCATCGTGTTTGTGGAAGGCATTCCTAAAGAAGACGATGGCATCGTCTCTGACTCCCGTCTAACCCATTTGGTCATTTTCGACGACATGTTAGGAGAAGACGAAGAAGAAATTAAATTGTGGTTCACGCGCAAAGGGCATCACCGTAATGCCAGTGTCGTTTACATCACCCAAAATTTGTTTCAACAAAGTAAAGCCCATCGCACCATCAGTCTCAATGCGCATTACGTGGTCTTGTTTAAAAGCCCTCGAGATAAATCGCAAGTGCAAGTCTTAGCCAAACAGTTAGGAACGCCTTGGCTGACTCAGGCGTACGACGATGCCACTCAAACTCCACACGCCTATTTACTCGTCGATTTGAAACCTACGACCCCCGAGGATTTGCGATTTCGTACCCACTTGTTTCACCACTGGTGCCAAGACGGAGGGCCTGTCCTGTACACGTCTCCGTCCTCGACTTCATTTCACTCCCCATGAAAAAATCTATAAAAACCTCAGACCCTTTTTCGTCTGTCTCACACAGTGCGAACATGACGTCCCTTCAGTCTCATCTTCCCGTCAAATTGATTCGTGCCTTGTATGGCATCAGTCGAGAAAAAGATCCACAAACACGAGCCCGTGTCTTAGAAGCTAGTCTCAAAGAAGTCTTACGATGGTTCACGGTGACGGCACGTCAATTACTCCAAGGAATCATTCAGATTCCTCATCAAACCCAACGCTTTTTCGATCGAAACAAAGTCGCTTTGGTCCAACTGGCCGATCCCCGCATCGACACTCAAACCAAAAAACAAATCATTTTGAAACCTGGAGGGAGCGGTACTCTAGGAGGGGTCATCATTCGCTCACTCTTAAGATGGGATCCTAATGCCCCCAAAGTTATCCCCAAGACAAAAGTCCAACGAAGCCCCAAGAAGAAAAAGAAAAAGACCAAGTCCCCAAGAAGAACTTCTCCAGTGGCGGGACCCTCGTCTTACCAGACACCACCACCATCACCCCGGAAAAAGAAAAGAAGCCCCAAGAAAAAGAAACAGAGAAAAAGTCCTCAAAAAAAGAAAAGTCCACAGAAGAAAACTAGTCGCAAGAGAGGCACTTCGGCCAGGACGCAACCTTACACTCGCAAGCCACGACCTGCCACAACGTCTCCGGCAGCCTCACGTTTGTCCACTTCTCCGTTGATGTCACCAGGAACTGAAGAGTACTTGGAGACGTTGATCACACCAAGAACTTCTCCGTTGATGACCCCCAAAAGAACTTCCCCAGTGGCAGGACCTTCCAATTTAGCAGCAGTGGCTGCTGCTCACAAAGTACCTTCTCCCAAAATCAAAGTTCAAGAAAGATCGGGCATGTTACAAAGTTTACTGGATTTGTCCAAGCAAGAACTGGCTCGATTTAGTCCGTTACGTACCCCTGCACGACGTGTCATGCCTGTCCTCAAACTGATAAAACGTAAAGACAATCAGTGGCGACGCGTTCCAGTATAAAAAAGGCCTGTGACCGAGTAGGGTATCAGTGTCTTTAGGTGCTCCTAAAGACTCAAAGATGTCACCCTCCAGAAAACCCCAAGGAAAGAAAAGGAAAGGACTACCACCACGTTTAGCCAAACATGGGGACCTGTTATCTGTCCTGTCCAAAGCTTCTCCACCCCTACGAAAAAAACTCATTCAAACGGCCTCCAAAGAGGTCATCGATACCGTGTGCGAATGTTGTTTGAACGTTTTGAAAGGCACGATCCCTTTGTCCAAACACCAGAAACAATGCTTAGGCAAACATCGTCACGTTCTTCGGAAAATGGTTCAAAAGAAAATTCCCATTCGTCAAAAAAAGAAGATGTTGGTCCAACGTGGAGGCATTTTACCTCTCTTGTTAGGCCCCATACTGAAAGGAGTCTTGGGAACCATGTTGGGAGGACTGATGGGAGCAAGATAAAAAGGCCTTCGGAAGTCCCAAGATCTCAGAATCGACCCCTGACAACCCCATGGAAGGACGAAAACTAGCTTTAGTGCCTTACAAACGATGGATGGAATACCATCGGTGGCAAGAACAACGCACCCCGCATTTACCTCCCAATCCCAATTTGAGCGAGATGTCCCAGTTACAACACGAATTGCAATCCTTGATGGATCGCCAAGATTTGTCCGAAACAGAAAAATCTCAAAAGTACGGTCAACTCTTGCAACGACTGCAACTCTTTCACCAGAAAGCTTTAGACGAAACAGCTCTACCCACTTTGAAAGATTTTAAGACCTTGATGAAAAGTCCAGCACCATCACCAGTACCAGTACCAGTACCACCAGTACCCGTGACCAAGACAGAAAAAGGAAAAGAAGAAGAAGAAGAAGGATTTCAAACTCCACCAGAAAAAGTACGCAAGTTAACAACACCACCTACCTCCAGAATTGGATGGATTAAAAAGATGATGGCCACCCCTTCTTCCTCACAAGAGAAAAAGAAAGTGAAGACAGAAGTGAAAACAGAAGTGAAACAAGAACCGATATCCCCCGCTCAGACATCCTCCTCATCTTCGACACCTATTGCTGGCCGCACACGCAAAGCCTTGCAATCCAAGAAAATACCCCAAGAGAAAAAGAGTAGCCTCTTCCAAGAGTGGGTGCCTTATTAAGACACCAATCAACACAAAAAAATGGAAAAAGTCTTAGCTAGCATTTACTACGATCCCTCCCATCCTGCAGGTTACGCAGGAGTTCAAAAATTGTATCGTGCTGCCAAAACGCGACTGAAAAGTCTCCGTTTACCTCAAGTGCAACGATGGTTACAAGAACAAGCTACCTACACTTTACACAAACCCATTCGACGCAAGTTTGCCAGAAGTCGCACCCGAGTGGAAGGCATCGATCATCAATGGCAAGCCGATTTAGCCGATGTCTCTCATTTGGCCAGCTACAATCGTGGTTACAAATATTTGTTTTGTGTCATCGACGTCTTTTCCAAATTTGCCTGGGTCGTGCCTTTGACTTCCAAATCGAGCAGCGAGTTAGTGCGAGCCCTGCAACGGGTGTTGAAACAAAGTGGCCGTCGCCCTCTTCGATGGCAAACGGACAAAGGCACCGAATTTCTGAACCAAGCTTTCCAAAAAGAATTAAAGAAACGTGACATTCATTTTTTTACCACCGAGAATCCCGAAACCAAAGCCAGCATCGTGGAACGTTTTCAACGCACTTTGAAAGAACGCATGTGGAAATATTTTACGCATCACCACACTCTGAAGTACATCGACATCTTACCGCACCTGGTGCAAGCGTACAACCAATCTTACCATCGAAGCATCGGACGTGCCCCGCAAGACGTGACTCCCGACAACGAAGTGCTGGTGTTTGAGCGCCTGTTTGGTACGTCCCCGACGAGGGCTGTCCCCAAGAAAAGTGGAGAGTTGGCCGTAGGAGATTGGGTGCGCATTGGCAAAACCAAACGCACTTTCGACAAAGGTTACTTACCTAACTGGACGACCGAATTGTTTCGCGTCACTGGACGAGTGCATGGCCGTCATCCTGCCGTCTATAAATTGGAAGACATGAACGGAGAAGTACTCAAAGGAACGTTTTATTTGCCCGAGTTACAACGTGTCACCAAAAAAGAAGACGACGTGTACGACATCGAAAGCATTCTCGAACGCAGAACCCGTAAAGTGGGCAAACGACGTGTCAAAGAAGTCAAAGTACGTTGGAAAGGATATCCACCCAGTTTCGATTCTTGGATCGACGCTTCGCAAGTCATCGACTATAAAAAGAAGAAGTGACCATCATGCCCTTTCACACAGCAGACGCAGCTACGTCGACCAGTCCTTCTTCCCCTAGTTCTTCTGTGCAAGATTTACAAAAACAACCCTTGTGGGTGTGGTGCGGAGAACGTGTGCCTAAAACGCAAATCGTCTTTTTCTGCCAAATCTTCGTGGTGTATTGTGTCATCGGGGCAGCCATCGCCAATTTGAGTTTGCAACAAGGAGACAAACAATTGTGGACCATTTTATTGAGCAGTTGCATCGGTTACCTGCTTCCCAATCCGTCCCTGAAATTCTCCTCGAACGGGAACGTTGTGTCCAGTGCCAGTGTCAGTCACCACTCCAACAACCACAACCAGAACCCCATTTTGGGCGGAGACACGCCTCTGACATCCACTAACCCCTCGGACAGCCACAGAACTCTGGAATTATGAGTCACCAAAACCAATTTTACTTAACCTTACCCAGTGACAGTTCCATGGAGGTGTTTCCCAACAACACGTTGTGCTGTTACACGGCCAAATTACCTCAAGCCATCCCCTTAGATCACGAAGCCCATTGGGAAGTGGCTTTAGTAGAAATGATTCACCCGACCCAAGTCCTCAATGTCGTTGCCAATCAAAATGTTTTTGATGTGGAAGTTTATGACGAACAAATACAACAGTGGATGGATACCCATAGCAAATATAAGCATAAAACCCCTAGCACAAAAAATCTAAAGTACACCATCTATCACTTGTTCGTTCCCCAAGGGTATTATTTTAGTGGTCAACATTTGGTCAACACCATAGCCACCAGGTTTAATGGCGTGTTTGGGGAAGCTTTTAAGAATGTCAAGAACAAAACTGTCACCCTGGAATACCACAAAACAGCTCGTCGCTTCCTGATAAAATTTCCTGAGGATAAAATCATGGGTTTCTATTTTTGTGATGAATTGTTTGACATGTTGGGCGGTGACATGGAGATGAGGAAGAGAGTAGAACAACAAAAAAAACCCCCCGAATTATCAATCATTTACGACAACGAGACTTTTGGCCAGTATTTTCGTACCCCGGTAGAACTGAACCAAGGACAGAATTTGATGTTCGTGTATTCCGATGTGGTGGAATACAACGTGGTGGGACACACCTCCGTGCCGTTACTGCGTGTCATTCCTTTCAAAGTGGATTCTGCCGCAAACGCTGACGAGGAAGGTGGAAACACTTACCACGTCCACCGCGAATTTGTCCATCCTCACTATTTGCCGGTCAGCAAGTCGTATTTGGACACGGTCAACATTACTATAAAAGGAGATCTGGGACAAAATATTCCATTCACCAAAGGAAAAGTCACGGTGAAACTCCATTTTCGAAAACGGTTCTCTCACGACTCGTAAGCAAGTCATGTATCCAGTGTACCGAGGGGTGGCTCGACAGCGAGGACACGGTTTAGGAGATATGTTAAAATCGGCCTTTCGTTCGGTGGCCCCGGTGTTGAAACCGATGGTGACACGCGGATTGCACGCCTTGAAAGATGCGGCACTGACGCAAGGCAAAGAATTTCTCCAAAATGTCATCATCGACAAACAAAACCCTAAAGAAGCCTTCATGAGGGCAGGCAAAAATGTCTTGCTGCAAACGGGCAAAGACATTTTGGGCCGACGAGACACACCTATAAATGCCCTGCACGCTACCGAGTCAGGCATTCAGCAAGGACAAGGCAGAAAGAGACGACGAAGAAAACACCCTTTCACCAGACTTCAAGCGAGAAAGGCCAAGAAAAGAAGAACCGTTCGAGACTTAGACGTTTTCGATTATTGAGACACAGAACAAAAAAAAATGATGCACCGAGAGTCTTGCGCTTGTTCCAAGACGGAACTGGATCTGTTTGCCATGCCCCCCACCATGATGACCATGCAAGAATCTCAGTGGGTGGAATTTCACCCCGTCTCCTCATTGACCGATTCCGCTCCCATCGAGTTTGAAATCAAAGGACAGCCCGAAGATTACATCGATCTGAATAGCAGTTACTTGTACCTGAAAGTCAAAATTCTAGATAAGACTGGAGGTGCTATAGACGATGAAGCAGTAGCTCCCGTCAACAATTTCATGCATTCCTTGTTCAGTGGAGTGGACTTGTACTTGAATAACAAACTGGTCAGTAGCAGCATGGATACTTACCCTTATCGTGCCTACCTGGAAAATCTCTTGACGTACGGAATAGATGCCAAGAACACTCATCTCAATTCCTGTGTAGTATGGGAAGCTGACGAAACAGGCGAGTTTGAAACATTCGAAACTGATCCATCAGCCAAAAAAAACAATGCGGGATTTATAGAACGAAGAGACAGAATCAAAGGAGTCGACAAAAGTTTAGAACTGATGGACCGTTTGCATTTGGACATGTGGTTGCAAGAGAAATATTTGCTAAACGGAGTGAATGTTCGCCTGAGACTGAATCGGAGCAGTACCGCTTTCCATTTATTGGGTAATGCTGACGAGTACAAAACCAAAATCCTAGAAGCCAGACTCTACGTACGCCGTGTGGAAGTGTTACCTAAAGTGGGAAACGACATCAGTCAGACGTTGAGCAGAACGACCGCCAAATATCCCATACGACGAGTGGAAGTGAAAACGTTCACCATTCCTGCTGGACAGCGATCCATGATCGAAGATCATCTATTCCAAGGACAGTTACCCAAACGTTTGATCGTTGGTATGGTCGAGAATACAGCCTTCAACGGAGCCTTCGCTAAAAATCCTTTCAACTTTGAACACTTTGACGTGTCTAAGATCGAAGTCAGTCGCGATGGCAAGACCTTGTGTACCCGACCTTTCGAACCTGACTTTAAAAACAAGAATTACTTGAGATCGTACTTGTCCTTGTACGAAGCCACCGGTCAGTTAGGAACCAACACCAGTCACGGTATTACGTACGAAGATTATGCAGGAGGCTATGCTTTGTGGGCGTTTGATTTCACTCCAGACCAAGGCAGCGACGAGGGACATTTCCACCCTATAAAATCCGGCCAGATTCGTGTGGAACTTCAGTTTGCAAATCCTCTGCCAGAGACAGTGAACGTCATCCTGTATGCAGAATTCGATAATACCATAGAAATCAACAGTTTGAGAGAAGTCATTCTAGATTATTAGAAGCCATGGAAGACTGTTATCCCTCTTTACCTAGTGGAGAAACTTTAAAGATGGAATGTGAGGAGACCGTGGAAGGAGAATCCCAAGACGAAGAAATTGTCATGATGAAGTCGAGATGGCCAGAACAAGAAGCCCATTTAGTCTCCTGTTTTGCCAAACACTTGGTCGACAAAATGACGGAATTGATCAAGAAAAATTGCTATGGATGTCAAAACGATCATCCCAGTCAAATTCAACACGATAAATGCTTGATGTTAAGTCAAGAAGAAAAATTGGACGAGTATCTGGACGAAGCTTGGAGTCTCATCTCGAACGAAGACGTGTTGCACCAGTGGTATAAAGACTTGCGTGAACATTCTTGTCCACCATTAACCACTCAAGAGATCCATCGTATCGAAGCTCTCCTGAATCAGAGTGAGGAAACAGAACGAATAACCGTTTATTCGTCAGACATTTTCAAGCAAAAAGTCAGGATCGAATTGACAACGTATTATTACCTGTGAAGAAGAAGAAAAAACACACACACACACAAATCAATGGATACCTGGGAACTTTATTACCTTTTGAACCACAGTTCGTACACTGCTTCTTGGAATCCCGTCGTCTGTGCTAAAGATGAACTCCCTCATCGCAAACCTAAAGACCATCAAGCTTACGTGATCAACACGGACGAAAGTCATCTCCCAGGAACCCACTGGGTAGCCGTCTACTTTCCTCAAGAAGGATGTGTGGAATATTTCGATTCGTACGGATTGCCCCCTTTGGAAGACGATATCATCGACTTTATGAGAAGAAATGCTCAGACCACCCGATTCAATAATGTGAAATTACAAGGCACAGATTCCTTGGTGTGTGGACAATATTGTGTGTATTTTCTGCATCATCGCAGCCTGGGCTATTCCTTAGAACATTTAGTGACTCATTTCGATCCTCGTTCTTCTGCTAGAAACGATGTGAAAGTAGATCGATGGTTTTGTGACCATTATGCTTATCTTTTGTCTCAAGCTAGGAAACGTAGTGTCCATCAATGGCCTAATGATTTCCAACAGTGGAAATCACAATTTCATTCACAACGTTGTCAGCCTTGTTTAAAGTAGATTGTATTTGAAGAAAATTGTTTGATGTTATAGTGTTGGATTATTGTTAAAAATGTTGTTGTTTAGTGTTAAGTGATTTTTGAATAAAAAATGTTGTGTTTAGAAAAAATGCCTTTGTCTTTTGTTTAGCTAGAAGAATGTTGGATTGATGCTCTTTCATTTCTTACTATCCCTCTCATGAACGTTGCGGCTCGAAAACCGTGTGGGGGATGTTTTCCTTCACGTCCGCGCTTTCACTTTAAGAACCGGGTTGTTCCCAGTCTAGCCATCCATTGTCGACTCATCCTCCTAAGAAGATGTGCTCCAAACTAGCTAAGCTCAACGAAGCCTACGTGAATCTGCATAGGGTCAGACACAGTCTGATACCGAAACCAGAAGAAATAGAGAATGTGAGAATGTTAAAAATCACTGAAGACCTGATAGAAGAGCTCTTCAGAGAAGAAATGAACAGGGAGAAAGAAGAATGGACAGAGAAGTACAGACTTCAGAGACAGCAGCAACAGCAGCAACAACAGCAACAGCAGCAACAGCAGCAACCTGAAGCTGACAGAGGCTTTGTCGATTGTCGTATCGACACCAAAGAATTCTTCTTCTCTTTCCGAAGAAGCAGACCTATCGCCAGAAAGTCTATCCTCAGAGGACATCGCATTCTTAGAAACTAAAAAAAGAATGCCATAGCAAAACAAAAAACAGCCCTTTTCAGGGCTACCCAATACTCTAGAAAAGAAATAACTATTAATTTGCCAATGTGTGTGTGTGTGTGTGTGTGTGTGTAGGTAGAGTAGTGTGAAAATAAACACTAACTCTTTCTTAAGATATTGTGAGGGTATGTGTTTGTGTGATTGTGTTTGTAAGTGATAAAGTAGGTTGGTGTGGATAGTAGATTAAAATGATGTTAGTTTTTTTGGGGGCTGTTTGAGGTGTAGATTTGGGGTTAGATTGGATTGCTTTGCGTATGTGGATAGTCTATTGAAGTGATGGGTAGCATAAAAAAGTGAGCGAGTGTTTCTTTTAGGTCCGCGCGTTGTTTTTTTGTTTTGGTCATGATCTAGGTAAGATGAATTTTATGTTATTAGGGGGATGTTTTCCTTCACGTTCGCGCTTTCAGTATAAATTGAAACTCGTTCGGCAGTCCAGCTACCCTTGTTGATTGATCAACACCAAAAATGAACACGAGACTGGAGAAACTGTTGGAACTTCATGTGCATCTGGAATATGCCAGGCGCATATTAAATGAACTGGCCGCTGAAGCCATTGTCGAGGAGGGAAGGATAAGAGAGGAGGAAAGAAGAAAAAAAGAAGAGGAGGAGAGAAGATATAAAGAAGAGGAGGAGGAAAAGGAGAGAAGAAAAAATTTCAGAATCCCAGAGAGTGAAAATTGGGATTCTGAAGCGACATATCCTGCCTCTGCTCTCTCCCCCCAAAAGGTAAAAAGTAACTGGGGGATAAGATGTGTATGTGGTGCCAGGCCTGGAAGGTGCCACCATTAACCAGGTGTCCATGAAGTTCCAAACAAAACAGCCCTTTTCAGGGCTACCCAATACTCTAGAAAAGAAATAACTATTAATTTGCCAATGTGTGTAGGTAGAGTAGTGTGAATATAAACACTAACTCTTTATTAATAGTGGAAGTGTGTGTTTGTGTGTTTGTGTTTGTAAATGGTGAAGTAAGTTTGTGTGAATAGTAAATTATGGGTTTCTTAGCGTATGTGAAGAGTATAGTTAGGGTTATATTATATGAAAAAAGTAGGGGGATGTTTTCCTTCACGTCCGCGCGATGTTGGGTCATCATCTAGGTAAGATCCATTTTATGTTTTAGGGGGATGTTTTCCTTCACGTTCGCGCTTTTCGTATAAGAACCCACAGTATTCGTTGTTCAAACCATTCTGCAAAGAATACAAAGAAGATGGCGTCAAACCAAATGGACAAATTGCAAACCTTGCAAGACGTTTTAGACAACTTAGGAATAATGGAACAGATGCTATTAAGACTGGTTGAAGACCATTATTCCTATAGTCCCCATCGTGTGAAGATGGAAATTAACAACTTAAGGAAAGCAAAGGACAAGATTAGTGGTGTCATGAAAGAGATCAAGGAGGAGAAGGAGGATGAAGAGGAAAGAATAAGAATACGCAATTGGAACGAAAAAATTGAAAAAGAAGAAGAAAATGAAAAGAAGAAGAAAGAAGAGGAGGAAGAGAAGAAAGAAGAGGAGAAGAAAAAAAAGAAAGAGAAGAAGAGTGTAGGAGATAAAATAAGAACTTGGTGGAGGAAAAGAAGAAATTAGAAGAAAACCCAAAGGCCCTTTTCAGGGCCAGCCATATTTCTCGAAAAGAGATAGTCTTTGAATTGCCTACCCCTTTTTTAATTTTTTTTTTAAATTTTTAAAAAAAAAAAATCCCATGTTCCATTCCCCTTGTCCGTAAAGTGACCCACGATTTATTGCCATGTTCAATTCCCCTTGTCCGTAAAGTGACCCACGATTTATTGCCATGTTCAATTCCCCTTGTCCGTAAAGTGACCCACGATTTTTCTCCATGTTAAATTTCCCTTGTCCGTAAAGTGACCCAAGGGTGTTTTTAATGCTAATTCCCATTGTCCGTAAAGCGCCCCCTTTCACTACTATCGTCTTTTTCGCTTTTGTAACTGCGTATTAGCTTTCTATGAGAGATGTTTACCTGAAAGTGTTCTATTTCTAGCATATACATCAGTTTTAGAGGAGACATTTAGTTGTAATCATTTGAGAAGATCTTATTTGTTCAGTCATTCATTGGGATTATAAAGTCCTCGGATTATTCAGATTTTCATATCAGTTTCGGAATTACTGTGAATTCATTTAAATATATTTTGGATTATATAATAATTGTTGTTGTTGTTGCAGGGTTTAACGCCATTTTTCAGCACAATATAGGCTATACACGGCGGCCAGTTTTACTGGTGGAGGAAGAACCCTGGGAAACCTTGGGAAGAATGACCGACCCACAAGAAGCCACTGACAAGCTTTCTCACGTACCCACGTTAGCCAAGCCCGAGACTCGAACCCACGCAGAGGCGAGATGGCAGTGACCCGGAACGGTGAACGCTTTAGACCACTCGGCCACAAGGGGCTCCGATTATATAATGGTGATTCATCAATACTATTGGCACATCAGTACAATAGTGCGAACTTCATTCGGAATATCAATGGAACGGATTTGAATTACTCGATTCTCTTGAACTAGTGATATAACATTTATGTTTATTTGGGATTTCATTCACCGTGCTGTAAAAAGTTTTTTTAATTTAATTTTTCACTTTTTGTTTTAGGGAAATAATTATATTTTTAATTTTGCATAACTTGTTGGTTTTTGCTGTTTTTTATTACTTTTTTTAAGACCATAGAGTTCATTGTGAACAGGGGTTCTATTCACGCGGGTTACCGTTGTACATGAGCTCATTTTAAGCAGATTTCCTTATGGGCATGCGTTCGTTCACTTTAAACCGTCGTGTAGTATGGACAGGTGTTCAGTTTGAGCAGATGCCCTCTATAGTGAGGATTTATGTAAGCATGGCTCAAGAGCATTCATAACGCAGCTTAGTTTTAGTTCCATTAAGAGTCATCCATTGTTCTTGTCTTAATAATTAGCAAACTTAAGTGATTAAATCTCATGATGAGGTCCTTTTTCTTTTTTTTTTCTAAATATCCAGTTAGGTCATTGGTTCTTGTTACACTCGCTAGTAGTGAATAGAAATACCTTAGGGACTAGGGGACTTCCATGTTAAATTAGAGAGTTGTACCCTGGGGACTATGTAAAATTTAACATTAGAGAAAAAATTTGTACGCAAGGGACAATGGGAATTAACATTGGGGAATAGTTCGTGGGACCGTCTAGGGACAAGGGGAAATTTAACATGGGAGAAAAAAAATAGCAATTCTAGGGACAAGGGGAATTTAACATGGGATTTTTGTAAAAATAAAAAAAAATAAAAAACTGGGTAGGCAATGAAAGTCAAGGTCTTTTCGAGCGATTGGAGTGGCCCTGAAAATTTTGGTTTTATGTTAATATTAAGGTATATGAACATAAAGGGCATCTGTGACATCTTCTTCTTAAGCTTCGCCTAACTGTAGGGCCATAGATTAGTACTCTCTTGAGGCATCCTTGCCTCTCCACATATACTCTTCGTATCCATAGGCTGGTGTCGGTCCTATGGACAACTGTCCACTTGGATCGGACATACATTGGTATGTCCGTCCGGAACATCATGGATGATACAAGCGTGGAAGATTGCACGTCGGTCCACATGTTGAGGCGCCGAGAACAGGTGAAGGAATGCAGTGAACTGCAGTTATTTATAGGGAGAGGGAGGATTGAAACGGATTGAGTTCGTTGACCAATCCAAACACGCGTTACAAAATTCAGTCAGCCCACATCCAATCCGAAGAGAGCAGTCTGTGACGTCACGTGGTTTATATAGATTCGCTAGCGCCAGTTTTTCAACATGACGGAAACTCAGAAAACGATAAATTGGGGTACACCAGCTGTTGAGACTACCCAAGGGAACCCGGACTTACTTTCAGAAGAGGTGAATTGGGATTTTGTGGATTTTCTTACCTCGCAAGAATTTGTTCCGGAACCTTCGTCACCTTCTCCTTCATTACCGCACGTGGAGAATTTTAGACAGAGACAGAAAGAAGAATTGGAGAAATTTATACAACAGCAAAAGGAAGCAGAACAAGCTTTTCTCCTACAGCAACAACAGCAAGAAGAAGAGGTAAGAAAAAAACAAGAAGAAGAAGAAGCAGCAGCAAAGAAACAAGGGTGTGAAAATCAAACGGTCACGGTACTGTTAGACATTTTAGCGGAGTTCAGAAGTCTGAAACAAATGTATCAGACTTCTTTATTACGACCGAAGAGAATACGACCTTCCCGAGCTAAACACTCCAACCCTGTGACTAAGCCTACCGTGCCACCCTTAGTGATTTCAAACAAATCATCATCATCATCAACAGTACGTAGTCCAGAAGTAGGCCTTGGCCATGGCAAAGGCTTAAGACAGTTAAAGTTGATTGCTTAAACTCACCCCTACACCAAAAAAGGCCCTTTTCAGGGCCACCCACGTCTATCGAAAAGAGATAGACTTTCAGTTGCCAACATCCATTCAAACTAAAAAAAAACATTTTACCCCTACAGTACGTGTCTATGAGTGTGTGAGTGTACGTTCTTATTTTAAAATCAAAACCCAAAGACACTTACCTTTTATACCTAATTTATTCTTTTATAAATATTTACAATCCAATTCACAATTCACAACAGAGCACATTAAAAAGTTCATGCACTTCTTCTGTCTCATTGTTCACTCTCTCTGTTTTTACAGTTTCTTCACCGTCATAGTCTTTTCCTCCTCTTCCTCCTCACTTTCTTCCCTTCTTCTTTTTTTTCTCCTGTTCTTTTTCATCACCTGTCTGCTTTCTTCCTCTTCAGAATCCCTCTCTTCTTCTGACTCCTCTTCAGAATCCCTCTCTTCTTCTGACTCCTCTTGTTTCTTTTTTGGGCAATCTGGAGACCAATGTCCTTTTTCTTGACAATAATAACAGGTATCTTGACTTTTGTCTTTTCTAGCCCCTTTTTTTCTTTTTTGACGGTCTGGACACTCTGAAGACCAACGCCCTTTCTTCTGACAGATATAGCAAGTATTTTGACTTTTATCTCGAAAGGAAGGCGAGTAGTCCGACGACTGGTCTGAAGAGAATTTTCGGATGACCCCTCGCAAAGCTCTGATGAAACGTTCGATTTGGGTAGTCTCTTCCATCGTTGTGCTCGGTTTGAGAGTGAAATGAATAGTGGAAGGACAAGACACACACCCTTTATATACGCTGGTCTGCTATGACTATAAATTAGTCCATGGTGTTTAAACTTTAGTCATTTGACATTTTGCTATTAAGATGAAACGATCCAATTCATTTTAGAAGAAAGAAGAAGAAAGTAAGAGGCAGAAACGTGATCTATCGCCTCGTACCAGGGCTGAAGTCTTGGCACAAATTCATGCCAGTGATTTTGAAGAGGACATGAGTGAACCAGAATCCAAACCCTCTAAACAAAGTTCACCACCCTTAGTCAACCCTGAAAAGTACTATGACATTCGAGAGACGGAAAAGCGTCCCTCTAGAAAATTTAGAACCACGGCTTACAAATACACGGTGAAGTTTAAAGATTTCAAGTCCGAAGTACCGTTAGAGAAAGCAGAAGGGTTCATCACCGACATGTGGGATTCTTTGCTCACCACACTCAAGCGACAATGTCAACCCAAAGAAGACGATCGCTTGAGACTTTCCATACAACACGACGGTTTGAAATCTTCTGTTTGGATCGAGTTTAGCAGCCCTGCAGAATTGACTGCTTCCAAAGTCATGGACAAAATTCAACACGTACAACAATCCAATGACCAGTTTGACATCACCGATGGAAAAGCCTCACTGGACATGACCCACGTCTCTCCTCCTCAAGGGACTGGACGCAAAAAGATGTTATTGGTGGACGAGCTTCGCAGCACCAAAACAAGTCTCGTCCGAATTAACAACCCTCAAGACCATATGTGTTTAGCCAGGGCTATCGTGGTGGGACGAACCTATGTCGACAAAAACGACACGGTAGAATGGAAAAGAGCCTGGGAGAACATTCGAAAATCGGACCGAGCCAAACAACGAAACGAAGCAGAACTCCTGTTACAACAAGCCGACTTGCCCAAAGACAAACCCTATGGCATTCCTGAGATGCAAAAATTGCAAGATGTCCTAGCTCCACGCTATACCTTGAAAGTGTACCCTCAAGAAGTGCGCGGGCCTCTGTTGTTTCGAGGCCAAGACTTTAAAGATGGAAAATACATTCACCTCTATCATCACGATGACCATTTCGATACCATTACCAGTATCACCTCATTCCTGGGATACGGTTATTACTGTGAGAAATGTGACTATGGTTATAATAATCGAGAGCAACACAAACATTGCGGATCGAAATGCTCAGGATGTTTGGCCTCTCCACCCTGTCTGAGCGAAGGGCAAGAACCAGTGCATTGTCCAGCTTGTCTGCGCACGTTTGTCAGCCCTGCCTGTTACCAACAACATCTGAAGACGTAAGGTTCACAGAAGAAATGTGCTTGTCAACTGCTGAGATTGTGCCCTACGTGTGGACAAGGTCTATGTACCAACAATACCAAGGCAGACATATGTCGAGGAAAGAAAAAATTTCACATTTGTCACCGAACCGTGGACTTGGAAGACCAATGCTACGTGCAAAATTACCAATCCCAACCAGAGAAAGAGGATGGTCACAAGAAGAAAGGCAATTTCATCTTTTTCGATTTCGAATGCATGCAAGAGACCGGTATTCACATTCCTAATTTCTGCGTGGTTCACTGAGCGTGCGAGAAGTGCATTCAAGAACCTATCGTGAGTTATTGCCCTCACTGCAGCAAAATTCCTGGAGGACGTGAAAAAATCTTTCGGGGACCGAACACGCTAGCCGATTTTGCACAATGGGTCTTAGACCCCATAGACAAGACGTGGAGCCAAGAGGACATCGAACGTTACGGAGATTGTCATCGTCATGCCACGGTGATGGCTCACAATTTCTCCGGATACGATGGACAGTTTCTTCTCAGATACTATGCAGAACATGGCACCGAACGTCCTAAAGTCACTTTGAACGGAGCCAAAATCATTTTCATGCAAGTGGGACAAGTGCAGTTTAAAGATTCGATGAGCTATTTGGCTATGCCTTTGAGTCGAATGCCTAAAACGTTTGGAATGACAGAAATGGCTAAAGGGTACTTTCCACACTTTTTCAATACGTAAGCCAATCAACACGCCGTTCTACCCCATTCGCCTGAGGCTCACTATTACGACCCTGACAACATGCGTACCGAACAACGAGAAGCTTTCTACGCTTGGTACCAGGCTCACGCCTCCGACCCTTTCGACTTTCAGGAAGAAATGTTAAAGTATTGTCGTTCCGACGTGGACATTTTACGTCAATGCTGTGGAAAATTTCGAGAACTGTTCATGGAACACGGAGGGGTCTATCCTTTGAAAGAAGCTTGCACCATTGCCAAAGCGTGTTCCTTAGTGTACCGGCAACGATTCATGCCTTGAAACACCGTGGCTGTCATCAGTCCTCAAACGACCAACTATGTCAAACGTCAATACTCGGTCAAAGCCCTACGCTGGTTACATTACTTGTGCGACAAGGAAGACAAATGGATTCAGCATGCCCGCAACGGAGGGGGCGAAAAGACCATCATAACGCATTCGGTCGATGGCTGGGACTTAGAAAACCCCAAGATCGTGTACGAGTTTAACGGTTGCTTATTTCATGGATGCCCCGTCTGTTACCCTGATCGTGGCACTAAAAATCAGTTTTTACAACGAACCATGGAAGACTTGTACCAGGCCACTTGTCAGCGACGCATAAAGTTAGAACAGGAAGGATACCAAGTGGTGGAAATGTGGGAACACGAGTACGATCACCGTTTGAAAACCGATCCCGAGTTTAAACGCCTCGTGGAAAGTTATCAGTTCATGGACCCCCTGAATCCGAGGGATAGTTTGTAAGGAGGAAGGACCAATGCCACCTGTTTGCTGTACCAAGCCGACGAAGAGAAAGGAGAAGAAATCAAATACTTGGATGTGTGTTCGCTGTATCCCTACGTGTGCAAATATTGTCGCTTTCCTGTAGGGCACCCACAATTGTTCACGGAACACATCGACCTGAAAAGCATTACGAAGGCTTGATCAAGTAAAAAGTTTTGCCTCCCACGAACCTATACCATCCCGTCTTATCTCACCATTGCCAGGGCAAACTGATGTTTCCTTTGTGCCGTACTTGTGCCGAAACGTGCAACGAAGATCAACCTTGTCAGCACACCCAGGAAGAACGGGCCTTGACGGGGACGTGGGTCAGCGTAGAATTGTTTAAAGCTTTGGACATGGGATACCAATTGTTAGAAGTGTACGAAATTTGCCACTTTCCCAAGACACAACAATACCACAAGGGTAACCCCACGCAGAAAGGCATTTTCGCAGACTACGTGGATGCCTTTTTGAAACTGAAGCAAGAAGCCAGTGGTTATCCGTCCTGGTGTCACACTCCCGAAGACCAAAAGACATTCAAAGAGAAATACTGGGCACAAGAAGGCATTACTTTAGATCACATCGAGAAAAACGAAGGCAGGCGATCGTTTGCCAAAGTGATGTTAAATTGCTTGTGGGTAAAATGGAAACAACGACCGTGTTTATCCAAGACGGAATATTTGACCGAACCTTCCCGCTATTTCCAGATGATTCACGACAAAACCAAATTGATGAAACACGTAGACGTCGTTCGCGAGAATTTGATCTTGGTCAATTACGAAGAAGATCTGGACTTTGTACAAGACGACCCCTTTGGAAATGTCATCATTGCGGCTTACGTGACAGCTCATGCTCGCTTAAAACTGTACGAAGCTTTAGAACTGTTAGGGTAACGCGTCCTGTACTTTGACACGGACAGTTGCATTTACATCCATCACCCGAGTCAACAGCACCCTGACATCGAAGGAGATCGTTTAGGAGCCTGGACAGACGAGCACTGCGACGACAAGATTCTAAGTTTCGTCAGTGGTGGTCCAAAAAATTACGGCTACGAATACCGGGACAAACAAGGAGAAGTGCACACGAAGTGTAAAGTGAAAGGATTGACTCTGAATTATCGTACCAGTCGAGTGGTGAACTTTGACGTATTGAAAGATGCCTTGCAGTCTAGAGAAGATGAACACTTTAAAGTGACCACCTATCAACCCAACAAGATTGTACGTTTACCCACTCACCACATCGTCAGTCGACCCTTGGAAAAAGTCTATCAAATCGTGTAGCAGAAGCGAGTACGGCTTCCCAACCACTTTACATTACCGTATGGACATGTCGGTATAAAACATTGGTTGTAAGAGGATAGCAACCCACCAGAAGGATGACTTCACCACAGCAAGAATCGAGTGAGAAATCCAGTGAGAGCTCCAAGTTCAAACCCTACCATTTTCGGGTTTTCTTGCCTGACTATTGTGATTGTACCCGTCGATTGGACACGTTTCAAAAATGGCCTACGGATAGGAAAGTATTACCTACTTCGCATATTTTAGCTAGAACAGGATTTGTCTACTTGGGACCTGAGACTGGATTGGGATACGAAGTACAGTGTTTCAGTTGTGGCCTCAAGTTACGAATGGATCTATGTATCTATAAAGATTCAGCTATTCTGGAACATACTCGATGGTCTCCGCACTGCCCTTACCTTTCTATGGCCTTTCCACCCATTACACTACGGTACAATTATGACGGCACCTTAGAGACGGTACCTTCCAAAACTAAACATAAAAAAGGAACGATGTACAGCCTCTTGCGAGAAAGTCAAGGCGATTCCATCGTGTTTGTGGAAGGCATTCCTAATGAAGACGACGGCATCGTCTCTGACTCCCGTCAAACCCATTTGGTCATTTTCGACGACATGCTAGGAGAAGACGAAGAAGAAATTAAACTGTGGTTTACTCGCAAAGGACATGACCGTAATGCCAGTGTCGTTTCCATCACCCAAAATTTGTTTCAACAAAGTAAAGCCCATCGCACCATCAGTCTCAATGCGCATTACGTGGTCTTGTTTAAAAGCCCTCGAGATAAATCGCAAGTGCAGGTCTTAGCCAAACAGTTAGGGACGCCTTGGATGACTCAGGCGTACGACGATGCCACTGAAACTCCACACGCTTATTTACTCGTCGATTTGAAACCTACGAGCCCCGATGATTTGCGATTTCGTACCCAATTGTTTCACCACTGGTGCCAAGACGGAGGGCCTGTCCTGTACACGTCTCCGTCCTCGACTTAATTTCACTCAACAAAAAAAATCTATAAAAACCTCAGACACTTTCGTCTGTCTCACACAGTTTGAACATGACGTCCCTTCAGTCGCATCTTCCGGTCAAATTGATTCGTGCCTTGTATGGCATCAGTCGAGAAAAAAATCCACAAATACGGGCTCGTGTCTTAGAAGCTAGTCTCAAAGAAGTCTTACGATGGTTCACGGTGACAGCACGTCAATTACTACAAGGGATCATTCAGATTCCTCATGAAACCAAACGCTTTTTTGATCGAAACAATGTCGCTTTGACCCAACTGGCCGATCCCCGCATCGACACTCAAACCAAAAAACAAATCATTTTGAAATCTGGAGGGAGCGGTACTCTAGGAGGGGTCATCATTCGCTCTCTCTTAAGATGGGATCCTAATGCTCCTAAACTTCTCCCCAAGAAAAAAGTCAAACGAAGCTCCAAGAAGAAAAAGAGCCACGGTGTCAAGACCAAGTCCCCAAGGAGACCCGTGTCTTCAAGAACTTTTCCAGTGGCGGGACCCTCCTCTTACCAGTCACCACCCCGGAAAAAGGAAAGCCCCCAGAAAAAGAAAAGTCCACAGAAGAAAACCAGTCGCAAGAGAGGCACTTCGGCCAGGACGCAACCTTACATTCGCAAACCACGACCTGCAACGGCGGTGACCGCGTCTCCGGTAGCTTCAGCTTCATTCACTTCTCCGTTGATGACACCAAGAACTGAAAAGTACTTGGAGACTTTGATCACACCAAGAACTTCTCCGTTGATGGCCCCAAGAACTTCCCCAGTGGCAGGTCCCTCCAATTTAGCGGCAGTGGCCGCTGCCCACAAAGTACCTTCCCCCAAAATCAAAGTTCAAGAAAGATCGGGCATGTTACAAAGTTTACTGGATTTGTCCAAGCAAGAACTGGCTCGATTTAGTCCGTTACGTACCCCTGCACGACGTGTCATGCCTGTCCTCAAGTTGATACGACGTAAAGACAATCAGTGGCGACGCGTTCCAGTATAAAAAAGACCTGTGACTAAGTAGGGGTATCAGTGTTTTTGGCGCTGAAGACTCAAAGATGTCACCCTCCAGAAAACATCCCTCTTCTAAAACCCAAGGAAAGAAAAGGAAAGGACTGCCTCCTCGTTTAGTCAAACATGGGGACATGTTATCTGTCCTGTCCAAAGCTTCTCCACCCCTACCAAAAAAACTCATTCAATCAGCTTCCAAAGAGGTCATCGATACCGTGTGCGAATGTTGTTTGAACGTGTTGAAAGGCACGATCCCTTTGTCCAAGCACCAGAAACAATGCTTAGGCAAACATCGTCACGTTCTTCGCCAAATGGTTCAAAAGAAAATCCCCATTCATCAAAAAAAGAAGATGTTGGTCCAACGTGGAGGAATTTTACCCCTCTTGTTAGGCCCATTGCTGAAAGGAGTCTTGGGAACCATGTTGGGAGGACTGGTGGGAGCAAGATAAAAAGGCCATCTGAAGTCCCATGATCTCAGAATTGACCCCTGACATCCCATGGAAGGACGAAAACTAGCTTTAGTGCCTTACAAACGATGGATGGAATACCATCGTTGGCAATAACAACACACCCCGCATTTACCTCCCAATCCCAATTTGAGCGAGATGTCCCAGTTACAACACGAATTGCAGTCCTTGATGGATCGCCAAGATTTGTCCGAAACAGAAAAATCGCAAAAGTACGGTCAACTCTTGCAACGACTGCAACTCTTTCACCAGAAAGCTTTAGACGAAACAGCTCTACCCACTCTAAAGATTTTAAGACCTTGATGAAAAGTCCAGCACAATCATCACTACCACCACCACCACCACTACTACCATCCCCAGGGGTTACCAGAGACGCTACCCCACGAAGACCTGAGGAAGAAGAGATACGAGAAGTGTTTCAAACACCGTCAGCAGCTCCCATATCTAGTAAGATTGAAGCATCCTTGTTGACCCCGTCCCCCACACCCCAACGAGAAGAAATGAAAGCTTGGGTTAAAAAGATGATGTCCACTCGTCCTTCGACAGAAGTGAAAAAGAAAGAAGGAAAACCAGAAGTGAAAAAAGAAAAGAAGACCAAACCATTCCATTGCCACCTCCACCACTACCTTCGACTTCTACTCCCGTAGCCCATCGGACACGTAAATCCGTTTCCAAACCACCCTTTCGTCCCACCCAAAGTAGCATCCTCGAAGAGTGGGTGCCTCATTAAAACACAAAAAAATGGAGAAGGTGTTAGCCAGCATTTACTACGATCCCTCCCATCCTGCAGGTTACGCAGGAGTTCAAAAATTGTATCGTGCTGCCAAAACTCAACTGAAATGTCTCCGTTTACCTCAAGTGCAACGATGGTTACAAAAACAAGCTACCTACACTTTACACAAACCCATTCGACGCAAGTTTTCCAGAAGTCGCACCCGAGTGGAAGGCATCGATCATCAATGGCAAGCCGATTTAGCCGATGTCTCTCGTTTGGCCAGCTACAATCACGGGTACAAATATTTGTTTTGTGTCATTGACGTCTTTTCCAAATTTGCCTGGGTCGTACCCTTGACTTCCAAATCGAGCAGTGAGTTAATGCAAGCCCTGCAACGAGTGTTGAAACAAAGCGGCCGTCACCCTCTTCGATGGCAAACGGACAAAGGCACCGAAATTCTGAACCAAGCTTTCCAAAAAGAATTAAAGAAACGTGACATTCATTTTTTTTTACCACCGAGAATCCCGAAACCAAAGCCAGCATCGTGGAACGTTTTCAACGCACTTTGAAAGAACGCATGTGGAAATATTTTACGCATCACCACACTCTGAAGTACATGGACATCTTACCGCACCTGGTGCAAGCGTACAACCAATCTTACCATCGAAGCATTGGACGTGCCCCGCAAGAAGTGACTCCCGAGAACGAAGTGCTGATGTTTGAGCGCCTGTTTGGTACGTCCCCGACGAGGGCTGTCCCCAAGAAAAGCGGAGTGTTGGACGTAGGAGATTGGGTACGCATTGGCAAAAACAAACTCACTTTCCACAAAGGTTACTTACCTAACTGGACTACCGAATTGTTTAGTGTCACTGGACGAGTGCATGGTCGTCATCCTACCGACTGTAAATTGTAAGACATGAACGGAGAAGTGCTCAAAAGAACGTTCTATTTGCCCGAGTTACAACGTGTCACCAAAAAAGAAGACGACGTGTACGACATCGAAAGCATTCTCGAACGCAGAACCCGTAAAGTGGGCAAACGACGTGTCAAAGAAGTCAAAGTACGTTGGAAAGGATATCCACCCAGTTTTGATTCTTGGATCGACGCTTCGCAAGTCATCGACTATAAAAAGAAGTGACCATCATGCCCTTTCACACAGACGCAGCTACTACTGTTACCACTCCTTCACCCAATTCTTCTCTACAAGATTTACAGAAACAACCCTTGTGGGTGTGGTGTGGAGAACGTGTGTCTAAAACGCAAATCGTCTTTTTTTGCCAAATCTTCGTGGTGTATTGTGTCATCGGGGCAGCCATCGCCAATTTGAGTTTGCAAGAAGGAGACAAACAATTGTGGACCATTTTATTGAGCAGTTGCATCGGTTACCTGCTTCCCAATCCCTCCCTGAAATTCTCTTCGAACGGAAACAACGGGAACCTTGTGCCTAGTGCCAGTGTGGGTCACCACTCCAACAACAAGAACAACAACCCCATTTTGGGCGGAGACACTCCTCTGACGTCCACTAACCCCTCGGACAGCCACAGAACTCTGGAATTACGAGTCACCAAAACCAATTTTACTTAACCTTACCCAGTGACAGTTCCATGGAGGTGTTTCCCAAGAACACGTTGTGCTGTTACACGGCCAAATTACCTCAGGCTATCCAATTAGATCACGAAGCCCATTGGGAAGTGGCTTTGGTAGAAATGATTTACCCAACACAAATCAAAAACATCACTGAAACTCAAAACACTTTTGACGTCGAAATTCTCGACCAAACAGTGCAGCAAGCCATGATTACCACTAATCAACATAAATCACTTCCAAAGGTCACAGTTCCCCGCAGCAGCAGTGACACTTCTCCTCCTTTTTACATTTATCAGTTTAAAATTAACCCAGGCCATTATTTTAGTGGTCAACATCTGGTGGAGGCAATCGCTGACAAATTACGTGCAGAATTGACAAAGTTCTGACCGGACTTAAAAAACGTGTCACCATTGAGTACCATAAACTGTCTTATCGTCTACTAATCAAATTTGAAAGTGAGGAAAAAAGTATACGTATTAAATTTTGCCCTGAATTGTATGACATTTTGGGTGGAGACATCAATATAGTCACGGATAAGAAGACCAAAAGGATTCACATCCCAGACATTGACAACAACGGGCATTTTGCGAGGTATTTTCGTTTCCCGGTAGAACTGAACCAGGGACTGAATTTGATCTTTGTGTACTCCGATGTGGTGGAGTACAACGTGGTGGGACACACCTCCGTACCGTTACTGCGTGTCATTCCTTTCAAAGTGAATTCTGCCACGAACGCTGACGAGGAAGGTGGAAACACTTATCACGTACACCGCGAATTTGTACATCCTCATTATTTGCCTGTCAGCAAGTCGTATTTGGACACGGTCAACATTGCTATAAAAGGAGATTTGGGACAAAATATTCTATTCACCAAAGGAAAAGTCACGGTGAAACTCCATTTTCGAAAACGGTTCTCTAGCTACTCGTAAGTCATGTATCCAGTGTACCGAGGGGTTGCTCGACAGCGAGGACACGGTTTAGGAGATATGTTGAAATCAGCCTTTCGTTCGGTGGTTCCGGTGTTGAAACCGATGGTGACACGCGGATTGCATGCCTTGAAAGATGCCGCACTTACGCAAGGCAAAGAATTTCTCCAAAATGTCATCATCGACAAACAAAACCCCAAAGAAGCCTTCTTGAGGGCAGGCAAAAATGTCTTGTTGCAAATGGGTAAAGACATTTTGGGCCGACCAGAAACACCTATAAATGACCTGCACGCTATCGAGTCAAGCATTCCCGCTTCCCTGGCTCCACAGCAAGGACAAGGCGGAAAGAGACGACGAAGAAAACACCCTTTCACCAGACTTCACACGTCTAAAGTTAGAAATACTAAGAAAAGAAGAACCGTTCGAGACTTAGACGTTTTTGATTATTAAATTATTGAGAAACAGAAAAAAATGATGCACCGAGAGTCATGCGCCTGTTCCAAGTCGGAACTGGATCTGTTTGCCATGCCCCCCCCCACCACCACGATGACGATGCAAGAATCCCAGTGGGTGGAATTTCACCCTGTCTCCTCATTGACAGATTCCGCTCCCATCAAATTTGAAATCAAAGGACAGCCCGAAGATTACATTGATCTGAATAGCAGTTACTTGTACTTGAAAGTCAAAGTTCTAGATAAGGATAATGGTGTAATAGAAAACACTGAGAATGTAGCTCCCGTCAACAATTTCATGCATTCCTTGTCCAGCTCAGTGGACTTGTACTTGAATAACAAACTGGTCAGCAGCAGCATGGATACTTACCCTTTCCGTGCCTACCTAGAAAATCTCTTGACGTACGGAATAGATGCCAAGAATACTCATCTCAATGCCTGTGTGTCATGGGAACCTGACGAAGCGACCAAGTTTGACACATTAGATAAAAGCAACGACGGCTTTGAGGAAAGACGAAACAAAATCAAAGATGGACACAGATTAGAATTGATGGATCGTTTGCATTTGGACATGTGGTTGCAAGATAAATATTTGCTGAACGGTGTAAATGTCCGCTTGAGACTGAATCGTAGCAGTACCGCTTTCCATTTGTTGGCTGATAGTGCTGCTACTGCTGCTGGTGGCAATCCCAAAAGCAAAATCGAGGAGGTCAAACTCTACGTACGACGCGTGGAAGTGTTACCTAAAGTGGGAAACGACATCAGTAACACGTTGAGCAGAACGATCGCCAAGTATCCAATACGACGCGTGGAAGTGAAAACGTTCACCATTCCCGCTAGCCATCATTCCATGATCGAAGATCATCTGTTTCAAGGACAGTTACCCAAACGTTTAATCCTTGGTATGGTCGAGAATTCAGCCTTCAACGGAGACTTCGATCAAAATCCTTTCAACTTTCAACACTTCAACGTGAAGAAAATCGAAGTCAGTCGCGATGGCAAGACCTTGTGTACCCGACCTTTCGAACCTGACTTTAGTAACACGAAGATGAATTACTTGAGATCGTACTTGTCCCTGTACGAAGCCACCGGACAGTTAGGAACCAACACCAGTCACGGTATTACGTACGAAGATTACGCAGGAGGCTATGCTTTGTGGGCTTTTGATTTCACTCCAGACCAAGGCAGCGACGAGGGACATTTCCACCCTATAAAATCCGGCCAGATTCGTGTGGAACTTCAGTTTGCAGAAGAACTGAAAAAGACGGTGAACGTCATCCTGTATGCAGAATTCGATAATACCATAGAAATCAACAGTTTGAGAGAAGTCATTCTAGACTATTAGAAGCTATGGAAGACTGGTATCCCTCTTTACCTAGTGGAGAAACTTTGGACATGGAATGTGAGGAGACTGTGGAAGAAGAAGTTATCATGATGAAGTCGAGATGGCCAGAACAAGAAGCGCATTTAATCTCCTGTTTTGCCAAACACTTGGTCGAAAAAATTACGGAATTTATCAAGAAAGATTGCTATGGATGTCAAAACGATCATCCCAGTCAAATTCAACACGATAAATGTCTGATGCTGAGTCAAGAAGAAAAATTGGACGAGTATCTGGACGAAGCTTGGAGTTTCATCTGGGACGATGTTGTGTTGCATCAGTGGTATAAAGACTTGCGTGAACATTCTTGTCCACCATTAACCACTCAAGAGATCCATCGTATCGAAGCTCTCCTGAATCAGAGTGGGGAGACGAAACGAAGAAATGGTTATTTGTCAGACATTTTCAAGCAAAACGTCAGGATCGAATTGATCACTTATTATTACCTGTGAAGAAGAAAACCACACAAATAAATGGATACCTGGGAACTTTATTACCTTTTGAACCACAGCTCGTACACGGCTTCTTGGAATCCTGTCGTCTGTGCAAAAGATGAACTCCCTCATCGCAAACCTCAAGACCATCAAGCTTATGTGATCAACACGGACGACAGTCATCTCCCAGGAACCCACTGGGTAGCCGTCTACTTTCCTCAAGAAGGATGTGTGGAATATTTCGATTCGTATGGATTGCCCCCTTTGGAAGACGATATCATCGACTTTATGAGAAGAAATGCTCAGACCACCCGATTCAATAATGTGAAATTACAAGGCACAGATTCCTTGGTGTGTGGACAATATTGTGTGTATTTTCTGCATCATCGCAGCCTGGGCTATTCCTTAGAACATTTAGAGACTCATTTTGATCCTCGTTCTTCTTCTAGAAACGATGTGAAAGTAGATAAATGGTTTTGTGACCATTATGCCTATCTTTTGTCTCAAGCTAGGAAACGTAGTGTCCATCAATGGCCTAATGACTTCCAACAGTGGAAATCACAATTTCATTCACAACGTTGTCAGCCCTGTCCAAAATAATGTGCTAGTTGAAAAAAATGTTTGTCATTTGAAAAAAAAAATGTTTGATGTTATATTGTTGGGTTATTGTTAAAGATGTTAGAGTTGTTTGTTAGTGTTAAGTGATTTTGACTAAAAAAATGTTGTGTTTTGAAAAAATGCCTGTGTGGTTTGTTTGGCTATAGGAATCTTGATTCATGCTCTTTGACTTCTTACTATCCCTCTCATGACACTCATTGAACGTTCCGGCTCGAAAACCGTGGAGGGATGTTTTCCTTCACGTCCGCGCTTTGACTTTAAAGCCGGGGTAGCCTACAGTTTAACCATGCATTGTCAACTCATCCTCCTACGAAGATGTGCTCCAGACTAGCTAAGCTAAACGAAGCCTACGTGAATTTGCATAGGGTCAGACACAGTCTGATACCGAAACCAGAAGAGATAGAGAATGTGAGAATGTTAAAAGTCACTGAAGACCTGATAGAAGAGCTCTTCAGAGAAGAAATGAACAGGGAGAAAGAAGAATGGACAGAGAAGTACAGACTTCAGAAACAACAGAGAGAGCAGCAACAGCAACAACAACAGCAGCAGCAGGAATCTGAACCTAACAGAGGCTTTGTCGATTGTCGTATCGACACCAAAGAGGTCTTCTTCTCTTTCCGAAGAAGCAGACCTATCGTCAGAAAGTCTATCGTCAGAGGACGTCGCATTCTTAGAATATAAAAGATCGCCCTAGCTTCAACTTCGCACACAAAAAACAGCCCTTTTCAGGGCTACCCAATCTCTAGAAAAGAAATAACAATCGATTGCCTATAATAAGTTAAAAAATAGAAGTGCGTGTATAAGCACATGAATCATTTATCTTGCTTAGAAAGTGTGTGTGTTTGTGTGTGTGTGTTTGTGCCATTGTAAGCGCTCACGTACGTTTGTGTGGATGGTAGGTTATGATAATGTTTTTTGTTGTTTGAAGTGTGGGAATAGTAGATTTGGGTTTGATTTGGCTGCTTTACGTATGTAGATAGTATATTATTTTTTTAAAATGAAAATGTTTAAATTAGTAATGGGTAGTTAAAAGTGAGTGAGTGTTTCTTTTAGGTCCGCGCGTTGTTTGGTCATGATCTAGGTAATATAACTTTTGTTTTAGGGGAATGTTTTCCTTCACGTCCGCGCTTTTCGTATAAATTGAAAACTAATCGTCAGTTGGGCTACCCATCGTCGACCTGTTAACAGCAAGACAATGAATACAAGGACTGTGAAACTTCTAGAACTCCAGATGCACCTGGAATATGCCAGGCGTATATTGAATGAGCTGGCTGCAGAGGCCATAGTCGAGGAGGGAAGGATAAAGAAGGAAGAGGAGGAGAGAAGACAGAGGGAAGAGGAGGAAAAGAAAATAGGAGAGAGGATGACTTACAAGATACCAGGGACAGAGGATTGGGGTGCTGAAGCCAATTATCCTCCCTCTGCGCTCCCAGTCAAAAGAAGAGTGAAAGGAGATTGGAGTAGAAGATGTGTGTGTGGTGCCAGGCCTTGAAGGTGCCATCATTAACCAGGTGCCCTGGAGTTCAAAACAAACAGCCCTTTTCAGGGCTACCCAAACCTTTAGAAAAGAAATGGTAATCGATTTGCCAATGTGTGTATGTAGAGTAGTGTGAATATAAAGACTGATTCTTTTTTTTCCTAGTGTATGTGTTTGTGTTTGAAAGCGCTGACGTACGTTTGTGTGGATAGTATATTATTGGGTTTTGTAAGTGATCAAGTACGTTTGTGTGGATAGTAGATTTGGGTTTGTTTATTGCTGCTTCACGTATGTGGATAGTAGATAATATGAGATGAGAAAAGTAGGGATGTTTTCCTTCACGTCCGCGCGTTTTAAGTGATGATCTAGGCAATATAAGTTTTGAGTCTTGGGGGATGTTTTCCTTCACGTCCGCGCTTTTCGTATAAGAACCACAAGATTCGTCGTCGCGCCATTCTACGGAATAAGAGAAAAGAAAATGGTAGCTGTATCTAACCTGTTCAACAACTTAAAGGAAACGTACTACTGGATGATAGACAGTGAATATGTAGTGGAGAGAATGGAAAAAGAATGGAGGATAAGAAACAGTCTGGACTTTGCTAACAAACTAAAAGTAGCCAGGGAGAAGATAGAGGAGTTAATAGAAGAAGAAGTGAAGAAGTTGAGAGGGTTTATTAATCCTCCCTATGTTAAAATTGGAATGTTAAAAGAGGCCTTGGATAATGTTGTAGAAGTAAGGTGTTTTTTGGAAGGAATGGTGAAATGGTCAGATTGGCCCTTTGTCAAAAGGGGTCTAGAAAAGTTGAAGAAAGCTGAAGAACTAATCAGAAAAGTGATGGTGGAAGAAGTAAAGAAGATAAAGGAGAAATGGAGTAAAGAAAGAAAGGATAAGGAAAATTTAAAGAAAAAGGAAGAGTTTGAGAGGCTCAATCAGAATTGGATAAAAGTTCAGGAAAAGTTCAGAGCTCTAGGCCATCCTGACTGGATGCCAGAAAAGGAGAAGAAGACAGGAATAGTGGCAAAAGTGAGAACTTGGTGGAAGAAGTGGAAGAGTTAGAAGAAGAAGAAACCCAAAGGCCATTTTCAGGGCCCCTTCATAGGTCTCGAAAAGGTCTTGACTTTCATTGCCTAGCCCCATTTTTTATTTTTTTTGTTTAAAAAAATAAAAAATAGAGACCCTCCCTGTTCCAGTTTTCGCCTGTTCCATTTCCATAGACCCATCAGGTTGGGACCATATTAAAATAGGGTCCCGACCCTGTTCCATTTCCCCCTAATCCCTAGACAGTCCCACGATCTATTCCCCATGTTAAATTTCCCCTTGTCCCTAGACAGTCCCACGAACTATTCCCCAATGTTAAATTCCCATTGTCCCTAGACAGTCCCACGAACTATTCCCCAATGTTAATTCCCATTGTCCCTAGGGTACAATTTTTTTTCTCTAATGTTAAATTTTACATAGTCCCCAGGGTACAACTCTCTAATTTAACATGGAAGTCCCCTAGTCCCTAGGGTATCCCTATTCACTACTTCCGCTTTGGAAATGCTTATTTGTTGGAGATGCCGTTAATGAAGATGATGATAGATGACCCCTGAAGAAATAAATATTAGTCTGTGAACAATATCTGAAAATCACCCATAATCTTAATATAGTCCAGAGTTCACGACACACCAAGCTCCACCTTTTTGCAGTGGTCAAAGTTAGCTAGGTTTTGTATCACATACTCCTCAGATCATACCAGCTGGCATGCTAATTCCATAGATAGTGATGTTTTCTCGACAACACAGCAAGCTCGGCCTCTGCATGGGTTCAAAGTTATCTGGAGTGTATTTTGATATAACCCTCTGACGTCACGACATTTGCTTTCTCTCTGTACAAAACGTATTGCGTATCATATATTTTAACGTCATCTTTTTCTGATATTACCATTGTTGAACACCACAGATGTAAAAGCCTATTAAAAATTGGTTCCTAAGTCAGTACAATCATGGAAACACTGTTAAGAGAACGTTTCTTATCAAACTATCTGCCCACTTTTGAAAATTATAATCCCAAACTACCCACTTGTCTTACTTACACATTCCGGTACAACGAATTAATAGTCTTTAGTATTAGTTTACAAAAAATTATCTGCTTTTATTTGATGCAAATTAAAGTGTTTTTTTTTTAATTATTCAAAGAACAAAATTATTACGTACTATAATACTTTTAAAATAAAGTCAAATTAAGTACCTTAATTTTATGACCATAAAATTAATTCTAGTGATGCAGATTTTTCTTTAGAGGGCTGACTTTAAATACGCTTTAGAATTTTCCATTCAAATCTATCTTAAACTAAATCTAAGATAATGAAAAATACATAAATTAATCGTATGCAAAATAAATTATTAAACCTTCATAAAGTTGAAATTGATTTTAATATCAATTTTAAAATTACAGATTGACATATATTCTATTTAATATACCGACTATAATTACTATCCTTTTTACTTATCAGTGTTGCTATATGTACAATTCCCTATCTACCCACTACAGATTTTATCAGGAATTTCAAAAGTGCGCGCATAGGGAACGCACTCTTTAGCCTGTGACAGGTGGAAGCAAGGGTGTGAGCTAAGATGACAGAATATCAATAATCATCATATTTGTATCATATATAAACAAGTGAATGTGTTTAGTGTTTTCCCAAGATGCAATCCCAAGATGCAATATTATATATATATATATATATATATATATATATATATATATATATATATATATATATATATATATATATATATATATATATATATATATATATATATATATATATATATATATATATATATATAATTTAACTTTATATAGTTTGCACAATTTTATTTAACAAACTTCATATATAGGAAGTAAATGCACACAAAATTATAACTTTTAATAGATTCCGGGCTTTGATAAACTCGTCACTGGAAATATCCGCTACCGACATGTATTCGCATAACTCGTAGCTCCGCGTTTGCCGTCATTTCAAGGGTACAATGTAGGTCCTGCAGCCAAATGATTTCGATGTATTGTTACGAGCTATACTCTTAAAATAAGTACAGAAAAGAGTGAAAAGCAACATACTTTGTAAAATTTAAGAAATAATTTGTTTCCCTATAATACAAAGTGAAAAAACAAAAACGAACTTACGGTATTGTGAGTTAAATTGAAAAATAATCATAGATATACAGACGCAATTCCTAATAAAAAAAAGTTCTGAATACACTTTAGTGGCAATCCAAATTAAGTCCAACGCTGAAGGTGCTGATGTGCCTTTTACGGTCTATATCTTGTTGTACCAACAGTCTTTTGTTCAAACACAGTAATATTATTCAAGGGTTGAATTCGTTATAAATCCCAGTGAATGTCTCTGTCCAAGAATATTATTTTTTATGAGCAATTAGTATTTCTTGAGAAAAGAAAAAACTCATTTTAATAATTTAAATAAATAAATTACAGCCGAAACGAACTTCTGGAAACTACAATAATACAAAACTGATTCTGCATGATCTTAAAGAACTAATAAACATTTGTTCCAGTGACAAGATTATATAGTCCTCTATCTGACCTCACGTCACAATTAGCGTTTCCTTTTTTAAAAATAACCCAAAACTATTAACTAATGGAAATAACCTTCTAGATACTTCTTAATGTTTACAAATTAAATTTTAACTATAACTATAAAGTCTGTTATTGAAATTATAATATAACCTGGACTACGTCAGATACTCCGGGTAAATTGTTGGGTAATTCCAATAACCTAGACCTAGACGGAAATAAACATGTTTACTTTTATTAACAATGATCCTAATAGTAAACCGATACTCATCGAGATTATTTTAGCTATATATTAATTGTTTACAAACTTTTTTATCAATAATTCTCGGTCAAGTAGAAAATAAACTTGAATTTGGACAAGGTTAAGTTCAACATACAGTGTTACATTACACTAGTATATATTAAATAAAAATTAAAACAAACCCCAGTTAATAACGAACAACGCAGATTAAATAACCTAACCATACGATTTAAAGCAGGTGTTCGCCCAGTTGAGGTACATGTGACATCTCGTGACGTCTCGTGTAGGTTCGTTTGTTTACCGACATAGCATGGTTGTATCAATCACATGATATGGGACTTTCACGTCAAAAACCACTTCTAATGACTTAGCCACGAGTGGGATGGTAACATCTTTAAAAAAAAAGACTTTCATTATAGAGCAGATACAGACCGGAATACCGGATAATTTCGGCCATTCCTAAGAAATAATAAAAGGAGCGAATACGAAATTTACAATTTGATGGTAATACACGGATAAAGAATTTAGCCAGGTTTTGATAGGACAAATATAATGGGACAGAAGCGAGGGATAGAACATGTTTCCTGAAGAAACGCAGTTTTGTTAGGGAATCCTGTTTTAGTTGAATCAGACCTAGCGTCATCATCATCAAATATGTCAGTCTGTCTGTCTGTCTGTCTCTCTACACACACACACACACACACACACACACACACACACACGTACGCAAAGAAAGCGAATTAAAGAAAATACCGTCTACAAACCTGTTTAGTTATATTAAAATTAAACGTTTTACTGCATCTGAATAATGTTAAACAGACGATACTCCGATAAACTGTGTAAACTGGGTCTTAATATGAACAAAATCGATCCATTGCAAACTGTTCAGAAAGTAACAGCACTGTGTCAGTTCATACCTTCTTAATTAAAAATTATGTTTATGTGTTGATGCACGTCACTGAGTCATGTAGAATGAGTCATTATCTCGAAATATCGGTGAATCTTTACAATCGGTCGTCCTTTGAAAAACAAGTGACTGTTTTCCGTGCCATACCCACTGGTGATACGAATCGTGTTATAAAGGCACTTGTGAAGGTCATTCAGGTGAAATAATTCGGTCAACGATGTAAACAAAGTTTCTGTAGGTTGATATTGATCCTATTGCATTACCTCGATAATTCAACCGATTTTTGTTTACTTCTTAAAATTTTAATATAAAATGATTTTGAACCATAATTTTTTTAAAAAATCTGTCAAAATCAAGAGATAATTTTAGATGAGAAAAGATTTGAAGTACTGTACAGATGTCAGAAAAGAAAAAAAAGAGAATAATTTATTTTTGTATTTAGAAGTGCTTACCTTGCCTGTAACTTAAACTAGAGAGGTCTATAACATGTGTCTTCTGATACACGTGAATCTGCCAAAAAATAAAACCCCTGCGTGAGACTTTGGGCGATTTTTCTAACACCTATTTTGTCCGTGTTATAGATACAGTCTTTGTATTCCATATTTACTTTACCAAAGATAAATTTATATTAACTATATTCAGATTATTTTTTATTTCACGTATCAAAACAGTACAAGTATATCGTGCATTTTCAACACAATTGGATTTGTAATGGTAACATTTCTAGATAGTGTTTTAACCTACTGATGCATGATAGTAAAACAAAAAAAAAAAAACAGGATAGGTGGTGGTGGAAAAAAAGTCCGCATTTTTTTCCATCCTAACTTCTTGTTTATACATGAACACCTCACGCGACCTATCTCCCAGATACAGAACACGCTTGGAGTAGCTTAATATAGGAGTCCAGTATTTAAAGAATAATAACTTTTACAAAGTCGACAAGATGAAGTAAGAATTTATTAGAGGAAACTTCTGACACTACTGTTCACAATAACCAAACTTGTTTACAAACTGTCATTACTGTGTACTGCTATGATTAACCAGTGAAGCGAACACGCACCGTAATTAGGGTTGTAAAAAGACTGTAAATCGTGACTCTAGCACATTAGATCACGAATTACGTAAAGATACTATGATTAGAATATATAGAACAAAAATGACATCAGAAGTATTCATTTGACCTAAAATAAAATTGAGACCTACAAGGTGTAATGTATTTCTTGCTTTTTTATCATCGCAAAATATCCCTCATTTGCAGCTCACCATATGGCCTGACTCTACTTTCAAGAACACTTGTCTGCCAAATAGTGTTCTGATCTTGTTCTCATCATGTGGCACGACTCTTCTTTCAGGAACACTTTTCAACCATATAGTGTTCTCAAATTGTTTCGCCTTGTATCTCCAGCAAATATGATTATATATTTCCTCTTTGTACGAATTCAAACATTAAAAAGCCATTTTGGGGAGCAATTATGTTATGGTATGTGTTCATCGGACGGTCCAAAATGATGATGCCTATAACGTGTATGACTTGCAATAGACAGCAGAAACTATACATTTTAATTCATTTTAACTGATAGGAGTACCTAAATGCAGTACTGTAATGACACATCGGTAAAACTATTTAATCTTCTGTCACTTAAAAAAACAATTAAATTGTATGGGTAGTTTCAATGGGCACACAAAACACGGATCCAGATTAGTGCGTAAGTGGTTTACCCAGAAAACTAAACCCGCGCGGTTTTGAAACTTAACCTCTACGAAATCTTGCGTGCACGAGTGTTCAGCGACGACAAGGATCCGCGTCTCTGCTACCGTTAACTAGACTTTTATTGCATGCAAAACAATTGCCTATTTAGTTCTGCCTTGAGTGCGTTAGCGCCTCTATTCCGTATCTGTGCACGAAGTCGTCGGAGGTTTTCCATTTCCGCCATCACTGTCTCGAACTCCGTCGCAGTAATAGTTTTATATTCGATTGTCATCGAGTACAGGTTGCTAAGTGCATTGAGACCGCTTTGCGCTGCAGCGATAATTTCTAAATAAATACATATTCATTGATGTAATCCTATCAACATTATTTTGTCCGCGACGTTCGCGACACCAGTTACACTCAATATTGCCTCGGCGAATTCACGCCTGGCCCTTCTCCCGACCACACGCACGCGTTTGTATTTCGCGAGTACAGCGAGTTTTGTGGCGCAACTAGCGTTTACGCCTTCTTCTGATAAGTGTTACACGGACAAGTGCTTCCTCGTTGAGAATCAGTCGAGGTCTTTCTTTTAGAAAATGCGACCGGTGTGGCTTTCTCGGTGAATTCCAGTTCATTATGGTAGATGCTATCCCTGGGTATTGTCACGCCTGATTTGGTATAGTCAGCGATCCGTTGTCTTTGAGTGTCAAGATGATGATTCTAAGCCGGTCTCGAGATGGTACTGACACATCAGGGTGGTCCCAACTACTTATATCTATCTGTCCCTCGCGTAGTTTATATCGGAGCACATATGAGGGTCTGGTAATGCCCGTTGCACGCAGATATTAATAACCAAGCGGTACAAAATCATCATCGATGCTGGCATATTCTTTCAGCTGATCCAACACTACCTCGGTAAATTCTGCAACATCACCATCGCGTGGCTGTTTAGAATCTATCACGTATATGCAATGGTAAATCTTCAATACAAACGCCAAAGATGGTTCAATACCTGCTCGTATAGACGCTGAGTCCTTTGAACTGAATATAATCTTCGGCGACTAATGATAACGATACCGCATGCATGAATTTTTTGTCAACTGGGTTGTTTAACGCGTCATCCGTTACTACTTGTCTAACATGCTTGGCATCAAAATTGACATTACTTCTGATAAATTTAATAAATACTATCCAGACTCACGCGCTTTTAAGATTTCACGAGTTGTCACCCTTAGTATGTAATGCCAAATGACCAATAGCGTTCAACAGCGGAGCATTGTACATAGGCCGAAAATAGCGGAGGCAAATGACTTGAAAACGTATACTTTGTAAGTTTAGCACCGAAGTATAACTACGATGCTGAACTATTACACGGACCAGCAGCCGAAAACTGCTTATTTACGAGTCCATTCCACATATGTGCACCCCTTGTCTTGATCAATTAGGAACAATATTCAGATTTGAAGAACTTTATTTAGATCGTCACCGCGTATGAATTTCAGGTCCTGTTGACGAATCCACGTTGATGATGCCCATTTCCCACGCTTGGAACATCATCAACGCTGGTTCATCAGACATGAAGACGCCTCGGAAATGTTTTATTGATATTGTCATCGCGGATAAATCAAAGCTTCAGATACTCCTAAACTTTTAAATATCAGCACACTAGTGGTCTGTACGTACCTCTTCTTTGAAACGCCACAAACACTTTTACTGGTGCGCTGACACCTTGATAAGTAGTTATAATGTTGTTTTCTACCCAGTATGTGGTGAGCGCAGTATACGACATTGTTGACATGCCTCTGGAGGCCATAACCGATAATAAATGCGATTCTGACATTTGCAGTGATGTACTGTGCATGATGTGCCCGGTCAGTTGTATTCTTCACAACTATCATAACTGGGTCAGCGGATTTCGCGTAATCATCACTGTATCTGGCGGGTCTAAGAATCGTTGTGGCAACATCGATATTTTCCAACACCTGAATGCCAATATTGACAAATCCATACTTGGTACCATCTGTGTAATCGTTCCCGTTAGTTTGTATAAGTTATTCATCGATTGCCAAGAAAGCCTCACACGAGAGAAAGTACCAAGACGTATCCTGCAGTTGTAATTATGTTCGGTGACGTTGATTATGGACCATAGCTAGGTACGAATAATACCAAAACTCACATACGCTTTGGTTTAGCAACACTTGCGCGTCCATGTCAAACGCAGGATGATGGGGTGCATCTTTGAAATTTGGCATGGTGGAACTTTATACAATATCGGTTCGTCTAATACCGTTTGCATAATAGTAAGCGGCTTCCAATTGCCAGATTTGCAATCTTCAAATATATATGTACTTGTGCCAGCCATTGAGCGGCTTCACTGATAATTGTATCGACCTGGACTGGCCTTGTTACTATCGATGGAAGTGTAACCGCCTTTGGTTGTGATGTCATGAACCGTTCTAGTCTATCTCGAATTGATTAAACCACCAGCAATACAAGTGGGTTTTAATATGATCCACAGCAGTGCTTTTAACGGAGTTAACGACTTGTTTTGCAATTAGCTTAACGATAGGTTCAGCGCGCAAGGTCAAGGACGGGAGAACCTTGGAGGTCCATTGAATAATCTCCAGACGAAATCGCCGAGGCCATTTCCCTAATATGTCGCGTGCAACAGGTTTTCTCGAGTTGAAAATACAAATAGGTTTTACAGGTACTAGTACGACTGTCATTTTATTAAACGTTAGGTCCATTTCTGATGAACAGTTGCATCGTCAAAGTCTTCCCGCGGAGGTCTAACGCTTGCCCAGCATGGGAAAAACGAATGTGTGCAAGTCGGGGATTTTTAAGGATTATATAGATGCTCCGCGGCTGTCGACGAATGAATGTTTAAAGAGATGTCGCTGAAAGATATGCTTTCCGCCGACGCAAGGATGTTAACAGGTTTATTCGGGCTATAATTGAGAGAATTCCGCGAGTCAAAGAACTGCAGGTTACCCAGCCCAAACGTCATGTAGTTTTATATGTTGTTGGGAATAGCAATTATTACCGCGTTCCATTCTGTTTCGAGTGATTGCACGTTCAGGTGACCGTGATGATGCCCGTCCAGGTTATGAAGCACAGCCGGAATTCGTATTCATGATAGATAAATAAGCAGGACTAAATTGCATGTACTGTGTGCGGTTCCTCTGCGGTTGTGATCGCGAACTTTCTCATAGGTTGAGCCGACAGCTTTGTTGCAGATTCAGCAATGCATCTTCGCAGAAAGTTATGAATGTCATAGCGGGTCATTAGCATGTCAGCGAGTGACGAAGGTGGTACTTGAATCCATTCCACTGTAACTTTGATCGATTTAATAAACATCTTAAACGAGTCATTTCCGCCATACAACATTGGTGGATCGGTTGCTCCGTTGCAGTGTAATAAACGCCGCGTAGGATTTGTTCAGCAACTTTTGCTACCCTAGATAAAATTTGGTCTTTAACGACACTGGAGCCTTCCATAGGAACGTTCAATCACTCGAAATCCACGCAAATGATATATAGAACGTTCATATTTCGTTGTACTGCGGTGAATTTTAGAATGTTCTTGCCTTTCAAACAGGTTTGAAAGTATTCTGGGCTTCTTTGACTTCCCCGCCGTAAAGGGCATGAACCTCTTGCTTGCTGAATACATGCCTGCAACGTCTACACATACACTTTCTCACATAGCCTTTGCTCTGCCGGTGAACCCTTCGGGAAAGATCTTATATCCACACGTAACAGTGCATAACCTCTGGACCATCCAACAAGAACAGATCAACTCGAAACTGTCTGCATGAATCTTTGTTTTGTGCCTGTGGGAATAGTTGAAGCGGATAAAGGCCGCTGTCCCAAACATATACATTAAAGGCGATGCCAGGGTTATGAACTTATGGTACTAATTTAGTTCCCATAGTAAACCTATGCAAATACCATGATATTAACAATTCAATAACTTTTAATTTCTGAGTGCTCATGACCAAACATATGTTTATCAGTATACATGCTTCCTAGATGACAGCTTCTTTAAAAGCGGACCCAGCCTTGTACTCCACCATTAATGTTATTCCTGGACGCATATTCGAATGAAGTCTGCGTGTTGGATGATTGCCGGTAATCTTAGAAATCACTAAACAATTGTGCAATTAGAAATCTGGGACTTTAACCCACTGGAGACGATACGCGACAGCCTCAGCAGCAATAATAGTTGCAATGCGACGCCTTATTTTATTTCCGTCAAGGACCGCATCTGCAAGTTGTCCCCAGTGGCCCGTGAAGGAATTTTGATACCCAACTATGCTTCCATTGAACGAAGCTGTCTCACGGTCGGACGTATTTCATCCTGATTAAGTCTTAATGTTGCAAGTACATAGGCTTTTTTGAACACTTCATTTGTCTTATCCCATGGTCTCGCGCAAATTGTTTAAGTTAATGCACGGTAGGCTTACTCTTATAAAAACATCATTATGAAATTGTTTATTCGACAAGAAAGTTTGGTAATATTTTTACTTTACCAGGATCAGAAACAGCAATCGCTTCAATCATAGGTTTTCTTTTATCAACTTCTGTATTTTTCCTCGACAGCGACGACGTTTATTTATTACGACGCAATGCTATTGAACGTTCTATATACATGCGACGTTTTCAACTGCTTCTGTTTGTTTGTTTTCAGTCTCCGTTGTTTTATCTCCTCCTGTGCGTACAGTGGTACTTGGATAATGGAATTAGACGGATTATCTAGATGACAGGTTGGAATTACACGCAGTCCTCAAAGGAAGTACAATATCTTTGTATGGTAATTCGAAATTGTAAATCAGGACTTTGCAAATAACTGGCTTGTTCTTCTTAGAATCTTAATAAACTTAATTTGCAAGCCTGGATAGACGTTCTCGCAGTCGGACTTTGCCCAAAAAGAAACAAAATGGTCCATCACTGAATATTGTACCAACTCAAACACGACCAGACTTTGTACGTCTTATCCATCAACATCAAACGTTTTTGCGTGCTTCTATATTTCAGCTATGTGTTTTGCTTTATTGGATGTGGAAACGGCTTCGGAGAATTTCTCCCTTTGTTTACTCTGTTCTATTTCTGCGGCGTTGTAAATTGGTTCTTATAGCCCCTGAAGGTTGGTGAGTGTGGATGACATTGATATATTATATTACCAAGGCTCGGTGACCCAGTTAAGGACAGCAATTTAAAGTTTTCTTGCATGACACCACAAAGTGAAGTTTCACGCTTCTTGTTATATTTTTGCCAAATTTTCATTGTGCTCGCTCCAACGCAATACCTGACTCGAGTAATTTCTACAGAAGCCCAGTATACGCATATAAAAATTCATGCAGCACCCTTACATGCTCAGCAGAGATTTGAACTTTTATGTGACCGCCCTCCTGCCCTACTTGTGGTTGCCATGTGTGCTATAGCTTTTGATTGGTTTATTGTTTTTATTTATTTATATATTTCATCTTTGCATGAGTCTGTAGTTCAACAATAAGTATGCGTCATGAGTTAACAAGGCACTGTGCAACAGTGTAACCAGCAATCAGCACCAAATTTACCAAAATCAATATTTGTTTTTGCCACCAAACTTAAAACGCATCACCATGTAAATTAACGATATTTACTGCGGACTCGAAGTTGTTCGGATCTTACCTTTCGGTCAATGGTGAAATCCAAGACTATCCGAATGTAAAACGGCACTTCTAGAGGGCATTTGTCCAGACGTCAAAATCGGCAAACAATTACTGCATTTGCTCTATTACGTCACAAACTGAACGAAGTGTGTCGAGCTGTTTTGAAAATTGAACTGTTCATGATTACGACTGGCTTAAGTTGGAAATTGGCTGACGCAATTAGGATAAACTAGCAGTGTTGCAACTACCGAGGGGTGCATACTGGTGTCTTCCCTTGTGTTATACTGTTACAGGTTAGAACCCCCATCCCTTGATTCATGGACAGATACTCCAAATTTTCTTTGTAACGAACCCCTGTGACCTTTATACCAAATTTGTTTTCAAAGCTGTCATCCGTATCTTCTAAAGTTACCTCTATAGGAATGTTGGATAAATGTAGTTCTCCTGTTTGCTTTTTGATTTCTTTTTCGGAGTAGTACCGGTTCTTTTACTACGACCGTCTCTCCCGAAATGGTTATTTCGCCATATGGTAAGACCGGCACATTCCCTGTTTGTCGTATTATGCATACATCGTATCCTTTCCTGTTTATGGAGTAGATTTGTTGTAAGATGTCTGGGTTTCTGATTTTTAAAAGCTATTATTACAGTAGATGTTACAGGTATTCTTTCTCTTGGTATATTTCTTATGTCTAATTCTTGGGTGCCCGCCTTATATGAACACTCCGGGAATGACCTTTCTCCTGTTTCAATCCTCTTTGTCTTTAAATATTTCTCCAAGTTTTTTTTTTTATTATTTCGTTGTGGGCAGCCGCCATGTTTTCTTGCTTTCTTACGTTCTTGCTCGTGAGTAGAATTCACTTTCTGTATTTCTTTTCTCTGTAAATTTGTATTGTATCTTCTTTGTATTATACAGTTATATAGTTGCGTATATTATTCCATAGATTCCTTCACATCACTAGTGAATACAGTTCCCTCCTTGTGGTTTCTATTTCAATTGTCTATTTTGTTTTAAAGTTATGTTTCAATGTTTATGATTATATTCAAACTTGTAGAAGTTATGCGATCTTACGAGCAGCATTGGTTGCCGATTGCTATCCCGGAGCCTTTTCTCCGGTGGACTTTGTCGCGGTTTGCTTTGTACGTGCCATTGCCAATGATAAAGTTAGACTTTACTTCTCAAGAAGGAGTAAAAGAATACTACCAGGTTTTCAAATATACGGCAACATGATCATGTAAACATGCAGGCTATTGACAGTATTCTCGAGGGGAGAGCGTGCCAAGCGGTCTCTGATTACTGTGAGACGCTGGCCTGTGTTGGGTGCGAGGTTTCGTCTGGTTTATGTTAGGAAACCATGCGAATTTTTATTATTTGTAGTTTGGATCCCATTTTGCTGGACTGCTTGTGTGGCCGAGTGGTTTAAAGCATGCCATCTTTTCGGATCACCGCCATCTCATGTCTGTTTGCGTAGGTTCGAGTCTCGGGCTTGGTCAATGTGGGTACGTGAGAAAGCTTGCCAGTAGCTTCCCATGGGTCGGTGGTTCTACCCTGGCTCATCCTGCACGAGTTATTCTGCCTGCCATGTACAGTCAACTTGTGCTGAAAAATGGCGTTAAACTTCATACAACAAAAACAACAGCAACATATGTTTGTGTGCTTGAGCGACAGATGGGAGTATGTGTAAAATAACGCATATGATGACAGATGGGAGTATGTGTAAAATAACGCATATGATCTTTAACAAATGAGGCATGAGTTTATGAGGTACATTCATTAAATAAGCGACCCAATATCATGTTATGGTTTTATGAAGAAGTAGCAGAAATCTAGTGAAAGAAAGCTGGTCAGGCCTTGTAATGCGATGAGTCTGAAGTAAGTAAGGCATGTGAAACTTGTGGCTCGCGACCTCGTTTCATCCGGTTCCTTTTACATTATACGGGTACAGGGCTATCCGGACAGCGCCCTGTAGGAAGTAGCGTATGCCTACATTACGCAGTAATTATTGTGCACGACTCTGATATTTTTATATCTTATGATCAAAAGAGAATTGTCGTGTATGTACACTGAACCATTCGGTTTTCTTTCGTTAGTAATAAAATTCGGAATTGTGATGATTAACCGTAAGTAGAAAAAAGGTGAATTCCAGAATCAGTTTGTAATAAATGAAAATAAATTTATTTATGAAGAGTACAGATGTCAGACAATTATGTAGAGGACAAAGCTTTCTCCGCGACAATCATTACGCATTTTTCTGTCTATAAAGCGCATACAACTGTAAACAGAATAGCGATAATCTCTCGCATGTGGCACCAGCATATCTAAGTCAACAATGTTCATAAGTAATAAGAATAATATGGACCCTGATGTGCTGGTAAATATTACGCTGGCAGATAGGAATTTACGTTGCTCACAGTTGCATGAGCGTTACATATAGATATATACGGTTCATATATTTCAAATAAGTCAAAAATCAATTAATCAGCATCGACCCAATTGACATGCGGCGTACCAATTTCAACTGCCACACACTCAATAACGAATGTTTTTTTGTTGTTGTATGAAACAATTTGTTTCGTTTCGAATAGCATGGATAGCAATGAAATATATGATTCTGCGAGTAATTTTGTGTGTATTGCGTCAGATATTCATTCAGTCCTGATTGCCGAGACCATCTGTCCCTTTGGTTTTAACATTTCATGATTACAAACATACTGGTACAATCGAAAACTGCAAAAGAAATTGCTTCGCCGTAAAATGTACAGACTTGATAATGATTTGCCCACTCACTCCAATATACGTGATATTAAGTCGCCAATTTCACTACGCGCTGTGTAAAATAAATCCGGAACATACAAGCCATTGACGTCATTGATGCAGCTTAAGATCCTGACCCGAAAACAGCGTGGGAGTTGAACGAGCGAGATAGTAAAAGCGCACGAAGGGTCACCAAATGGAACAAACACGAGGTCATTGCCCTCGGTATGAATATCCCTTTTAATAATATGGATTACAAACATTGTATTTTTCTATATTAGCAGATAGTTAATAATAATAATAATAATAATAGTACTACTACTACTAATAATAATAAGAAGAAGTGTGTGTGATTTGGATTTTTAACGTAGCTTTAATAATGTTTGGGACATCATGTCGCAGGCTTAGCGCTCAGCATTAAGAGGTTAGTGTTTGGACTGGTCGGTCTGGTGTCAGGATAATGTGGGAGGGACATCATGCTACATGTCTGCGGCATTATGTCCCAGTCCTAGATATCACTATAAACTGCCACACTGCAGACAACACTGCAGACATCGTAGTGATATGACTGAAGAATTGATAAACCTACGTTAAAAATCCTAATCCAAATCACACACACACACACACATCATTTCGCAGAAATGAAGCATGATGCCTCACCCAGTCACATTATCATGACATTAGGCCGACCAGTCCTAACACTACCCCCTTAATGCTGAGCGCCAAGCGAGGTAGCCGTTAGTACCATTTTTGTAATTCTTTGGTATGACTCGGCCGGGGATCGAACCCACGACCTCCCGCATCCGAAGCGGACGCTCTAACCACTAGGCCACCGGAGCGGTCAAGAAGAAGGAGAATATTATTATTATTATTATTATTATTATTATTAACTAACGGCCAATCTTGGAAAAACAAAAATTGTTACGTAGCTATGAGAAATGGTGCTATGGCTCATATAAACTGGAATTGAAACGTATTATATGTTTGACCTGAACATCTTCCTCAAAATAGTCTTGCAACAGAAAACATTGGTCTGTCAAGAAGCAAAAGCTGTATGCATATTGAAGAGTTGTTCATCTGGATTTGGCAAATCATCTGTACATACCTTGCTTCGCATATCTGATACAAAGGTTTTTCCTGTTTTGAACTATTGCTCCAAAATATGGGGCTTCCATGAAGCACGTGATACAGAACCGGCTGGCACTGAGTTTTGTAAATTTATACTGGGTCTGTCAATAAAACATACTGCCTGCTTGTACTGATCGTGAATTAGGAGGATTGCACTAGAAAAGTTCGATGTTTTCAAATACTCAGGGCCGGATTGGATGGGGGCTCATCCAGGGTTTCCGCCCAGCCACCCCCGCTAAAAAAATAAAAAATAAAGTACACACACACACACACACACACACACGTACTGTCACTAATTAGTTGAAATGTGAGCATCATTTTATTCTTGCGCACGATTATTGGGTGTCATGCACGCCTTGAGTAAATTCACACACAGACTTTTGCTCTGGTGCCATTTCAAGGAGAGTCAATGCGTTTTGAAATTTTGGAACCCCCCCCCCCTCACCAACACTTGAATTGATCCAGCCCTGAATTTTCAAGTGCTGATTTTGGGATTTTAGATATGGCAAAACGCAGACAGCTAAACAATGTTTCGGTCTCACATTAGAATATGCAAGAAACTGTCATTATTGAGGAAATTTTGTAAAAATATATATTATTAAAATATGTATCTAGTAATGATTGGTAAAGACCGGATGTCGCTGATGAGTGACTGTTTATACACATTTTTACACAGTGATGTAAAGATAATTTTTTTGTAAGAACTGACTGATGATCTTAATGGAATGGATGGATGACGTTTTTATATGCGTATTGAAAGGAACTTTATACGGAAAGCATGTTTAGATGATCTCGATGAGATATATTAAATCACCCAACTTTTTGTTTAACAGCAAGAAATTTATCAATTTTAGCAAATACTGGAAGGTGTGAATATATTCGCCCTGAAGATAGAGTATCCCTGACATAAAGGCAGAAATAGAAAACGAGTATCACTCTAATGTGGTATGCTCTATTTCTGCTTAACTAAGGAGAAAATTATATTGGCTAGCCAAGGTTCCAGTAAGTTAACCCTATGTTGATAGCGTTAACATATCGGAACCTTGGCTAGCGAAGATGGGAGAAAGTATGTACCTTCGAATGTGCCTACTAAACAATATCCAAATATATCTACAAAGGAGTAATACGAGTCTGTTAATGTTAAATTTAGCTAACTTTATTTCTAACGCTTCGAAAATGAGAGAAAATACTATTACGACACGTTTTACCAGATAACTAGGTATTCATTAAACTAGACAGCTGTATGAACTGATGTTACTTTAAGACTATCTTTGAATATAACCTGCATATAGATTAATAAAATGGATAAATCTACAGTGCTTGTAAACAGTAATGTTATACCATGTACAGTGGAGCCTCGTTAACCCGGACTCAGTTTATCCGGAAACCTCGCTATCCGGAAATAATTCAGTGGGAACGGAATTCCTAAACGTTAATTTGCTCCTTTAATCAAGAAATCAAAATTGGGGACCAAAGTGTAAAATTACTTTAAAACTTGTATCGATAATCTGGAAAAAATCTTTCCAAAAATAAGAAAATTCTAAAAATCGTATCTGAAAATACAGTCGGATAATACAGATTCACCTACGCAGATTTGGAGGTGTGTCAATGTATCAATCTCTGATTGGTCAAATTCTAGTGGTATGTTAAAATTATCAATTGATCACGTGATCTTGTGTGTGCAAAAAAGAACTAAGTAGCGTGACCATATTGTAACCAGCGATTGTATAAACAATGTTTGTTTTAGCTAGTCGTCGACGAGGGTGTTAATAATTAAATAAACACACTGGGATCAAATCGTCCACGCTTTTTGACGTACGGTAAAGAAATTAACTGTGCCATTAAGCCTCTTTGGTGTTTACCAGTTGTATGTAACAATCACAGTTTATTGATGGCTGTACAAATACAGTTGCTTGATTTAAGCTGTGAACAGTACAGAACTTCATTTCCGAATAAAATGGGGACGTCAGTTATCAGCTCATTAGTAGCTATAAAGAAGAAATACAAAATTATATTTGCTGAAATAGAGGAACTGTAGAGGAATGAGTACTACACACACTTCATTAGTAACACGGGAGTCCCCACGAGAAAAATGGCGACATCAGAGCGAACAAGCCAGTCAGAGAACTTGAAAAATATTTTCAGACAAGACGGGTAGAAATAAATGAAGAATCCTTTCTGGAATATACGTATAGAAAAAGCATACAGGAAATAGATATGACCGGAATACCCAGAGAAAGAATACCAGGGACGATGGCAGTAATGGCTGCAATAAAAGTTCAAAACCCGTTTGCAACGTATATACTCAATCAACCGAAAAGGGTACGAAGGATATATTGTACGCCCAAGAGGAACCCAGCCTATATTACCTTTTGGAGAATTTAATATTGCAGGAGAAACAGTTACTATCAAAGAGCCTACACCTATCTTACGCAAAATCAAAAATCAAACTGGAAAACTACACATTTCAGATATACCACTAGAGATACCATTGGAAGCGACAGTTGGGAAGTTCGAGACAAAACTGAAAATCAAAGTGATATCGTCAAGCCTTGCAACCATCCCAATGACGTCAATCTACAATGGAACAAGAATTTTGGAAATAGAAAGGAGTAAACTACCAGAGGTGAAACGAGCGTTTTTTTCTATACGGCTTCTTGGCAAAAACTTGGTATAAGGGGTGTATTTACCATCGAAAATGCAACAAATGCGAACAGACAGGACACACACCTCATAAATGTCCGAATAACCAGGAGAACAACACAGCAAGCAACACAGAAAGCAGAACTAATAGTCAGAGAAGACCGAGAATACCGAGGACAAATCAACAACAACAACAACAGAAGGAGAAAGACCAAGGAGAAATACAAACTTCAAAATCAATTACACCAACAACAACAACATGGGAAACAACAACCAGAACAAGAAATACTAACCTCAACGCAGCTGCGGGGAGAACAAACACATTACCCACAACAACAACCACAAGGAAACCAAAAGCAACAACAACACCCTGGACAGAAGAACCAACAAAGACAACAAGAAGAACAAGAACAACAGAAACAGCAACAGCAAAAAAATACAATACTAAAGAAACAAATAACTGACCAGAAAGTACAAGCCCCAATAACGACGACAACAACAACAACAGAGATTGGAGCGACAAATGTAACAACAGAAACAAGAACAGCAGGACAAGTGACAGAGAACAGAGACATAGTTACTAACCAGAAGCAAATAAGAGTACAAGCAAATCCACAAGATCCGGAACAACAATTATCAAAAAGAAGTGAAACATTAGACTCAAAAAGAGAAAGGGACAGAATCAAGAAGAGAAAAAGACGACGGCTAAAGGAAGAGGAAGAATCGAGGATGGCAGAAGAATATTTTTTTACAATGTGATGAATGTTTTTGATTAATAAAAAAATAACAATATAACAAAATATACCATACAACCAAATATACAATATAGCAAACATTTACAAGTAGGGCAGGAGGGCCTCCCTAACTGGTCTGAGAAGATCAAACAGGTGAGAGCACCCTCCACAAATAATTAAAAATAAAATTAGCAGCTATAACAGCTGTAAATATGACTTATAAAAATGATTTAATTCCATTAGCTTAGCAACATTGATTTCATATTTTAGCAGACGTCAGCAATATTCACGAGTGATGACATAAAACACATTAGTGAAGTCCTTGTCAATCTATGGCCACTATCAATAATCATTGCAGATAGATCCGCCAAAGAATCCAGGCAAACACAGGTTACAGATTTCTTCAGGAAATTGACATAATAAATGTATGTACAGTACATACATGTACATGTACATAGTGTGATGTGTTTGATGTGTTAATTGTCTAAACTTATATTTACTGTACATGTATGTACAAGCGCATGTTATAATAATGTGAAATAAACACATGTCAATAGATGTATTCATTAATTTATTTCAATCATTATTGAATATACAGTACATTTACAGCTAGCATATACATGTACATGTATACGGTGTGATGACATCGTAAAATAAAAATGTACATGATTGAATTATCCAGAAAACTCGTTAATCCGGACATATTCACTGGGAACGAATGTGTCCGGATTAACGAGGCTACACTGTATATATGTCTACCTTGAAAAGACGTACTGCGTATGAAGCTTGGGCCGGTGGTCTGCATTACGAAAGATGATGATGATGATGATGGTGGTGGTGGTGATGGTGATTATTTATTTATTTATTTATTTATTTATTTATTATTATTATTATTATTATTATTATTATTATTATTATTATTATTATTATTAGTAGTAGTAGTAGTAGTAATAGCAGTCCAATTTGTTACTTGGCGGTGGTTTGGTTATCTAGAAGATGATCGACCGCGGTGTTTCTGCCCGGATCGAGTAAAAAAAATAAAATATGAAATTAATGGATGGAATAACATAGATCTGATTAGAGATGTAGAATAGAACAACATGAGCTTCCGTATGTACAATATAACTATTTAATAAATTAAATAAGCAAAATGAAATTGATAGTGACATTTCATTGAGACACTTTCTCTTAGAACATGGTTGCTTCCAGTCCTTCGAAATTCAATGTTGGTATTTCTCTATCCACTTTCGAGTCATCAACCGTATCTTGGTTGTCTGCTCTCTTTCCCCACTGCGTAATTCACGTGTTGCGCTATTTTTCAATTTAAATAAATAAATACGCAACATAAATATTTGTCTGTTTCTTTCCTTCAGGGATTCAGCAATATCCCACTCTTGTTACGTCAGATATCGTCTTATCGTAATTCTACAGAAACTAGGGCAAATATAGGAAAGTCCGCAGCCTGACAGTTTGTACATACGACTCTATTACCATAAAATTAATGTTTCTCCCAAGCGGTTAGTGGCACTCCTAACAGGACTATGACATAACTAGACATCTTCATATTCTGCTGTGGGTCATAAATCACTAACTGGACTAAGGCGGTCGACAGGAGTACTATTCTCGAGTGAAAAGAATTCATAACTTAATTACATAAATGAATTAATAGATTTCACGTCTTGTCTTAACTATATTACTTGTTAACTAACAATGCATTGGTATACCATTTTCCAGACATAGTCGGAAGTAATGCGTGAAATTCCATGAAGATATTATTCCCATTACATACAAACGAGTAAATTCGAACCAATTCATATCAAGGAAGTATTGTATGACATTCTAAGAATGCATTAGTGATATAACATTCAAGTAAAATGAATGCAAACAATTAACTTCCGAACTCAAGGGAAATTCACGTACGAAATTAAAACAAACAAATTCAAACAAATAATTGCAAACATATATCAAAGAACAAAATGTATGCGATTGAGACAAATCTAGTGCTTTCCAAGACTCTCTTTTCCTATGCAGCCGAATCTCTTTGTACCTTTGAGGTTCCGTGCCCTAAACGTCCCAACACTCGTCCTTTGGACAATTTATAACGAGAACTACTTGTTACTTCCATGAGTCATATTCTTGGCTTCCTACAGAAATACAGACTGACTAATTTCGCGAGGGAAATTACTTAAAACATTGAATGTCATCTTGGAAACACACACCACTCATTTAGATTAGCCAATCAGGATTACTTTTATATACAGTCAACAATTTACACGACCATCGAAGTTAAAATGATTCCCTTTGTTAATAACTATTTCTGGAAAAACTCATATTACGACACTTATTTCAAATGGCCAAAACTTGTCTCTGGATCGTCTCCACTCTGATATCGTTTCCCTCTACTTAAATGGGATCTTGAAGTTTTCTAATTTTGTTCCCCAAAACCGTTGCACGTGTCTGAAATTATCACGTTTTTGAGGAAAAGTTATTATCCCGGTGTTTGCTTTGTGGACATTGTGGGTAGGAGCCCTCCTGTGGCCTGGTGGCTAGAGCGTCCACCTCGGATGCGGGAGGTCGCGGGTTCGATCTCCGGCCGAGCCATATCAAAGACTTATAAAAATGGTACTAACAGCTACCTTGCTTGGCGCTCAGCATTAAGGGTTAGTATTAGAACTGGTCGGCCTGGTGTCAGGATAAAGTTGAATGGATGGGACATCATTTTACATGTCTGCAGCATGATGCCCCAGTGCCTGACATTACTATAAACTGCCACACTGTAGACATCTAGCAATATGACTGGAATTCCAAACAAAAGAAGAAAGCTAAGTTACAAATCCAAATTATACACGCAGACCCATTGTCGGTAAACAGTATCGCACTCTTTAACAAAACATGCGGCAATGAAGAAGAGAATACCGTATTGTACCTTGCCTACGTAAACCCAGCTGTGAATAACATTGTCCCATATCCGTCTACCCACCAAGCGACGACAGATATGGGCCTAGCTTGTCTGCAGATACTGATATATCGTGTTTGCTGATATAGTGCTCCTCAAAAACAAAGAGGAGGAACACACGATGACCGTAACAAATTTAAAAATATTGCTCGATGGCATGATAATGTTTTATACAGGGACACGTGTGCGTTGTTCAACTGTACAGAGGAAGCGATTTTGAGTTGCGTGGAATATATATATTCAATAAAAATCGAAAAATAACTTGTTTAATCTTTCTAGGCGGCAGAAGCGGGTGGGGTGGGTGGCGGGTCCAAACAAGCAGGCATGAGGTATTGTGATGATGTTCTTTATGAGACCAAGAGGACGAAGGCCCCAGAAGCTTCTGCATTTTAAGTGTTTCCAGAGCATATTCTATCTTACTGTAAAGGAAACACAACGTGGGAGTGAGTAGGGGTGTTTGCTTCCCCCTCCGAATGAATGTTCTAAAGTGCTTATGTGCCATGCTAGCACCACTCAAGAATCGTTGTTCTAATATCCAACAGTTGTACTTCAAGGTAATCCAATCAAAGCTGAATGGCACTAAATTTGTTGAATGTCTCACGTAATCCAACGAAATTAACTAAATATCCAAATCCTTGAATAATTTCACAATAGTCTAGCAAGGAAATGCCTGCTTGGAATAGTTTTTCCGCTCTGCATTTCAAGGAACAAGCAATAAATAAATAAAAATTTCCTCCCATGACTCGTACAAAACTGGATATAACTGAAGAATGATAACGCGGTGTTTTGATCCTCTTTTATGGTCACCTAATGTTATCAAATAAACAAGTCACTATATCCTCTTATATGGTCACCTAATGTTATCAAATAAGCAAGTCACTATATCCTTTTTTGTGGTCACCAAATGTTATCAAATAAGCAAGTCACTATATCCTCTTGTATGGTCACCTAATGTTATCAAATAAACAAGTCACTGTATCCTCTTTTATGGTCACCTAATGAAATATCTTAACAGTGTTGGTCTGGCCCTTTTAATTATTCAGTCACTCAACAACTACGGTATGCATGCCATATCTAAAGCACAAATGTACTCCGTAAAACACGCTCTGTTGACATGACCTACACCCAACTAATGTTTTGCGTACATGGATCGAAATCGTTGTTGACATGATCTTGGCAAGTCAGTCCTGATTTATGAATGGGAAAAGTGCATACATGTACTCTTCTCATAGCATAGGCCAGCTATATTATTAAAAAATTCAAAAATAAAAGTTCATTAATCTAAATGACTTAAATTAAAACTATATTATAAAATAATATATGACATATATACACATAACAATAATGACTATAAAATTAGAACTATGTTATTAAAACTTTGAAACTTTAAATTAAAAAAATTAAGTGAATAAAAAAAGAATGTTGAAAAAATATTATATCAAGAATGCATATATATAGAGTTTGTGGGGTTGATGCTCATTGTAATCAGAAGGTACGTATACCTACATCTTATACAGTTGGCAATGGCCGATATTTGTGAAAATCTGTCAGAGAAAATATCGTTAAAATTCAGAATGAGGACTTTATTCAAAACACATAAAGACATCTTTCAAGTTGATATTATGCAATTAGGTCATTTATGATATTTCCAACGGGTCCAAGCAGATTATTTATTTCTGATTATATGAGTGATTGTAATGTAATTAATAAGTTTTTTTTAATAAACATTGCGATATGGTACTGAATGAGAGATTGACATGAAAACGCCACGGAGCCATTTTAAACTGTCAGAGATTGTAAAATGTCAACAGAAATATAGGTCAAAGGGATAAACATACTTTCCCCAAGTCTATTTCCCTTGGATGCAAGCTAGCAATAAATGAAGTAAGTCTAACACAAAATGTTCCTTTATATTGTTCGTTTTGGTTAAGACATTGATTGACAGTGCGGCATTGTGGCTTAAGCTGGTACACTATTATAATGAACCTTGTTACTTTATGTATTATTAATTACTAATAATAATTAATTGTTAACTGACACTCTGAACATTACAGAAGAAATGTTCAACACCAGCACTACACACTTTCCCACTTCTGTCACCACAAACGTTTAGATTTATGAAATTTAAAAAAATACTTCTTTTATCTAGTTGAAATATATATGACTTGCATGTATAAAAGGTCAACTGAAACTTGGCCATACTTAAATTGGCCTAGTAGGACTCAAGTCACAATTAAAACATCAGTTTTATAACCCACAAATATAGTCCTATCCTATTTTAGAGCATCTCTTCCATTATCATTTTGGTGGTGATACAGGAGTGAGATTTAAACATTCTTGGTATTTATTCGAAGATAATAGTTTATTCTTTAGTATATGAACACTACGGTGTGGTTGCCTGTGTGTATTTTGGTGACAGTGCACAGTAAGTAATGAAGCACTGATGCTGTTCCGGAAGTGAAATATGTGATGCATTGCACTGTGTAACGTCGCCCTCTTAGTAAGAGGGTGGTTAATTGGATTTGGCTTGCGTTATCTAGAGGATGACCTCCCTCGTTATTATAGCCCGACGGGAGTGAAAGAAGAATGGAATTTCAACAGAGAACTGAGCGATAATACGGAGAAGAAATAAAGCAATACTAGCCCCCTTTTGACAAGAAAATAACAAATTTAATCAGAAAAATTTAATAACGGCAATTCCAATTCAAGTTAGAGTATATTAATAGAATTAAGCAGGTGTGTCCAATTTGGATTTATTTCATCATCATCATAACGAGAAGTGAAAAGAGCGCAATGTCCACGACTGATTTGCGTCACCTTCCTGTCTGGACCGTATATCAACATCTCCAAGTCGATCCTTCATAAGCTCTATGCTTTGCCCCTTCATGGATTTCCTGGTCATTTTATTCTGACCTCGTCCTTCTTTTCCCTCGGACTTCTGTCTCCAAATTGTCCCGCCTTTCTCTCAGAAAGCTGTTCCTTAAAGGACAAAATTACCCCATAATTCTGTATACCTCACTCTTTAAGACGTATATAAAATTCACCCACGTTATTCAGAGCATGTCGGCTATCCACACATTGCGTACATTCTGACTTAGTACGATAGGACATTGATGTCGCCTCCAGCGGCAGGTCTTAAATTACCACGGGAGCGTCTATCGAATATTGCTGTATTATTTTACATATACTACTACATGTTCGATTACTATTGCATGAAATTCACAAATGTAACTCACGGCAATCAATAACCTACAAGATTATCCAAACATTACAAAATCAGATATATTTAGGTAAGTATCGTTAACTCACCATAGTCCGTATCGTCCTTACAAACAAAGAAAGTTATTTGGTATAACCCTATGAAATCCTGCACATATGAGCATTTGGATCGCATGCAATCAATTCTACCTATGAACTAATAACTGTATAATAAAAAGGTAAATTGCATAACATTTCTAGCATCAACACTTTTCATGAAATTGAATAAAATGAATTGCATAATAACTCTAGCATCAACACTTTCCATGAAATTGACAAAATAAATTGCATAACAATTCTAGCATCAACACATTTCCATAAAATAGAATAAACGATACATAATATGGAAACCTAGTCAGAGCAACCACATTTGCATAAAACAAACAATCAAATAATATAATATTACGTGAAACTAAAATTGCGTACCTTATTGCTGTTCTTTTCCAGAACTTGTGCGTCCTAGCACTAAACATGTCTTTCGTTTTACAAGACGACCACCTGGTCCCTTTTTTGTTTCACGAGGAAAGCACTAATCTCTTTATGTTTTCCACGGAGTCGAGACTAAGTTTCCTCTTTTGGGAAATATTCCGACTAAAGAATTTCGACTATGGTCGTCACTTTAAAGTCTGATTACTCTAAAGTGTACGCCCTAATTTATTCTGCCCAATCGCAGCGGCCCCTAATTTTTCCCAAAGAAATAATTCATTTCATCAGGTTTAGATAGCTCAGAATCTGTGAATGACAGTGCGTAACAATTTCCCTTTGAAAAATTATAAATGGACATAGGTTCCTACCAAGCGGTTAGGGTTGGTAGCTCAAATGTTTGCTTTCTAAGGACCGTGTTAAGATAACCCGGTCAAATTCACTGAGTCGGAATTCTGCCCCTTTGAAGTTTACACTGACATGTTGGCTGTGGGGAGGAGATGAACGAAGAAAGGACGAAGTGACTGTTCACAAAGACTTTTCTGTCTTAAATGCGATAAAATTTTAATGCTTAATGCATCCAACTTTAAAGTTCGCTGCAATTCAAAATTCGACACTTCACACACGGTACTTAGTTTCCAGTCCAGCCTCTCAAAAAATACCGGATATCCTATGAAAAAAATTTCTGCGTGAGTTCATCTTTGAATGTGTTTTAGATTGACATATGATTTATTCTATTTTGACACAGTGGAAAGTCCGCTACTAAGAAACATACGCAGAAACTATATAGGAAAAATAAATGTGATCTCACCAGCACCGGTAATGGTACGTGGCATTCAGCGAACCTTTCAGCGAACCCACTAACACACCTCCCAACCAAAATAAAAATGGATATTAAATATTTTTTAAACCACAAGATAAAATACATCTCGGATTAGCGCACGAAAATAAAATTTCTGTTTAGTATATAAAAATTTCGACCCTGAATCAGGTGTAGAAGATAAAACTGACTTTCTCATAAGTTCCCTGAGCTTGAACTGTTTGAAGTGTCTTTCATGCAAATCTATGCAATGCACGACAGTTGTAACTTTGGGAAGACATAAACGTTTCCTCGATGAATTACACAACCATCAGAGTGTGCGAGACAACACTCCACGGCTAGCCATTTTTGAAAAGAGAGCGTAGCTTTATAACAGAAACAAAAACTCTTCGGCACAAATTTTTTTTCCAAGACAAGATGACAGTTAAAAGCCCAAAGTTTTATAGTTCTGGATATAACTGACAGATGGGTCACAGTGATCTTGAATTTTTAATAATATAAGCAACATTTCTGACCTGCATAAACAACAAATCATACATAAATAGAAGACGATGTGCAAACCTAGTTATATCTTGTAAACAAGCAAATTTCATTCCACAAAAATGAATGTTTTGTTTGTTTTGGTCACAATGACGTTGACCTTTGACATTGAAGCCAAAACCAATAAGACAATAATCATTCCATCATCATAATTTAGTAAAGGTATGTGATCTATAATTAAGGTTTTTGCGCAGAAAGGTTTGTCTTCTGGAACATTACCATTGACCTTTTGACCCTATACGCTTCATTCATACGACAAATCGACAACGTTTTGCTGAGATAAGTGATATCGAACTAAAGGCGTTGTGTGGAAAATATTTTCTTCTCTCACAGTGACCTATTCCAAAATTAATCGGCAGGATATACAATGAAACGCATTTTGAAGTCTCAAGAGATCATAGTCACCTCATGCAGATTTGAGCCCTGGAAATAAGACCAATGCCTGCGAGCCTCACTTTCAAATGCAATGTTTCGATACGAGACAACAGAAACTACTGGCTGGCGCGTGTAGTCAACTGTGAGTTCTGTATCAGGTACCTAGCTTGCAAGAGACAAAAAACGGAATCTGGTGGATCCAGTGGCTGTGGCTTAGCTATCCAGCAGACTTTGCTATCGTCAGCAGAACTTGCATTACGTGCATTCCTAGCGAGTTTGCTGGACTCGCCACCTATATATATATATATATATATATATATATATATATATATATATATATATATATATATATATATATATATATATATATATATATATATATATATATATATATAAGCAATATCATATAATAGAAAATAATATAATATATAAGGATATAAGTCCAAGATTTATTGGGGCGAGGGTTATAAAATGTTAGGATAGCAAAGCTGTGCCCAATTTGTTTTAACGTTTACGCCTGGAGACCAAATAATCCTTGCGATCGAAGAAACTCTGTGTTATATTTATTTTTCAGCTACCGATGTCCTTCACTCAATGCAGTGTATCCAACAAAGCAAAGCTTTATAGGGCAAGTACACCGATAAAGTCACATACGATGACAAACATCTAATGACCTTGCACTATTTTCAATACTACCTATTTTGACCTCTTTTCCAGACATGTTAATAAACAGCAGTGCAGGCAAAAGCAAAACAACATTTCGTTAAAAATTTGCCTTCAGAAAATGTGCATCCAACATATATATTTTAAAGTAGTAGCAAATAAAAACGTGCAGCCTATCATAAACTACATACACCGGCATTTGATTCCGGAATTGGGAGTGTGTTATCATGGGTTTTTCCTGAATTAAATGGCTGTGAAGGCTTAATAGTAAAAACGTATTCAGATATACTAACCAATACTCAACGAGATGCCTACACCTTTCAAATACCTCTCGAAAATATAAGTAAATTCCCCATTTACTAACGCTAACCGAAATTGAAAGGAAAACTCGTCTTTGATTATATTTTCTTTATTATAGGGTTCCAATTGGTACATTCTAGCGTCGCAGGTCATGAAGGGAAATCTTTCATTTCCACATGTAAAAACGAAAGGATGTGTATTTTTTAAAAGAAAGAAATATAGGTCACGTTTTTTCATGAGTAGTGGAGTAACTGAGAGTGAAGCACCAAACTAAAATGAAACTAAAACGGTCTTTTTGGCATGTTTTTTTTTTTTTTGTGTGCACACGCGTAAATTTAAATACAACAAGAAATGTCCGTATTCTCATTAATCTAATATAGCCTCTACTGTCGACATCGTGCCACTAAAATTGGTGGAGACGAGAAAATGCCATAAATGTGGCAGTGAATATATATGCACTAAACTGACAACGAACAGTGCGAAAATAGTATCTAGCTAGCATGAGCGCTTTCGACCCTTTAATGAGTCTTTTTCAAAGGCAAATACAAAACATAGACAAGACAAACAAATAAAACAGAAAAACGGTTATGTTTGCGAAACTTTACATGGCTGTTTCTACAGGAATTCAACTTTGCAACTCTATTATGCGTCAACTAATTTATTTCAGCTTGTTGCTGATACTGGAACATATTTGTATTGACCTAGAAATTGATAAGCCATAATGACATCTATTATTTTATGTAAATTTATGGAAGCGCTGATTATATCCCAGATATTTCATTGTTATAGTAGTCATAGGCTATTAAGCAAATTTAGGGGCCCCGAATGGCCGAGTGGTCTAAAGCGCTCTCCGTTACGGATCACTGCCATCTTATCTCTCTCTGCGTGGGTTCGAGTCTAGGATTCGGCTAACGTGGGTATGTGAGAAAGCTCGCCAGTAGCTTCTTGTGGGTCGGTGGTTCTTCCCGGGGTTTTCCCGGGTTCTTCTTCCACCATTAATACTGGCCGCCATGCATAGCCTATCTTGTGCTGAAAAATGGCGTTAAACCCCACAACAACAACAACAACAACATTAAGCAAATTTAGAGAATTATTTAAAAGAAAATGTGTCGGCTGCAAAAGATAATTTTATTAGTGCATGGTTGTCTGTTTCTAGTTTTATTGGTTGAAACCGCTTGGTTTCAATGTTCTAAGGCGGCGTTTCCAGTAAGATCCCTTTTCTTTTCCTGGTTTGGGGACTCCAGTTGGGGTTGTGAGCAATAGCAATAAGTGTTATATCACTGAACGTGTGGCCAGGGTAGAAGAAGTTTTCTGCGACCGGACTTCTGTAGAGCTTCTTTGTCATCCAATCAGATCTATGAAGGTTGATCCTTTTGTGTAGCTTCTAAGTTTCTCCGACATACTGAAGGCTACAGATCTACAGAAACTTCCAAACCTGTGAAAGAACACCCGTACAGGATGAACCATCTCAAATAGGAATATTTGAAAAAAAGAAATTCAGTATTTGCTGGAGAATAATTGTACAGAGCCCAGTAAAAGTGACTGGAGTTCACCATGTATACTTGTTCTGAAACCAGATAAAACTTTCCCATTACCAAGAATCGATGACTGTATTGATAAGATCGAGCATGCCAAGTATGTCACCAAATTTGACCTTCTGAAAGGATTTTGGCAAATTTCACTAACGGAAAGAGCAAAAGAAATTTCGGCATTCGTGACTCCAGATGAACTTTATCAATATAAAGTGATGCCATTTAGGTTGAAAGGGTCGCCAAGTGCATTTCAGCGTCTCATGAATATGATTATCTCTGGTCTAGACAATTGTGATGCTTACATCGATGATGTCATCGTCTACAACGACACCTGGAAGGAACATTTAGCAACAATTCGGAAATTCTTTGACAGACTCACAAATGCAAGTTTGACAGCTAATTTATCTAAAAGTGAGTTCTGACGTGTTAGTGTAACCTTTCTAGGACATGTGGGACATGGACAAGTTAAAACCTATAAATGCTAAGGTCAAGGCTATCTATGAATTCCCTGTGCCTGTTAGTAAAAAAGCAACTGATGCGATTTTTAGGTATGGCTGGATACTATCTGAAGTTTTGTTCCAATATTTCTATAATTGCTGAACACCTGACAAATTTATTGAGTAAGAAAAACAAGTTCCTTTGGACTGAACAATGTCGGGGGGGGGGGGCTTTTGATAAGTTAAAATCCATACTTAAAAGCGCTCCAGTTCTTACAGCTCCAAATTTCAGCCATTTATTTAAACTGTCTGTTGATGCAAGTGATGTTGTAGTTAGAGCAGTATTGATTCAAGAAGACGAAAATGGTATTGATCATCCAGTGTGCTATTCAACAATCGAGAAGGAATGTTTGGCTTTGATATTGGCATTACAACATAATGAAGTTTACATTAGTTCAGCTCCTTCTTCGACTATTGTGTTTAGTGACTACGACCCCATTAATTTCATCGACAAGATGAAAAATAAAAGTCAAAGACTACAAAGGTGGAGTTTGTTGATATAGAAATATGATATTGACATCAGGCACATCAAGGGAAAGGATAATTTAATAGCAAATGCACTTTCCCGTGTATAGAAATATTATTTCATGTAAACTTTGTATAATTTATAAGAGTTTATTTCACGTAAACTTTGTATAATTTATAAGAGTTCTTTTGAAACTCGTGTATAATTAATCTATGGTAAAATTAAAGCTTTATCATATAAATTTGTCTGTGTCTTTATGTGTGTGTGTGTGTGTGTGTGTGTGTGTGTGTGGAAGTGATATGTATATTTGATTTAATTTATATTTGATTTAATTTAATTGTCTGTAAGTTTTAATTTTTTTTTACAAGTTAAAGTAATGAAATTTTGTTTACTGGAATTTGATATTTTCCAGAATTTTTTTGACCTGACTGTTTTGTCGAAAACACTTCAAAATAGAACTTCGTATCCTTATGCTGACCTAGTTCATGACATTGATTGAGAATCAAGTAAACAACCATTCTTTTAATAATTATTCATTCGTAATGTGGGATTGATAATAGTGAAATTGAGGCTGACTGGGACTACGTGACTTTGAACGTAAATAGCTTCTACGATGTTCTTGAAATGCTGGAGGGTTGACCCTCATCCGGGAATCTGTTTTGCGTCTCAAGTTACTGTATAACCTTTGTCTATAGAGAAATTAGTGAGTCGGGCTTCTAAATACTTGATGTTAAGGTGTTCGTCTTGTTGTGACCAGTTGAATCGAATTTCTATTTTTTTGGAATTATTAATTCTTTTTCCTGAAAATATTTGAGTGCTCATATAGAATTCTTCGACAAAGACAGTTCTTGAAATTTTATTCGGAAATTCAAACACCGGAATATTATCTTCTGTGGAATAACAAAGAACTGTAGACACAACAGTCTTATAAAGGACTGGTCGGTCTGGTGTCAGGATAATGTGACTGGGTGGGACATCATGCTTCATGTCTGCGGCATGATGTCCCAGTGCTAGACATCACTATAAATTGTTACATTGCAGACATCGTAGCGATATGACTGAAAAATTGTTAAAAGCTACGTTAAAAATCCAAATCGCATCACATCACAACACCAAAAATAATCACGGTCAAAGTACCTTTGCGATATGTTTGCATTTTAGAAACGTTGGAGTGGTCCAGATAAGCTGTCCGTATATCACTTTGGTCTCGCCCTGAATTGCAAATATGGTCTAGAGAACTTTGGATATTTTTTAAAACAAATCAGATTTACAGGGACTTAAATGTCGTCCTATCTTTCTATGAGTTACCCTTACAAAGTGGTATCATCACACGATTTATTTTTAAGTATTGTATCATTGCATGAGTTATCTTCAAGTCTTGTTAGTAGTGAAGTGGGATACCCTAGCGACAATGGAAATTATCATTACAGACCCCCTTGGGACAATCTGGCGACAATGGAAAATTAACATGGAGAAAAATCGTGGGACAATCTGGCGACAAGGGAAATTAACATGGAGAAAAATCGTGGGACAATCTGGCGACAAGGGAAATTAACATGGAGAAAAATCGTGGGACTGTTGAGCGACAAGGGAAATTGAACATAGGATTTTTGTTTTAAAAAAAAATAAAAATTTTTTTAAAAAAAGGGGTAGGCAATTCAAAGACTATCTCTTTTCGAGAAATATGGCTGGCCCTGAAAAGGGCCTTTGGTTTATGTTAATATGCCCTTAACATAAAGGGCATTTGCGACATCTTCTTTTCCTCAAACTTCGTCTTACAGCAGGGCCATACATCAGAGTCCTCTTGAGGCAACCTTGTCTCTCTATATAGACTCTTCTTATCCACAGACTGCTGTTGGTCCTGTGGACAACGGTCCACTTGGATCGGACATACATGGGTATGTCCGTCCTGAACATCATTGTTGACACAAGGGTTGAAGATTCAACGTCGGTCCACATGTTGAGGCTCCGAGAATAGGTGAATCAATGTAGTGAACGGCACTTATTTATAGGGACAGAAAGGATTGAAACGGATTGAGTTCATTCACCAATCCGAACACGCGTTACAGAATTCAGTCAGCCCGCATCCAATCCGAAGAGAGCAGTCTGTGACGTCACGTAGTCAATATAGATTCGCTAACGCTTGTGTGCAGTCAATCTATGCGATAGTCATTCAACATGACGGAAACTCAGAAAACGATCCAGTGGGGTGCACCAGCAGGGGAGACCGCCCAAGGGAACCCGGACTTACTTTCAGAAGAGGTGAATTGGGATTTTGTGGATTTTCTCTCCTCGCAAGAATTTGTTCCGGAACCTTCGTTACCTTCTTCATTACCGCAAGTGGAAAATTTTAGACAGAGACAGAAAGAAGAATTGGAGAAATTTATACAACGACAAAAGGAAGCGGAACAGGCTTTTCTCCTACAGCAACAGCAACAAGAAGAAGAGGTAAGAAAAAAACAACAGCAAGAAGAAGTAGCAGCAAAGAAACAAGAGGGTGAAAATCAAACGGTCACGGTACTGTTGGACATTTTAGCGGAGTTAAGAAGTCTGAAACAAATGTATCAGACTTCTTTATCACGACCGAAGAGAATACGACCTTCCCGAGCCAAACATGTCAACCCTGTGACTAAGCCTACCGTACCACCCTTAGTGATTTCAACCCAATCATTATCATCATTACGCAGTCCAGAAGTAGGCCTTGGCCGTGGCAAAGGCTTAAGGCAGTTAAAATTGATTGCTTAAACTCACCCCTGCACCATAAAGAAAAAAAGGCCCTTTTCAGGGCCACCCACATTTCTCGAAAAGAAATACAATTTCAATTTGCCAATAACTCAAAAAAAACCCCACCCATTTTACCCTTATAGTACGTGTCTGTGTATGAGTGCGTGAGTGTAGCTTCTTATTTTAAAATCAAAACTCAAAGACTCTTACCTTATATCATTCATTTATTCTTTTCTCCATTTTTTACAATCCAATTCACAATTCACAACACAACACTTTAATAAAAAGTTCATTGATTTCTTCTTTTCTCCTTGTTTAGTCTCTCTGTTTTTTGAATTTCTTCACTGTCACACTCTTTTCCTCTTCTTCCTCCTCACTTTCTTCCCTTCTTCTTTTCTTCTCCTGTTTCTTTTTCTTCACCTGTCTGCTTTCTTCCTCAGAAGAATCCCTCTCTTCCTCTGAAGAACCCCTCTCTTCTTCTGAAGAATTCCTCTTTTCTTCTGACTCCTCTTGTTTCTTTTTTGGGCAATCTGGAGACCAATGTCCTTTTTCTTTACAATAATAACAGGTATCTTGACTTTTGTCTTTTTTATCCCCTGTTTTTTTTCTTTTTTGACGGTCTGGACACTCTGAAGACCAATGCCCTTTCTTCTGACAGATATAGCAAGTATCTTGACTTTTATCTCTAAAGGAAGGAGAGTAGTCCGTAGGCTGGTCTGAAGAGAATTTTCTAATGACCCCTCGCAAAGCTCTGACGAAACGTTCCATCTGGTTAGTCTCTTCCATCGTTGTGCTCGGCTTGAGAGTGAAATGAATAGTGAAAGGACAAGACACACACCCTTTTATATACGCTGGTCTGATATGACTATAAAGTAGTTTATGGTGTTTGAACTTAAGTCATTTGACTTTTTGCTTTCAAGATGAAACGATCTAATTCATTCGAGAAGAAAGAAGAAGAAAGTAAGAGGCAGAAACGTGATCTATCGCCTCGTACCAGGGCTGAAATCTTGGCACAAATTCATGCCAGTGATTTTGAAGAGGACATGAGTGAACCAGAATCCGAACCCTCTAAACCAAGTTCACCACCCTTAGTCAACCCTGAAAAGTACTATTCCATTCGAGAGACGGAAAAGCGCTCCTCTAGAAAATTTAGAACCACGGCTTACAAATACACAGTGAAGTTTAAAGATTTCAAGGCTGAAGTGCCGTTAGAGAAAGCAGAAGTGTTCATCACCGAGGTGTGGGATTCTTTGCTCACTGCACTCAAGCAACAATGTCAACCCAAAGAAGACGATCGCTTGAGACTTTCCATACAACACGACGGTTTGAAATCCCCTGTTTGGATCGAGTTTAGCACCCCGGCAGAATTGACCGCTTCCAAAGTCATGGACAAGATTCAACACGTACAACAATCTAATGACCAGTTTGACATCACCGATGGAAAAGCCACACTGGACATGACCCACGTCTCTCCTCCTCAAGGGACAGGACGCAAAAAGATGTTATTGGTGGACGACCTTCGCAACACCAAAACAAGTCTCGTCCGAATTAACAACTCTCATGACCAGATGTGTTTAGCCCGTGCCATCGTGGTGGGACGAACCTATGCCAACAAGAACGACACGGTAGAATGGAAAAGAACCTGGAAAACTATTCAACGATCCGACCGAGCCAAACAACGAAACGAAGCAGAACTCCTGTTACAACAAGCCGGACTGTCCAAAGACACACCCTGTGGCATTCCTGAAATGCAAAAATTGCAAGATGTCCTAGCTCCACGCTACACTTTGAAAGTGCACCCTCAAGAAATGCGCGGGTCTCTGTTGTTTCGAGGCCAAGAATTTAAGGACGGAAAATACATTCATGTATATTATAACGATGGCCATTTCGATACCATTACCAGTATCACTGGATTCCTAGGATACGGTTATTATTGTGAGAAATGTGATTATGGTTATAACAATCGAGAGCAACACAAGCATTGTGGATCGAAATGCCCAGGATGTTTGGCCTCTCCACCCTGTCTGAGCGAAGAACCAGTGCCTTGTTCAACTTGTCTGCGCACGTTTGTCAGCCCTACCTGTTACCAACAACATTTGAAAACACAAGGTTCACAGAAGAAATGTGCTTGTCAACTCCTGAGATTGTGCTCTACGTGTGGACAAGGCATACTTACCAACAATGCCAAGGCACATGTATGTCGAGGAAAGAAAAAATGTCACATTTGTCACCACATCGTGGACTTGGAACACCAATGTTACGTGCAAAAATACCAACCCCCACCAGAGAAAGAGGACGGTCACAAGAAGAAAGGCAATTTCATCTTTTTCGATTTCGAATGCATGCAAGAGACTGGCATTCACATCCCTAATTTCTGCGTGGCTCATCGAGCGTGCGAGAAGTGCATTCAAGAACCTATCTTCAGTCATTGCCCTCACTGCAGCAAGATTCCCGGAGGGCGTGAAAAAATCTTTCGGGGGCCAAACACGTTAGCCGATTTTGCCCAATGGGTCTTAGACCCCGTCGACAAGACGTGGAGCCAAGAGGACATCGAACGTTACGGAGATTGTCATCGTCATGTCACGGTGATGGCTCACAATTTCTCCGGATACGATGGACAGTTTCTTCTCAGATACTATACAGAACAAGGCACCGAGCGTCCTAAAGTGACTTTGAACGGAGCCAAAATCATTTTCATGCAAGTGGGACAAGTACAGTTTAAAGATTCGATGAGCTATTTGGCCATGCCTTTGAGTCGAATGCCTAAAACGTTTGGAATGACAGAAATGGCTAAAGGGTACTTTCCACACTTTTTCAATACGGAAGCCAATCAACACGCCGTTCTACCCCATTTACCCGAGGCTCACTATTACGACCCCGACAACATGCGTACCGAACAACGAGAAGCTTTCTACGCTTGGTACCAGGCTCACGCCTCGGACCCTTTCGACTTTCAGGAAGAAATGTTAAAGTATTGTCGTTCCGACGTGGACATTTTACGGCGTTGCTGTGGAAAATTTCGAGAACTGTTCATGGAACACGGAGGGGTCGATCCTTTGAAAGAAGCTTGCACCATTGCCAAAGCGTGTTCCTTAGTGTATCGACAACGATTCATGCCTGAAAACACCGTGGCTGTCATCAGTCCTCAAACGACCCACTTTGTCAAGCGTCAATACTCGGTCAAAGCCCTACGCTGGTTACATTACTTGTACGACAAGGAAGACAAGTGGATTCAGCATGCTCGCAACGGAGGGGGCGAAAAGACCATCGGAACGTATTCGGTCGATGGCTGGGACTTAGAAAACCCCAAGATCGTGTACGAGTTTAACGGTTGCTTATTTCACGGATGTCCCGTCTGTTACCCTGACCGTGGCACTAAAAATCAGTTTTTACAACGAACCATGGAAGACTTGTACCAGGACACTTGTCAACGACGCCTAAAGTTAGAACAGCAAGGATACCAAGTGGTGGAAATGTGGGAACACGAGTACGATCACCGCTTGAAAACCGATCCCGAGTTTAAACGCCTCGTGGAAAGTTACCAGTTCATGGACCCGCTGAACCCGAGGGATAGTTTGTACGGAGGAAGGACCAATGCCACCTGTTTGCTGTACCAAGCCGACGAAGAGAAAGGAGAAGAAATCAAATACTTGGACGTGTGTTCGCTGTATCCCTACGTGTGCAAATATTGTCGCTTTCCTGTAGGGCACCCGCAATTGTTAACGGAACACATCGACCTGGTTAACCTTCCACAATACGAAGGCTTGATCAAGTGTAAAGTTTTGCCTCCCACGAACCTCTACCATCCCGTCTTACCTCACCATTGTCAAGGCAAATTGATGTTTCCCTTGTGCCGTACTTGTGCCGAAACGTGCAACCAAGACCAACCTTGTCAGCACAGCCAGGAAGAACGTGCCTTGACGGGAACCTGGGTCAGCGTAGAATTGTTCAAAGCTATGGACATGGGATACCAACTGTTAGAAGTGTACGAAATTTGCCACTTTCCCAAGACACAACAATACCGCAAGGGTGACCCTACTCAGAAAGGCATTTTCGCCGACTACGTGGATGCCTTTTTGAAACTGAAGCAAGAAGCCAGCGGCTATCCTTCCTGGTGTCACACTCCCGAAGACCAAATACAATTCAAAGAGAAATACTACGAACAAGAAGGCATCTCTTTAGACCACATCGAGAAAAACGAAGGCAGGAGATCGTTTGCCAAAGTGATGTTAAATTGCTTGTGGGGTAAAATGGCACAACGACCGTGTTTACCCAAGACGGAATATTTGACAGAACCTTCCCGCTACTTCCAGATGATTCACGACAAAACCAAATACATGAAACACGTGGACGTCGTTCGAGAGAATTTGATCTTGGTCAATTACGAAGAAGATCTGGACTTTGTACAAGACGACCCTTTTGGAAATGTCATCATTGCGGCTTACGTGACAGCCCATGCTCGCTTAAAATTGTACGAAGCTTTAGAACTGTTAGAAGAACGCGTCCTGTACTTTGACACGGACAGTTGCATTTACATCCATCACCCGATTCAACATCACCCTAACATCGAAGGAGACCGTTTAGGAGCCTGGACAGACGAGCATCCCGACGACAAGATTCTAAGTTTCGTCAGTGGCGGTCCCAAAAATTACGGCTACGAATACCGGGACAAACAAGGAGAAGTGCACACGACGTGCAAAGTGAAAGGACTGACTCTGAATTATCGTACCAGTCGAGTGGTCAACTTTGGGGTATTGAAAGAAGCCTTGCAATCGGGAGAGGATGGAAACTTTAAAGTGACCACTCACCAACCGAACAAGATTGTACGTTTACCCACTCACCACATCGTCAGTCGACCTTTGGAAAAAGTTTATCAAATCGTGTACCAGAAGCGAGTTCGACTTCCTAATCATTTCACCTTACCGTATGGACACGTTGGTATAAAACATTGGTTGTAAGAGGATAGCCACTCACCAGAAAGATGACTTCGCCACAGCAAGAATCGAGTGAGAAACCCGATGAGAACTCCAAGTTCAAACCCTACCATTTTTCAGTCTTCTTACCTGACTATTGTGATTGTGCCCGTCGATTGGACACGTTTCAGAAATGGCCTACGGATAGGGAAGGATTACCTTCTTCGCATGTTTTAGCTAGAACAGGATTTGTCTATTTGGGACCTGAGTCAGGATTGGGATACGAGGTACAGTGTTTCGCTTGTGGACTGAAGTTACGAATGGATCTATGTATCTATAAAGATTCAGCTATTCTGGAACATACTCGATGGTCTCCGCACTGCCCTTACCTTTCTATGGCCTTTCCACCCATCACACTACGGTACAATGTTGACGGTACCTTAGAGACGGTACCTTCCGAAACAAGACATAAAAAACGTAAAAAAGGAAAGATGTACAAGCTGGAGACTGCATTGCGACTAGTATAAAAAGGGGGCTATGGTCAAGATCGATAGTTGATTGTGACTACCAAGACCGAGCGAACAAGATGAATACTTTGAAAAAGACATCGTTCCAGTTTGGGGATTGTAAAAAAGTTGTATCTTCCTCTAGTGTGACTAATATTGGATGGATAAGACCCATGCATTGCGACGGAAAATGTCCGGAAGGAAACTGCGATTGTCCATGTGGTTACCATTGTAATTGCGTAACGGAGTTTGCAGACGAGTGCGATTGTGAGCCTTGCGATGGGACCGATGCTGTACCTTGTGACCTGAGCGATGCCGTAAAGCATCATGGGAACTTTAGTGCCCCTACCCCTGTCATGGAAAGTGATGCTGTGCGTGTCAAACCTGTGGGATGCGAAAGCGATGCTGCTCGTCCTCTTGGACATTTTACTGGGTTTCGTTTTAAAGGGGAATGTCGACCTTCACGTTTACCTCCCTACGGATGTCATCCAGCCCTGAGCAAACTCCTACCCATTTCACTCAACCCTCATCGAAACGAACCTGTGAAAAACGAATATTCGTTTCCTGTGCGTTCGTCGGAATACTGCGACTTTGAAAATCGTCTTCAATCGTTCAAAGGAAAATGGCCAAAGTATCTGGGAGGACCGACTCCCGAAGAATTAGCCAGAGCCGGATTTTTCTACTTGGGCGAAGGAGACAAAGTCAAGTGCTTCAGTTGCGGTGTGTCACTTCACCACTGGGAACCGCAAGATTCGGCCTACGTAGAACATGCTCGATGGTCACCGAATTGTCATTACTTACCTTTAGTGGGACCGAGACATTGAAGTAACTTCTTACCATAATCATCTGTTCATGGATACTTTACAAGAGAACATTCGTGCTTTGCCTGTGGAGTTGAGAGAACGCATTTACCGAGAGCTGGTCAAAATACAAGTGAAACGTAAAGAACAATTGCATCCGATACGTCACCGGTGTTTGAACCACTGGTACCTGAAGGCTATACAAGGACTGATTCAATTGAAAGTGTTCCATTGGACAGACATTGATCAACGACCTCCTGGTTATAAAAAGGAATGGTTTGGTATGGACGATTCTATCTACTACATTGTAAACGTACTGCATCGAATTCCAGAGGAAGAGTTAACGAATTACCAACATCTTGAACACAATGTCAACTTGGTGAAAGAGGAAACTTCTGAACGAATTGTAATGTGTAGATTAGTGACTCAACGATTTAAATTCGACACTGAAGTGAAACCATGTTTGTGCAAAGAGTACATTTCTTGTGTCAGACCAAAGAGGATTTAGTATGACCTATTCATGGATACTTTACAAGAGAACATTCGTGCTTTGCCTGTGGAGTTGAGAGAACGCATTTACCGAGAGCTGGTGAAAATACAAGTGAAACGTAAAGAACAATTGCATCCGATACGTCACCAGATCTTTAACCACTGGTACCTGAATGGTATAAGAGAACTGATTCGTCAGAAATTCTTTCAATGGTCAGACATTGTTCAAAACTTTGAGGTCGCTAATGATCGACATGTTCATGATTATGGTTACTTCGAGATTCACCTAGTGCAATGCATTGAGGAAGACAAGTTAAAGGATTACCAACATATTTTACGTGGAATCTACTTAGAGGAAGAGGAAACACCTAAACGAACTCTGACGTTTCGGTTACAGTATGCAAGATTTAGATTCCCTACTGGAGAACGAAGATCTCTGGCTAGAAAGTACGTCTATTGCATCCGAAAAAAAGAGAATATAAAAACAGGCTGCCATGCCACGGTTTATGTCACATGTCATCCAACAGATTCCGTGGAAGGAACTCAATGACCATATTCAAACCGTGGATCATTACCATCGATTATTACAAGAACTGTATCCATTGAATTTTGGACGACAAGTGGTGTGTGTCTTAGTGACTTGTTTTCTGGGATTTCGTTTACCAGCCGATTCTTTGTGGACTCTTTACGATCAGTACTTACCACCTCCATGGCCTTAAATGGTCACGAAAAACTCCTTTTGTTCAAAGCCTTGCGTTTTCATCTGGATACTTCTCGACCTCAACAGGAAAAAAAGATTCGTCAACTTTTAGCGACCCAAGACGTGTATGACGATGTGTGTGTAGCTTGTGACTTACACCCTCATTGGACAGATGTTCGTGATTGGAAAAAGGGGGGTTTTGAGGCTTGGACCCAAGAAGTGGCCCAGTATGCACAAGAGTTGTTCAAGGAAAAAAGTTACTTTTCAACCTGTGTTAGTGACGGTGCCAGAAGAACCTGTCACCGAGAACAACCACTCGCTTCAGGACAGGACTGTCATGGACATTCCTGAAAGGTCATTCCGGGAGGACACTTGTGTGACAATACCTCATGTAGAGACTGTAAGAACATTACACACGGTCCCTAGGACATCTTGGTTAACCAAAACATGTTGTACAGACACTTGTTTATATTCCACTTTGATCACTTTGCTGTGTTTTATATTCCTGTACATCACTATTTGGGTTGTATGTATTTTTGTCTTTCGTGTTCATATTTGAAACATTCAATAAACGTGTTCTGAAAAAAGTATATAAACTCTTGTCTTGTTTGTTTTTCGTGTCACAAGTGACATTTCTCATACCATGGCTACCTCTGCTGTCTCTGCTCCCTCTTCCTCTACTGTCAAAGTCATCGACGAACACTTAGATCGTGCCAGTTGGGAGGCTTTGTATCTTCGCCATCCCTTTAACATGCTCATTGCTGGACCTAGCGGTTCAGGCAAAACCGAATTCGTCAAACGTTTGATCGAACATAAACATCATTTGATCGATCGACCCCCTCAACGGATCGTGTGGTGTTACAAAGAGTGGCAATCGGCGTACAGCCTCTTGCGAGAAAGTCAAGGCGATTCCATCGTGTTTGTGGAAGGCATTCCTAAAGAAGACGATGGCATCGTCTCTGACTCCCGTCTAACCCATTTGGTCATTTTCGACGACATGTTAGGAGAAGACGAAGAAGAAATTAAATTGTGGTTCACGCGCAAAGGGCATCACCGTAATGCCAGTGTCGTTTACATCACCCAAAATTTGTTTCAACAAAGTAAAGCCCATCGCACCATCAGTCTCAATGCGCATTACGTGGTCTTGTTTAAAAGCCCTCGAGATAAATCGCAAGTGCAAGTCTTAGCCAAACAGTTAGGAACGCCTTGGCTGACTCAGGCGTACGACGATGCCACTCAAACGCCACACGCCTATTTACTCGTCGATTTGAAACCTACGACCCCCGAGGATTTGCGATTTCGTACCCACTTGTTTCACCACTGGTGCCAAGACGGAGGGCCTGTCCTGTACACGTCTCCGTCCTCGACTTCATTTCACTCCCCATGAAAAAATCTATAAAAACCTCAGACCCTTTTTCGTCTGTCTCACACAGTGTGAACATGACGTCCCTTCAGTCTCATCTTCCCGTCAAATTGATTCGTGCCTTGTATGGCATCAGTCGAGAAAAAGATCCACAAACACGAGCCCGTGTCTTAGAAGCTAGTCTCAAAGAAGTCTTACGATGGTTCACGGTGACGGCACGTCAATTACTCCAAGGAATCATTCAGATTCCTCATCAAACCCAACGCTTTTTCGATCGAAACAAAGTCGCTTTGGTCCAACTGGCCGATCCCCGCATCGACACTCAAACCAAAAAACAAATCATTTTGAAACCTGGAGGGAGCGGTACTCTAGGAGGGGTCATCATTCGCTCACTCTTAAGATGGGATCCTAATGCCCCCAAAGTTATCCCCAAGACAAAAGTCCAACGAAGCCCCAAGAAGAAAAAGAAAAAGACCAAGTCCCCAAGAAGAACTTCTCCAGTGGCGGGACCCTCCTCTTACCAGACACCACCCCGAAAAAAGAAAAGAAGCCCCCAGAAAAAGAAACAGAGAAAAAGTCCTCAAAAAAAGAAAAGTCCACAGAAGAAAACTAGTCGCAAGAGAGGCACTTCAGCCAGGACGCAACCTTACACTCGCAAGCCACGACCTGCCACAACGTCTCCGGCAGCCTCACGTTTGTCCACTTCTCCGTTGATGTCACCAGGAACTGAAGAGTACTTGGAGACGTTGATCACACCAAGAACTTCTCCGTTGATGACCCCCAAAAGAACTTCCCCAGTGGCAGGACCTTCCAATTTAGCAGCAGTGGCTGCTGCTCACAAAGTACCTTCTCCCAAAATCAAAGTTCAAGAAAGATCGGGCATGTTACAAAGTTTACTGGATTTGTCCAAGCAAGAACTGGCTCGATTTAGTCCGTTACGTACCCCTGCACGACGTGTCATGCCTGTCCTCAAACTGATAAAACGTAAAGACAATCAGTGGCGACGCGTTCCAGTATAAAAAAGGCCTGTGACCGAGTAGGGTATCAGTGTTTTTAGGTGCTCCTAAAGACTCAAAGATGTCACCCTCCAGAAAACCCCAAGGAAAGAAAAGGAAAGGACTACCACCACGTTTAGCCAAACATGGGGACCTGTTATCTGTCCTGTCCAAAGCTTCTCCACCCCTACGAAAAAAACTCATTCAAACGGCCTCCAAAGAGGTCATCGATACCGTGTGCGAATGTTGTTTGAACGTTTTGAAAGGCACGATCCCTTTGTCCAAACACCAGAAACAATGCTTAGGCAAACATCGTCATGTTCTTCGGAAAATGGTTCAAAAGAAAATTCCCATTCGTCAAAAAAAGAAGATGTTGGTCCAACGTGGAGGCATTTTACCTCTCTTGTTAGGCCCCATACTGAAAGGGGTCTTGGGAACCATGTTGGGAGGACTGGTGGGAGCAAGATAAAAAGGCCTTCGGAAGTCCCAAGATCTCAGAATTCACCCCTGACAACCCCATGGAAGGACGAAAACTAGCTTTAGTGCCTTACAAACGATGGATGGAATACCATCGGTGGCAAGAACAACGCACCCCGCATTTACCTCCCAATCCCAATTTGAGCGAGATGTCCCAGTTACAACACGAATTGCAATCCTTGCTGGATCGCCAAGATTTGTCCGAAACAGAAAAATCGCAAAAGTACGGTCAACTCTTGCAACGACTGCAACTCTTTCACCAGAAAGCTTTAGACGAAACAGCTCTACCCACTTTGAAAGATTTTAAGACCTTGATGAAAAGTCCAGCACCATCACCAGTACCAGTACCAGTACCACCAGTACCCGTGACCAAGACAGAAAAAGGAAAAGAAGAAGAAGAAGGATTTCAAACTCCACCAGAAAAAGTACGCAAGTTAACAACACCACCTACCTCCAGAATTGGATGGATTAAAAAGATGATGGCCACCCCTTCTTCCTCACAAGAGAAAAAGAAAGTGAAGACAGAAGTGAAGACAGAAGTGAAACAAGAACCGATATCCCCTGCTCAGACATCCTCCTCCTCTTCGACACCTATTGCCGGTCGCACACGCAAAGCCTTGCAATCCAAGAAAATACCCCAAGAGAAAAAGAGTAGCCTCTTCCAAGAGTGGGTGCCTTATTAAGACACCAATCAACACAAAAAAATGGAAAAAGTCTTAGCTAGCATTTACTACGATCCCTCCCATCCTGCAGGTTACGCAGGAGTTCAAAAATTGTATCGTGCTGCCAAAACTCGACTGAAAAGTCTCCGTTTACCTCAAGTGCAACGATGGTTACAAGAACAAGCTACCTACACTTTACACAAACCCATTCGACGCAAGTTTGCCAGAAGTCGCACCCGAGTGGAAGGCATCGATCATCAATGGCAAGCCGATTTAGCCGATGTCTCTCATTTGGCCAGCTACAATCGTGGTTACAAATATTTGTTCTGTGTCATCGACGTCTTTTCCAAATTTGCCTGGGTCGTGCCCTTGACTTCCAAATCGAGCAGTGAGTTAGTGCGAGCCCTGCAACGGGTGTTGAAACAAAGTGGTCGTCGCCCTCTTCGATGGCAAACGGACAAAGGCACCGAATTTCTGAACCAAGGTTTCCAAAAAGAATTAAAGAAACGTGACATTCATTTTTTTACCACCGAGAATCCCGAAACCAAAGCCAGCATCGTGGAACGTTTTCAACGCACTTTGAAAGAACGCATGTGGAAATATTTTACGCATCACCACACTCTGAAGTACATCGACATCTTACCGCACCTGGTGCAAGCGTACAACCAATCTTACCATCGAAGCATCGGACGTGCCCCGCAAGACGTGACTCCCGACAACGAAGTGCTGGTGTTCGAGCGCCTGTTCGGTACGTCCCCGACGAGGGCTGTCCCCAAGAAAAGTGGAGAGTTGACCGTAGGAGATTGGGTGCGCATTGGCAAAACCAAACGCACTTTCGACAAAGGTTACTTACCTAACTGGACGACCGAATTGTTTCGCGTCACTGGACGAGTGCATGGCCGTCATCCTGCCGTCTATAAATTGGAAGACATGAACGGAGAAGTACTCAAAGGAACGTTTTATTTGCCCGAGTTACAACGTGTCACCAAAAAAGAAGACGACGTGTACGACATCGAAAGCATTCTCGAACGCAGAACCCGTAAAGTGGGCAAACGACGTGTCAAAGAAGTCAAAGTACGTTGGAAAGGATATCCACCCAGTTTCGATTCTTGGATCGACGCTTCGCAAGTCATCGACTATAAAAAGAAGAAGTGACCATCATGCCCTTTCACACAGCAGCAGACGCAGCTACGTCGACCAGTCCTTCTTCCCCTAGTTCTTCTGTGCAAGATTTACAAAAACAACCCTTGTGGGTGTGGTGTGGAGAACGTGTGCCTAAAACGCAAATCGTCTTTTTCTGCCAAATCTTCGTGGTGTATTGTGTCATCGGGGCAGCCATCGCCAATTTGAGTTTGCAAGAAGGAGACAAACAATTGTGGACCATTTTATTGAGCAGTTGCATCGGTTACCTGCTTCCCAACCCCTCCCTGAAATTCTCCTCGAACGGGAACGTTGTGTCCAGTGCCAGTGCCAGTCACCACTCCAACAACCACAACCAGAACCCCATTTTGGGCGGAGACACACCTCTGACATCCACTAATATTCCCTCGGACAGCCACAGAACTCTGGAATTATGAGTCACCAAAACCAATTTTACTTAACTTTACCCAGTGACAGTTCCATGGAGGTGTTTCCCAACAACACGTTGTGCTGTTACACGGCCAAATTACCTCAAGCCATCCCCTTAGATCACGAAGCCCATTGGGAAGTGGCTTTAGTAGAAATGATTCACCCGACCCAAGTCCTCAATGTCGTTGCCAATCAAAATAAATTTGAGGTGGAAGTTTATGACGAACAACTGCAAAAGTGGATGGATGACAATAGCAAATATAAGCATAAAACCCCTAGCACAAAAAAACAACATTACACCACCTATCACTTGTTCGTTCCCCAAGGGTATTATTTTAGTGGTCAACATTTGGTCAACACCATAGTCGCCAGGTTTAATGGCGTGTTTGGGGAAGCTTTTAAGAATGTCAGGAACAAAACTGTCACCCTGGAATACCACAAAACAGCTCGTCGCTTCCTGATAAAATTTCCTGAGGATAAAATCATGGGTTTCTATTTTTGTAATGAATTGTTTGACATGTTGGGCGGGGACATGGAGATGAGGAAGAGAGTAGAACAACAAAAAACCCCCCCCGAATTATCAATCATTTACGACAACGAGACTTTTGGCCAGTATTTTCGTACCCCGGTAGAACTGAACCAAGGACAGAATTTGATGTTCGTGTATTCCGATGTGGTGGAATACAACGTGGTGGGACACACCTCCGTGCCGTTACTGCGTGTCATTCCTTTCAAAGTGGATTCTGCCGCAAACGCTGACGAGGAAGGTGGAAACACTTACCACGTCCACCGCGAATTTGTCCATCCTCACTATTTGCCGGTCAGCAAGTCGTATTTGGACACGGTCAACATTACTATAAAAGGAGATCTGGGACAAGATATTCCATTCACCAAAGGAAAAGTCACGGTGAAACTCCATTTTCGAAAACGGTTCTCTCACGACTCGTAAGTAAGTAAGTCATGTATCCAGTGTACCGAGGGGTGGCTCGACAGCGAGGACACGGTTTAGGAGACATGTTAAAATCGGCCTTTCGTTCGGTGGCTCCAGTCTTGAAACCGATGGTGACACGAGGATTGCACGCCTTGAAAGATGCGGCACTGACACAAGGCAAAGAATTTCTCCAAAATGTCATCATCGACAAACAAAACCCTAAAGAAGCCTTCATGAGGGCAGGCAAAAATGTCTTGCTGCAAACAGGCAAAGACATTTTAGGCCGACGAGACACACCTATAAATGCCCTGCAGGCTACCGAATCAGGCATTCAGCAAGGACAAGGCAGAAAGAGACGACGAAGAAAACACCCTTTCACCAGACTTCAAGCGAGAAAGGCCAAGAAAAGAAAAACCGTTCGAGACTTAGACGTTTTCGATTATTGAGACACAGCAACAACAAAAAATGATGCACCGAGAGTCTTGCGCCTGTTCCAAGACGGAACTGGATCTGTTTGCCATGCCCCCCACCATGATGACGATGCAAGAATCCCAATGGGTGGAATTTCATCCCGTCTCCTCATTGACAGCCTCAGCTCCCATCGAGTTTGAAATCAAAGGACAGCCCGAAGATTACATCGATCTGAATAGCAGTTACTTGTACTTGAAAGTCCACGTTCTAGATCAGGATAATGGTGGAGTAGATCCCGCTGAGGTTATAGCTCCCGTCAACAATTTCATGCATTCCTTGTTCAGCTCAGTGGACTTGTACTTGAATAACAAACTGGTTAGCAGCAGCATGGATACTTACCCTTACCGTGCCTACCTGGAAAATCTCTTGACGTACGGACCAGATGCCAAGACAAGTCATCTCAATGCCTGTGTGCTGTGGGCAGATGACGAAGCGAACAAGTTTAAGATAGCTGACGCAGAAGACAATGACGGCTTTGTGGCAAGACGAAGCAGAATCACAGGCAAAAAGAGTTTAGAACTGATGGATCGTTTGCATTTGGACATGTGGTTGCAAGAGAAATATTTGCTGAACGGTGTCAATGTTCGCCTGAGACTGAATCGTAGCAGTGCCGCTTTCCATTTGTTGGCTAATGGTGATGCTACTAAGAATGGCAATCCTAAAACCCAAATCGAAGTGGCCAGACTCTACGTACGACGCGTGGAAGTGTTACCTAAAGTGGGAAATGACATCAGTCAGACGTTGAGCAGAACGACCGCCAAGTATCCCATACGACGTGTGGAAGTGAAAACGTTCACCATTTCTGCTGGACTGCAATCCATAACCGAAGATCATCTGTTTCAAGGACAGTTACCCAAACGTTTAATCCTTGGTATGGTCTCGAATGCAGCCTTCAACGGAGCCTTCATTGAAAATCCTTTCTATTTTCAACACTTCGATGTGAAGAAAATCGAAGTCAGTCGTGATGGCAAGACCTTGTGTACCCGACCTTTCGAACCTGACTTTGGTGATGCGAAGAATTACTTGAGATCGTACTTGTCCCTGTACGAAGCCACCGGTCAGTTAGGAACCAACACCAGTCACGGCATTGATTACGACGAATATGCAAGAGGCTATGCTTTGTGGGCTTTCGATTTCACTCCAGACCAAGGCAGCGACGAGGGACATTTCCACCCTATAAAATCCGGCCAGATTCGTGTGGAACTTCAGTTTGCAAAGCCACTGGACCAGACAGTGAACGTCATCCTGTATGCAGAATTCGATAATACCATAGAAATCAACAGTTTGAGAGAAGTCATTCTAGATTATTAGAAGCCATGGAAGACTGTTATCCCTCTTTACAAAGTGAAGAAACTTTGGACATGGAATGTAAGGAGACCGTGGAAGGAGAATCCCAAGACGAAGAAATTGTCATGATGAAGTCGAGATGGCCAGAACAAGAAGCCCATTTAGTCTCCTGTTTTGCCAAACACTTGGTCGACAAAATGACGGAATTGATCAAGAAAAATTGCTATGGATGTCAAAACGATCATCCCAGTCAAATTCAACACGATAAATGCCTGATGTTAAGTCAAGAAGAAAAATTGGACGAGTATCTGGACGAAGCTTGGAGTCTCATCTCGAACGAAGACGTGTTGCACCAGTGGTATAAAGACTTGCGTGAACATTCTTGTCCACCATTAACCACTCAAGAGATCCATCGTATCGAAGCTCTCCTGAATCAGAGTGAGGAAACAGAACGAATAACCGTTTATTCGTCAGACATTTTCAAGCAAAAAGTCAGGATCGAATTGACGACTTATTATTACCTGTGAAGAAGAAGTAAAAAACACACACAAATCAATGGATACCTGGGAACTTTATTACCTTTTGAACCACAGTTCGTATACGTCTTCTTGGAATCCCGTCGTCTGTGCTAAAGATGAACTCCCTCATCGCAAACCTAAAGACCATCAAGCTTACGTGATCAACACGGACGACAGTCATCTCCCAGGAACCCACTGGGTAGCCGTCTACTTTCCTCAAGAAGGCTGTGTGGAATATTTCGATTCGTACGGATTGCCCCCTTTGGAAGACGATATCATCGACTTTATGAGAAGAAATGCTCAAACCACCCGATTCAATAACGTGAAATTACAAGGCACAGATTCCTTGGTGTGTGGACAATATTGTGTGTATTTTCTGCATCATCGCAGCCTGGGCTATTCCTTAGAACATTTAGTGACTCATTTTGATCCTCGTTCTTCTGCTAGAAACGATGTGAAAGTAGATCGATGGTTTTGTGACCATTATGCTTATCTTTTGTCTCAAGCTAGGAAACGTAGTGTCCATCAATGGCCTAATGATTTCCAACAGTGGAAATCACAATTTCATTCACAACGTTGTCAGCCTTGTTTAAAGTAGATTGTATTTGAAGAAAAAAATGTTTGTGATTTGAAAAAAATTGTTTGATGTTATAGTGTTGGATTATTGTTAAAAATGTTGTTGTTTAGTGTTAAGTGATTTTTGAATAAAAAATGTTGTGTTTAGAAAAAATGCCTTTGTCTTTTGTTTAGCTAGAAGAATGTTGGATTGATGCTCTTTCATTTCTTACTATCCCTCTCATGAACGTTGCGGCTCGAAAACCGTGTGGGGGATGTTTTCCTTCACGTCCGCGCTTTCACTTTAAGAACCGGGTTGTTCCCAGTCTAGCCATCCATTGTCGACTCATCCTCCTAAGAAGATGTGCTCCAAACTAGCTAAGCTCAACGAAGCCTACGTGAATTTGCATAGGGTCAGACACAGTCTGATACCGAAGCCAGAAGAAATAGAGAATGTGAGAATGTTAAAAATCACTGAAGACCTAATAGAAGAGCTCTTCAGAGAAGAAGTGAACAGGGAAAAAGAAGAATGGACAGAGAAGTACAGACTTCAAAAACAGCAGCAACAGCAACAACAAGAACAGCAGCAGCAGCAGCAACCTGAACCTGACAGAGGCTTTGTCGATTGCCGTATCGACACCAAAGAGTTCTTCTTCTCTTTCCGAAGAAGCAGACCTATTGCCAGAAAGTCTATCCTCAGAGGACATCGCATTCTTAGAAACTAAAAAAGAATGCCATAGCAAAAAAAAACAACAAAAAACAGCCCTTTTCAGGGCTACCCAATACTCTAGAAAAGAAATAACGATCGATTTGCCAATGTGTGTAGGTAGAGTAGTGTGAAAATAAACACTAACTCTTTATTAAGATATTGTGAGGGTATGTGTTTGTGTGTTTGTGTTTGTAAGTGATAAAGTAGGTTGGTGTGGATAGTAGATTAAAATGATGTTTGTTTTTTATGGGCTGTTTGAGGTGTAGATTTGGGGTTAGATTGGATTGCTTTGCATATGTAAATAGTCTATTGAAGTGATTCATAAAAAATTTTATAATAGTGATGGGTAGCATAAAAAAGTGAGCGAGTGTTTCTTTTAGGTCGGCGCGTTGTTGTTTTTTTTGGTCGTGATCTAGGTAAGATGAATTTTATGTTATTAGGGGGATGTTTTCCTTCACGTCCGCGCTTTCAGTATAAATTGAAACTCGTTCGGCAGTCCAGCTACCCTTGTTGATTGATCAACACCAAAAAAAATGAACACGAGACTTGAGAAACTGTTGGAGCTTCATGTGCATCTGGAATATGCCAGGCGCATATTAAATGAACTGGCCGCGGAAGCCATTGTCGAGGAGGGAAGGATAAGAGAGGAGGAGAGAAGATATAAAGAAGAAGAAGAAAGAAGATATAAAGAGGAAAGAAGAAACAAAGAAGAGGAGGAGGAAAAGGAGAGAAGAAATTTCAAAATCCCAGAGAGCGAAAATTGGGATTCTGAAGCGACATATCCTGCCTCTGCTCTCTCCCCCCAAAAGGTAAAAAGTAACTGGGGGATAAGATGTGTATGTGGCGCCAGGCCTGGAAGGTGCCACCATTAACCAGGTGTCCATGAAGTTCCAAACAAAACAGCCCTTTTCAGGGCTACCCAATACTCTAGAAAAGAAATAACGATCAATTTGCCAATGTATGTAGGTAGAGTAGTGTGAATATAAACACTAACTCTTTTTAATGTGTGAGGGTATGTGTTGGTGTGTTTGTGTTTGTAAGAGTAAAGGTATGTTTGTGCGAATAGTAGATTATGGGTTTCTTTATTGTTTCTTAGCAAATGTGGAGAGTATAGTTTGGGTTATATTATATGAAATGAAAAAGTAGGGGATGTTTTCCTTCACGTCCGCGCGATGTTGGGTCATCATCTAGGTAAGATCCATTTTATGTTTTAGGGGGATGTTTTCCTTCACGTTCGCGCTTTTCGTATAAGAACCCACAGTATTCGTTGTTCAAACCATTCTGCAAAGAATACAAAGAAGATGGCGTCAAACCACCTTAACAAAATGGAAAAATTGCAAAACGTCATGGACAATTTAGGAATGTTTGAGCAAATGTTGGTTAACCTAAACGAGGATCACTACTCATATAGTCCCCATAGAGTGAAGATGGAGATAAACAATTTACGAAAAATGAAGGTAATCATTAGTGATCTGTTGAAAGAAATAAAGGAGGAAAAGGAGGATGAAGAGGAAAGGATAAGGATGAGAGAATGGAATGAAAAAATTGAAAAAGAAGAAGAAAATGAAAAGAGGAAGAAAGAAGAGGAGGAAGAGAAGAAGAAAGAAGAGGAGAAGAAAAAAAAGAAAGAGAAGAAGAGTGTAGGAGATAAAATAAGAACTTGGTGGAGGAAAAGAAGAAATTAGAAGAAGAAAACCCAAAGGCCCTTTTCAGGGCCAGCCATATTTCTCGAAAAGAGATAGTCTTTGAATTGCCTACCCCTTTTTTTAAAAAAATTTTTATTTTTTTTTAAAACAAAAATCCTATGTTCAATTTCCCTTGTCGCTCAACAGTCCCACGATTTTTCTCCATGTTAATTTCCCTTGTCGCCAGATTGTCCCACGATTTTTCTCCATGTTAATTTTCCATTGTCGCCAGATTGTCCCAAGGGGGTCTGTAATGATAATTTCCATTGTCGCTAGGGTATCCCACTTCACTACTCTTGTTCTATTATCATATGGGTTGTCCTTAAGTGTTGTCGTATCATTATATGAGTTAGCATATATTATTGTATCATTATATGAGTTATGAGTATGTGTTGTTGTATCATGATATGAGTTATCATTATGTGTTGTTGTATCATTATATGAGTTATCAGTATGTGTTGTCGTATCATTATATGAGTTAGCATATATTGTTGTATCATTAAATGAGCTATCTGTATGTGTTGTCGTATCATTATATGAGACGTTAATATACAAAATATGAGTAGTTTGGTGAACATTTACTTAAACCAATCGTATTGTAGACATTGACAAATTTGCTCTCTGTATCTGGTTTATTTCTTTATTCTTGTTTGGTTACCATCGGGATATGATTCTTATCTTTTCTCTGATCTTTCTTTCTATCTTGTTTCAAATGCATCCCGCTTTTTCCTGTTTATATTTTGTGTGCCTGTTAGTTCTAATATGTTAGTGGAAATATCTATATTTCCCGGCTCTACAACATAAATGCATACCATAGAGTCGTCAAATTATTCAAGCTATCGATCTTCTTAAATCCCACTGATTCCTAAAAAGGCAGTCTCTGCAATGGTTGTATCTCGAATTCCTTCCTTCCATTAGCTTGGTCATTTTTCAGTACCACGAATTTAACAGGTTTGTCTTCTCCGTTAAGGGGGTCCCGAGTGGCCGAGTGTTCTAAAGCGCTCTCCGTTACGGATCACTGCCATCTCACCTCTGTCTGCGTGGGTTCGAGTCTAGGATTCGGCTAACGTGGGTATGTGAGAAAGCTCGCCAGTAGCTTCTCGTGGGTCGGTGGTTCTTCCCGGGGTTTTCTAGGGTTCTTCCTCCACCATTAATACTGGCCGCCATGCATAGCCTATCGTGTGCTGAAAAATGGCGTTAAACCCCACAACAACAACATCTCCATTAATTTTAGTAGAACAGGACAGTTCGGGAGGCAGTAGACTACTGAATTCTTTTCTACTAATTTCTTTAAATTTATCTATGTACTTAAATCTGTGCCTTAGATAAAGCCTACACCAAAAAAAAAAAAAAAAGGATGGCGCTAGTATGAATTTTACAATGGTCAAAAAAGTATATATTACTTCACTAATGGCAAGTCTTCGTGCGTTCTTCCAACATGCACCATTATATTGTTTAAAAGAGGTAGTCGTACAAATGTTCATCCACGTAATACTTGCGATATTAGTGATAGTCCCATTTTGACTATTGATATTTTCTAATTGCCTGTGACTTCTATTATCAAGTTTGGAAAACTGAATCAAACTTTATTGACTGTATTCGTTGAACAGCGTGCAGTAAGCTCTTAAAGAAAAGCGAAGTTCTTTAAGTATGCCATAGACCTTCCATGTGGCCGTAAAGAATCGAACTCATAACACATTATGTGCGAGACGAGTACTGTATCGCAGGTCAAAGAAAATCCTCGGAACCCATAATTGTAACGTACAGGTTAAGCCCACGTTTCCAGAGGTGAAACCATTCGGTTTACTCGGATTTGCCCCATTCACCACGCAACAACCGCAAAATTGAAAAAAATAAATAATTCAAAAAAAGAAATGTTGAGAATCACTTTCATTATATTCCTCATTTAACACATTTCTCCTTAATAAGGCAGCTATATATCAGTGGAAAGTGCTATCTTTCTCGTTGAAATTAAAGAAGCTACGTAGGGGTACTGGGTGACTGAGTGGTCACCTCTGTCTGCGTGGTTTCGAGTCTCAGACTCGGCCAAGGTGGGCATGTAGCTTCTCGTGGGTCGGTGGTTCTTCCTGGATTCTTTCTGTACCAGATGTACTGGCTGCCATAAATAGCTATTGGCGTTAATTCCAGAACAACAAAGGAGCTACGCGATTTTGTTGTTGTTGTAGGGTTTAACGCCATTTTTCAGCACAAGATAGGCTATACATGGCGGCCAGTATAATTGGTGGAGGAAGAACCCTGGAAAACCCCGGGAAGAACCACCGACCCACGAGAAGCTACTGGCAGGCTTTCTCACGTACCAACGTTAGCCGAGGCTGAGACTCGAACTCACGCAGACAGAGGTGAGATGGCACTGATCCGTAACGGCGAGCGCTTTAGACCACTCGGCCACTCGGGGCCCCGAGCTACGCGATAAATATCAAGCTAATCGCATCCAGTCTTTTTGAGTGGATAAAAGCTGGGATGAAATGGGTCGATGTTAAAGTTTAGATTTGACCTTAGTTCTAAGATTTTTTTTTTTTTTTTTTTTTTTTTTTAACAAAAATAAGATCTCCATGAACACAGTTCGGAAGAGAATTTAACGTAAAGAAATAAAATAGGAAAACAGCGTTTTCCTCTACTGGAGTAATCTGTTTTATTGCGATGCTTCGTTAGTGAGATTCTGACATAATGCAGCTTCTGATGCCTGTTTGTTTGTCATTTTACATCCGTAAAAAATGTTTAGTCATTTTCTCTATTAAACAAGAGATGATATATTCGCACGTGTGAATTATGTATCCGAGTGTGTAAACAAATTCTAAGCAACGTTATAATATGATGGGTTTCTAACTTCCTGGTGCAACCTACGCATATTGTATACATGTTCTGATTGTTACCCTTGTGACAAAGTTCATGTGTCCCTCAAGTACGCTTACTTAGGATAGCATTCTTATACTGCATGTCGTGGCAAGGTTTTTAAATTTCGGTATAGTCCTGAATGAAAAAAAAAACTGTGTTTACACAATGCTGCAATATTTTTGTGAAATATAAAACTAGAGGCCTGAGTTTTATTCCATTAGAGCGAAAAAATTTTAGTCGTTGTCAGTGGCATGTATTTATTAAAACTGCTTAAACTTCGGTCTTTCATGCTGAACAAAATTAGAAAAGAGTGCGATCTAGAAACGTATTCATTCTTTTTCCGAAGAAATTGGTTTGATTTGAACGTTGTACCGCACAGCATCACAAGTAGATTATTTATTGTGGAGTCGTTTTTAATAAAGTGCTTTGGCCAAAGATATATTGTCAGTCTATACGTGCTGATTTCAATGGTTGAATGCGAACTATTTCGTTGACGCATTTACGATAACCACCCCCGATTCTCCCCCAAAGAGTTATCCGGAACAATGAGTTTGTGGTTATTTCGAGGTTATTAATAATACTACTACCGGAAATACACACATTTGTTTAAAAGTAAGTCAGGGTATAATAATTATTTAATGATGTCTTCAAAATAATAATGGAATATTGCCATACGCATAAAACATGAATTATATTTGCCAAGGCCACAATATAGGATTTATATTTGGGAGTTTTGTCCTTGACTACGAATTAGAATTCATCCGCTCTCCCCAAAAATAACCTGTCAAAGAAATGTAAGAATTTATAGTTTTCTTCAGTCGAACGAATATGTGGTTTCATTTTCCAGTGTTTTAATGACATATTCAATTCCATCTCCACAGGTAACTTTCTTTTATTTTCCTCATGCAGCATATACGAGTCTGATTATAATTTTATTTTTAACAGCAAAAAAAAAAAAAAAAAAATCTCCCATGTTTTGATCGCTCCTTGTGATAAAAGTTTCAAAGATACTGTTTTATAGTAAGCAGTTTGCTCTACTTTACATAGTGCAAATTTTGTTATGATACTACTTCCGGTTTAGACATTGATGGATGAAATGACGAACAAATTATTAAGCGAATGAACATAGAGCGATGTCATATAGGACGTCCTGTAGCTAAACACCTGTTCGTATACCTGCAAGTGATAGCTTTGTAAGCAGTTTAATACGTGGATGTCTTTTGACACTGCTCGGCTGACTTGACGTGTTTAACACGTGGAGTTTTTCGACACTGTATGCTATGCTGATGTGTCAAATTAATTATAATTAATTTTTATATACAAACAAGTGTAAGCACCTACGTTGTTCCCTGAATCTCAGTGATTTTGCTTTGAGAGTTAATTTGAATTTTTCACGGAAGGAAAGATGGACAGAGGAATGCTGAGAAATATACATATTCAATCAAATGTTAGCATAATTTAATGTTTTCATGCATTCTTTTTTTGTAAATTATTTCCAGTTTTCATTTTTGTTTCAAAATTATCCATGCCCCTGAGTTTATGTCACATGATGAGTTAAATATAAAACCTACCACCAACACAAGCCACCACCACCAACAACAACAACACAAACGATGTATTCGTCCGTCCAGATAACTCAAATGCTTGCCAACAATGGGTCACAGCTGTTAAGTCCCTACAACAGTGGGCGGATCAAGTCATTAGGACGATTTGCCTTATCTACAAACGTCTACTTGCAGCCAAGTTCTTTTAGTATGTGTCCATATTATGTAATAAATTTAGCAGCCAGAAAGATCAACAAAATAATTGAAATAATGTAGTTTAAACAAAGAATAAAATCCATATTTATTGATACATAAAATTAGTTTCAAATTTGCAAACTGTTTATATTCGTGATTATTTAAATTTTCTTCCCAATTCGTGTCTATAAATCATAGTCCTTTCATTCTGACCGCACGACCACTTCCTCTTTAAACGTAACGTGTATTGGTTGGGGCATGAGTAAAGGCATTGTAATCTATCACAATAAACCATCCCGATATCCTGCCTGTTGAATATCTAGAAGAGGGACAATCCTCGGCGATAAGTAAGACTAGGATGGGAAAACAGCAAATAACATCTCTCTCTCTCTCTTAATATATATATATATATATATATATATATATATATATATATATATATATATATATATATATATATATATATATATATATATATATATATATAAGTATTAATTCATATAATTAATAAGTTGTGATGGTAGTTTCTGACATCTTCCCTGTATTAACCAGTTCTTCTTGTACTTTATGTGTTGCTAAACATTTGGGTTTTAGCAATTTCCGTCTCAAGAAAATATATTTCGAATATAACTCTCCTCATGAGATACCATATTTGGGATGTCTCTTCTTTTATGCAAATGTCTGAGTGTCGTGACCTCTATGATACAACGTATACTATAGTAAATTAACAGATAGTTGAAAACATATACTAAATTATATTAACCAAATGATCCTGAATGAAAATGACCTTAACCTGAGTTTTCGTATTTCTGGGTATTAGTTGTTTATGTACATTATGCCCAATAGTCGCATGCGCTCTGAAGTAGATCAAATGTAGAAGTTGACAGTTTATCAAAGTGTACAAGGCACGAAGCAACGGACAAACTTTGCGAAAAGTTGCCATTCAGAGTCAGTAAGGTGCTTAAATGTTACATGGAAGAAAGGTGTGGAATGTCTTCTTTATGAAGGTGTAAGTTATGAGTGACTAAATGCGCATATAGTATGTAAAAATTAGAACGGAGCCATCCAGAGGTCAGAATAAGACCCGCAAGAGTTAGCTACATTGTGGAAATTGGGAGTGTGCTATCATTAAGTTTCTCCTAGCTACGATGTCGTAGGCTCAACTTGATTTGTTGTGGTTCAGGCTACGAACTGATCCCATATCATGTAATGGAGCAAAAACAATCATCACTAAAGTCAGAAAAACAAACAGTGTACAAATCAACTACATAAGTATAATCATGTTGTGAAAGAAGTTTGGCTTATTTTGAATTTATTAAGCCCTTACACGATAAAATAAATTTGCATGGTTACTCTAACCGTATCCTGTCCGCCATGACAGATAATGCGAGACCCTCGCCGTGACCCCTTTTCTACGTAAGGCTTGCCAGACCATATTTTTGATATTCTACGCTATATTATTATCAATCAAGTGCGAATACTCGCTTCTTGGTGGAATTTCAAAGTTGTCGATAAACCGTATTTACTTTTAATGCGCAGAATTTCTGACCCAAATTTTTACTACGATTTGTTTACATTTCCAGATAAGGCGTCAATGTCCTTATATGGCACACAAATAAACGAGGCTGAGAACGGAAGTAATCATTATTTGAAATAACATGGCGGACGATCTAAACGAAAATATCGGCTAAAAAAGGTAAACGAGATTTTTTAACTATTTCTACAAAGATTTTCGATACTTCCGGTATTAAATAACAGGACTACTCAATTTATTGGATTATTTGCAAGGAATATGTTTAAAGTGTTATTATTAGGCTAAAAGAGCGCCGGGTGTGAATCACATCAGGCTTGCTCCATTAACACGTATATGCTCATGTTAGTACCCTGTCCACGAGGTACGAGTAAGGGTACTAATATTAGTACTAGGTTTCTCCATGAATCAAGTACCTGTGTGAGTACACCATTTTGAGAATACACCCATGAATATCACTGTATCCAAATAATGGCCGTAACCCAAGTTCATAAACAGAATCTCTGTAACAAAAATTGGTTCACCAGTTGTCGTCTGATAATGTCCAGTAATATTATACAAAAGTTAGATAATAATAATAATAATAATAATAATAATAATAATAATAACTTTGTATAGCGCCTAATCTTTAGAAGCTCTAAGCGCTTTACATTAGACAACGCCTATAACATGAAAAACATATATAATGTTACGATTACAAAAAACACCGTGAAATTAAAAAACATAAAATACATGCTGAAAATATTTAAGGTAGGAAACATTATTAGGTCTTTAAGTTTGTTCTTGCAGTCAAAATAAGTGAGTTTTAAGAGCACTCTTTAATGGAATCACTGTGTCTTTGTGTCTAAGTTCAGTGGGCAATTCATTCCACTTTGCTGGGTACTGATATGCAAAAGAACGCTGTCCATATGACTTTGTTTTCATAGTGGGAATAATGAGTATAGGATTGTCAGAAGAGGAGCGTAAGTATCTTGCTGGTGTGTACACGTGGGTGAGGTCGGATAGGTATGTTGGACTAGAGTCTGTCAGTGAAACGTAGCACAGAGAACAAATTTTGTGTTTGATTCTGGATCGAATGGATAGCCAGTATAGGGTACACAGCAGCGGGGAGGTGTGCTCTGATCGTGGTACTATAAGTATGATCCGAGCAGCTGTGTTTTGAACTTTCTGAAGTTTCTGGAGTAGATATTGAGATGAACCAGACAGAATTGAGTTACAATAGTTCAGTCTTGAAAGTACTAATGAACACACAAGTGCTTTAGTGGCATCAACTAAAAGATATTTGCGAACTGAGCTGATGCGTCTCAGCTCAAGAGATGCAGCCTTGCATATGTTCATGACATTTTGGTGCAGTGTGAGAGTACTTTTCAGACTAACACCTAGGTTTCGTACTGACTGTGTGAATTTAATGTTGGTGTTACTGATATTTATTTTGAGGTAAATGATGTGAATGAGAAAGTCTTTGTGTTGTGATCAGAATGGCCTCAGTTTTATCATTATTCATCTGCAGCTTGTTACATGTCATCCATGATTTCACATCAGAAATGCACTTCTCTACACCTTGGATGGTAGCATCAACTTCAGTTGGGTGGCTAGATTTGTATATTTGGGTGTCATCAGCGTACAATCGGTGAGACACTGGATGATGATCTATGACACTTGAGAGCGACTGAGTGTATAGAATGAAGAGAACAGGTCCAAGAACAGACCCCTGTGGAACACCACAACATAGATCAACTGAGCTGGAGTGTATTCCATTTGCAGATACAATCTGTGTCCTGTTGACCAAGTAGGACTTACCACAGTAAGGCTGTATCATGAATGCCAAATACATGCTAGAGACGGTGAAGTAATATATCATGGTCTATTGTGTCAAATGCTGCAGACAAATCAAGGAGGGTGAAGACTTTAGTCTTTCCGCTATCCAAAGCAGAGAGAATGTCATTAACTACTTTTAGAAGAGTAGTTTCAGTACTGTGGCAAGGGCGATATGCAGATTGTACATTGCTAAAAAGACTGTTTAAATTCAGGTGAGATACAAGCTGGGATAGAACAACCTTTTCTAAGATTTTTGATATGAATGGGAGATTAGAAACTGGGCGGTAGTTCTTTACATCACACGATTACCGTAGTTCAAGAATAAAGATATAATCTATGGTAGTAAATATGAGACAAAATGAAAAATATGGACGGTTATTGTTTTCTGGTGGCTTTCACAAATGACAGGTGACACGATTTATTACGTTACACTGTAACACTGGAAGTTGTTTAAACAGTCTGAGGTCTAAATGTACTTTCATGCTCAAGTTACAATAGCGGCGTTACTATCACGTCACAGGTGGTTACAGGTTCATTTCATTAACTCTCTGACAAGTTTCTTTTGGACGGCACAGGTAGCAATGTGAGTGCCATGGAAGAAGCATCCATTTTTCAAGTTGATTTACACTTTTGTGCATCCAGTTTCCAACATTAGGTTATGTATATGACATCGTAAAAATATTGGTTCTGTATTACCACGATAACCGAGTAACTCCCCTTGTATGACCTGGAATCATCTACATGGTCGATCGCAAACTTTAAGACCCACGATACCATAGCACGCCGGTATATGTGACTGGTTTGGATTTTTAAGGAAGGTTTAACAATTTGAGTCATGTCGGTATGATTTCTGCAGTTTGGCAGTTTATAGAGATGTCAAGCACTCGGGCATCATGCCGCAGACATATTGCATCATGTCCGCCCTTGTCACATTATCCAAACATTAACCTCTTAATGCTGAACGCCAAGCGAGGCAACTGCTAGTAACATTAGTATAATTCTTTGATATCACTCGGACCGTGGTTCGAACGAGCGACCGCTCTCATCTAAGGCGGACGCTCTAACCACTGAGGCCACCGGAGTGTTCTGCACTCAGGTATAAGTATTGTTCCTAATCAGACGGAGCCTATTTCTTATGGATGGAAGAATACAAATAATGTACCGTCGTATGTCATTCAGACAGTAACACACACACACACACACACACACACACACACACCCCACCCCCCCAAACATTTCCAAGTCATTTTTCATTTAATTTTCAGTATGCACTAAAAGATAAACACATTAAAACTCTGAAAGCACTACTCTGACAATAGATCAGTACCACTCTGACAATAGGTTAATTTGTAATAAAACTCAGAAAGCATTAATCCGACAAAAGATCAGTTTGTGGCAAAACTCTAAAAGTACTACTCTGACAATGGGTCAGTTTGTAATAAAATTCTAAAATATTACTCAGACAATAATTCAGTTTGATACAAAACTCTGAAAGTACTACTCTGACAATAGGTCAGTACCACTCTGACAATAGGTCAGTTTGTGACAAAACTCTGAAAGTACTACTCTGACAATAGGTCAGTACCACTCTGACAGTAGGTCAGTACCACTCTGACAATAGGTCAATTTGTAACAAAACTTTGAAAGTACTACTCTGACAATAGGTCAGTTTGTGACAAAACTCTGAAAGTACTACTCTGACAATAGGTAAGTAAGTGACAAAACATTGAAAGTACTAATTAGGTCAGTTTGTGACAAAACTTTGAAAGTACTGCTCTGATAATAGGTCAGTTTGTAATAAAATTCTTAAAGTATCAGTCGGACAATGGGTCGGTTTGCAATCAACTTTTAATGTACTAGTCTGACAATAGGTCAGTTTGTAATAAAACTCTTAAAGTAATACTCCTACAAAGCCGAATCGTTCTTGGAACATGACCTGTTGTCATTATACAAATGGAAACCAAGGTTCATAAAGATACAGGAGATATTAACTTAAGACGGACGGATTGACGGAAGAAAATTGCAACACAAATGATGCTAATTTTTAATATATTCCTCAGACAGACGTCATGCATTATAAAACACAACGCACTGCTCAAGCAGACTTCATGTTTTAAAGGGCACAATGCACTGCTCAGATAGACTTTACGTTTAATAGGGCACAATGTACTGCTCAGACAGACATCATGTTTTATATGACTCAGTTCACTGCTCAGCCTTCATGCTTTATAGGATGCAATGTACTTCTCAGACTTTATGTTCTATATGACACAATGTACCATACAGACAAACTTAATGCTTTATAGGACACAATGTTTTGCTCAGACAGACTTCATGTTTTATAGGACAAAATGCACTGCTCAGACTTCATGTTTTATAGGACAAAATGCAGTGCTCAGACTTCTTGTTTTTTAGGACACAATATAATTCTCAGACTTCATGTTTTATAGGACACAATGTACTGCTCAGACAGTCTTAATGTTTTGTAGGGCACAAAGTAATGCTCAGACAGACTTTGTGTTTTATAGGACACAATGTGCTGCTCAGACAGTCTTTTGTATTTTAGGTAAATATATTATTTTTTTAATTTTACCAAACTTTCGGGTTTTCGCTCCTTTCCGTTACTTAATTTAAGACCATGGAGTCTTAACACCATGTAATCTCGTAATCACGTAATATTATGTCGTCTACTCTTGGCTAATTACTCGTAATCAAACAAATATTTATTAAAATCAAATGCAGCAATAAACGAATAGGCAAAAACAAGCAGCATACACCACAGATTTGTTACATTATATTAGCATCTATTTGCTTAACTACCTAACTACGTGTCCATCAGTCAACCCATCTATCTATCAATCAATTGATCCATCCACCCACCCACCCACCCACCCACCCACCCACCCATCCATCCATCCATCCATCCATCCATCCATCTATCTATCTATCTATCTATCTATCTATCTATCTATCTATCTATCTATAGAAGATATTTTCTAGGATTTTATTTAATACATCAACAAGCATGTAGTTTAGTGTAGAAATGGGCTAACAAGTCTTAATGCATCACCGACATTTATGAAGGACAACATAAATGTAAGTCTTGGCCATGAAATATTCCAGTCATCGGTACATATAAATGGATGGACAACAACAGCTACGAAGGGCAGCAAATTTTAAAACCTTTTGTGTATTTCGGAGTCTTTCTTGAATGTCATTTGTGACATATACGGACGTTTGTAACATTTGCTTGGTATATTGCACATATTGTTTGTTTTGACGCTTACCTGTGTTTGTGACATTTACTGGCGTTAACATCACCGGTAAATGTCACAATTGTGACATTTACCGGAGACTTTGCAGACGATTCCACTTGCAAATGACACTTGTGACATTTGTAGGCATTATTTACAGGTGCTACAATTAGTTACAAAAATTTAAAAACATCACCAGGTACCTTTAAACTGGGAATAAACACTGCCGTAAAAAGAACGTGGTAAAATAATATGATACAAACAACTGAAAAACAGTCGATATTACTTCGTCAAAACATGGACTAAAACATGAACGTAGTTAACTATGAAGATAAAAATGACGCAAATGGTGACAGTCCATCGCCACCCCACAACAACAGCACCTGATTTAAAATAAACATCACGAAACAAATAAACAAGCGTTTATAACTGCGTCTATGGTTGCAGGAACTGGTGAAATTCAAGTTTTGATGTATTATTAATATTATCATGATTTTTGTTACTGTGTCTACTATTGATCAACACTGCAGACAAGAAATACTAGAATAGGCAAAATGACATGATCAGCCAAGAAAGATAAAACCGGCCCAGCTGTTTCCAGCAACTGGTTTATTAACACTGCCAATGATACCCATCTTCGTTAGCTAAGGTCCCGGTATGTTAACCCTATCTACACCGTGTCGGCTCTATAAGATATTTCAGTGCTTCGTGTCTGTGAATTTCACTGAATGCGGCGGCAAATCACAGCATACAATCAAAATCAACTTCTTCAGATTTGAACATTGAAATACTTGCCAATATTTTCATGCCATATTTGATCATGTCCACAAGCGAATCTGTGCTACCATTTCTATCGCCATTACCACAAGCATCACAAGCAGAACGTGTTCTTTTGACACCACTTATTAAACCCTTTACGCTATTTTGGTATGGAGAGAACATGAGTTACTGCTATTAAAACCATAGCTGTAATAGTGGTAAGTGTAATACCTCTCTCACTGAACATTTGCTTTAACCTTTCACATAATGCTAACGCTTCTTTAACGTTTGAATATAGGTTTTTCTACGTTGTCTCGAAAGTTATTATCTTTAATTGTCAAATTGTCTTGTTTGCTTTCAGTATTTTGCAATAGTTCATGGAATTGAACGTTATAGGGCATCTGCTTTTTTACTTATGTTTCTCCCTAAAATCCTGTATAGAATTCAATTCATGATTTTTAGAAAAGGCAACTTCCCAAAAGAAGAAAGAGACCTGCAGAGCCTAACATGATACTCAACATGAAAAACATTGACAAGAATATTAACAGTTAAATCAGAGAGGTTAAACCAAGATAAAGTTAGGATAGAAACACAAGATAATTTTATTTGATGCGAAAATGATTTTGATTGATGAAAGCATAACAATCATTGGCACGCAATTTGTACTAATAAAATATCCGTATATCAGAAATCATTAAGTTTTATACGCCACAGCACGAGGATGAGTAGAAGGATGGTAGAGTTAAGCAACATTTATAATATTGCTTTTAACAGTCTATTTAATGTCAATAAATTTTGATACTACGTCCGGGTCTTATCGCGCATGACGTTTATCCAATGGTTGTAACTGTCTTAATCGCTGACGATAAAATATTATTTTCCTTCTGGATAATAGGCACGTGACTCTTGTATGTTGGATTATTTTGTCATTATCGGATAGTTTATTGACCTTTAATAAACAAGCAATACGTTTAAGTTTTGCTTCTGATCTAATATAAAATTAAACAGTATAAAATTCTTGAATGTTAGTTTATAAAGCTTATAATTAAACCTGATTGCATTATTTTTAATAACGCATTGATTTGTGATATCTAATCTGTGCAGGTTGTTTTCATGAAAACAGGAAGTAGCATAGTTAATTAAATACGTAATATTTGATGTTTATGTTGTGTTCTGATCTTTAAATATGTCAAACTGTTTACATCTTGTTACCAGTTTTTCCAATCAAATGGGTCATAATTTACTTAACACTGAGTAACAGTTGCTAAATCTAATTGTCTTGATTCAGTGCCAAAATCACGAAGCAAATATACTTCCATAAAAATAGACTTTTATAAAAAAAATATACTTCCATGTTATAGTTTATTATATAATTCCTTGTGTGATCATTCGATGTTTTTAAATCTCGTAAATTTTTGCAACTGTTGCAAGAATCCATTCGCTTGTAAATGTCTGTACGTTTACTTCTAGTATTGTAACAGTTAAAGATTTTTATTCACATCGTATCCTTCGTTGATGTTTTTACCTATGTTTTTAAATTATAGAAATCCTCCATATTCTTAGCTTCTCTAAATTTAGGTGCTTATTTTATTTCCTTTCTGCAAAATGGCCTTTTTCATCAGCACCTTGACAGGCAGTCACCAAACAAGCCAACCCATTTTCAAGCCTAACTCAAAGTAAATGTAAATCACACTACAGATGTGGCTTCAGTGTGAAGTTATAAATGCTAGACTTAAGATAATTAGCATCATGCATTCTATCTTCAAAAATTGGGAGGTGTTAAAAACGAAACTACTCATTGAGACCTAATTACCCCCGCAAACCCTCTCCTCCAGCAATTACCTAAAGGAAACATAAAATCATATCGAGTGACAAAATTACCTCACATAACCCCCATGACCCGTTATGATAGTGGACCCTGTCTATCAAACTTTTATAGTTAAGCAGGTGTTTGCATATAAATGAAAAGCGAGGAAATCTCTGCACAAAGAGAGAGAGAATGAAGCTGAGTATCATCCATGACATCCGACGATGGGAGAAATACCAATTCCGGATGACGATTCTTGCGCTTTTCTTGGCAAAATTCAGTACTCCAGTTTGCTGTAATGCGGCTGAAATTGCCATTGTGCTAATTGCTTAAGAAACTGACATACTGAACCGAAAGAGCTCTTTTTGTGTATGCCGACATATTTTATTGCTTGTTCACGATTTGTTTCTGCGTATATCTCATAACTATAAATAAAAAAAACAAAAGAATTAAACAGTTACAAAGCTTGGGGCAGATTAAAATAAACCTCGATTTAAAGCAAGTTTCAGCTCAAAAGGTTTCAATAATTTGACACTATTCTCGCTTAGAAGTTGCTTTTCTCATGAAATTTCGAAAATTTAACGGTTTAAAAGTCTATGTTTTGAAACTAGTTGTAAGAGAAAGATGATATATGTGTGTATGTGTGTCTTTGTGTCTGTGTGTAGAAAATATTATGTGGTTGTAATAAAGCTGTATCAGGACATGTAGGTACAAAAATAAAACAGGTACATTGTAAACTGATCTCTTTTATAATTTTTACACACCAGCCATAAGAATAAGGGTATCGTGTTAGGCTGTTATCTGTTTTTCCGCTCGTCCATCCGTCCGTCTAAAGTTAAGTGAAACGGTCTTTATTGATGCGATACAAGGATGTTAAATGACGAAAGCATGTTTGAGGAGAGCGATCTTTTCAAACTTTAAATTAAGACAGATCAGAAAAGGGACAAATCTATAATGCCTTACAATTTTAAAATGACCACGAGAGGGATGGAATTCAGTGCTCAGTTTGAGAACATATCATGCTCATTGCATTTGACTTTAATAATTGTACATTTTTTATACAGGTTATTATAAGTCTGACATATGATATATAGATGAAACGTTGAATCATCAGATTACGCTGTTTTGCTACTTTGATTATGTTTGTACCACTCTAAGGGTTGGAATGCATGGGTAACGAAGAATTTCAAACCGTTTCAGGGTACAAAGTTCAAACATCAAGCTCACTGTGACCGATAATAACTCTATTTGTCAACTACTTTACAGCTATAACTTGGTGGAAGTGTCATCCACATAACGAAACCGCACATCCGGAGGACGGGCTGCAGTGGAAAGAGCATTCTGTTCAAAATCTTCCATATACAAATAGGAGACACTGGCGAGCCCATTGCCGCCACGAACTTCTGCTGATAAAATTCTCCCTAATATACAAACTAAATATTATTCAAGCCCCATTTCAAGAGAGTAATTATCTATTCTAGCACTAAATTATTGCATTTGTTCCACTCTGTAGCCTTCTAGAGGCTATTGAAAGACTAACAAGGCCTTGTTAGGCATAGTGGATAAAAGTGCACTAAAATCATACAAAACTATTTCTGGGGATAACATCAGAGTACTCCGTAGCGAGAATAATACCCTATGGAGGCAAATAAGAGAAGTTTTTAAAATCATGGAGGGGGAGCCAGTATCGAATCGTTTTCCTGATTGGACCTCCGCCTTTGTACTGAAGGATTTTATCAGGTGGTCAACATTTAGTTGATGTGACTTTAGTCCATACATCCCTCTTCGCTAGCCAAGGTTCCGATATGATAACCCTATCTACACTTTGGCATATCGAACAGATATATTGGTGCTTTGTCCTAGCGACAACTATTGGATTTCATGAGTTGCCTCCCTAAGTATCTAATGACCGCTAACCGACAGCGTGGTGCATTGTACATCAGCCGAAACTGGTAGGGGCAACTGACCTAAAAAGGATACTTTGGGACTTTAACATCGAAAGTATGACTATGTACCAGATGGAAGCCATAACAAGTGTATTTGATTTAAAGGTATTTGTGCAAACACAGACCGGCACTGGAAAATTGCTTATTTATTAGTCCATTCAAATTGTGTGATCCCCTTGTCTTGATCATGTAGGAACAGTGTTCAAATTTCAACAACTTAATTTTGGTTTGATGCAGTGGCTTGAAGCCGCATCCAATGAAATTCACAGACGCGAAGCATAGAAATATCGCTCGATTGGCTAACGAAGATGCTAGATATCATTCCTCTATTAAAGGCTTTGTGATAAAGTCGAGAGCTAAGGAGTCATGCTTCAGTTTGCAACAGAAAGGTAACTGTTCTTGCCTTATATTGATTACGTGATGCATCCATGAAACAAAGTAAATATGCCTGTCATATATTTTGTCTGTGCCATTAATCCTGAGGAGGAGTTTTCTCAAAATTTCTTTTTTTTCTTCTTCTAATGGTTAAAGTTATTGTAAAATGTTTGTATTATGCAACACAGCAGTATATTCCTATATACTGGCATTATAAAATTATTGTGTTCATTAGTTGGAAGAAGCACAACAGGTGCTCTCAAATATATTTTTCTTGCCATTTAGAATATGTTTACCATTGAATGAAACTAGCACTATTCTCTTGTCTCTTGTTAACTAAATACTTTCAAGATGTTAATTTCGACAAAACCAGTATTTTCCTGCAAACCCTGCTCTAAACATCTTAGTATCTTTATACAACCACAATACGTTCTTTGAAAATGAAGTACTCCGTCGCTTCTATTCATGATTACATAATTTGGTTAAAATAGTCTAGAAAAAAAGCAACATATGGTTATGATTGTATGCTTTAAAGTAAAATAAATTAAAAAAATTATCGCCTAACTAAATTAAACAATTTTTGATCTGAGAGTTATGATAAGTATGATTGATTGTTGTGGATAACATTGATCTGGATACGTGTTCTTTGTCTATTTTGTAATAATACAGGCAGCGTAACCATATGCATTTTCACTGTGGTCGTAGTAACCTATATTGTTAATATTATCTAAACAATTTGTAGTCATATTGGTTTACTTATTGTCATAAAAGTGTTTTTGTTGGTAACATCTTGTGAGGAAGTGTTTTGTATGTTGATTTTTCAATTTGTATTGTACTAAATAAAAATGGCAGATCTTGTGAGAGGTGGAGGAGGATAAATTTGTCCTATATTTGTGGTCATTTATTGTTCCTATTATTCCTACATTTTCATATATGTTTACAAAATAATTCCATATATTTATTATATTTTCAAACACCATTCCTGTATGTTTTTAACACTATTCCTATAAGTTGTCAATACCATTAATGCTTGATTTCATCATCATTATGTATTTGCCTACGTTTTCTACACCATTCTTATATTGTTTGAACACTATTGCTATATGTTTTCAACACCATTCCCATATTGTTTTTCAACGAAAGATGTTTGCCACTCAACTTTATGTACTGTTTCTTTCCTCATCAAATTACATCACCTGTACCGAGGATACATTAACCAATTTTTGAGCTGAAATGACAATCAATACAATCCAGGGCGGTGAGCATTCAAACCTGCTGTTCAAGAACTAGTGCACCAAACAACCACAAAGCAAACTAAAAGCAGAACGTTCCTAATTTACTAATATTTCTTCACTTTTATATGCTGCACATATTTCCAATACGTCACCAGAGTGAGGAGTATTTTTATTTAATAACAAATACAACGACGAAAGAGATGAGGAGTTTGGAGTGTGGTTGTGGTGGCGAAACCGGGTAGATTAGGCCCTGAGTCGTTTCGGCCTTCTGTTTTGAAAATGCTATAGTATGTTAACATTTTTACAACAGTTTGAACGAATACAGCAAGAATAATTATCAGTCAACAATGAGGTAAGTTTTATTGGAAATGGATGACATTATTCACTGGTAAATTGATTGTGTCTAACAACACCGCGCCAAACCAATCGGACATGGCGGTTTTCTATTATAGAGAGTGGAGGGAAACGTAAAAACAGCACCAGCATCCTTGCGTCCAGGAACGGTTACTCGTACGGAATAAAGGTACTTTATTATTATTATTATTATTATTATTATTGTGCATTTGCAATATTCGCTAAAGTTACAATTTTTTATTTCTTCCAAATTGATGTATAATTTAATAGCTCTGTGCTACAACTCATGCTGTTGTATTTTTAATAAAGGAGTTTTCCTTGCAGAGTAGGGGCAAAAGTTTGGAGATGTACCCTTAGAAAAAAACATCTAAAATGCCATGCTACGTTTACTCAGCGCGGAGACGAATTGCTTCAAGGACACAATCAGCATGTTCATCTGGCCGACCTTGAAAACAAAGATGAAGGTTAAAGCATCTTCAAAAGTTAGATAACGAGAACAAAATGCGTGTATAATACAGTTTCTCCTCTGTTGCGTCAATATGACAAGTCTATACATTTTATATACTGATTACAATTTTAACATATCATTTTCAGGTGAAGAAACATGCACGAGGCAGTATTTAGACCGGTAATGGTCATTTGCAGAGAACACCTTTATTGCCACTTCGTAACGGGCAGACTTCAGCCTGCCGAAGACGAAATTATTGAAGAGGATAGTAAATGGAGCCAGGGCAAAGATACGCATATATAGCATAGTTCCTTACTAAAACCGTGTTTTGTATTCTTCATTGCATGTATTAACTTGTGTCATATTTTATTTGGATTCGTTTATCACATGTCTTGTTTATGATATTCGCAGTCTTTTTGTTGTTTGTTTAAAGAAAATATCAACACGAAATAAAATATTATGTCATTTCTTCCTTTCTCGGTGTATTAAAATATGAATACAGTGAGGCTGAAACGACTCGGATCGAAATGGTTCCGGGTTGAATCGACTCCGTAAGAATAGTAGGTCGACACGACTCATGGCAAAATCGAGGTGTCCGGTGGGTGGAGGAGAGAGACGGAGATATACACATTTAGAATACTAGATAGAGGTGATCGTTTTCTTTCCCCTTCTATGATTTTATGCATAATATATTATAAACTCTTTGGTTGGCGATTTCCCAAATAAAATATCCATGTTTATAATTGATTATTCTGGATAAAATATAAATCATAAATTCAGTGTAACTTCTAGTAGCAGAAGTGAAAATTATGAAAAGGTAAAACTATTGAATAAACTGCCATTCGATTGTTTTGGTTTGGTCTTGTGGGTTTACCGCCATTTATATATGCTTGATAGGTTATAATTGGTGGCGAAAGAACCCGGGAAGGACCACTGACACACGGAAAGCTACCAGCTTTCTCATATACCAACTTTGATTCACCTGAGACTCTAACTCGGGCGGACAAAGGTGAGATGAGTGAGTGACCTGTAAAGATCAGTACCTTAAGCTACTTGGGGTCCAAAATAATGTATTGTTGTTCAGTTGTTATCAAAAGTCACTTAAAAGTGACACAGTAAAAAACCCAAGAAAACATTAAAAGCTGTGTGAAAACAACCACAGTAAAATGTACGAGGCAGCAAATGCATACATATCATCACGCCATAAACGACGTCTATTCTCTGATGGTACAGGTGAGTAACCTCAAATTTACAGGCACACTTTTAAAAAAAAAGAATGTAAATGTTTTGAACTTGGTCGTTTTTGTGATGTTTTGTAAATTAGATTGTTATTTATTGTAAATTAAACAATTAAATGTAGGCACAGCTAGTAATTTGAATTAATTGCAATGTATAATTTCTGCTGCACTCATTTGACGACAGTATGACGCAGTTAATGGTGTAATGACCAAAGTGGGAACTTGGAGACATCCAAAGTGCTTTTGTCCCCATGCTTTTCAACAATAAACACCGATAAATGCACAGCCAGTGTTATCCTGCTATTTCGTGCGTTCATACGCGTTGTTACGAGTAAATTCTATTTGAAAATGGTGCATTATCTCGTTTTGTTTCTTCGTATTTTTTAATCCATCCCGTAATAGACTTATATGTATCCTTTATAAAAGAATTGTCCATGAATTCTGAACATGCTGTTAATAAATGTCAGATCCGAACACTTAAATTTCTGTCGCTCAATAAGCATGCAGCCTTTCTCTGACCTTAACAATTAAATACATCTTTTATTTCCGCCCACGCCACCGCAGCAAAAGACTCCCTTGTCGGTTCAATCAGGAATTTTGTTGTTTACAAGATTCTGGCTTTCTAAGCATCTGCTTGTTCTAGAAACATTGATTGCTGTTGATCACCGAGGAAGTGTCGTCTGCAATGATACCAGGACGTCCGTCCTAAACCGATGGTACAAGGTCGCTCGCCTACAGAAGTCTTATAATTATATTTGCAAGGATTTCATAGTGTTACACAGGCTGCAAAAGTGCTTTATCCATTTTACTAATTACATTTTGAACGGATAAGAAGCAAATTAAGAGGACATGGATCACCACATACGTCACACTGACGTCATTACTGCGTTGCAATAATGTTGATTTCGATCTTCGATAATAGAGTGCCCTTGCAGACCGGGGAATGCATGCCCACATTGATTACACTGTACCGGTAATATTCACTTCAAAGGACTTTGCAGTAGGGTTTCAATACATAATGGGCAGGTCAAACGGACTGGCATTTAATACAACTCTGCAAGATTCTTTCGTCTAATGTCATAAACATAAATAAACGCCTGAAGTATAAAAAACAAGAGTGTGAAGGGTGCTAACAAATATTATTTTTAATTTTAATATTGCTTCTTTACTTTACCTCATTCATGTATTCATTAATTCATTCCATGGTAATCTTAGGGCAGATGAGGGTTGTGTGCCATTCCCCCTACCCACCCCAGCCCAACATAATGATTGATAAACTATTTTTCTTTACAGTTATATTGCTAAAATTATGCCCTGGAAGAAAAAAAGAAAAAACAACGCTAAAGTGCAGCAGCTTCTACCGGGGGTTCCGTCCCCACAAATCCCCCGCCTACTTGTTTGGCTAACCCCCTCCCCTCTCAAGGATATTTATGTGACCGTAACAAAATCTGATGCCAGATCCGTAACATTTCATTCCAATATCCACATAAATCCACATTATACAAACTCCAAAACTAAGATGCGTTCAAAGTCGGTTAGGTTCCTAACAAGAGTGCAGAGCAAGTTCATTTTCTGTCCAAACATATAACGTTATCTGCAGCAGCGGCGGCTTTAGGGCTGTGCGGGCCCGGTGCGGAAGAAGGACACTGGGCGCCTAAAATCTAATTTTTAAATCACTGAAGAAATATTTATAGAAAAATACAGATTTGTTTTAAAAATAAAATGTATTTTTAAATAATCTGCTTTAATTATAATCCGTTTTAAAAAGAACTCCAAAATTTTCAGGATCCCACCCCACCTCCAGCTCGCACCTTTTGCACCGCGCTAGTGCCTGCAGTCTAGCATTATCTTCTTGAATCATAACACCATAATCTACACGCATTGTACAAAAATAGCCATGAAAATCTGAATTGTTCGTTTCTGTTGGCAAAACGCTCTTAGAAAACTGACTGCAGTGTAAAGAAATTCAACTAATTTAAGATGATTAAAAACTGCGTGAGATTGCATATACAGCCGCAAATCCGCAAAGTCGATTCAAAGTTCGAAACTTATAGTCACCTCTGCCATTAATTCATGATTCAGGGACCCCCATTTGGCGAGTGGTCCAAAGCGCTCACTGTTCTTGATCACTGCTATCTCATCTCTGTCTGCGTGGGTTCTAGTCTCGGACTTGACTAATGTAAATGAGAAAGTTTGCCAGTCGCTTCTTGTGGTTCGGTGGTTCTTTCCGGGTTCTTCTCCACCACTTATCACGGCCGCCATGTATTGCCTATCATGTGCTGAAAATTGGCGTTAAACCCCATAACAACAACATGTACGAATCCGTTAATTTATTCATTCATCAATTCATGTGTGTCGTTCATTTAAATTTTCATTCATTCACTCGTTAGTCTTTATCGATTTGGTTTCTTCGTGATTGTATTTCTTTCTTTCTTTACTGTCAAGAACCATCCAAATAAGAAAAAGCCAGATGCAGTAAAGTCATACATAGCATTATACCGTATATATTCGCTTATCTGCAAACAACATAGATCCTGACCTTCCGTAGCATAATGCACTCACAGGGTTTATGTTGTTTATTCTATTTGATTATTCCTAACAAACTGCACAGACCCAGATCTGCTGGCGCAATATGCGACGGTAGATCTGTGTCTGTGCAGTTTGCGGTTGGGCTCGTTGCATAAGCGAGTATATAAGGTACTATATTAAAAAAAAATAAAAAATTCCTTGCCTTTCATTGCTTAATTCAGTTAAATGTTTTCAAAAGGCATCATCGTTGAACTGGATATTAAATTACAAGTTAAAGCGCGTGATATTGAGAATTATTACTGTTAATGGTTTCAAGTTTTTAACTAGGTCGATGATTCCTATAATCATGCAATGACGTACGTTTTACAGATTTCTTTTTTCTTCCTAAATGTCATCCTATTGTGCTTTATGCAGTCTAACACATTTCAATCAGTCTCAAAGAAATTTAGTTATTTCTCCTCGTATACTTGTGCGTGGAAAAGAATTAGTGATTATGATTTTCTAACTAAAGCTCAGTCGCTCATCCATCCATGTATTCATAATATATAATGTACGTATTTATGAACGAATATACCTACGTAAAGTTTTATGTGCGAACAAGTACCTTGAATTACAGTTATACGTTCGCTGCGTGTTTAAAAGTTCTGGATGTAGGCGCTAGTTAAACATGGCTGACCCTGGACAGCAATAATAAAGAAGTCATTTATTCATCTCACAGTACTAATTCAGTTCCCATACTAAAACTATGCAAATACCATGATATTAAAAATTTAATAACTTTAAATTTCTGAGTGTTCATGATCAAACGTCTGTTTATCGATAATAGACACATCCTTGATGACAGCTTATGTGTAGAGAAAACCATTTGAGCCGCGGTATTTTCTGGATCTACATGTGTTTCAACTACGTGTATGTCCTTTCAATACCGCAACAAAGAGTTAGGTGATGTTTTCAGTAACGAGTCTTCCATCCTCACGTCTGTAAATATTCTTTTTACTAAAATCTTACTTTTATTATCAGCCAACCTTGGCCAGCCAAATATCCACTTCTAGACTGGTTCCCATTTTTCCATATCATTAGTACCGTGAGAACTATGCTTAATTGGTCCATGGTGATCTAGACCTTTTAAGTTTTCTCCAAAAACAACTGGGCCTTATTTCCTACCTATAGTAGCAGTCCAAGATTTAGTTCCATAATTAGGCGTGTAGTTGAAGTAACTTCACATAAACGTTTTCACTTTATGTTCACGGCGACTTTAATCTTTGCTTACTTTTGATCTTTTGGCCTCCAAATTTTAAAGTATATTTCTTCCTGACCTAAAAAATTACGTCCAAGATCTGTGAGCCAGAACTAAACGTTTTGTGGAGAATAAACTTTTCTTCGTTGAGTAAATGTGATCTTCACCCATAACATACTGACCTCAGATCGACTGGTTTCTTCATTTCCACACGTGCAATCCATCTAAAAACATTGGTCAGAGTACATGAACTGAAGTTATTGTGCGGAAACCTGATGACTATATCACATATTTGAAATTTTCAGTTTATCTTGCTTGCAGCCGAATGTAGTAAGTTATTTTATGACAACTAAGTTACTGTAATGGAAAGCAACAAAACATTATTTAAGTTTTGAGTTTCCATTCAAGTGGAGGAGTTGTGTGAATACGGGTCCTGGTTTATAATAAAAAATTAGCGAAAAACATTCTTCTTCTTTTAGTGGCAGTGACTTTTGACCCTAAAATCGATTTATTTTGTCCTTTTCTCAACTGCATACCATCCACAAAGTTTGATCAAGGTTTGTGCTTAAGACTAAATTGATTGTGTGGAAACGAAAAAAGAACGGACGAACGGACAACGTTAAAGCATGATACGCTCCTCATAACGGCGCTTATAAAATAAAATCACGTTCCGGGTACATTATGTATGGACAACCACTTGTATGTGCGTCGTTGGGATACTCGTACGTGTGTACAGACGTACGTACAAGTGCATTAAAAATCATACATTTGCACACATGTTAGCATTATTCAGGACAACGCATTCGGAAGCGAAATGTGTAAACACGATGAAGACCCTTAAGGTTGTTGTTGTGCTTTACTTCTATTTATTTCCCATAATGCAATGTTGTTTTTTTATTATATGTGAATCAATTACATACCGGTATAAAATATTAATCATAAACACCGATTTTCTCACAAATATTGTTTGGGGAAAAGGAAATTATTAAAAAGGCCGAAACTTATTTTGACGTTTTTTTTCTCACTTCGACTGTCTGGTTTTAAAACTTTGTTTTCTTATGAGTAATTTTTATATACACAAAATATGACGTAATAAATAAACATTTTAATTTTTGTTCCGAAAATATATGCCTAATTGCGAGCGATAAATCTGTGTTTAAAACGTTTTAAATTTGGATCAAAATTTTCATGTGATGACCGAGTTGTAGCTGGAAAAACTGGTTACAGTGTGTGTGTGTGTGTGTGTTCGTGTGAACCTGTTACTATTATTGCGTTCGGGAACATGGAAGTTAGAGGCCTTTCTTTCCTGCAAGATAACTTGTTGAGATTAATAGCTTTTACAATATTTTGGAAATACTTAATCGCCAAAATTATTGATGCGTCTAGCTAATAAATATATTTCTGAAGTTTATTAAAACCCCAGAGAACTCACTCATTATAGAATTACATTGGTTCTTTACGATAGTGACTTTCAACGCGACTCTGCAATCAAATGAGTTGTCACTACTGGCCCAAAGTATCACCAAAACCTTAATGCAAGCTAGGCATATCGATTTCTTTTGTTTGACTAAACACGCATCGGAAAAATCATACCAAGGAAGTGGGAGTTCAGTTTCTTTTCGAAGGACACAGAGGGAGCTGCCCGGGCTGGCTTGGGCGGGTATAGAAATACAACCTGCGACCATTGGATGACACACACACACACACACACACGTGACATGGTTTGGCAAGTGCTCGTTTGTTAGGTTGTTCGATGTTTTCCTTCGTTCATTTTTGATTCATATTTTAAGAAGTCAGAAAATAACAGGCGAACCATAAAAAGAAAGAAAGATACAGACCTAAGACAACTTGCAAGAATGAGTGTGTGTGATTTGGATTTTTAACGTAGCTTTAACAATTTTTCAGTCATATCGCTACGATGTCTGCAGTGTGGCAGTTTATATTGATGCCTAGCACTGAGGCATCATGTCGCAGACATGTAGCCTGACATCCCACCCAGTCACATTATCCTGACACCAGGCCGACCAGTCCAAACACTAACCTCTTAATGCTGAACGCCAAGCGAGGCAGCTGTAAGTCTTTGGTATGACTCGGCCGGGGATTGAACCCACTACCTCCCGCATCCGAGGCGGACGTTCTAACCACTAGGCCACCGGAGCGGTCACTTATAAGGTGATACTGGGCTCATACACATTACAATCACGGAAGCCACTAATCCGTGCTGTATTTAATTAGAGCTAACCACTTCTTATGGGACTGACTTTGCGGTAACGGTGGATTTTTTATTTAAAAAAATCTGATTTGTCTAACACGATCGCCCGCAAAGAAAAGCATAATTTAGTTACTTTTTCCAACAAGATTTACCCCCCTTTGGTACCCTGATACAAAAGGATTAACTTAAAAAAATAATTAAAACAGATTGCTTTCAAAATTATTTTATTACTGAACAACTATCTTGTTCTCATTTTGTTGAATTTTATTATAAGGAAGTTATCAATTTCTTGCAAAACTAATTTCGTGTTGACCACAGTTGCTATATTGTTATTGCTAGGCATTTTAATGCTCGTGTATGACTGATAGGTAAAACATTATGTCACAGATGAAAACGTTCGTGGATGCACCCAATCGAAAACAACGGTCTTATCAGTTATCTGTATGTAGACTATTGCATTGCCGACTATGTAGGTATAGCTTCACGGTAAATCACGCGTGTTTAAAAGAAAATGCAATACAAGAGGCTGGGTTGAAGGGGCACCAGGCAATGATGTAGGGGAGGCAATGAAATAGGTAACATTTTCATCTTGCTGACAGAAGCGAGTTGAGTTGTCGCCCTGAATATGGCATTTCACTGGCTACATCATATGCCTTGAATACATTAGTTGTACATGCCTCACATCAGATTCAAGAACAACATAAGCCGGAAAGACCAAATTCACAAATATATCCATATCTTTAATTATTACACAATAATTGCTCAAAAAGGCACACCATTGCCTTATGTAATGAAATCTGATAGAGGCCAATTTACGCAACTGTCCCCTGCCATATTACGTCATTGGGACTTGCTAGTCCTAGAACAGGCCACAAACAGATGTTTTCATTTTTCAATATCCCCCACTAGACAAACATAATTTTTAAAAAACACCATCACCATACTACGTTTGTTAGCAGACTTTCACAGACCAGACTGTATTTTTCTACCTCAGACACAAACACTTATTTTCCTTTTAAGAAATAAATAGCCTCCCGGTGCATAGAAACACCGAAACGCACCGAAACACTGGAACGAATTGAAAACCTCGAAACGCAATATCGTATATACGGATCAGTATATTGGACAATTCAACCCTAAAACAATGTGGCCCAAGACAATGCGGCCCAACTTGGACCGAAAATAAGACAATTCGGCCCAACTTGAAAGACAATTAGGCCCAACATGACAATACAACTGACAATAGTTTTAACAAATATTTTCTTTTGGGAAATAATACGTGCAAATGTATGAAATAAAGGAAGGTCACCCTTTCCTTTCTAGCATTCATTTTGTTTTTCAATGTGAGAACGAATAACAACGATGTACAATAATTTGTTCCTTTCGGTGAACGTGTGCAGCGGTTTGAGAACACGGTTCCATTCTCGATTTAATTAGGTTGTAGAGTAGAATAGGTTTAGAAAAAATTTAATTAAATTTGGAACGTTTGATGAATTAGATAAATATTGTTCAAATATATTGTTTGGATATCTTTAGGCAAAGAATCCCAAAGACAAATCGTACATAGGAGAAAGGACGTCTGAAAAAAAGAATTAAAGTAGAGATGGGTGAGATGCTTTGGGAGTTATGTAGACGATAATGAGATGCATCATATCTCATGTGGAAGAAGGTTGCTTTAGTTAAGCACAGTGACTAACTACGTACAATATGCATAGTCTCTTTTTCCTTCCTTGTGTAAGAGTTAACCAACCAACCTCTGTACATAAACACTCTCTAGAGCAATTGATCCGTACAGCTTCCAATTAAATCTTTTTCTCCAATCTGTCCGTATCTTCAGTACAGCAGTTACTCCAGACTTGATAAACATATTCTAAAATTTGACGATATATAAGTTGATCAAAGTTAACAATTTTTTTCAGTCATATCGCTACGATGTCTTCAATGTGGCAGCTTATAGTGATGTCTAACACCGGGGCATCATGCCGCAGACATGTACCATGATGTCCCACCCAGTCACATTATACTGACACCAGGCAGACCAGACCTAACACTAACATCTTAATGCTGAACGCCAAGCGAGGCAGCTGTTAGTACCATTTTTATAAGTCTTTGGTATGACTCGGCTGGGGATCGAACCCTCGACCTCCCGCATCCGAGGCGGACTCTCTAACCAGTAGGCCACTGGAGCGGTCATACTATAAGAACATGTATACATAAATATTCACTTTTTAACAAGAAACCGTATGAAGCAAAATGGCTATCAAAGTTATCAGTATAATTTATGATGCATTCCTAGAATAACAGCACACATTTATTCATAATTTCCATGCCTTTGTTTTCCTAGTGGAGATCACAAGACATAAAAACGCTAGATAAAAAAGAATGTTGAAAGAAACTGTTACAACACGTGATTAACTATGTGGCATTCAGAAAGTCTCATAAGAACAGGCGATTTTCTTGGACATTCAAGTAAAGAAAACAATCACATACAAATCTTAAATTCATGCTTTAGGACAAGTCCCATTATGGCACTGTACGTGTGACGCAAAATTCAAACATTTTGATTTAATACTACATATAGGGCCAAATTTTGTGATTTCAGTTTGCTGTAATATTGTCTTGACAACTGTTACATAAATGTATGGTGCAACTAAACTTCTGTAAGGAAACTGCATAAAAGCAATCGAGCTTCCTTCTATTGTTGGTCCAAAGAAGCTTAAGTTAGTAGACACATAATTGACTAAACTTGTGATTGCGACCTACGACAAAAACAGCAATGGTCAAGGTCATATTGACCGCATTTCCACTCATGTCTTATGCACCAGGCACCTTCGCGAAAACACTACGTGCAGGCTTAAGGACGATGCTGTTGACAAAAAGGACCGAAATCTTGTTTTGGACACAAAATTTAGATTTGGAGGAATTTTAGACGCTGATAACACAATTTGATTTGAAGAGAAATGTGATAACTTGGAGACTTTCTGTCGGGAAGTTTCTTCACACTTTATTGACTATTTTCGGTCGCGACAGTTGCTGACCAAGGTAAACGGACCAACACGACTGTAATTGACCGACGACGAATGGGCCAGTAACAATTGCGAGTCCATTAACAACGCATTAAAGAAGATTGTAGAGTGGAAATCGAATTCTTTCCCTTGACTTTCAGAGATTGCTCAATTACATCATTTCCTATTATCCAGAAAATAAATTTTTAAATCTGACTTGTTAAGTAGAACTAAATTCAAGCTGTATTACTTTTTTTGCAATCTAAAAGTAATGCATTTTTTTAAAATCCAAAAGTAACTATATTATTTTCTTGCAATCCAAAAGTAACTATATAATAATTTCTGAATCATATATTAATAACAAGGTTTCGTGACGCAGTGGTAGCGCGGCTAATTCTGTTCTCGACGCTTCGAGTTCGAATCCAGTGACCAGTATATTGTCGACGTAGGCGATATTTCGCCATTTTGTATATAATTGGGGGTTCACCCAAAGCTCGAATTTCAATAGAAAAAATTCACACTCTCCCTACGTGTGTGTGTGTGTGTGTGTGTGTGTGTATATATATATATATATATATATATATATATATATATATATATATATATATATATATATATATATATGTATGTATATGATGAATTACGAAAATATCAATGATGTAATTTCTGCTATTAAAAAATTAGAACACGACATTATAAATATATCTGATGAATTAAATCCTGAAAAAAAATATTTCTGATTTTGAAACACTGCAAGAGCGAAACGAGGGACGAGCATACACGCTACCATCTCAGTATAAATTTATAAAGAAGATTCAGACGGCTATGTGTCAATTGTTAGCTACGGTAGAAGAAGAGCGGGTAAAGGAATTTGTCAGTCTCTCTCGTGCAATCGAAAAAAATAGATCAGAATTATCTCGTGAATATGAAGCAAAGAAGATAATTAATTCTCTCATGAGGCAACTAAAAAAAATTATGTCTAATGAAAACGAAAGTTAGACCTATCCGTGGAAATAAAAATGAAAGTAATATGTCAGGTTTTCAGTAAAAAGAATAAATTTCTGGTTGCACTGACAGATTTCAGTAAAATATTACTTTTTTTTATTACCCTTTAGAATGAAGAAATCAGCCTGATTTTTAGTATAAAAAATTTCTTATAATATTTTTGTACACCGACAGATTTCAGTAAAATATTATATTTTGTTTTGTTTTTCCCGGAAATGTTAGATTCACACGATTTTGACTACCTAAATACCCTTCAGAATTAACAAATCAGTCGATTTATACGATTTTGACTACCTTATTACCCTTCCGAATTAACAAGTCAGTCGATTTATACGATTTTGACTACCTTATTATCATTCAGAGTTAACAAATCAGCCATATTTTCAGTAAAAAATAAATTTCTTATAATATTTGTGAAATCTGAAGAGTATTTGTCAATCCACCTCGTTGACTTTATCAAGAACGGGTAATTATTTTTTCTGTTGTTTTTTTCACGATTGGAAATCCATGAAAATCGCAGACTTTTACGATTTTACAAGTAAATTAATATTTATAGTACCAATCCTCAAATCCAGCAAGTGGCCGGACTGGTCAGTTAGTTTGAAATTTATTCTTGATAACAGTGGATTATGACATCGTAAATAGACCGGATTGATCGGTTCTTGTACAATCACAAATCCGGGTGGTTATTTCGGTGTGAATAAATAAAGAATAAATCCTTGCTGCACTTGATTTGACATTGTTGTGTCTGTGCTGTAACTTCCATCAGTTACATCAGACACAAGATTGACCGCGACCACCTGAGTTATATTGACGATTTCCGGGGATACATGTAGTCTTTGCCCTTGTGGATTATTGTTGTGTCGGAGAATGGTTGGTAACGGTAGTGTTTCTTTGTACCGTTTAAGTATTTCAGTAAAGAACTCATCGATGATTTTGTCGATGGATTATTTTAGTTCGTCTGCGTTATACCCGGGAAATTTTAAATTCGGCAATTCAGCTTCTGTTATCTTGTATTTGTCAAGAAATTGTTGCTTACGGTTCTCTTCAGGATTAATTGTTGCCTGAATTACTCGCTGGTTAATATATTCCATGTCGGATACAAGTTGATTTAATATTTCAATTTGTTTAATGATTTCGCTGCGTGAACTTGTTATATCAAAAAGATATTCTTGGAAGGTTGACGTAGTCACTCTCGTTGTGTTTTATGTTCTTGATTAATAACTGAAAAATTTAATAATTTCATATAGACGAATAGTTATATATTTAGCTCCTCCTGTGGAGGCTGGTCCAACATAAAAATATCAAATTTTATTGTCCTTATCGATGAAGAAAAAATTAGTACTCAACGCTGTAATTTTTATATCATGTAAATGATTTTTATATGATGGTTCAACATCGTGGCATGATTGCTTGTTCGTGGTATAATCAGACTGTTTCGGTTCTGGTAACGACGCAGGAGCTACCGGTGGAATTTCAGGCCATCCTAACACTGTTCTGATCGAACTTTGATATATATCCACGGCGTAATCGGGAGAGTTTATCTCGATTGCAGATGACAGCGTTGGTTCATGAGCGGTTATTGTTATCTTGGATTCCTTTGTTGTGATATTTTTTATTCGACGTTGTAATTCCTCATTGATTTCATCGATTTGATAACATCCGGTTGGTATTCCAACAACATTCCAGTCGGGAGTACCAGCTGGTTTTGTTTTTATTTGCAAACACAAACGAATTATTCACTGGTAATCCACCAAATGATGTTGATCTGATATTTGGCCAGCTGTGGTATACTCGCAAGTGTGCTAACGCGATCTCGCTTACCGGAATCGCAGTTGGAAAATTGATATTGAATTCAGGCTTGGCTGAGCTTACTGTTATCATCGTGGTTTTTGCCGGAGTTGTATTTGCGGCTATCTGCTGAAGTAGTTCTGTCATTATTTTTTTTTCTTCTTTCAAATGGAAGACTTCATTGTATGTCTTTGTCATTATTGCGAATTCGGAATTTGTTATCGCTGTGTCGTCGAGACTTGATGATAACAACGACGATAATTTCGAGTACGCGGCTGTGGCTGTGTTTAATTTTACAACTGCGTCGTTGAGTTTTGTGCTCGTGCACGTGGATATCTTTTTCGCGATAATATTAAAAACACCAGCGATGGCAGCCGATGATGAAACGCATATTGTTACCGCGATTGCAGTTGTTACTGGTATTAGCGCTGATAATACTACCCCGGTCGACTCAACTACCGCAGATACTGAATAAACTATAGCATCCAGCGCGATTACACGTCGCCGGTATTTTTTTTTACTTTCAACGTGTACTCGTTGATGGTATTTTTTAACGCTGTTTGCCATTCACGTACTTGATCGTATCTATATTGTTGTGCATCTAATGTTGTTGTTGACATTATTATTTTACGCAGTAACCAATTGAGGTGTTTCAGCTACAAATTTTTAACACCACCTGTAAGATGTTGCGGTTAATTTCTTATCAGCTGCTTCCAATATGAATGTTTCTTCGGTTCCGCTATTTAACACAACATACACAACCCCGGAAAACTTATCAGTTGAATGACACCATGGATACGTTGTAAATATCTCAAATTTTGCAGCACTGAACACAGACAGCCTGTACACACCCATGACTGTTGCGGTATATTTGATAGTATTATTTTGTTTTGACTATATTGCAAATCCAGATGATACCGTGTATACGATGTTGGTAATATGCCCGGGAGTTACTCCGGGTGGGATTTTAATCAGACTAATTTTGTTAACGATATCAGGAATTCCACGTACGAGATCTTCTTGTGTTTTCTTAATCGTATCCAATTTTTTTTTATATCAGAGAGTTTTGAGTCAACTTCAATGGGGTACCAAAGAATTCCTCTGTGGTTTCATTAATTTAAAGTTTCTACGGAGATTTGTAAACATATTGACGTGAACATCATACTCGGCCCGCAACGTGGATAATTTACCATCTACGGTGCTGTGGTTAACGTCAACATAAGTTTTCGTCGCGACATCTTCATCAGATGTTGGATCCGTTACGGCTACTATTTTATTTCCGTTCATGTTGAGTTTACCTGTCATTGTGTCACCGGTATTTTTAAGCGATTAACAACACTTCTTACAATTTCATCTCTAATGGTTGTAAACGATATACTTGAATATCTGATTCTACCGTCGTCAGTAAACACAGGGATGTTATCCGTGACCGCACCGAGTACTCGTCGAACTATGTCATTCCATTTGATATTGCTGGTTTTTATCACACCGTATCGGTCCTGAAAAACAACAACCTCATCTCGGTCAACCACGAAGAGGTTCATAAGATTACCGATTTCATCTTTAGTCGCATATTTTGATAAATCTACGTCGTCACGTTTTTTGCTTTTACTCGTGCTGAGAGATCTTCCGTAAATATCAACCATTATTATCCTAGGGATTGTTTAAAATGTTAAATTTATCCGCGGTATACTCGTGCACGACTTTGTGTGGTGGTTTGGTTGATTTTGATAACGCGTCAAGTACATTAATTACTTCAAGGCTACATATTGGTGGATCGGTTAATATTTGTGTTGGTAGCGTTGAGTACCAAACTGGAATTTGAAATGGAGTACTTTGTACATATTTTAGAAATTCACCTGGCGGTGCTAACCTGTACGAATCGAAATAAACAATTCCACGTGGATCAATCGCGTAAGCGACCCAATGAGTTCCTGGACCATAGCTGTTATCAAGATTAATAATTCCAGTTTCGCTGGTATTCGGTTGGCTCGGTAACTGATCTCGCATAAAAACACCTCTGAAATTTTTTATTCTGAGTTGTTTAGCAGCATCGAGTAAATCAAAATTTGACATCGGTGCAAGACGCCCTGCGTCTGTTAAAAACGTTTTGGGCACCATTAGGGCGGAGTTCCTGGAAGTATTAGACCCGCTCCTTTTTTATATCCGTGCCCAGTTGCTTTCTTTAATGCCATTCCAGCAGCGGTTACAACGGCATCTAACGCGGCTGCTTTTGCAACAGCTGGGGCAGCAGCAGCAATTAATGCTGGTATTGCTGCGAGAAGTGGAAATATACCACCGGTTTTAACTGCGTCGCTGATAGCTCTGGCGGAAAGTTGAAGTCGTACTCCAGTCTTGGATTGTTTAGCTTCATTGAGATGTTTGATTTGACGTTCTGTCAACGATAACTTGTTTTGACCACCTGTGATTTGATTATGTTTTAACGTTATTGTTGTTCCGGTTTGTTTTGTGTGTCGACGCGGACTGTAATTTCTTGATCTGACCTGGAGTCAGAGTGGCACTAACGTGACTATATGACATTTTTATAATAACACGGTTGGTCTAATTGTCTACATGTTTTTGAAAACATTACATATTTTCTACTGGTGCACCAATAACTCTCATTCGCCCACCAACACATTCAAGTATCATCGCTTTATCGCTGAGAATAACTGCGATTGCTCTGTAATCTCTATAAACAACTGGTGGACCAACTGCCTCAACAGAAAGGGCTGTTACATTAGCTCGAAAGTGTATATCAACGACAGAATGTTTAACTAAATCAAGATGTTCCAGTGAAAAGTAATAAATTGGACAATATGTTATAAAATCTAATTGTGATATTTGTAAGTCAGTATCTATATTTAAATCACGTCCCAGATATTTCGTCAAACGATGATATACACGTGCAACATGATTAGTATTAAAATCTAACAGTACATGCTCAGATGTTTCTTGATGTCCGTTTAGTTTTTTTAAAGAAACTTCACAAACACCGAGTTTATGAAATATCATATGACTCCGTGTTTGTGAGGTTAATCGTGCAGTATTTTGAAAAGCAATGCAAATATGTCGTGTTGCAGAAACTCTCTCATGCGATGATATATGGCATGTAAATAAACCATTAAATCTACTTTCAATACTATGGTTACTTTATGCCGTGATAACAGCGATTTACCACCTTGACTCATAAAAGAAAGTAATCGCTCTTCTTCAGTAATTGCCGGAGTCATTACCGGCATCCACAACGATAGTTTTGTTAGTATTACTTTACCATTATCAGTTCCATCAGGATGCCATAAAACATCATTGTCAGTAGCTTTTCTAAAAAGCACAACTGTGTGTTTTGCTCCAAAAATTACTTTTCTAACATCTCTACAAAATTCAAATATTTGCGACAAGGGAATTGCACATGAAAATTTTTTACGCTCACAACTCAACATTAATTTACGGCTATCAAATCCTAAATTGTAATTAGGGTTGTGACTATGTGGCATCAAAAATGCATCAGCCGGTCTATCTATAGCTCCAGCTGGTTGTGGATCAGTCGAAGTATTACGTGTCATTTGTACATAACGAAATGGGTTGGTATCAGGATGATCAGAATTATCCTTGGCAAACATCATTGACGGACCAGCTGATCTTGTATAATCATCGGAATATCTTGCCAAACCTATTATTGTTGTAGCTACATCAACATTATTTTCAATTGATTCAATTTTTTTCCGTCAATCATATACGTAGCGCTTTCAAGCAAGGCAATAACTCCAATATTAACAAAACCGACTTTAACATCACCTCCGTATACTGTATCATCTGTTTTTATAATTTCACCTTCTACTTCAATAAATGATTCAGCGGGTAAGGAATATTTACTTGCATCTTGAACCTGTAATTCAATTCGTCCTTGCTGATTTGGATCTCGTTCGTCATAAGAATAATACTGAAAATCACGCACTGATTCATTTTTAAGAATCGGTTCGTCTATGTCAAACGCTGTGTCGGATTCACTTTTAAACATTTTATTATAATTTGTTATCGTCTAAAACGAAGACCACTTCCTGATATCAGACTTGTATTTACTTGTTCAGCTCCTTGATTCATCAAGGCTGCTCGTTTTTTATTTGCGGCTAGATTTATTACTTTACTGACATTTGCAGGCATCACTTCAGTGGTTGTAATTTCACTGGCGGTGGTGGTTTGCGTATTAATCGTGCTAGTCTGTCCTTGATTGCCAAGAACGCTTTACTGGCAACGTTACCAATATCACCCGGAGCAGCAGAGGGGGCGAATCGGACATTTTGTCCAATCGTTATTTTGCTTAATTATTACTTTCTGCACTCAACGATCTAGTGTCGTCAGCGCCTGGTAAAAAAAAAACGACGTCGGTCCATCCTACACGATGGTGACGTCATTTGGTTTAATTAACACCTTCTGCGCGCCGATCCCCAGCGTCGTCAGCGTCCGGTAAGCACATCGACGACCGCGTCGATGTCATCGCCCCCTCTGCTGCTAAGTGGTTATTTACAATGAAAATTATTTACAACTAACCGAATATTTGGTCAAGTCCGATACGATATCGTGTCCGAGGATCATGTAAATTTATCGTTACGAATCCATGTGGGGTCGACTGAGCATGACTAAAAAAGTTTCGAAAAACATTAAAGTCCATGTCACCGCCGCACCATGTCTGCCAAATATTTCGTAGCGTGTGTGTATCAACGCCGTTGAACACAGCAAGAATATTACAGTTGTCTCTAATTACTTTTGGAATCTGAGTGTATCGTTGAGTGACATATATCACGTCAGTGTTTTTATGCCTGCCTCTGGAAAATATCCTAGCTGGGTTTTTTTGATTGTCTAACATAACATCATCGTACACGACTAGATTGTTAACGTCGCCATCAATATCATCAATACCCGGTGCATCATTGATATCTGTAATAAACTCGATGACATTTTTTTTAGCGATCGCTGATGCATTCTCGTTGAAATCTTTCAACACCTCGTAGCATCGATGAGGAAACTGTCCTAGTTGTTATAAATAATAATTATGACACTTTCCTCACATGACTCTGTCCATGACTCTGTCATGGGGGTCATTGTTGTTGTTGTTGTTGTTGCAAAATAAAAAATTTTTTTATTAAATAATGCCCCATCGGCGGATTTTGACCGACGAGGATACCAATGAAATAATAAGACTCCGTGGGAAAACACCAATATCGGAAATAGCAGATCGATACAAAATCAGTTACCAGCGCATTTACAAAATATGGAAAAATGAACCCCATGACAGGGTTATGGACAACGATATCAGAATGATAGACCTCAGTATCGACGATGAAATAAACCAGATTGTTGATGCGCCTAGTGATGCGAATTCATCCATGGACACCATCGTGGATAAACAGACCATTCAGGACTTACAATGGCGGCTAAATAACCTAATTAACGAGAATAAATCATTGCAACGACAACTCAAACACGTGTCAAGCACGGCCGATTATAATCGAGTACAACGGCGCTATGATTATTTGCAACAGCGTTATGATGATTTACAACAGCGACACGATGATATGCAACGGCGTCACGATGATGTGCAACGGCGATACGATGATGCGCAACGGCGACACGATGATATGCGACGCACCATTGGTGGGCTTCAGCATGAACTCGGGGTTGTTCGGAAGGAATTGAATGAAGCGCAACACGATAATGCGCTACTGATTCAGCGAATCACCGAAATGACCGCAGTCTTCCCCCATGACAGAGTCATGGATGACTCCGTCATGGATGATTTTATCATGGAGCCGGAAATAATCAGAAAAAAGAATAAAAACCCCTCGGACAGACCTCCCGAGAATAAATCTCGTGCGGATAAAAACCACGAGGATAAATCTCGTGCGGACAAACCTCACGAGAAACCTCGTGAGAATAAATTTACGATCAACGAAATTCCCGGTGTAGTATCTCGCAGCGATATTAGGTTTGTGAACCGCATGGACAAAGTGCTTCAAAATAGCGACTAGGCTTTTCGTTCGGTAATTACCCATACTGTGCCAAATCGTTTGACATCATGGTTTGGAAACATTTTTTCATATTCTCGTTGGTAATATTTGTTGCGGAGACACAACCGAGCTTTCGCTGAACGGCTTTCAAATACCATACAATCGTATTTATCCCCGCTGGGGAATTTCTGAACTGCATGATACTTTCCGTTTTTAAATTTTACACTGATCGGCGTTTTCGGGCAGGATTTTTTATAGTCGTTGATGACACTGTCGAATTTCACCGGGTGATATTCCAACAGTGACATTATAATTAAAACAGTTATTTAATTAAATATTAAAATGATATCAGATAATAATGTTTGGACGAACCTGGATGAACAATTGCGCCGAAAACTGTGCCAGACAAGCTAGTCAATTTGTTAACGATGTTGCCTCGGGGCGACTTAAACCAGCACCTGCTGCACCACCGAAATTACCATTATTTCGGTACGACAAATCCAGAAAAATTTCCCCTCCGGTGAATCAATTTTACAAGGATAATAGAGTCAATACTATCTGTTTAAATATCAACAGGAAAAAGATCATCGAATTTGATTCCATCGCGGATACGTGCAGATGGTTTGGCCTCAGACCGGACACGGTTCAAAAACCCTCTTTTCAAGCCCGAGATGGATTATGGATAATGTTGCGCGGTGATATCGACGCGGAAAAGCGGGCTTGGTTTGACGACATTGATACGTTATTCGATAACGCGATTAATAGTATACCAGAAATATATCGGCCTTAACCATACCACCACCGATTTTATCGGCAGAGATAATTTCCGACGCGATGAAAAATTTAACACCCGACCATGACTCTGTTATCCATGATTCATCATGGGTGAGGAAACTGTCCTAGTTGTTATAAATAATAATTATGACACTTTCCTCACCCATGACAGTCATGGCGGGAAAACCATCCGTTAACTGACCACACGTGAAATCGTAACATTGTAGTGTATTCGTCCGTCGCGGCAACATCCCTTCCAGCGAATCCAACATCATTGATGGTCTCGTTGATCCACGCCGGATCGTCTACAAAATCAGACTCGGGCCAGTCGGGATAATACAATGTGTAATTCGATCGATTTGTGTTTTTAGTGTCATCGGATATCAATTGCCCGCCGAATCCCTTATAGATCGATTTGATTTTTTCAACGATGTTTTTTAGCGTCAATTTACCCCTTCTGAACTTCATATCCGGAAATATATCGCCAAAATGTTTCAACAGCGTGTTGTACTTGTCAAGTCGGTCTGGTTGCGCTAGCATCTCAGATACGCTATTGATTAACCCGGCACGACTCACATGAACACTCTTTACATCAAGTCGATCCGGAATCACATCGGGGAGACTCAACGCGCCAAGAACGTTTCTGACAATTTCGAGTTGTTGCCGGGGACTGATTTTATCAGACCGACATGGCGTCGTTGCTACGGCGTTACCGTTATTATACTCGTCGACGAGAACGCGCTGATATCGCTGCAGCCGCGAAACGTTTTTATTCAGATGCTCTATCCGGTATTTATCCAGTTTTCTTATGTCGGTCTGGAACACGTAGTTGAGATATGTCAACGCCTTTTCATATGGCTTCAGTCGCTGTTCGGGGTCGTATTGGTAGTATTTATCGGTGATTTCATCGCCGATTTCATCACCGACACCGGTAATTTCATCACCACCGATTTTATCGGCGATTTCATCACCAGTAATGAAATTACCGATGTCAGTATTTCCCGCCGCAGCGATTCTCTCTCCGACGGAGGATTTTAAAAAATCATCTACGCGTGGATCACTATCGAGTACAGCGTCGCTGACTCGTTTCTGCTGCTGTTGTTTTTTTTTCTTCCATATTTCGTATTCATCTGGTAATTCCCATTCAACTGAATAACCGGTTCGTTTCATCATTTCAACGAGTCTGCACGTGAAATAACGTTTTGAATTGTTCTCGTCGATGATCGTGCTAATAAACATGAATCCGTAACCGGTATGTACATCACAGCGGTTGGGCGTTCTAAACAGCAACTCCGTCGACGATAAATTCCTTTCATGTGATTCGATTGCCGAAATAATATCATCGCGGGTCAGTGGAAGCTCTGTGCGGCTCCGTTTTGTTGCAGAGTAATGAACTTCCGAAATATTTCGGAAACGATGGATGGCTTGTTTGGTAGCCTCTACAGACCCTAATTCCTCGGAAAACACCGTCATGTACTTGAATCGCGGGTCCACAATGGATATCCCGGCCTCGATGGTACAATTATAGATCACCACGTCGATGTTTTCAAACGCCGCAGTGGTATCAGCGAAATCTCGTTGTTTTTCGGCCGGGTCAGTGTCCGCATGATAGTACTTTACTCGGTATCCTAAGTGCTGTAACAATTTGGCGAGCTTCTCCACAGAATAATTTCCGCGTTGTTTATTGTGCGTGAATACAACCGCGCGATTTCCTCGTCGTAACATGTCTAACAGTTTACTGTAGTTGTCTCGGTGAGATTGTTCCACAATAAATTTTTTACCATGATCGGGCCGATATTCGTTGATGATGAACTTCATGTCCGGGCGATTCAGGTATTTTCTGAATAATTCTAAGTCGTCATTGTTAGCGTCCGCGTCAAGTACAATTACCCGCGCCGCGGATGAAATCAGCCATGTCAGTGTTCCCCAAATTTGTTTACCGCGTCTTGATGAGACTATTTGTCGAAGGATTCCGTGCCACTCATCCAGCAATATAACATCGGGAATTCCCCCGACCCGTACAATTGATTCTACTTGTGAAATGACTTTACGAGGCTTTTTAACGTTGAATATAATATCCCCATGGACACTCTCGTACGATTCGAGATTGTAGTCGATGGCGGTCTTTCTGGTAAATGTCTTTCTGTACGATACGCACAACACAGACTGATCATCTCGTATTGATTTCCACGCCGACTCTGACTTGCCGAGTCCACAGTGGGATCCATCCATGTAGTCGTCGTTGAGAATGATTTTGCATCCGCGTCCACCTTCATGAACGGGTGACTCGCGGTAGGTGTAATCGGGAGTCCTCTTGGGAAACTCTCCACTGTAGTCGTTGCGGCGATAATTGAAACTCCTTACATATCTTTCGTAGAGGGTTTTATCGTTATCACCACCGGTAATTTCATTACCGACGGGGATTTTATCACCATCACGCTGTATTATTATTCGCTGCGTGCTTCTGTAAAAACCGATCACAAACTGATCAGAGTAAACACGCACAAATGCGTCAATGGCCTTTCCCTCGATGAATCCACCGATCTCATTGTACCCGTGACGTCGCTGACATATGTTGCAAAATGAGCCTGCAACTCGCCGTAGCGACACTATGTTGCCGAGCCGATTTGTAGTCCCGGTGATTTGATCGGGTTGTCCGGACAACAACGTGGAAAATTGTCGAATTTGTTCGGCGGTGATTTCATCGGCGATTTCATCGCTGGTAGGATCATCACTGGTGATTTCATCACTGGTGATTTCATCACCGATTTCAGGTTTTAGTTGTTCGTAACACGGCTGAATAGAGACCGGACAAGATAGCAGCGTGCTGGTGAATCCAACAGGGTAGATCAATCGCTTATCAACGCTATTTGGTCGCGCCGACCTGGTTCCGGATAATTTGATGCTATACAGTCCAGCTTGCGTATCAACATTCCATGTTGGTCTATCCGCGGCGACTTTCTTCAACAGCGATTGATGTTCCTCGAAATCTACCGGGATCGTTTTCAACATGATGTGATAACCGCCGCTGGTTTCAAAAACCAAAACATCGTTGACGGAGTCAACTAACTCATGGAAATACGACAACAACTCGGCCAGTGATGGCGTCTTGGAATCCACGTCGATGGTAGGATATCTGCACCGGTGTTTCGGAATGATTTCATTAACAGCGGAGTATCCCCGAAATTCGCTTATGTCGGGATCATCTACGAATACGTGGAATCTCCCCATTTGTTGTATGATTACTCCACGAATTTGATAGTCTGCGACGGTGAGAAGATCAATTGCGGATTTTTTACTGGAAACACTCCAAGATGGACCTAAATGCCTTCGGTAGTATTCTCGTACGTCGTGATACGTTTCCGGGTGTGTAAAAAATTCATCCGGGGATTCTTCGTAGTAAGATGTTCCGCGCCCCAATGCGTCGATGAAGGTGTTATTGGAATAATGATTATCCATTATACTGTATGCTTTTTAATATTTAATTGAATATTTAATAATGGTTAATAATAATGGTTAATCCGGCGCTTGCTGTCAACAAATGCAAATGGCTCCCCCAGGGATCAGGAGTCCCATGCGGAAAAAACTGCTACGGTGAGTTTTGCGGGGTGCATAACAGTAGATCAAAACAGGGGAGCAAGAACGGCCCCCAGCCCTGTCTCAGATGTGGAACGGGCGTCCGAGGAAAGATCCGAATTTGTATCAGCTGTGGAAGCCCCCAGTATCGGTCCGCGGTAGAATACTGCCAACGAAAGAATAAACCGATACCATCCCCGGAAGAATTCTTGAAATCGCGATGGGGCGACCCGTCATTGGCAATGGTTCCTCCATCAATATTGACCTGCCACCATGATAAAATCATGGATGACAGAGTCATGTGGTTGAAAAGTCAGACCCATGACAGTCATGAAGGAAATGTCAATCAGTCTCCGATAATGAGGAAACTGTCATAATTATTATTTATAACAACTAGGACAGTTTCCTCATGACTCTGTCATCGTTGATAAATTCATGAGCCATGACTGTCACCCATGACAAGTCATCGTTGATAAATTCATGGGAAATGTCAATAGTAATTCATCAGCGGAAACTAGTCGGAGTAAAAAAATATAATTATTGTTCTTGTTAATTCTGACTGTTTTTGGTCATTTTTCGACTGTTTTCAGTCATTTTTCAACTGTTTTCAGTCATTTTTCGACTGTTTTCAGTCATTTTTCAACTGTTTTCAGTCATTTTATTACCATTTATGAGGGTAAAAACCCAAGGAAATCATTTAGAGAAAATCGATGTTTTTTCTGAAAAATCGAGAAAAAACGACTATAGTTGGCAAAAAACGATTAAGAATCAAGAAAAAACCAGAAAAAATCAAGAAAAAACAGGATTTTTATCGAGGGTAAAAACCCAAGGAAATTTTGATAAATTCATTCTGGTTTTTAACAGGAATAAATTCCCATGGTCGACCCACCCCCATGATAAAATCATGGATGACAGAGTCATGATGACGGATTTATTACACCATGAAAATGACTCTATCATCCATGACGAGTCATGGAAGGAACTGTCCTAGTTGTTATAAATAATAATTATGACATTTCCTTCATGACTGTCATGACAGAGTCATGGGTGATGACTGTAGGGTAATGATTTCACAAGTGAATTACCTATTGCGGCGATGAATTACAAAAAAAAAATATCGCGGCAATAATTACAATTATTTTTTTTCTCCGCGGTAGAAATATATCAGTTGTTTTTATTGTTATTGTTATAGCAAGGTCACTATTAATAGTAACTACTTAGGGGTCAATAACAATAACAATAAAAACAACTGATATATTTCTACCGCGGAGAAAAAAAATAATTGTAATTATTGCCGTGATATTTTTTTTTTGTAATTCATCGCCGCAATAGGTAATTCACTTGTGAAATCATTACCCTACAGTCATCACCCATGACTCTGTCATGACAGTCATGAAGGAAATGTCATAATTATTATTTATAACAACTAGGACAGTTCCTTCCATGACTCGTCATGGATGATAGAGTCATTTTCATGGTGTAATAAATCCGTCATCATGACTCTGTCATCCATGATTTTATCATGGGGGTGGGTCGACCATGGGAATTTATTCCTGTTAAAAACCAGAATGAATTTATCAAAATTTCCTTGGGTTTTTACCCTCGATAAAAATCCTGTTTTTTCTTGATTTTTTCTGGTTTTTTCTTGATTCTTAATCGTTTTTTGCCAACTATAGTCGTTTTTTCTCGATTTTTCAGAAAAAACATCGATTTTCTCTAAATGATTTCCTTGGGTTTTTACCCTCATAAATGGTAATAAAATGACTGAAAACAGTTGAAAAATGACTGAAAACAGTCGAAAAATGACTGAAAACAGTTGAAAAATGACTGAAAACAGTCGAAAAATGACCAAAAACAGTCAGAATTAACAAGAACAATAATTATATTTTTTTACTCCGACTAGTTTCCGCTGATGAATTACTATTGACATTTCCCATGAATTTATCAACGATGACTTGTCATGGGTGACAGTCATGGCTCATGAATTTATCAACGATGACAGAGTCATGAGGAAACTGTCCTAGTTGTTATAAATAATAATTATGACAGTTTCCTCATTATCGGAGACTGATTGACATTTCCTTCATGACTGTCATGGGTCTGACTTTTCAACCACATGACTCTGTCATCCATGATTTTATCATGGTGGCAGGTCAATATTGATGGAGGAACCATTGCCAATGACGGGTCGCCCCATCGTGATTTCAAGAATTCTTCCGGGGATGGTATCGGTTTATTCTTTCGTTGGCAGTATTCTACCGCGGACCGATACTGGGGGCTTCCACAGCTGATACAAATTCGGATCTTTCCTCGGACGCCCGTTCCACATCTGAGACAGGGCTGGGGGCCGTTCTTGCTCCCCTGTTTTGATCTACTGTTATGCACCCCGCAAAACTCACCGTAGCAGTTTTTTCCGCATGGGACTCCTGATCCCTGGGGGAGCCATTTGCATTTGTTGACAGCAAGCGCCGGATTAACCATTATTATTAACCATTATTAAATATTCAATTAAATATTAAAAAGCATACAGTATAATGGATAATCATTATTCCAATAACACCTTCATCGACGCATTGGGGCGCGGAACATCTTACTACGAAGAATCCCCGGATGAATTTTTTACACACCCGGAAACGTATCACGACGTACGAGAATACTACCGAAGGCATTTAGGTCCATCTTGGAGTGTTTCCAGTAAAAAATCCGCAATTGATCTTCTCACCGTCGCAGACTATCAAATTCGTGGAGTAATCATACAACAAATGGGGAGATTCCACGTATTCGTAGATGATCCCGACATAAGCGAATTTCGGGGATACTCCGCTGTTAATGAAATCATTCCGAAACACCGGTGCAGATATCCTACCATCGACGTGGATTCCAAGACGCCATCACTGGCCGAGTTGTTGTCGTATTTCCATGAGTTAGTTGACTCCGTCAACGATGTTTTGGTTTTTGAAACCAGCGGCGGTTATCACATCATGTTGAAAACGATCCCGGTAGATTTCGAGGAACATCAATCGCTGTTGAAGAAAGTCGCCGCGGATAGACCAACATGGAATGTTGATACGCAAGCTGGACTGTATAGCATCAAATTATCCGGAACCAGGTCGGCGCGACCAAATAGCGTTGATAAGCGATTGATCTACCCTGTTGGATTCACCAGCACGCTGCTATCTTGTCCGGTCTCTATTCAGCCGTGTTACGAACAACTAAAACCTGAAATCGGTGATGAAATCACCAGTGATGAAATCACCAGTGATGATCCTACCAGCGATGAAATCGCCGATGAAATCACCGCCGAACAAATTCGACAATTTTCCACGTTGTTGTCCGGACAACCCGATCAAATCACCGGGACTACAAATCGGCTCGGCAACATAGTGTCGCTACGGCGAGTTGCAGGCTCATTTTGCAACATATGTCAGCGACGTCACGGGTACAATGAGATCGGTGGATTCATCGAGGGAAAGGCCATTGACGCATTTGTGCGTGTTTACTCTGATCAGTTTGTGATCGGTTGTTACAGAAGCACGCAGCGAATAATAATACAGCGTGATGGTGATAAAATCCCCGTCGGTAATGAAATTACCGGTGGTGATAACGATAAAACCCTCTACGAAAGATATGTAAGGAGTTTCAATTATCGCCGCAACGACTACAGTGGAGAGTTTCCCAAGAGGACTCCCGATTACACCTACCGCGAGTCACCCGTTCATGAAGGTGGACGCGGATGCAAAATCATTCTCAACGACGACTACATGGATGGATCCCACTGTGGACTCGGCAAGTCAGAGTCGGCGTGGAAATCAATACGAGATGATCAGTCTGTGTTGTGCGTATCGTACAGAAAGACATTTACAAGAAAGACCGCCATCGACTACAATCTCGAATCGTACGAGAGTGTCCATGGGGATATTATATTCAACGTTAAAAAGCCTCGTAAAGTCATTTCACAAGTAGAATCAATTGTACGGGTCGGGGGAATTCCCGATGTTATATTGCTGGATGAGTGGCACGGAATCCTTCGACAAATAGTCTCATCAAGACGCGGTAAACAAATTTGGGGAACACTGACATGGCTGATTTCATCCGCGGCGCGGGTAATTGTACTTGACGCGGACGCTAACAATGACGACTTAGAATTATTCAGAAAATACCTGAATCGCCCGGACATGAAGTTCATCATCAACGAATATCGGCCCGATCATGGTAAAAAATTTATTGTGGAACAATCTCACCGAGACAACTACAGTAAACTGTTAGACATGTTACGACGAGGAAATCGCGCGGTTGTATTCACGCACAATAAACAACGCGGAAATTATTCTGTGGAGAAGCTCGCCAAATTGTTACAGCACTTAGGATACCGAGTAAAGTACTATCATGCGGACACTGACCCGGCCGAAAAACAACGAGATTTCGCTGATACCACTGCGGCGTTTGAAAACATCGACGTGGTGATCTATAATTGTACCATCGAGGCCGGGATATCCATTGTGGACCCGCGATTCAAGTACATGACGGTGTTTTCCGAGGAATTAGGGTCTGTAGAGGCTACCAAACAAGCCATCCATCGTTTCCGAAATATTTCGGAAGTTCATTACTCTGCAACAAAACGGAGCCGCACAGAGCTTCCACTGACCCGCGATGATATTATTTCGGCAATCGAATCACATGAAAGGAATTTATCGTCGACGGAGTTGCTGTTTAGAACGCCCAACCGCTGTGATGTACATACCGGTTACGGATTCATGTTTATTAGCACGATCATCGACGAGAACAATTCAAAACGTTATTTCACGTGCAGACTCGTTGAAATGATGAAACGAACCGGTTATTCAGTTGAATGGGAATTACCAGATGAATACGAAATATGGAAGAAAAAAAAACAACAGCAGCAGAAACGAGTCAGCGACGCTGTACTCGATAGTGATCCACGCGTAGATGATTTTTTAAAATCCTCCGTCGGAGAGAGAATCGCTGCGGCGGGAAATACTGACATCGGTAATTTCATTACTGGTGATGAAATCGCCGATAAAATCGGTGGTGATGAAATTACCGGTGTCGGTGATGAAATCGGCGATGAAATCACCGATAAATACTACCAATACGACCCCGAACAGCGACTGAAGCCATATGAAAAGGCGTTGACATATCTCAACTACGTGTTCCAGACCGACATAAGAAAACTGGATAAATACCGGATAGAGCATCTGAATAAAAACGTTTCGCGGCTGCAGCGATATCAGCGCGTTCTCGTCGACGAGTATAATAACGGTAACGCCGTAGCAACGACGCCATGTCGGTCTGATAAAATCAGTCCCCGGCAACAACTCGAAATTGTCAGAAACGTTCTTGGCGCGTTGAGTCTCCCCGATGTGATTCCGGATCGACTTGATGTAAAGAGTGTTCATGTGAGTCGTGCCGGGTTAATCAATAGCGTATCTGAGATGCTAGCGCAACCAGACCGACTTGACAAGTACAACACGCTGTTGAAACATTTTGGCGATATATTTCCGGATATGAAGTTCAGAAGGGGTAAATTGACGCTAAAAAACATCGTTGAAAAAATCAAATCGATCTATAAGGGATTCGGCGGGCAATTGATATCCGATGACACTAAAAACACAAATCGATCGAATTACACATTGTATTATCCCGACTGGCCCGAGTCTGATTTTGTAGACGATCCGGCGTGGATCAACGAGACCATCAATGATGTTGGATTCGCTGGAAGGGATGTTGCCGCGACGGACGAATACACTACAATGTTACGATTTCACGTGTGGTCAGTTAACGGATGGTTTTCCCGCCATGACTGTCATGGGTGAGGAAAGTGTCATAATTATTATTTATAACAACTAGGACAGTTTCCTCACCCATGATGAATCATGGATAACAGAGTCATGGTCGGGTGTTAAATTTTTCATCGCGTCGGAAATTATCTCTGCCGATAAAATCGGTGGTGGTATGGTTAAGGCCGATATATTTCTGGTATACTATTAATCGCGTTATCGAATAACGTATCAATGTCGTCAAACCAAGCCCGCTTTTCCGCGTCGATATCACCGCGCAACATTATCCATAATCCATCTCGGGCTTGAAAAGAGGGTTTTTGAACCGTGTCCGGTCTGAGGCCAAACCATCTGCACGTATCCGCGATGGAATCAAATTCGATGATCTTTTTCCTGTTGATATTTAAACAGATAGTATTGACTCTATTATCCTTGTAAAATTGATTCACCGGAGGGGAAATTTTTCTGGATTTGTCGTACCGAAATAATGGTAATTTCGGTGGTGCAGCAGGTGCTGGTTTAAGTCGCCCCGAGGCAACATCGTTAACAAATTGACTAGCTTGTCTGGCACAGTTTTTGGCGCAATTGTTCATCCAGGTTCGTCCAAACATTATTATCTGATATCATTTTAATATTTAATTAAATAACTGTTTTAATTATAATGTCACTGTTGGAATATCACCCGGTGAAATTCGACAGTGTCATCAACGACTATAAAAAATCCTGCCCGAAAACGCCGATCAGTGTAAAATTTAAAAACGGAAAGTATCATGCAGTTCAGAAATTCCCCAGCGGGGATAAATACGATTGTATGGTATTTGAAAGCCGTTCAGCGAAAGCTCGGTTGTGTCTCCGCAACAAATATTACCAACGAGAATATGAAAAAATGTTTCCAAACCATGATGTCAAACGATTTGGCACAGTATGGGTAATTACCGAACGAAAAGCCTAGTCGCTATTTTGAAGCACCTTGTCCATGCGGTTCACAAACCTAATATCGCTGCGAGATACTACACCGGGAATTTCGTTGATCGTAAATTTATTCTCACGAGGTTTCTCGTGAGGTTTGTCCGCACGAGATTTATCCTCGTGGTTTTTATCCGCACGAGATTTATTCTCGGGAGGTCTGTCCGAGGGGTTTTTATTCTTTTTTCTGATTATTTCCGGCTCCATGATAAAATCATCCATGACGGAGTCATCCATGACTCTGTCATGGGGGAAGACTGCGGTCATTTCGGTGATTCGCTGAATCAGTAGCGCATTATCGTGTTGCGCTTCATTCAATTCCTTCCGAACAACCCCGAGTTCATGCTGAAGCCCACCAATGGTGCGTCGCATATCATCGTGTCGCCGTTGCGCATCATCGTATCGCCGTTGCACATCATCGTGACGCCGTTGCATATCATCGTGTCGCTGTTGTAAATCATCATAACGCTGTTGCAAATAATCATAGCGCCGTTGTACTCGATTATAATCGGCCGTGCTTGACACGTGTTTGAGTTGTCGTTGCAATGATTTATTCTCGTTAATTAGGTTATTTAGCCGCCATTGTAAGTCCTGAATGGTCTGTTTATCCACGATGGTGTCCATGGATGAATTCGCATCACTAGGCGCATCAACAATCTGGTTTATTTCATCGTCGATACTGAGGTCTATCATTCTGATATCGTTGTCCATAACCCTGACATGGGGTTCATTTTTCCATATTTTGTAAATGCGCTGGTAACTGATTTTGTATCGATCTGCTATTTCCGATATTGGTGTTTTCCCACGGAGTCTTATTATTTCATTGGTATCCTCGTCGGTCAAAATCCGCCGATGGGGCATTATTTAATAAAAAAATTTTTTATTTTGCAACAACAACAACAACAACAATGACCCCCATGACAGAGTCATGGACAGAGTCATGTGAGGAAAGTGTCATAATTATTATTTATAACAACTAGGACAGTTTCCTCATCGATGCTACGAGGTGTTGAAAGATTTCAACGAGAATGCATGAGCGATCGCTAAAAAAAATGTTATTGAGTTTATTACAGATATCAATGATGCACCGGGTATTGATGATATTGATGGCGACGTTAACAATCTAGTCGTGTACGATGATGTTATGTTAGACAATCAAAAAAACCCAGCTAGGATATTTTCCAGAGGCAGGCATAAAAACACTGACGTGATATATGTCACTCAACGATACACTCAGATTCCAAAAGTAATTAGAGACAACTGTAATATTCTTGCTGTATTCAACGGCGTTGATACACACACGCTACGAAATATTTGGCAGACATGGTGCGGCGGTGACATGGACTTTAATGTTTTTCGAAACTTTTTTAGTCATGCTCAGTCGACCCCACATGGATTCGTAACGATAAATTTACATGATCCTCGGACACGATATCGTATCGGACTTGACCAAATATTCGGTTAGTTGTAAATAATTTTCATTGTAAATAACCACTTAGCAGCAGAGGGGGCGATGACATCGACGCGGTCGTCGATGTGCTTACCGGACGCTGACGACGCTGGGGATCGGCGCGCAGAAGGTGTTAATTAAACCAAATGACGTCACCATCGTGTAGGATGGACCGACGTCGTTTTTTTTTTACCAGGCGCTGACGACACTAGATCGTTGAGTTGCAGAAAGTAATAATTAAGCAAAATAACGATTGGACAAAATGTCCGATTCGCCCCCTCTGCTGCTCCCGGAGCTTTATCACGAATAATATACATGGTTTTCAACGATAATTGTTTTGCAATTGGCATTGCTTTGGGGGCTATCCTTGTGAATAAACCCTGAAGAACATCACCAAGTCCATTTCCGTAAGTCATCCTATATATTGGTAATCGTGAATTTACCACCTTGACCATGATTGGTCTACGATGAGAATTGTGTACTATCATCTTATTTAATTATTTATTTATCTAATCACTGTGACAATTTAGTCACTATGATAATCATCAACGAGCTCATCAACAAGTTCTCGGTAAATATCAGTATCCATGATACTGCCTTGAAATAATCATCGACTGATATCAGCTGCTTCATTAATTATTTATGGTGAGTTATTTCCAGCTCGTTTTTCTCCTATGAGAACTTCTAACCGTCGCACGTCATCGAGAATATTGTTAGAACAAACAAGATAATTCTCAAAACACTACCAGTAGTACCAATGTCAGGCTTATCATAAAATTCTTCTTCTTTATCATCTGGATGATACATGTCTTCTTCCGTTTGATGCAATGGTGGAGGAAGCTGAGATGAAGGTTCCTCCTGGGAAGTTATTTGTTGTCGTTTTTGTTTTTGTTGTTGTTCTCGTTTTTGTTCCTTTCCTTTTGTTTTTGTTCTCGTTTTTGTTCCCTTTCTTTTTGTTGTTGTTCTTTTTCTTGCTGTCTTTGTTCTTTAAGTACTCTATTATGATATTGTACTCCTTCTGAATAAATTGTATAATCAACTCTTTCTTTGTCTACATAACCAGCATTTTGATTTATTTTAAACACCCATTCGTTCCATACATCACTATTTACTTTTTAAACATATTCAGCTTTTAAATATTGATCTCTGAAAGGAAAACCTATGGCAGCAAACTCACCAAACTTGGTTATATCCTGTCTAGTTTTCATTTTATATTTTAGAATTTCTTCTATACCCCTTTCAGTAAATTTCTCCATAAAACCAATTCACCTTCTTCGTTTTTTGGTTTTTCACCAGCAGCACCTTCAGGTTGAGGCGGTTGAGGTTGTGCGGCGGCTATTTTAGCTGGAAGTCCCTGTAAAATGTGTTCTGTTCGTTTTAATACTGGAAGAATACCCTCCTTCTTTTCCTTAATATCCCCCCATTACAACTTTTTCAGTAACTTGTGTAACGGGTTTAAATAACTGTTCTGTACCCGTAGCAAATTCAACTTGTGCTTCTTGACGCTCTTGAAGTTTTTGTCTCACATAATCACGAACGGGAAGAAATTTTTTGATTGCTTCTAGTCGCTCTCGTGCCAATCTAGTGGAATATGGTTCTCCGATGTTTGCCATTATTGACATAATAATGACTTAATTAATAGCAGCAACGAGGCGCTGTCTCCAACTTGACACCGACGCGATCGATGAGATTTTTTTATCAGAAAAACTTAGGCCGGGTAAGGCGACAAGGTTGTCTTAAACCGGGTACTGACATAATCGCGATTTTTTTTGCGATTTCAAGGAGGCTTATTTTGCGAAACGGAGAGTGAACCAATTAGAGTTTGTTCACCCTCCCTTCTGTTCAAGTCATAAACTATCTTCTTTAGCTGTTAATAACAATGGCAAAAAAAAAAAATACTTACAGTTTTGAATCCTGAATTTCATCAAAATGTACTTTCTTAGTTCTGCAAATCTGAATTACATGAGCCATGTCATAGGTCTTCAGTCTTGATTACACATTTGGAATTGTACTGTAATTTCGAATATAAGTGCAATTACATCCTCCTTACTGCACATAAAAAGAAATAAGCATTAAATTCGATAGCGCCTTTTTGATAATTGCAATTGAAAGACTTAATATTTGTCTCACATTATGATTTCAAATATTCAATGACAGAAACAGAAACACATTTGCAGATGTCAACACGCTTCTCCCTCGCTTCTTCATACCGATGTATTTCATGTGGAATTGTCACATACAAAATCCAGTCCATAATAACGAACTTTCGTAGAATCGAAAAAAATACCAAAATCTACAAATTCCAGATCTAATGGAAAAGTTGTTGCAATGCGCATTCATTCACAATATGATTCCAAATTTCAATTTTAACTAGACACGCCATTTTCTTTCGAAACTTATGTCGAGCGCGCGATTAAGTTCAAATTTATCTGGGCGGAGTTATGTGCACAGTAATAATGTTGTTATTGTGTAATGATGAATCTGCTCTTGTGCATTTGGTTTGTAATACGGCATGCATTTGGTTAATTTGTTTCTTGTAGTGTATTTTGTTAATATAATTAAGCATTCGGTAGAATAAGAAAATGAACATATAATAAAAAGGTTACTGCGTTTGTATGGGAAAATATGAATTCGTTTTGTTAGATGGATATACTACACTCCCAAGGTCGTGCAGCATATACATCCCAAAAACTCATGTATTTTCCAATACAAATGCAGTAAGCTATAATTATAAAATATAACTAAGGATTGTCTATGATTAATCATGTACAACGTCATCTATGGTTATATTTTCCTCCTTGGGTAAATTTACTAATTATCTTTCTTTCAAGATCGTTTGTATATTTATTTTCCTCATCAATATTATCAGGATTTTCATCACTAGAATATTCTTGCTGTGTTGGTAACCAAACTTCTTTCTGCTGACTATATGATATAATTGTCTCACTTGCCAAAAGAAATAACAATATCTTCACGTCGAGCATATACCTTAATAAAACTATTGACGCCCATCTTTTTTTCTCTGAAAAATGATTGCCAAACCATGCATAACAAATCGGATGAATATTTTCAGCAAAACTAAACGCTTGAATGCAAACAAATCCAGTGAGGTCAACATCCGGTAATAGTCCGTTTATTGCACCTCTAGTCATATTGTTTGTTAGATGTCCAAACCGCTCAGAATATTCAGAACACTTTTCCATTCAGAGAAAACATCTCCGACAACACGCAACCATATCAACTGCGATAATTTTACTTTAATCAAATTCATATTCACTATTACATACTCCTCCGTTTCCGTACTCGATACAACTAAGCTTAATATCTTTAATAAGCTCTGATCGTGTTGGTTTCCACGAATTGTTTTTCTGAGCGGCATGAGCAGCAACTGATGTTACTGTAAAAACATTAGTCACTAGCTCTTCATCATTTTCATCGGCATATTTTTGTGCAAGATGTGTCATCTTCGCGTGAAGTTATTCCGTACGATAATTATCTCCATTAGGTAAAACAAACTGATCATACGATTTTTCAGAAGCAAATAACCGTACAGAAATAATATTATTTCCAGCAACATCCTAAAAATATTAAATGAAATATTAGGTATACTAATATAAGTCCATTCCTCTTATAAAATTTAACAGCTCGATTTTGTGGAAATACTATTATCACAGACGTCCACGCATGTGCGTTGTGGTCAATTATTTCAATTGAAGCTCCTCTCAATTTATATTTTCATTCGAATACAATATTTCCTGTTAATGTTTTTATTGTTATTGGAAATTTTAAATGTTTAAATAATCTATCAACATCCTCAATTGTTGCTCCGGTATCCTTGACTGATTCCGCTCACGTGTTTATTTTTCACGTCTTTTATCGGATAATTGATTTCCATGCGTCATATTTTAAAAATGTTCCGTTACTCGCTCGGCTACACAATTTATCTTACACTGATCTGATAATTTCATCGGCATAAGATCATCAACGCTAGGATTATCATTCATCGGAAATATTGCATAGATATCCACAGTTACAGGATACGCTCGTTAATAATAAATTATCAACTCCCGTTAACATTCCTTGTTTCGATTTTTTATTCAGCACAATAATTTTTCCTCCAGGTTTATCAAGGACATGTTCGCGTTTATCGCTGATAATCCAGTCATTGTCTAACCTTTCGATGAATTTTATTCGAATAAGATACTTTCCATCGTCAAGGAAATCAATAATCTTTCTTGCTCGATCATCATTCATCGTTGCATCGATTATATTACTGCTGATAATTTTAAATATTGTCCATATATGAGTCACTTCCATTTTTCTGTATTCCTTTTTAGCTTCCTGAATAGTTTTAATCAGATTATCATCTATCGAAATATTGTACCCTGAACTAGCTATAATTCTTCTCCACGGGTCGGTGTTTAATCTTTTAAGATCAAACTTATAATCGGGGTCTTTTTCAGGCGTAAATGAAACTGTATTCATTATAGTACTTAAACAAATAATGTCCAATTAATATTTTTTTCATTTTTCTATAATAACCAAACAAAATAAAACACAAATGCAAACGGTTATTAATTGGATCCAAAGATTTTTGTAATCGCAACTGCGAGAACGAATTTTGTGCATCTTATGGACGGTATGGAAAACATGGAAAGCGAGGACCAGTACCGTGCATAATCCACGGATGCGGAGTCCGAGGAAAGGTAGAGTTATGTGAAAAATGCGAAGGTAAAAAATGCCGAGAATTGATACGATATTAAAGAATAAAACATAATACTGATATGACTGAGCAAGATTACGTGTATAAATTTCCAGATATTAATTATGATCACCGGTACAACACTGATGCTGAATGTGCATAAAATATTGTGTTATGTAGCAATTAGGACACTTTTCACGTCAATGATAGAAGTCTCACAATGATAAACTGACCATTATATCTTGATATTTCACCTGACACAAAGATACCCACACACGCTACGACTGGCGAAAGTTTCCAAAATATTATATTATATAGTAATTGGACACTTTCGCCACCTCCACGGACATATGTGATATGTTCCAACCCAACGATAGAAGTCGCAGAATGAATGATGAATTGACCGTTGTATCATGTGTATTTTGTGGATGGCAGAAGTGTCGAAAATATTATATTTTATAGCAATTAGGACACTTCTGCCAACAACGATAGAAGCATCAGAATGTCTGAATAATCGTTGTATTCATCAATATGGAATATATCAAACATACTGAACAATTTGTGGACCGAAATATGTATTTTTGCGTCTAAAAGCAACATATAAAATGTAAACACGCTTGTTTTATAAAAAAGGATGAAGAAGAATTCGTAAAACATCCAATATTTAAGAATTACGAAGCATCTCGTGATGGAATTATTAGACATTGTGAATTTGCACGAAAACTTGGTTATATTACTAATACTGGTTATCTTATTATCAGTATGAAAAACAAAACGTATCTTTCTCACAGATTTATTTACGAATGTTTTAATAGTTTACTATATAAAGATCTTGTTATCGATCATATTAATTCAAATAAATTAGATAATAATTTATCTATTCTGAAGGCGGGTACTCAGAGTCAAAATTTAAAATATGGTAGGACTGTTGGTTTCAGGATTGGTAAACCAGCTATTGAGGTTCGTGGTATGGATGAAATTAAATTTAATTCAGTAAGTACAGCTGCTAAATATTTTGATATTAACACACATTCGATAAGATGTGCTGCCAATTGTTTAACTTATCTGGCATTTTAAAAATATATTATAAGTTGGTATCATTTTGTTCTGTTTAAATATTATAATGCTAAAACAATTAAAGATTTGAATATTATATAATGAATTATAAAACATCGATGCCATCATAAATGAGGTTGAAAAATTAAGATTCGAAAAATTGTTGCAACCGGTACCAAACGAGGTAATGAAAAAACTTCATAAGAAATACTTGCTCCTGCTTTCATCAGATCCGAAGTTAAAGTGATTGAAATGTATCGAAACAATAACAAATAAAAAAATTTCAAAGGAATATCGCAGCATTAGTATGCTTAACAGTGTGATGAATGAATCGTTAATTCACATATCAATGGATGATATCCCTAATTAAAAAACCTTGCTCGAATGATTAAAAATATCATAGATATATTACGCGGAGAAAACGAAAAGAATAAGATGATCGGTGATCGTGTAAATATATTAAGTAATATGATAAAGAACGAAGATTCTACGCGTATCTCAGATACAAATATATATAATATAATAAAGAGCGAGGATTCTACAACTTTTCTCTTAGAGAAGCAGCAATAACTTCTTCGATTGGTCTTTTCGTGGGTTGGGCTGTATTGAATGATTTTGTTTTAGTTTCTTCGCCGGTCATTAAATTATCGTATGATTTCTTTTGCGCTGAAATTCTTTTTCTGCCTCATAATAATCTCTGTTCAATTTTTTATGTTTTGTTTTATTAGATATTGCCGTTTCAGATTTTTTAACTGATTCACACATTCCTTTGTATAAATTTATTTTATTTTTAATCTTATCCGTGGCTCGGTTATATAACTCATTTAATTTTGTTTTGTTTGTATTTGGAATCAGATAATGCCACTTCAAGGTTCTTAATTCATTATGTAAATCTGTTTTATTTTTGAGATCATTTCTTGCAGCATTAATATCTTCATTAAGTTCTTTTTTTAACATTGTCAGTGAGACCTTTACCTTTGGTTGTTCCAGAAATACCTGCAGGAAATTGTTTGTTTTTGCTCGATCTTACCAAGATCCTGTACAGACGATTCAAAACCGATATGATACATCTTCGCGATTTTTGGTGGAGATTCATTACCACCCATCTTTTTTTCGTCATCGGGGGAAAAATATGCTGGAGCACGAGGCATAAATAATCTGAAAAAATAAAAATAGAAAAAATAAACATGGAAAAAGTAAACATGGAAAGGGATATATGCACGGTAAAAGTAGTAAAAAGACGAAAAAAATAGCGTTTGTAAAAAATAAATATGGGAAAAATATTTCCATTTTTACACTCTATAATTAATGTTTTATATTTACTGTTCCATATTTTTTCCATTTTTGTTATAACAAAATATTTCAGAATCTGAAAATATTATAATGATTTTTATTTTCATTTTTATTTCCCACGTTTACTTTTCCATATTTACTGTGCCATATTTACCATGATAAAAAAAAAATAAAAATGTCCTAAATCTGAATGTATGATAATGATTTTTATTTTTCAGAGTATTGTATTTTCAGAATATTTTATTTTTCAGAATATTTTATTATGATTTTAATTTTTTCTGACTATTTTATTTTTCAGAATATTTTCTTGTAATTATATTTATTTTTCAGAATATTTTACTATAATGATTATTATTTTTTCTGACTATTTTAGTTTTCAGAATATTTTCTTGTAATGATTTTCATTTTTCAGAATGTTTTATTATAATAGTTTTTACTTTTTTCTGGGTATTTTATTTTTCAGAATATTTTATTATAATGATTTATATTTTTCAGAATATTTTATTTTTCAGTATATTTTATTATAATGTTTTTCTTAATTTTTTATTTTGTTCAAATTTATTTTTTCACCCATTTTAGTCGTTTTTGTTAACGTTGAGATTGAAAATCATCAAAGATCTATTTAGGATTTTACATACAGATTTATACTCAGAATAATTTTCTTAAATCAAGTAAATGTCCGTTCTGATCAGTAAGTTTGAAATTTATTCTTGTCAAATATGGATTATGACAGTGCAGATAAACCAGATTGACCGGTTCTTTCACGATTAAATATGATTGGACTTTTCAAGATATTTTTGATAGCTGCCATCAATTGCATCACATACGATATTGACCGCGATCGTTGAAGCTAGATTTACAATTCCCGGCGAAATATGCCTACCGGTACCGTACGGATCATTGCTGTATCTGAGAAGGCCCGCGGGTGCGACTATTTTTTCCATGACTCAACAATTTTAGGAAAGTTTTCATTAATAAGATCGTTGATTTATTTTTTTAGCTTGTCAGTTTAAATTCTGGTATTATAAATGTTGGTAATTGTTCTTCGGTTATTTTATGATAATCGAGAAATATTTTTTTATACCATTGTATCTATGGAATGTTCGTCAACTGAACTTTGAATTACTGTCTCGATGAAAATTTTATTAAGATTACCGATATCTGATATAACTTGATTTAAATGCTGCATAGTTTCAATGATTTGTTGTTTTATGTCGTCATTATAGTATTGAGATAGAGAAGAAAACAAATTTCGAAGTTCATTATTTACTTTAAAGTGTTCAGGTTTAATCATATCAGAAATTCTTTAATATAGTTTTCGTGGGCTCCCTTGCTGAGGCCTATTTGTTTTTTAAGAAGCTTTTTACCATCAGACGCAATAAAATATGATTCCTTGCTATAAACTTTCCAAGGATATATAATTCGATATTTTGGGAGTTTTATAAATATTTTTCTCTCTGTGAGGAATTCACTCAACGCTGGTTCTGGCGGTCCTTTATATTCTGGAAGAATTTCAGGCCAGCCTTGGACGCTTTTAATCGGTGAGTGATAAATATCTTCAATCTTAATCGGGTGAATATATTTCAATCGCGGATGATAATGTTGGTTCGTGAACTGTTATAGCTATCTTGGAGTCTCTTCTAATTATAGATTTTATTCTACGCTAAAATTCACCACTGATTTGTTCGATTTGATAATTGCCTGTAGGTACGCAGACAACCTGCCAATCGAGAGTTCCATTGGGAATATTTTTATTTCCAAATACAAGTTAGCTTGATTTTGATCTGATATTTGGCCAACTATGATATACTCGTTATTGTGCATAAGCTATTTCGTTCGCGCGAATTGTAGTTGGAAAGTTAATACTAAATTTAGGATTAGTTGAGCTTACTGATATCATCGTAGTTGTTTTTACGGAGTTGTGTTTGTTACAATCTGTTGCAGTAACTCGTTTGACGATGTCAGTGGAGTTGACATTCTGATTTAAATCCTGATTTTCTAAATCAGGCATGGATTCTATGACGGCCATTACTTCTTTTTAAATCTTAATCATCTCCGTGAACTCAAAATCTGATATATTTCCATCGTTAAGACTTGCTGATAACAACGAAGATAATTTGGAATATGCTAACGTCGCTGTATGTAATTTTACTGTGTAATTGTGCAATTTTATATTCGTGCATGTACATATTATTTTTTTTGCAATTATATTAAGGAAGTCAGCCATAGTTGTTGTGGCTGAAACACAAATTGCAATAGTTACTGGCGCCATTATGGTTATCGTTGACAATAATACGCCGGTTCCAACAATAACAGCGGACACTGAATAAACGATCATGTCAACGATAACTACGCGTCTGTGATATTTTTTCAATACTTTTACATGTACTAGTCAACGATATTTTTTATTTTGTTTGCCATTCACGTGCTTGATTGTATCTAAAATTCTGAACATTAATCGGAAGGCTCATTATATCTTATTTAGTAATGAATTGAGGTGTTTCAGCGGCAAATCCAGACACCACCAGTAAGACGCTGTGGTTAATTTTTTTTATCAGATGATTCCAGTATAAATGTTTTTTAGTCTCCGCTATTTAATACAATAGACACGGTTCAAGAAAAACTATCGGTTGAATGACGCCAAGGATACGTAGTAAATATACTAAATTTTGCACCGCTGAACACGGACAGACTGTTCATGCCAGTGACTTCCGCGGTATATTTGATGGTGTTATTTTGCTGTGGCCATGTTGAGAATCCTCATGACACTGTGCATACTATGTTGGTAATCTGCTTGTGGGGAATTTTCCATTTATAACATCTTCTAGTCTTCTTCTGATCCTCTCAATATCCGATATAGCTGTTTTAATAACAACGAGTTTTACGTCGGCAGCCAATGATTTACCAAAAAAGTCATCTGCAATTTTATCGAATCTTTGAAAGTTTCTACGAAGATTTAAAAACATACTTACGTGAGCGTCATACTCAGCTCGCAGCGTGGCTAATTTAGTATCTACTGCATTATAGTTATTGTCTACATATTTTTTGTTGTGGCATCCTCATCAGATGTTGGATTTTTTTTAGAACAACTATTTTATTTCCATTCATGCTATGTTCACCTGTCACTTTATCACCGGTAGATCGTAAACGATTAGCAGCACTTCTTGCATTTTCACTTCTAATAGTTGCCATTGATACACTGGAGTCTCTGATTCTACCTACGTCAGTAAATACTTGAATGTTATCCGTGGTTGCGCCAAGAACTCTACAAACTATATCATTCCATTTAATAGTACTCGTCTTTAAATCACCGAACTTATCATCCTGAAAAATGACAACATCACCCTGGTCAACTCCGAGCAAGTTCATAATGTCGGCGAGATCATCTTTAGTCGCGTAATTTAATAGAACGACATAATCTCTTTTTGTGTCTTTGACTTGGGAAGATCTTCTGTAAATATCTACCATTATACTTTATAATTTATCTAAAACAAAGCGATTACTTGTATACGCATACGCGACTTTATGAGGAGCGTTAGAAGATTTCGAATATTATCAAGAACAGCAATTGCTTCATGGCCACATATTGGCAGATCGGTTATTGTTTTGTTGGTAATGTTGAATACCAGACTGGAGTTTTTATTGTTTTTTACGTAATTTAAAAATTCTTTTGATGGAGCCAACCTATACGAGTCACAATAAATAATTCCACGTGGATCTATCGCGTATGCACCCTAGTGTGTTCCTGGACCAGAACTATTGTCAAGATTGATGATACCTGTTTCAACGCGGTTTGGTTGTTCTGGTAATTGATCACGCATAAAACACTTTTAAAAGTTTTGATATTTAATCGCGCAGCAGTGTCAAGTAAATCAAAGTTAGACATTGGAAAGATTAACGATTGTGGCAGGCCGCGTCCGCATCTGGTAATCTTAGGCCGCGTCCTTTTTTATGTATACCTTTCCCTATTACCTTTTCTGCTAGCTTATGACCAGCAAATACAACAACATCAATCACAGCTGCTTTTTCCACAGCTGGAGCTTCAGCGGCTATCAACGCTGGTATTGCTGCGAGAAGTGGAAATATATCACCTGTCTTAATCGAGTCTTTAATCACACCCGCAGAAAGATTGAGTTTAACGCCGGTTTGTTATTGCTTGCCTAAATTGACGTTCTGGCAATGATAATTTATTTTGACCACCTGTGATCTAATCTTTTTTTTAGTGATATTTTTATTCCGCAGTTCTTTGCTGAACTTGATTGAATCATTTTAATCTGACCAGGAGTCAGACTAACACTAACATGATAATATGTCATTATAAATATCGTGACTGATTTAATTGCATGTTTTCTACGGAGGCATCAACGACTCTCATTCGTCTACCAACGCCTTCGAGTGATATCGATTTGTCGCTGAGTATAACCGTGATTGTTCTGTAATTAACACCACTGTGGTGGGGTTTACACGAGCTCGAAAGTGAATATCAACAACAGATTGTTTAAAAAATCTAAATGTTTCAACGAAAAGTAATAGATCGGATACAGATTTATAAAATCTATCTGTGATATTTGTAAACTAGTATCTACATTTTGATCACGTCTCATAAATTTCAGTAACTGATGATATGCACGTGATATATAGCTATCTTCAAAATTTAAAATTACATCTTCAGATGGTTCCTGATGTCCATTTATCCGTAAAGAAACTTCATTAACTGCAAGGTTGTCGAAGATCATATGACTACGTACTTGATAACATAATAGTTTAGCATTATGTAACTCGATAAATATATGCCTCGGTGCAGAAACAACCTGCTGGAATGCAATATGCCATGTAAATAACCCAGCGATGTTACTTTGAATACTGTCCGTGGTCATCGTCAACCACGATAACAATGATTTTCCACCCGAATTCATAAAACTAATTAATCTTTCTTTTTCAGCCAGCATTTGATGGAGTCATTACTGGCATCGACAGTGAATGTTTGGATAATATTACTTTACCAGCCGCTGTTGCTGCTGGTCGCCAAATAACATCATTATCATTACCTTTTCTCACCAGTACAACAGTATGTTTCGCTCCAAAGATAACTTTTCTGACATTTCTACAAAATCCAAAGATGTGTGATAATGGAGTTGCGCATGAAAATCTTCTACGACCACCTACCAACATTAATGCACATTTAGTAAATCAGAAATTATAATAAGCGTTGTAACTCTCTCACATAAAAAAGCAGCACCTGGTCTATCTATCGCTCCAGCTGGTTGTGGATCAGTCGCAGTATCTCATGGTACTTGTACTTTTAAACACTGCATAGGATCAGGATGACCAACGTCATCTTTGGAGAACATCATTGACGACCAGATGATCTCGTATAATCATCTGAATATCTTTCTAAATTTATTATCATTGTAGCAACATCGACATCTTTCTGAATTGTTTCAACATTTCTTCCGTCAATCATCTAAGTAGCGCTATCAAAGAACGAAATAATACCGTTGTTAACAAAACCAACTATGGCATCGGCTCCATACGCTGTATTAAGAGGAACATCCGTTACAAGCTCTCCTTCTACCTCGATAAATGCCTCAGCAGGTAAGAAATATCTGCTTGTATCTTGACTTTATAGTTCAATTCTTTCTCGTGCGTTATGTAAATGTGCGTCATAAGAGTAATACTGATAATCGCGTACAGATTCATCCTTGAGAACTGGAGCATCCATGTCAAACGCGGGATCGAATATACGCTTGAACATTTTATTATAATTATCTTCGTCTAACACGAAGACCACTTCCTGAAATAAAACTTTTATCTATCGGCATAATTTCGTCAATCAACTTTGCAGAGACAACTTCTTTATTAACCTTTGCAGGAACAACTTCTTCACTGGCCAACTCTGTTAATTTATTATTAACAGCCAGTTCTGCTAGTTTTTTTTATTATTATTTGCAGCTCGATTAATTGGTTTACTGATATATTCAGGCATAACTTCACTGCTGGGTAATTCTACTGGTGGTGGTGGTGGTGGTTGTTTTCGTACTAATCGAGTTAATCTTTCTTGGACCGAAGAAAATGCTTTACTGGCAACTTTATCGCGACAAGCTTCAATAGCTTTCATACCTAATTGTTTTGCAATCGGTATTGCCTTTGAGTTCCTCGTAAATAAATCCCGAATAATATTACCTAGTCCATTTCCGTAAATCGCTTCTTAAGTTGGTAATCGTGAATTCATAACTCTGATTATGATTGGTCCACGTTGAGCATTATGTATAATCATCTTATTTGTTATTCATTTATCTAATCACTAATAATCATCAGCAATTTCACTGATAAGAAAATGATAAATGTTACGATCCATAACACCACCGGTAAATAATCTTCGGTAAATATCAGAAATGTCATTGATGATTTCCGGAGAATTATTTCCTGCGTGTTTCCCTCTGATCAGAACTTCTAATCGATCAACGTCAGAAAGAATATTATTAGGGCAAGTAATAAAACCACTTCCTTGAGTAGTTAAAGAAAAACCACTTCCAGTAGCGCCAGGAGGATCATTGCCAAAATCTCTTCCTTTTTCTATTACATCGAGAAAATCAGAATAATCACTGTCACCTCTGAAAGGTAGTCTGTTTTTGTGTACAGTGTATACATCTTTACTCCAGTCAACTTTATTTTTCAGGATTCAACAAATTTAGGTTTTGCATATTCTGATATTTTATTATACCCCTGTGAGGCAATCGATACTGCTTTATCATAATCTTTGATAGATTCAATACTTTCAGCTGTAAATTTATTCTTAATATTAGTTAATACTGGAAGTTCTACAGAAGATTGTAGCCGAGAAATTTGTGAAGGAGATTGTGGTTTCTCCTTGGTCGTTCCATTTGTTGCTGCGATGGAGTAAGTTAATATGAGGGCTCCTGTAGAGGTTGCGATAGAAAAAGATTTGTTGAGAAATTTGTTTCACGGACTTATCGTAAAGATTTTTTTAACGTCATCAACAAGTTTTCTATATCTTAGACCATCATCTCTGGCTTGTTTTTTTTGTTGTGAAATACACGATACAACCATTTAACAAGATTATCATCAGTTACATTTTCATGACCGGATTTTAAAATAGCAGATTTACTAAATATACCAGTTAATATTGCATTAGGAAATTCTTCTTTAATATTTTTAAGTTCTTCGATAAAATCATATGCTTTAGGTTTAAGATTTTTTTTTTTTACATCGGCTATTTCAGTAGGAACTCTGCCAGTACCTTCAAGTATTTCTTCACCCACATGTGGAGGTTGTGCAGCAGCTATTTCAGTTGGAAGATATCGTAAAATCTTGGTTCTTCTCGCTATCTTTTCAGCTTGCTCAGCGGTTTGGTTTACTGCTGGAAGAATACCTTCAGTAACTTCTGCAACACTTTCAGTAACTTTTGAAATAGATTTAAATAATTTTTCTGTCCCATCTGCATATTCAACTTGTGATTCTTGACGTTCTTGCAGATTTTGTTTAAGAGCATCACGAACAGGCAAAAACTTTTTGATTTCTTCTAATCTTTCTCTGGCCAATCTAGCTGTGTATGACTCTTTAGCTGGTACCATTATTTTATCAGTAATGATTTAATTACACGCACGGATTTATAACAATACATTTACCATCGAACACGATATCGTATAGGACTGGATAAAATCTTCGGTTAAATGGAAGGAACAGCGGTGGGGGGAGGGGGAACGAATTCAAGTAAGTGCCCCCCCCAAAAAAAAATATAAAAAAAATAATAAACCCTCCACGATAGTTTTTTCTCTCTCGGTCTTTTTGTAAAGATTATATTTTTTATCGGGGGGCTCCTCGAAGACGTACGGTTCTCCCCCCCCCCCTTGTTGGCTATGTTGGACATCGAACCAGCACCATTTCCATTTAGACGCAAGTAAAACAGCACTAGAAGCCGGTTTATATGACGTGGAGCAGTTGTAACAAGATAACTGCGGTAGCGACCATATTGGATGTACGAGCAGCAGCATTTTCACGGCAATCCCCCAAGTAATTTAGGATGAGCAGCGATAATGAACTTGTGCTAACGGACCGACCGACGATAGACGAAGAGCCATCCCATAAACTTTTCTGATCTATAACCAGTATAGCCACTCACCTTTCTTTCAATTGTACCTATTCGTGCTCTACTAGAAAAGTTCGAAAATAGACACACCAATTCTTCTGAAAGCTTTCTCTTTTTTCACAATAGATTTTCAGTTTTTCGGACATACTGAAGGCTACAGATCTTACAAGTGATGAGATAAATTACATTCTCTGTTTTGCACTTTTGTTTTGACCATGTATGTTTAGTTTTTCTCTGGTCACTTCGCTAGAAAATGTCCTGGTCTCTATCTTATCTTGACAGGTTTTGCACCTTTTATCGCCACAGGGGCCAGATTAACTAGGGTGGTCTTGATTAGTGATTGGTGTTAGCTTCACCCTGACTTTACCTACTTTGGGGTTGTCTGGATGGTAGGTCAGGATAAATGCTAACCTGTCAGCCTTTTCCTTCTTTCCATAATTTAGTAGGTCTTCGTGGTTTGTTTGTTTAGCCTTTTGGTCAGGTCTTTGCTGTAGCCTTGGTAAACTAAATGTTTAGATAGCTCTTCGGACCTTTTTAGGGATGTTTCATCATCAAAGCCAATTCTGCATATCCTCTGTGCCTGGCTATATCGAATGTTACTAATGCAGTGTTTTGGATGACAGCTGGTTGGGAGTAGATACTGGTGTTTATCAGTTGGTTTCGAGTAGATGTCTGTATGAAGTTTGTTTTCTGCTAGTTTGGTTGTTGTGTCCAGGAAAACGTGGGTTTGAGTTGGAGACTTCTGCCATGAATTTTATAGGATGGAAGTTTTTTGCCTTTGATATGAAATCATCCAGACTTTCTCTTCCATGTTGCCATTTCATTTCTATATCATCGATAAAACGTACCCACTGGTATGGTGTAAGTTCAACCGATGCTAAAAGTTCACCCTCCAGCTTTCCCATTTAAAATATTAGCACACAAATAGGCCATTTTTTAAAAACCCATTGCGGTTCCATTGAATTGGAGGTACTGTTCTTCATTAAATTCAAAGTTACTGAGTTTTAGGACAAGCTACAGGAGTTGGAATAGGAAGTGTGTGGATGGATTGTATACAGTTCTTGTTTCCCATGCTCCCCAACATGCCTGTATCCCTTTATTGTGCAGTATGTTAGTATACAAAGATGCGACGTCTAAAGAAACAAGCAATGTATCTGGCAGTAATGGTTTGCTTGCTTTGCTTTTTATGAGGTGTTGTGTCTACTTCTTAAGCTCAGAAAATGCGGGCAGACCTTTAATCTCCGGTAACGTGCATCCCATATAAAATATATCAGAATATTTACATCATTTTATGAGACACATGTCCACAAATTACCATCATATCTTCAGGACACGACAAGTAATTACAAAGACCAGAATGTGTGTATGTGTGATCTGGATTTTTAAAATAGCTTTAACAATTTTTCAGTCATATCGCTTCGAGGTCTGCATTGTGGCAGTTTGTAGTGATGTCTAGCACTGGTGCATCATGCCACAGACATGTAGCATGATGTCTCACCCAGTCACATTATCCTGACACCAGGCCGACCATTATCCTAGCACTAACCTCTTAATACTGAGCACCTAGCAAAGAACATAATATCATTAGGTACTTTTGAAAAGAACATTAAAGTACACAAAAATGTTTACGTATTTCCCATCCACATGATCCAAAAAGAAATAGAGCTGTTTCTCTTCTGTCATTAATTTTTCAAGGTCTCTGCTATAACATCTTCAGCCATAAAGTAGGTAATCACAAGCACAATTTACATTGTATAGGTGCTAACATGAGTGAAAGAGATGAATTCACAAAATTTTCCTGATTATACAAGCAACTGTGTTCAAGAAACTATTACTTGTAAATGCACAAATTAGAAATAAACAGTGGAGCATGAGACGAATGTGTCACTTTTTACCTACATGCTGCATGTGTAGATTTCAAAGGTGAACACATTATTAGTAGCACAGTAGTATGAATTTGAGACTGTGGTCCCCAACTAGTGTCAAAGCCTATCCCCTATGCAATTGACCTCACTGAACTTGCTCATGAATGTATCAGGATTGCCTTGCACACTTAAATGCTGAACAAGCATAGCTTCTATTGGACTCACATGGGCTACAATCACATGCTTGCGTGTAAAATGATCCTCTTATGAGAACAAGTATTGGGTTGTGAACTCCAATGCTGTGACCTCACAGACAGATTGATATGCACAGGCAACTGTTTACTCAATTTTTGCAGCCTGTATACCAATTACCTATATCGGGTTCTGTATCTGTGCATGTAGTCACTGTAATGTTTCCAGTTCCACCAACATGGTCTCGAGCTCCACCCTTGTAATTATTTTATCTTCGATTGCCAGAGTACAGTTTACTGATCATATTTGTCCTTCTTTATGCTGCAGCAAGATTTTCTGACTAGACTAGTCCTGACCACCTGCAACACCAGTTACTGTAGTATTAATATTAGTACCCTTACTCCTACCTCGTGGACCACCACAACAAATCAAGTTGAGGCTACATCGGTGCTACGGTTACTGTTGATATGGCACTGACAACGATTCTGCTTGGCGTGCCTATGATAGTTGCCGTAGTCACAATTCCCACCATACAGTGGGCAGGAGATGTTGCTGCAGCAGGCCCACAAAAGAGCATCAACGTCATCACTTAAGCGTTTTTACTTCGCATGTAAAAGTTTTCTTAGCGATTTCATCTTGCAGCTTTAGTTCTGCTTCGATTATTTCTCGCATTGGTAGCATTGTGGGGGGAGGGAGGATCCAAGTTCTATTGTTAATAATATGATAGCATAGCAGAGACATGCTGTATGCATATCTGCCTTTTTCATACCGCTTAAAATCCTTATTCTACACTCTCACACGAATTGCTTAAGTTGATTTGGTCAGCATACCATATTTTAAGGTTAAACCATAGTCTATTTACTTGTTTACCAATAAATTTCTTTTTTTTTTATAGACAACATTGTTTTGATCATCGACAACATAAGCAACATCTTTCTTGACAACATTGTTGACCTTTTCTGTGACAGGTGCGCTGCTAACAATACTCAGCAACAGATCCACATGGCCTGCAAAGCTGATTACGTTACTCGACTCTGATACCAAATATAAGACAAGGTTCAGTACCAGGTCTAACACATGATTTAGCAAACATGATTTACAGTTGGAAAGTTCTCATTTTCCAAGGCATATGACTTTACGTCTCTCTCTCTCTCTTATATATATATATATATATATATATATATATATATATATATATATATATATGGGAAGCTAATTTCAAATTTGATTGTTTCATTATATGGTCATTATATTCTCTGAAGAAAACTCTGTATAATTCAAAGGATATTATGTGATTTTAGTCATGAATTGTATGGTGCTTTCTACTGATGGCAATGTATAATATTCCATAAGGCTCTGCAAATAAATAGTACCAACTTCCTGATCCCAGCCAAATATGTGAGCTCCCTGCTCTGCTAAATTATTTTTTAAAAATTATGCCAAAAATTACTTCTGATGTTCTGTTACTAAATGCCACACCAATTCATGCATGACCATCACTTGTACATTTGTATCTAAATGTGGGGAATGACTTGTCGCACTCATGTTATTATATGTCAGCTGTGATTTCCAGTTCTTCACTGTCAAGTAGGGTTACCATACATCCCCTTTATTCAGGACATGTCCTCCTTTTTGGTCCTTAATCTCTATATAGATACAACCACTGTCCTGATTGTCCTCTTTTTTGAACGTTCAAATACGGTTACCCTATTGTCAAGCACAACTTGGTAATCACCACATAAGGCCAGTCAGCTCACAGCACTGCAGCTCCTAACCTATGACTTTCCGCACTGATTGTAGACCATGCAATAGCTTTGCTTTTTTTCTGCTCCACTCCCCATTCCCAAAGTTGTGCAGTCCCACATTTGTATGTACTGGGCAATCCTCTAACATTTATGAGCATGTGCAGTGAGGTTGATGTCATGTGGGATAGATGGCCTTGATCCAAGTCGGGGACCATTATCTCAAACACAGTATCATTCAAATAAATTTCATGACTATATGCAAAAGTGTCGGTGATCACTAAGACCTACTTTCTTCAATAGTGACTAGTAACCTCCAAAGACAATGTACCATTTAGCGACAACTCCATAGGTTTAACAAGTAGTCACCTAGAATTTATAATTTCTCACATAAAAAAGAGACTTGTTTAACTCATTCAAAAAGTTTGATTAATTCAAGAACAGATTTTACATGCAGTCTGACACTAGTTACTTAAAATAGTAAAAAATACAGTAGAACCCGTTTTGAAAGATCACGCCTTTTGCCCCCCCCCCCCCAAATATGGTCTCTCAAGGCAGCTGGTTGCTCATAACATAATATAATCAATAACTGTGCATTGAGAATATGGTCTCTCAAGACAGGTGGTCTCAAATAGCAGTGGTCTTTCAAGACAGGTTTTACTGTACTAAACAAGCACTGTACTGAGTGACAGACAAAAGAGTATGAAATAAAGTAAAACCAACCATTAAATTATTTTATTTTAATAAAATGTGAACAGACCTGTGAATAACAAAATGAAAAAGATCATTAAATTAACTAATTACTATGACTAAAACGGCAACGATTGTCTAAAAAGAAACCACTAATTAAAAAAAGCAGGTTCTGAAAGCCTTTTCTACATATATGCCCTGTTAACTTGTGATAGGCATTCACTCTGCAAAAAATGGACAGCAATAACTATTATGCATAACCTCTGAAGCATCATGCATGTGATACGGCTATCGAGCACACAGTAGTTACCATACTGTTGTGGAGATATGATTTTACTCTAGAAGTCGTTGTTTTTCTTTCCAAGAAAAACTACTTTAGATTCTTATCTTACTCTCCAATCTCGGAGTACAAACATTAAATTTGTGTCCTTTTTGTTTTGGGACAAGTGTCCTCATAAAGAGGTTAAATACGTAGAGATAAATCTTTAAAAATGGCAACAACTGCTGTTTTTGATGAGCAGTTGTCCTGGATATGGTGTTATCTAAGTCAGACTTCACCAAATACAAGAATTTCCTTTTTTGACTTGCTGGAGCATAAACCTGTTTCACCATAGTGTTCAGAAAAATACCGGATTCATATTTAATACACCCAAATTACAATGCACAATGCGGTGAATAACAACTAGAACAATCTCAACCAGTCTGAACAGTTGCAAGAAAAGGGCGACCTTTCATGTGCATGAAAAGAAACACATCATTTTTGTCAATGCGTAAGCTGTTATGGTAACTGCTTGCCCTGAATAGGAAAATCAATGTATGAGGGGCATTTAAGAAATTCTGAATATTACTGTTTTGTACAACAAATTTTTAATTAGTGTACAGTACATCAGTGGATAACTCAAAGTAATCATCATATGCCTCTACACCCTTTCTCAGCCTGAATATCCAATTATTAAAAGCCATTTTACAGTCACATTCTGGCACATTGTTCAAACACTGGAAGAAAACACTTCCAATGGCATGACCACTTTCAAATGACTTGTCCCACTGCATATCTCTTCTGACAGAATTCAGCCAAATTCATGTAGAGCTTAATCAGGACTGTACTGGAGCTGTGGCAAAATTTGAATTCCGTGTTCCTTCAGGAAGTCTGTCACAGCAGAGGATTATGAATTGGTGTATTGTCATAAAGTAGTTAGATATGCTGGGTACCAGTGTGGAAGTCTTCACAACTTACGATAACATGTTATAGGCATAAAAGTGTTCAGTGATGGTGTCAAGCTTACCTGGATGACTGGGTATTTTGCCCAGAAAAATAATACACATAAAACTCTCCTGACAGATTGAAAAATCAAGTGATTTGTGGTCTCTATACATTTTCTCTACCCAGACCTTGTTTTTTTGTATCTCGAGTTGGGTTCAGAAAATTAAATCCATTCATCCATATCAGTCAACAAATTTGGGACCTACTTGCACAAACTTTAACTTCAAATGTTTTTTACAACATATCAAAAACAGCTTACAAAATAAATGCTCAGTATGACAGAACTATTTTCTATTATGTATCAATCATCGTCATCAACTACTCCTTTCACATAGTCACTTCACACTCAACATTTGTGGACAACACACTCCCAGAACATAGGCCATCTTCAAATGATTTGTGATCATCTCTGTCAATGTAACGATCTCCAAGTCAACCTTGATACCAGTCAGAGTACACAAAAAACGAGATCCATAAACAATCTCCAGGTCAGCCTTTGATATCAGTCAGAGTACACAAAGAATTAGATCCATAAACTATATCCAAGCCAGCCTTGATATCAGTCAAGAGTACACAACAAATTAAATTCATAAACTATATCCAAGTCAGCCTTGATATCAGAGTACACAAAGAAATAGATCTGTAAACTATATCCAAGCCAGCCATGATATCAGTCTGAAAGCACACAAAGAATTTGATCTGTAAACTATATCCAAAGTCAACCTTGATATCAATCACAGATACACAAAGAATTAGATCCGTAAACTATATCCAAGTAAGCCTTGATATCAGTACACACAGTGCACCCCGATATGACAGCATATTCCTTATACAATAGCAGCAATGTTCTTCTACTCTAGCATGTTTAAATCATTACATTTACCTAAGTTACATCACATGCATAGAACTGCAGGTGCCTGGTGTGCTGCAATCTTTACATTTACCTATGTTACATCACATGCATATAACTGCAGGTGCCTGGTGTGCTGCAATCTTTACATTTACCTATGTTACATCACATGCATATAACTGCAGGTGCCTGGTGTGCTGCAATCTTTACATTCACCTATGTTACATCACATGCATATAACTGCAGGTGCCTGGTGTGCTGCAATCTTTACATTTACCTATGTTACATCACATGCATAGAACTGCAGGTGCCTGGTGTGCTGCAATCTTTACATTCACCTATGTTACATCACATGCATATAACTGCAGGTGCCTGGTGTGCTGCAATCTTTACATTCACCTATGTTACATCACATGCATATAACTGCAGGTGCCTGGTGTGCTGCAGTCTTTACATTTACCTATGTTACATCACATGCATATAACTGCAGGTGCCTGGTGTGCTGCATGTGCAGCTGTAGATCATTTTACTGAACATTATTTTGTTTACTGTCTGGTGCTAAATTTACTGACAAGTTCAATAAAACAAAAAGGGGATAAGAAACTATTCAGAATGTTTCCAAGATTCTTCCCCCACACATTAGTCCAAAAGGCTAGATGGGCTACATCTGTTAAACAAAAAATAAAATATATCTCCCATAAAGTGAGAAAAAAATTCACCTCTTTTCAAATCAATGATTCCACTGGAAATCCTCCAATAAATTCGTCAAATAAATTACACAGATTCATATAAAATGAAAACAACCAGGTTTGTGATCCCATGCTGTGCAGTATATCACATTCAGGGTTCATACCATTTGCTAATTTAAGAGGTACAGTATAGATAGACTTGCATCTGCTAATAATGGCAGGCCTGTGTCTATACAGTTGACAAAGGGGTACCTGTTATCCACAAACACACTATACTTAATTGGGAGGAAAATTAAACTGCTGTTCAACAAATTAAACTCAAAGCAATGATGAAACAATCCAAAGAAATGGGTCTCTAGTGCTGTAAAATTCCAATTCTATTTGCCTAACAATGTTGTCCATGGGTACCAATCTCTCACATGCATACTGCAAGGCTATGTTGATAAAACCATGAGAGGGATCTTTCAGGTTACGCGTTTGAGGATCAGGAATGCAGATGACAGTGTGCTGCGTAACTAAACTGAGCTTCTTTTGTAAATCTTAATATCATTCAGACAGTTTATCGCTTCTCTTTTTTGCATCTCAGAAAAAATGCCTAAAAGTGATAATAAAGCATCACAATCTGTCATGAAGAAAAGTCATACCTAACAGAATTATGAGTGAGAGCTGAAGTACTGTATATACTTGTTTATAAGACGAGTTCAACTGCGATCTGCACAGACCCAGATCAGCTGGGGCATAATGTGCCAGCAGATCTGGGTATGTGCAGTTTGTTAGGATTAATCAGTATAACAAACAACATCTACCCTGATCTGTAGGCACATTATGCTACAGCAGATTATAATCATTGTTGCAGTTTGACTTATAAGCAAGTACAGATGGTATTATTTACTCTGCAAATACTTTCATACAATATATGGATTTAATTGTATTATAAACAGTAGTGCCATATCTTTCCATTTGGAGAATTTTTTGAGATAGCAGCAGAGAAAGAAGGACTGGGTCAAATCACATTCCTAAGATTTGTAAAACTCAAGATTTATCAAGAGAGATGTCTCTTTTAACTGTGGCCCCTCCCGCTCCTACCTGACCCTAGACACACTCATATATTTTGTTGCCTGCATTCCTGACCTATCACATTCACAGTATAATATTGTAATATTGATAGTGACTCGCATCATGTATGGCTCTGCTCAAACTCACAAAAATCCTTTAAATATGTCTTTTGTGGCATTTGATACCATTTAAAATTTGCTTATCTTCTGAGCTTGTCCTAGGCTTCATGACATTTGATTTTTTTCAAGCCTTGGTCTGAATTACAATTCTGATCAATGCAGCTAGTAAAAAAATAAAAATATAAAACATTGTTCGGAAAATTAAGATTTACGATACATACTAGCTTCTGACTTCAAAACATAATATCTAATATTGTCCTGTACCCTAAACAATCCAGTTTTAAAACTTTCCTAGCAATGTACTGAGCTCTATCATAACTGATAAAAAAATTCCAGATTTGGCATTTGGAGTACAAAAAAAATGGCTCACAAACCACAGTTAAGTTACAACTTGTAAATAAAATTCCTGGTAATATGAAGATAAAATACATGTAAGTTTACTCCATAGATACTCTCTGTTCTTCAGTATGTGCTTCAAGAATTATACTTTACGGTTACTAAAAGCTGTTCATATATCAACCACATCAAGTGTAGCTTACATACAATTCATGAATTAGTACCCAAACTGAAAGTATTGACAGACAAGACTGTTAGCCTGGATAAGATGATATATCCATATTGTTTTGTAAGGTTTCATACACTATTTCAATTTCATACATCAATCATACATGATTTAAAAATACCTTTCTACAGCACTTTGCAAAAAAGGCTTTTGCAACAGTCAATTAAACAATGTGTATCTAAAAACATGAATTCCCTAGCCAACAGGAGTACATATGGTGTAGCCAATATACAGACTGGTATACAGGAAAATACCTGAATCACTAAAGCCTAAAAGCACAAGTCACTCAAGTTTGAAAATTAGGTGCTGGCAAAATAGGGTCCAAGATATTGAGTGTAGCAAACAGTTAAAAATACAAGTTATTCATGTATACATGAATGTTAGGCTATAGTGACCTGATTTTGGTTACACTCCTTGAGATACCTCATAAGTTTCATGAGTGTGGATGACAAAAAAAAAGTTGAATAAATAATTGATGGTGTAACAAACAGACAGCTGAAAACATTAAAGTCACTAAAGCATGAAAAGTATATTGCAGCGACCTACTGTTGATATTTTAGGATTAATCAGCTTCATATGCTTTCACGATGCAATTTTCATAAATGTGGCAGAAATAGTCTAACACAGTGAGGATGAAACAGATAGCTAAAATAAATAAAAAATAAGTGGGTCACTCAAGCATATACTGACCTAGTGTTGGAATGTTGACTTGCTGACATTAAAATGTATCAGATGCCAGTTTTATAAGTGTAGGTTAAATAGGGTCCAATATATTGGGGATGTAACCAACCAATTGCTAAAATTGCCAAAATAACTAAAGTGTGAAAACTGGGTTACAATGATTTAGTTTGGTATGGATGAGTTACTTTTGTCAGGATAAGTCCACGTAACAATTTTGATCAGTTTAGGTAAAACAGTGTCCAAGATATTATGGTGTGAAAAGCTGCTGCAAATAAAGATGTCACTGAAGCATGAAACTTGGGTCAAATTGGCCTTATTTTATTATGGTTACTTTCATCAAGATGTTATCACATGTAAATTTTTAAGTGTGGCTGAATTTGAAATAGGGTCCAAGATATTGAACTTGCAACGAACAGGCAGCTGATATCATAAAAGTAGCACAAATCTACACATTAGGTCACATTAACCTAGTTTTCATATGCCAGAGTTACTATTGTCAAGATGCATCTACAGAACAGCTCATGCAATATTTCCTTGTCTCCATACAATTTGGTAGGACAGTTAAACAATTCCATGCTCAATCTGCAGTGGAGGGGAAAATACCAACAAATAACCATAGTAAATCAGCATACACTTTTTGTACTGCTCTGCTGTGATGGCAGTGGTTGACACTAGTGACCGATATGTAATTAGCTAATGTATGAAGACCACCCATTGAAAGACTGATGTTAAGATTTACAATTAGATACCCATTTGATGAAGAATCAATCAATTTATGATGATTATATATTCAGAATTTATCAAAATCATTTCCAAAGAGTCTTGTACATTGAAACATTTGTTTAGAAAAGGTTGATTTGTTTCTATGTAAAACTTCTTTTTGCAGTTACTGCCAATGTCAAATGATTATGTATAATCCTATTTCACTTAGACAATGAATTGCACATCATAATCAGTTCAAAATAGATCACTGAAACATCTAGGAATTTAATGTTTTTACTATTTTCAACAAAATCTAAACATGTGCACTGACCTGACAAGAGTCACAACTTTTGACTTCTCTTGGACAGCATATATTCTACTGTTACAACGGAAAAGTAATCATCTGAGATGTGAACAATTAAATTCCTAATTACAACCATTGCTACTTAAAATAATGGAAAGAAAAGAATAGAATATACTAAATTTACACTGAAATAGAAACCATGTGCTTAGTCCCGACTCCTAGGCAGTAATGATGGTACAGAATAGAATAAGCTCAAAGCTCATGTTCTTAAGTTGATGGGGGTGGGGTGGGGTGCAGGGACTGGAAGATTCCTTCCAATTTACTTTTTCTTTCATTAAGAGTTTTTTTTTTAATCTTCGATTAAAATGAGCTACTGAAAGCTCATTTCTCCCCACCCCACTGATCTAAACAACTATTTCCTAGCTTTTCAAAAAAGAATCCCAATTCCCTCCACTCCTGGACAATTAATTGATCTCTTCCTAAAAGAGACTCAACTTCATTGAATGTTTTGTATTAGCTAGTATCAACATTGCAATAACATCTTCAGAAGAAATAACACCAAAGGATGATGTCAATTTCAGATTTGGAAAGGTGTCATTTATATTACATCAAACCATCTGACTCGGAGCATTCTGTTAAACAGCCCTAATTATAACCAAAGCAATTAACAGTGCAAGTTTGTTAATTGTTCACAACTAGGCCAAATTAAATTTAGTGCTGAAATCAATTATCATGTGAAAAAGTGTCATGATTCTATGACTAATCCCTCCTTCTTTCTGTGATAATTCAGTTGTAATCGAAGCTTTTCACATTTTATTTTCCAATAAAGGAGAAACACCCTGCATCATCAATTATAGTTTTCTCACCTGTATTTTCTTGTTTAAGCACAAATTATATGATCTTTGAGACTACCAGACCTCAGTATCCAATGTCAAAATATCTCTCTTAAGTGTTAATTAATATCTGGCTAATTGAGCTTCCATATTTAAAGGAAGAAGTGTAGCTATCTAAACTATTGTACTATAGATCATTGTTGATATTAAAATCTGAATATGTTCACAACCTATCACCTACTGCCCCCACCCCCATCTCTGACACATTTACCACATTCAATACAATACTTAGTATGCTTTCATTTGCATCTATTATCCTGTATTCAAGTTGTGTGACTAGCAAACATGCAGAGTTTGCATGTAAAGGCTGTAGTAATTTTTAATTTAAATATATCACATTACACAATCAAAGAATTGCACTTATTGTATATTTGATGATAAAATATAAAAAAACTGAAATTGGTTCAATAATGCAGAACCTGAATTTAAAAAAGAAAGTTTTACTCAATATAGTGTCAATACACTCAATAGTGTTAATAAAGTTCGTGTCATTGTATTACACTATGCAAAACTAGTTGAACAGAATTATCGGCATTTTTTTTTTTTAAAATCCCAATTTTATTACACTGATATTATCTAAATTTTGATTTGGAAGAATACAAGATGATGACAGATGTAGAAAATTCAGAGACCCACCGTGCTCACTTTATCTCAGTAAGACCCATTAGCCAATGCTTGCTACGGTTACGAACAGTAAATCATGCACACTTTATCGACACCAGTTGAACTCCACAGTGATTGTAGGATGCAAACAAGTGAAAAAGCATAGTGTTCAGAACTATTCTCCATAAGGAACAATGGCAACTCCATTAAGACTTGTGAGGAGATAGTGAAGGGATTTTTAAAAAAACCTCCCTCTCCTCTCTCCATCCCCACCATAATGTCATGATGTGCGGAGAAATGAAAAAGCTGTACTGTATAAAGCAATGTTTCTGAAGGTTGGCCAGAGATACTAATAGTTTAACAAACAGAGATTGAGTGTGTCACAAATTGAAAAGTCACCCAAGTATGCAAATTAGACCAAAGTGTTCTAGTTTTGGTATGGCTGAGTTTCTGAAATGCATCCACATAACTTACATATATGACTGTGGTATATGGCCTGAGATATTGAGGAGGTAAAGAATACTGAGTAACCATTGAACAAACAAACAAAATGAACGCATGAATGAACACACCAATGAAATGGCAAAATGGTTACAACCCCTGCCAAATTCACTGGTAGGGGCATCAAAATAACATTTTTATGGTTGGAAGGAAACAAAATTTTATACCATTTTGCAAGGAGGCTTTTACAACTAATGCATAATACACTGAAAAATACTGGCAAATATGCCTGGTGACCAACAGCCATTTATATGGAGTTTAAGTGCAATGTTCTGTTCCATAACATGAAGAGAGTGAAAGTTAGAGTCTAATTTCTGTATAACATTCCAACCATGTACATATAGATCAAACTCGGCTACTTGGCTGTGTCTCCATATTTTCAATGCATAATCCATTAGCTATCTGGAACATTTTTCACAGTCCCTCTATTATTCACATTTGAACTGTAACACAACCATGAAACCCTCTGGCCTCCAGCATAGATTTTTCCACTGTCCATGTGTTAGTTTCTGGATTGAAACATTCCACAATATTGCTGGATCTGGAACCTACATTCTCAAGCCCCCCAGTGATGTAGATCTTTTCTCCAATTACTGTGACACCACTTTGAATGTGACAATAGTTTAGATCTGATAATTTCTGGAATTTCCTTTTCTCGGGGTCTAACGAAATGACTTTCTTGGTGTTTTCCCAAATGATGTAGAAGATACCATTATGCACCACAATTTGTGCAAATTCTATTGCTTCTGGCAAGATGAATTGTTCGTGGACAGGGTGAACTACCATTCCCTGATTGGAGCAGATGTAACAATCCATAGTGTTGACCTTGACCTCACCCTGAAGGCCACCCACTTCCACAAAAGTATTATTAAATGGTACAACTTTTGATAGCTTTCTTGGGAATGCTGACTGACCAACTACAAACCACTTCTTTTTTGTTGGATCATAACACTCTATTGTGTCATTATCTGCAATTACAAAAGATGGAGTGTATGTGACACCACCAAAAACATACAGCTTATCATCTATCACTGCAGATGCATGTTTGGCACGAGGTTTATTCAACGAAGGAATTTCTGTCCACGTTTGACGACTAGTATCAAATCTCCAGGCACTGTCAATTATACGCCCATCAAGTATTCCACCAACGACAAGGATAGAATTCACCACTGCACATACACTGTACCATGTGACGGATTTGGGAAGCTCAGGTAATTGTGTCCATCTATTCTTCTGAAGATCAAACATTTCCACAGACCTTGTTACATAACTATTTATACCACCTACTACCACCATGACTTCTTTTGCAACTGTGGATGGTCTGGGATGAAAGACACTGTCTTGCATGCTTTTACGTCGACGACCAAACTGATCATGAACAGAGGTGTGTTTTTCCTGCGCTTCTGTTACCAATTCAAGACAACAAGAACATGTCTGAATGAAGCGATCTTCTCGTATTTTCTCAAGGTAAGTCAGGTCAATAACAGCGAGTCGAACTTCCTGTAATAATTGGCACAAATGCTCCTTACGCTCCTCTTTGTCATACCGAACCCATCTCATCACTGCTTCATAGACTGTTTCTTCGTTCTTCACGTCTATCAGGTCATTGCTTACATATGACAACAGCCTATCAATGGAAAGCTCAAGAAATTCATCAAACTTCACAATGGTGCTGAAATTCTCTAAAACGTACTTGTTTGCATCCTCTTGCAATTGCTTACAAGAATGAACTTGAGCAAAATATTCAATACCAAGACAGTTTGAAGGGTGAAGCTGGCCAAGTAAAAATTCACAACATCCTTCAACTATTGCTGGGTACTGAAACAAATTCCCAGCTGCCAGCATTTCTTGAGCATTTTCAGGTGTGACTTCTAATACACCCGTATAAACATAGTCTATAATTCTTTTCAAAGTCCATGGTGAAACCTTGTCATAGACAACCCGCATGTCATTCCTCTCTCGCAGGTCACAAGTAAACATTGCTTGAAAATAGGGACTACTTGCAGCTAAGACATTTCGATGGCATGGAAACTCTTCCTGGCCTACACACAGGATAATGTCTGTAAACGTGCCCTGACCTCGGAGTGCATTTAACCTCTTTAGAAGTCCTTCGCTGTAGCTGGCACCATGAAGCATCAATCGGTTCTTGTCAGCTATTTTGCCATCCCGCTGAATGTCATTCATCATTCTAGTTTCATGGAATTACTGCTGAAATAATGAAAAACGAACCTTTAAATTTGCACAAAAAAAAGCATTACAAGTTTTTCAAATATTACACTAAATTAGCAAAAATATTTTGTCCAAAAACAATAATGCACAGTTGGAAAAATAACTTCCAGCAATCCCATAAAAACATTTCTTCTTTTAACTGCAGAGTACTCTTATCATTGCTATTTCTGATAAACACCAACATACGAAAACTCATATTTCTTCACCTGACACTTCTATTGCAGGTACATGCACTAATATCAGACTAAAAAAACATTGACAACATCCACTTGTCTTCTACAAATTAACATAATTAAAATCTGTCTCCTCCACCAATTCCATGCTAATTATTATATATTGTCAGCATGTTTGTCCACTGATAACATACATTAACATAAAGGAAACACTAAAAACTTGTTCCCTACATGTGATTTAAATATTTAATAGCCAATTTTATCCAAAGCTTCTCTGTTGCTTCATATCTTGTCTACTTGTATTAAATCTGAAGGCTACACTTCCAGTGTGTAACACACAGAAATGTGTTATATTCAATTCTGATTAGTGGTTGTCTTTTGTTCAATATCTGGGTAAAACAATGACAACCAATCAGAAGAAACTGTAGCTTACTCACTGTGTAGCATACCAAAAGCATTTTATCAAAACTCGTACAAAGAAATACAAAGTAACATATAAGCTTTGTGCAAAAGTGACTAGAAAATAATCAACAAAGTACTAAGTTCTATATGGAAAACAAGTTTGGAATATCTTCTTTTACATTCATATATGTAATCAGCAACTGTAAATGCCACTTGGAAAGAAAAAAAACCCCAGAATTTTCAAGGAGGCAGATTCCAAACCACATGAGTAATAGTTACCTTGTTAATTTGCTGAAGGGGAATGGTGTTGGTGTTGTGTGGTTTAATGCCATTTTTCAGCACATGATAGGCTATACATGGCAGCCAGTATTAATGGTGGAGGAAGAACCCGGGAAATCCCCGGTAAGAACACTGACCCACGAGAAGCTACTGGCAAGCTTTCTCTCATACCCACATTAGCCAAATCTGAGACTCGAACCCACGCAGACAGAGGTGAGATGGCAGTGATCCGTAATGGAGAGCACTTTAGACCACTCGGCCACACTGGGCCCCCTGATGGGGAATGGATATTGTCAATAATTTCCGAGGAAATTGTGCTAAGGTATTTCTTCTGTTGTAAAGAAAACACCATCATGCCTTCCAAATTTAAGTGAAGACATGATGAAATAGGACGTTTTATAGCAATCATACAGAGCAAAACAGAGCATGGTGACAAAGAGGAGTCCGGCATCTAATCAAATGGTGCAGCATGAATTGGCCTAAAAGGTGGAATTAAATTCACTAACAATTAAGTTCTGAAGTATTTTGTTTTCTTATTTTGTCAAGGATGAGTATGACATTTGAACAGATGATAAGACTATGTCTGTATGCAATGTACATACTAAAAACATTACCAGGATGCCAGCACGCATAAAATGGCAAAATCCCTCTATTGACAGACCTTCAAATGATAAAAAGACCATCAGTTGACATGTGTTTTGATAATGTATTGTATCATAGGCTGTGTATCATGAATCATATTGTTACACAGCATAGGTGTATCATTTCAACCCTAGTGACATTCTTTTGAATTAGGCACAAAAAATGTTTCCTATTTGCACTGGTTTTAAAATTAGGGTACCGGTAAGTAGGTAGGGATTTTAATTTGTTTTATATTTAAAAACATTATATACATATATATGATAATGATTAGTATATATAATGTACTAAGCACATCAATTACTGGGTTCAACTAGATGCAAAAATTAATTTCAGAAATTTAATGTTAAAAAAAATTTTTTTTTTTACCTGGGTGTGTGTGTGTTAGGGTTGTCAATGAAAAATACTGACACTTGGCTGACCAGAAACAGAATTTTTTTTGCCTTATAGGAGTGGTACTAATAAAGATGCATACAATTACTTGGTTCAAAGATTCAAGCAAGAGCAGAGCTTGAAAAATAAACTTAAAACACTAAATTTTAAAAAAGTTACCAAAGAATTTTTATATATATATACACACACACACATACATACATACATACACACACACACACGCACATGGGGCAAATACCTATCTGATCATGAGCCAACTGTAGAAACTTAATCTAGGCCATTCAATGTGAACTGTAGGTCAGTGACATATACAATTATCTCATTTCATGAACTTAAACAACAAAATAAGTGTGAAATATGTCACAGTGACCTACATTTATGATATGGGTTTAGTACTGATCAAGATGTATCCCCTCACCAAGTTTCTGGCTTCCAGTTATAACAGAATTTATAGTGTGCAAAAGAAAGCTCAACAAAGTTTGCTCTCATCAACTCCATCCCCGGTGGGTAGGTGCCCACTCCAAACTGTTGCCTAGAATCTAGCATGAAGGAATGATTAATATTCAGTGACAGTTTACATCTGTATATACTTTATCTATGTGGATGCCAACACCAATGGTATTATAATAGATTACTTGAATTTTGTTATGGTGTATGGAGGTGGATTACTGTCATAACTATATGCATGTATTTTCTATTGATGCATGCTGTCTATCCTATTCGACATTATTCTATTTTGCATTCTCTTTGTGTATGAAGCATATTCTTGACTGCCAATATTTCTAACTTGGATATGCGTGCTATTGGAATACAGCATTGCATACACCTTATCTTCAAATTTCATGTGCAGATTTAGATTTTTACACAAAAGATGCAATCTAGATGGTCCAGTCATTCATATCCTACACACACAGAAAATTAAATAAAGGAATATGACAATATACAGCATATACAAACAGCAAATACATACATGTAATTAAAATACATGCATATAATTAAAATACATACATATAATTAAATACATGCATAGACTTATGGCAGTAATCCCCCTTCATATAGGTGAGCTTGAAAAGGTTCAAACTGTCCAGAAGTAACTACACCAACAGCTTCACAGTAAAAGTCAATTTTGAAAACAAATTCATTAATTAAGCAATTTCAAAAACAATTTTATTAACTAGGCATGTCTTCCCTCCTTGTGGAGCCCTTCTAAACAACTGACTAATCCTCTAAAAAAAATGAAATAACACTGCGAGCAAAAGACTTGCATTTGGACGAAGTAAGTCAAGTAGTCTATCACCTATCAGTGAGATCATGGTTTCAATGTAGTATGACTGAACTCACCTTAGAGCAAGTTTAGTGACCATCCAGTGTTTCCCCCAGGTCATTTTACAATGGTGCTACACCATTCTGTTCTTTCTCTGTACCAGGTCATTTTTTTTCTTACACATGGCTGTTATTTACATACTACCCAGCTTTTTTACCCTTTAGTTTGGTTATAAAATGCCCCCTTTTTTTCTTGCAAAAATTTATGTTTGCTTATGTAATCGATATAACTTCATTATTTTTAATGATCATAAAGCAGCAATATATGTGCCCAATGCTTAAGATATTTACTGTGAAGCAGGTCACTGCCAACAAATACCATGCAGCAATGCTTAAGAATGTCTTTTGTTTACTGTAACTGAATTGCTTGCAGCAGCGTGTACACCTACAGGATTTCTTTACACAGTTGTGTATTAATAATTTAATGACAATTATTCAGTTTATTGCTAAAAGGAAAGACAAAGAAAACTCAGAGAATTTATACTGCCATTTTTGCAGTACAGTACACTGTACTACTGCATTCTCAAAATGACAGAAGGAAGTGTATCATGGATTTTACACCTTCAATTTTGTGGGTGAATACAGATGAAACCAGATAATTTGAATCTTACAAGTCAACCACTCTCCTACTTTTATAATAATAATTAATAAAATTCATGATGAAACACAGACCATTTTCATCATATATGTGCATTTACTATCTTTTTTCTTGGTTAATTACCCTAGGGGAGTGGGGAACACAATACCATGATGTATGGCTCATACCTATGTTAGATTCTGGGGGAAACATAGCCCGAGTTTCCTTTGACCCTTGCCACCCCATTTTTGATGTCTGGATATTTATGTTTGGGTGTAGGGTCAGAGTCCATTCCCTATCAAAAAGTTGGAATTCGCCGACACCATTTTGGTGTCGGCATGGGATAGCTGCTTGCTAGCTGGCCCAGCAAACTTGAATGACCTTTCATCGAGATATACCTGCATGAAATCGACAGGAATATGATTTATTTTCTCAAAAATTGTGAGCATAGCATTCTTCATGTCTTTAATCCACTGACAGACTAGACGAAAGTACATCGTTGCTGAAATTTGACCTGGATCTGGCCATCTGCATTCCTAGTCATGTGACTACACAACTCTCGCAACCTACATGTCAATGACATCAGAGGTCATACAGTCATGTGATATTTTTGTAATCAAAATATTAAAAAAAGACAATAATGGCTGAAATTGTTGGTGCTGATCACCTACTATCGGTAGTAATTATATCACAGACTTAACAAGTTTAGGCTGCTACAAATGATTCCTATAGCTTTTAAGGGAGCATCAAAATTACAGTTCAAGTTACCAAACAGTTTGTGGATCTTTTTAAAAGTATGAGCACCTATATGACATATCACATTTCCTGCCCATCCAGTCAGATGCTGTATTCCAAAAAGCAGCCAATCACACTTCAATTGTTTACAGGATATTTAGTAGACACTTTTGGTATGACCTTTAGTTTCTTGTGCCTTGAATAAATCAAGGATACTTGTCTATAATAGCATGCAAGTTATCAACATGAGAGAAAGTGTGGGAAAAAACACCCATGTGTGGATCACACCCCGCTACAGTGGTCCCCTCATACATGGCCACCCTTTCTGCACTGGGAAAGTGGGTGTATATGAGGGGTGTCCTTTCCAAAGGGGGTTGTATTAAAAACAGACTTGTTTAAACATTAAATATACATTAATAATTCTTGATTCTTATAAATGAAATGTAAGATACTGAAAATACTGTTTGCACATCTTTTAGAAAACTATTCAAAAACCTCACTTAAATCTTGATACAAACATCACTTGGCATTTAGAGTCATTCTCTTTCCATTTACTCCATTTTCCCCCTGCTGCAGAATATTCTCCTTATTGGTTATCATATTTTAATTGTCCGATGTCAAGTTTTTGGCAAGAACTTTCTGTTTATGTGATGAGATATTCAGTTTGTGGTGATTTATTTCTATGCTGCTATAATGTACTCAAAGTTAATCATGCATACAAAACTTTTGTATGTGTGTGTAATTATGATTTTTAACGTAGCTTTAACAATTTTTCAGTTTACAGTGATATCTAGCACTGGGTCATCATGCCACAGACATGCAGCATGATGTTCCACCTAGTCACATTATCCTGACACCAGGCCGACCAGTCCTAACACTAACCTCTTAATACTGAGCGGTTAGCAAAGAAGGTGTTAGTACAATTTTCATAACTCTTTGGTATGACTTGACCAGGGTTGGAACCCATGAACTCCCGCTTCCAAGGTAGATGCTCTAACCACTAGGCCACCGGAGTGGTCCAAAACTTTTGTAGAGTAGACAAAATACCCTGTTTATAAATGAAGTGATACATGAACTGTCACATGATTTTGGTCTTTGCACGGTACCCTGTTTCGTTCAAGGTTCAATTCTCGGTGTGTGAATCCACAAAAAATGTATTTAGTTGGTTGAACATAATATGATCTTGACAATTATCTCTGGTCATAATCATCAAAGACAAGAACGTAACAGTTGTGTGAAGCCAAAACTCTATCAAAGCACTGATGAGCCCATTTCCTGTAAATGTCAGCATTTGTTGTTGTTTTAGGGTTTAATGCCATTTTTCAGCACAAGTTAGGCTATACATGGTGGCCAGTATAAATGGTGGAGAAAGAACCTGTGAAAAACCCTGCAAAACCACCAACCCATGAGAACTTGCTGGCAAGCTTTCTCACATACCCACAATGTCCAAATCCGAGACTTGAACCCACACAGGCATAGGTGAGATGGCAGTGATCTGTAATTGTGAGAACTTTAAATTAGACGACTTTGGGGCCCATGTCAGCATTTGCATCATATAATAATGACCACAGCAGTATACATTATAATGTATTTTAGAAAACGCTTCTTTCATTAATGATAACCTGACATCAGCAGAGATTATCATATATTCAATATGGTTCTGGACACGTATTAGATCAAATATTGCTGCTTGTCAGGGGCAAATTTTGAATTTTAGTTTAAAATGCTGACCACATGCTGCATCACAGAAGTGGCTGTCCACGAGGGTCCTTCTGTACACAAACTAGTTGGTGCAGAGAAAACTGACCGAGTAAATAAGGTGGCCGCTGTGTGGAATTGTATTCTAGGCCTACTGATATATACAGGATCCAATGCCCAATCGATGAAGGAAGCAGGAGTACTAATATTAGTACTAAACCATTAGCAGTAAGACTTGTATTTTAATCGAGCATAGCCCTCTGTGGAATTCGGAGAATTGTATATGTTCTAGGCCAATAGATCTGTCGCCATAAGTATTTTTTTTCTTCATTTTATGTTGGTCGTTATGGGTAAGCGTTGTTTCAGTCACATCCAAAGTACATAATATCAGCGTGGACGTCTTAAACTGTTATACCTAGTACTAATATTAGTATCTCTACTTCGTGGACGGGGTAGCCCCAACCACCTTGAGGCTGCGACATTGCAGCTGTTTTACTCAGTCAACCATTTTTATACAACAAATACATGACCATCGCAACCGTCGATATGCAAAAATAAATCCACTTTGTTTTAGTTCTACGGAAAAAAAGATAATGAAATTAACATTAACTTATATTCTCTTACATAAATCTGGGTAGAATAAACTGAAACCAGCATCAGCTCAACTGTTGCCTCATAATTTGACGACTCTCGTTGCGCCATTCCATACATGTACATCGCTGGGACTGGAAATGTACCAACTTTAAGACCTTTGCGAAGGAAATGTTATATGCACCACACCAGTCAAGGCTGAGCGTACTTCATTGATCGATTTCATTAGAGCGCACTTTATTTTCACTAACAACACTGTTTTTATTCCGACAATGAAACGAAGGTGTCCTCTTTTACTTGCTTATTACAGCAGATCGCGTTATAGCTGCAATTTGCAAACCATTTAGTGTGCAACTGTTACTCTCAGCTTGTTATTATTTTTATATTCCTTTAATGATATTAAATAAGGATGCGTGTCTGCCCTTCATGTCAAGGAATAAAAATATGAATACATCATCTCAAAACGTGCTGGATTTGCGTTGGATAGAATTACTAAACCAGACTTGGAATATGTTTGTACTTAGCATTATGTAGGACTGTATAATCACAGATCTAAGCAATAAAGGGTATGCAATCACTTTTAAAAAGTAGGTATTAAAACGGAGAACAATATTTATATTTATCCAGCCGAAAACACCATTGCTGTTACACAAAAAAGCATAAAAAGGATCATAAATAAGGCAATAATAATAATTTAAAAGAAAAGTATTGCATAATTGGTAACAACCAAAATCTATAAAGAAAAAAAAGGATTTTCTTGCATGATAAAAAAAGGTTTGTATTGATGGATGTTCAGAAGCATAAGTAATACATTTGTTCCCTGAAGAAATAATAAACATCAGACAGTGCCCCAAAGCTATATTTCCCTGTAAATATTTAGATCTGTGATTATACAGTCAAATAAAAAAAGTTTTTCTATGATCTAACAAAACTGGAGCTAAGTAAATGTCCTTGATCTAAGCCAGTAATCCTTCTATCATGGAGACCAAGGCTGTTTCTCAGGCGTGCTTTTCCTCTGAACCTTTATTGGGTTTGATGTATTAAGATAAAGGTTGAGAGGCATGGCGGTCATCAAGTCTGCACTAGGAGAAATGGTACCCTGGGCAGCGATGCCTTCAGCCCCCACTTTGACTCACCTTCCCCACCCCATTGCTAGGTACATCAAAAGATAATCATGTATCTTGATTTTCAAAAAGTTTGGGCTGAGTTGGTTCGATATGGATCTGTAGGTATTGGCATCCTCTTTGCTGCTTGGCTATTGAATGGATGTAATGCTTGCCAGTTTCCGTTTCTGAGGCAACACTGAGGGGGATATGTTCTGATTATATATGTAAGGTTTATGCCATCAGGTATCATATTTGCAGCTGTGCAGCCCTCAAGGTATGTGGTCCCATATTATCTAGGCTTGTTGTTTTTGTTGTCGTAATAGTTTGCAAAAACTTTATATTTTTTCATTTGGTATTATATAGATAAAATAACTTGTGTCTGCTGGAATTTGTGTTTAGCATAAATTTCTTAGATCATCAAGATTGGAGTTTACGATGGATTCCTTAATTCTGTTAGTTATACTGACCAAAAAGTAATTGAATGTATTTGCTATTTCAGTATCATCAATAATCTGGCATTCCTGACCATTAAGTTGTTGGATTTTGGATGATCTTGTGGAATGTTTACCTGCACTAATGGTAGTTTCTTACATATTTTTGACACATAATTCTTATTGCAGTTATTTTCTAAAGCTGACTGATAGCCAATCTTCTTTGATCATTTCGGTTACTTTATTTCTTCATATTGTAATATGTTTGTTGACCAACAAATTTGAAAGAATCACAGGCTTTCATGGTGTCTAAAATGTCAGGAGTTAACCAGTCAGGTTAAAAACCCTTACTTATACTGCATTTTCAGTGGGACATGTTCATCTACCACCTGTGGAGAAAGTTGGGTCCAATTACATCAAAAGGTCATCCACATCATCAAACATAGATACTATACTCCAAGGAACATTACTGAGATCTTCCAGAAATTTGTTTTCACCATAATGCTTAAATGAACTGTACATTATGGCTTGATTGAGTTTTGGATTTTACAGCCATTTTTAAGCCTGATTTTCTGCGTAGGAAAATAGGGAAGGGATAACTAAAATGTATCCCGGTAATATGTATTTTTGTAACATTTTCTTCCATACATGTACAGGGATAACGAATTAGAGGTTTTGAGCAGTCAGTTTCTCATGTTGGTTGGTGTGCTAATAAGGTTGGACCAAAAGTTTCTATAAATTTAACAATTTCTGTCAAGCTGCTTAATTCACAAAATCCCTGTTGAAGGCACCTAAAATATGTATATTTTTGGTTGTTGTTGTTATAGTGTTAAACACCATTTTTCAGCACACAATATTCTATACCTGGTTGCCAGTATGGTGGATGAAGAACTGGTGGAGGATGAATGATGGAGGAAGAACTGGGGGAAAATCCCGGAAAGAACCACTGACCCATGAGAAGCTACTGGCAAGCGTTCTCACATACCCACATTGGCCAAACCCCGAGACTCAACCCAAGCAGACAGAGGTGAGATGGTAGTAATCAGTAATGATGAGCACTTTGGACCACTCGGGGTCGTCAATCACTTTATTTAGTTGCTTTTCAAAATGCTCATTCCATCCAACCTTTGCAGAGGAGGAATTATAAACAAAGCCTAAGTGGAATGGATTTGTATTTGGTTGATTAAACTGGAGCCATATTTCCACAAATTTATCTGATTCTAGATAATTTTCCTTTGTTATAAACTTTTTCTTACATAAACACCACCTCTACCCCACCCACCTCATTTCTGAATGATGTGCCATAGCCATTAAAAAAAAAATCATTTTTTGCAGGATTGTCATTTAACTTCGTTTTTGTTAACATCACTGACCTTGGTGTTGGAATGAGAAAATCCAAACTGCTTCAGAACTGCAAGAGTGATACCACAAAAAAGAAAGATGGAAATTACAAATTATGGTATAACAAAACAGTGTCACTTATTATAAAATTAAAATAAACCCATTTTACAGAATCCAAACCCTACCCTTCCAAGACACCAAAACATTGTGGAAATATGATAATTTTTTCCCCAAAATAAAACCAGTTTTCCCAACTGAAAAAAAATGTCATTAAAATCCTTTGATAGCAAAGATATATGTTGCTAACTATTTAAATGACTTCTGCAGTTGTACTGAAGATATCACATTAAATGACCCAACACCAAAGTATATAAAATTAAATGACCCAATACCAATCATATAAAATTAAATGACCCAACACAAAACTAAATAAATTCAAATGACCCAACACCAAACCATATAAGATTGGGAGAATTTGTGGACACTAAACTTCAGAAAAACCTAGGAAATAAGCTACAAATTTATGTGGTCCCAACAAATACAGTGTCCCAACATATATGGTAAATATGGTAACTGCAACAACCAATGAATAGGTATGGCATGTAATAGTCAAAAGGTCCAGGAGTATATAAACTGAGGCCTAAAATGTTATCAATTTCCTCATACACGCAACTTAATGAGGACAGGAATAATACTGAATAAAGCACGTAGCAAAATAAATCAATCCCTTTTTTTCCTTACAACCAGATGACCAGCTACTTCAACAACGAGGCTTTTGATCAAACAACTTGTGTCATACTGAAATAATGATGATAATAGATAAGTGACTTAAATATATTGATAGGAGTAACCTAATCAGATCTCTGTGTATGTGTGTGTGTTTGAGTTGCATTTTTAACATAGCTTTAACAATTGGTCAGCCACATTGCTAAGATGTTTGCAGTGTGGCAGTTTAAAGTGATGGGAGCACTGGGACATTTGCCATTGATAAGGGTAACATAATCAGATATGAAGGTGTTTGACATTGATACAGGTATCATAATCAGATCTGAAGGTGTTTGACATTGATAAGTGTAACATAGATCTGAAGGTGTTTGACATTGATAAGGGTAACATAATCAGATCTGATGGTGTTTGACACTGATACGGGTAACATAATCAGATATGAAGGTGTTTGACATTGATAAGGGTAACATCAGATGTAAGGAAGGAATTTTGAAGACACTGCTATTAATCATATAATCCAACTTCAAAAGCATGCAACTAGAAATATATTAGTGTTGATCCAGAAACATCATCTGCTGACACTGCTATTAATCATATAATCCAACTTCAAAAGCATGCAACTAGAAATATATTAGTGTTGATCCAGAAACATCATCTGCTGACACTGCTATTAATCATATAATCCAACTTCAAAAGCATGCAACTAGAAATATATTAGTGTTGATCCAGAAACATCATCTGCTGACACTGCTATTAATCATATAATCCAACTTCAAAAGCATGCAACTAGAAATATATTAGTGTTGATCCAGAAACATCATCTGCTGACAATTTCAAGTCTTTACCAGCTTCCTTCCGACACAGATTCATATCATATATGTATCTCTATTAACAAAGGCCATTATCTTTTTTTTGTTGTTGTAGGGTTTAACGCCATTTTTCAGCACAAGATAGGCTATACATGGCGGCCAGTATTAATGGTGGAGGAAGAACCCTGGAAAACCCAGGGAAGAACCACCGACCCACGAGAAGCAACTGGTAGGCTTTCTCACGTACCAACGTTAGCCGAGGCTGAGACTCTAACTCACGCAGACAGAGGTGAGATGGCATTGATCTTAATCGGCGAGCGCTTTAGACCACTCGGTCACTCGGGGCCCCAAGGCCATTATCTAAATATACTTGCTAAAACCAGCAATATCACCTCCTGTGGACTCAATATCACCTCCTGTGAATTCAATACCACCTCCTGTGAACTCAATACCACCTCCTGTGAATTCAATACCAACTCCTGTGAATTCAGTATCACCTTCTGTGAACTCAATACCACCTCCTGTGAACTCATTATGATCATTTAAAACAGCAGCAATCGAGAACTAAAGCACTGAAAAAGTCTTTTATGTATACAGGATCTAGTGAGTACCACTTGAACGAAAGCAAGCTCGCATCATCATGTCTTTAAGCAGATATATGATCTCTTACCAACTATACTGGTAGTTTCTCTTTTGTTCTTGTGTATGCAAATTAGTTACAAAACATGATAATGTGCATGAAACAAGCTTGAAGTCAAATATTCAAGTTGCATTTACCCACCAAAAATGTATAGTGTATGGATACATTATTATATGCTCTCAAGGACCTTGTGAGATTAGCTGATAATTAGCTAAATGAGCTAGCTATACCCTCTGAAAATAAAGCAATATTATAATTATTATTTTATTCTCAAATGAAAGAACACAAGATATCTTCATTCAAACATGCTTTGGTGAATTTTGAAAAAGCTGAAAATTTTATTTGCTGTGGCACATGTCACACGGAAATGTTCATTGTGGCACATCACAAGATGAGTTGTGACATTATATCATTATCAGAATTTCTCACAGTATAGTGTGGATTTTACCGATGCAAGTCTTTACCTTTGACCAATCAAATGGTGCATTACTTTTATAAGCACTTTTTAATGCGAGTTTGGACAAACAAGTTTGGAGATATGCATGTTTGGATCATTTACACAAACAACATTCACTGTACCAATAACCTGATCTATTGTCATTTAGAATTTATTTGACTCAAAAATTTTAACACATAATCTCAAAATTATTTATACCACTGTTGCTCCGAGAAATGTGACACAATTCGGCATTAACAGGCAAGACAATAATTAAATATGCGTGGTGGATGTAACTGATACTGTTCCAACAGCTGCCTGTTTACCAGTCTGTCTGGAATAGCTCTCAATAAATTTGATGAAATGTCATGTTAAAGTGATGGTCTCTTAAAGAAATGCTAGGTCAGCAATACAGGGTTGTCTTAAGTTTCCTGAAAGAAACAGGAAGACAAGTAAGCCATATGCATTTGTCTTGCTGTGCACCAGTTATCTTACCCTAGGAGCTGACAAGTTGATGCAGTTTCTTTGTGACATGTCATCTGTCAACATTGATGCATATGCTGCAACATGAAAACAGCACTCTTTATACAGTGCGATGTTTTGCATAAAAAAAACATTTTGTTTTCAAGCTTGATTTTTATTTAACTAAACATGCAAAGACTTTAACATAAAGCTGGATACAATAAATTTTGCAATAATGACCTTAGTCTAGGGTGTGGATGGTTGTACAACATGGTCACTATGTTGAGATTTGGCTAAGGTGAGCTAGAAATTCTTCTTGCATGTGGTGCATACAAGGTAGTCAAAGAATCTATTTGAGTAAGATTTGTCACGGAACCTTGCCAAACCTAGTCTGGCACACATCTTATCTCTTCAGGTTACATTTTCCCAAGACCGTGACATGTCTTGTCCCCTTGGGTTAAATTTTCCTAGTCCCAGACACAGCTTATCCCTTTGGGTTATATTTCCTTAGTACCAGACACGACTTATGCCCTTGGGTTACCCTTCCCTAGTACCAGACACATCTTATCACCTTAGGTTAACCTTCCCTAGCACAATACACATCTTATCCCCATGGGTTACCTTTACTTAGTACTAGACACATCCTATCCCCTTGGGTTACCTTTCCCTGGTACAAGACACATCTTATCCCCTCAAGTTACATTTCCAAGTACAGATACATCTTATCCCCCTGAGTTACATTTCCCTAGTACAGACACATCTTATCCCAGTGGGTTTCTTTTCCCTAGTACTAGACACATTTCATCCTGTTGGGTTACATTTCCCAAGTACCAGACACATCCTATCCCCTTGGTTTACATTTCCCTAGTACCAGATACACTGTACATCTTATCCACTTGGGGTACATTTCCCAAGACCATGACATGCCTTTTCCCATTTGGGTTACATTTCCCTAATACCAGATACATCTTATCTCAATGGGTTACATTTCCCTTAAGTACCAGGCACATCATATCCCCTTGGGTTACCTTTCCCTAGTACTGGACACATCTTATCCCCTTGGATTACATTTCCTTAGTACTAGAGAAATCACATCCCCATGGGTTACCTTTCCCTAGTACAGAAACATCTTATCCCTTTGGGTTACCTTTTCCTTGTATCAGACACATCTTATCCCCTTAGGTTAACCTTCACCAACACCAGACACATCTTATCCCCTTGGGTTACATTTCCCAAGTACAGACACATCATATCCCCATGGGTTACATTTCCCGAGTACTAGACATCTTATCCCCTTGGGTTACCTTTCCCTAGTACCAGACACATCTTATCCTCTTGGGATACATTTCCTTAGTACTAGAGACATCACATAACCCATGGGTTACCTTTCCCTTGTACAGAAATATCTTATCCCTTTGGGTTACCTTTCCCTTGTACCAGATACATCTTATACCCTTCACTAGTACCAGACAACTTATCCCCTTGGGATACCTTTCCCTAGTAGAGATACATCTTATCCTCTTGGGTTACATTTCCAAAGACCGTGATATGTCTTATTCCCTTGGGTTACATTTTACTAGTACCAGACACATCCTATCCCCTTGAGTTACCTTTTCTTAATACCAGACACATCTTATCCCCTTGGGTTACATTTCCTTAGTACTAGAGACATCACATCCCCATGGGTTTCCTTTCCCTAGTAAAGAAACGTCTTATCCCTTTGGGTTACCTTTCCCTAGTATCAGACACATCTTATCCACTTGAGTAACATTTCCCAAGATCATGACAAGCCTTATCCCATTGGGTTAATTTCCCTAGTACAGCTGTACCAGATACATTTTATTCCCATGGGTTACATTTCCCTAGTACCAGGCACATCCTATCCCCTTGGGTTACCTTTCCCTAGTACCAGACACAACTTACCCTCTTGGGTTACCTTTCCCTAGTAGAGATACATCTTATCCCCTTGGGTTCCATTTCCAAAGACCATGACACGTCTTATCCCCTTGGGTTCCATTTCTCTTGTACCAGACACATCCTATCCCCTTGAGTTACTTTTTCCTAATGCCAGACACATCTTATCCCCATGGGTTACATTTCCATAGTACCAGACACATCTTATCCACTTGTTTTAACTTTCCCTAGTACAGACACAGCTTATTCCATTGGGTTACCCTTCCGTAGTACAGACACATTTTATCCCCTTTGGTTACCTTTCCCAAGTACAGATCCATGCCTTTTTCCTTGAGTTTATATTTCCCAAGGACCTGTCACACCTCATTCCATCAGGTTACATTTCCCTAGCACCTGCCACATAACACATCTTCTCAGGTTATACTTCCCTAGTACTTGCTACATATTTCATCCCCTCCAGTAAAGTTTCCCTAGTACTTGCCCACATATCTCATCCCCATAGGTTTCATTTCATTACATACCAGACACATCATTCTGGTCATTTCTCTTATCTGTTGAAAAAAATGGGGAAGTTTCCAAAGCATATTTTTATTCCAAGATAAAAAGATTATGTACAAGTATGAAAGATACAAAGACAATGACAAAAGACAGATATTCTCTTAATTTTGCTTATTTTCATTAAAATATAAACTGAACTAATTAAAAGATGCACAACATGTTACAATTCTGTATCATTCCTGGAATGCTTTAGGAGGTTGCTGCCCTATCCATATGGCATCCTGCCCTCTCTTAATCTTTGCTGGTTTAATGCAAGACATGGTAACATTCATATCATCATGTACATTTGGTCATTAACATGGATTCATTAACCTCTATTTTTCACTTGCAGTACAAATATTATCTTCACTGCCCTGGTGGACATCATAAAAATGCCTTTTATATTGTGCCCTCTCCCAAGACATTACTGTGCTCAAAAGGCCCAGACAAACAGCACCCTGCCCTTACTGGTGTCAACACTGTTTCCCATTAAGCTATTCTGAAAACTGACAACTGACAATTTAAGAATATACACAAAATGGCCGTTGTTTTGGTTCTCTCTTATTGCTGAATAAACATGCGAAGAATTAAACAATGAGACAATTTAACCATCCATTGTGATGACCATGACAAATGGAAAAGTGACGTTTTGTATGAATGCCCTGAGGTAATAAAAAGAAAGAAGACTTTAAGTATGAAGGCCCCTAGCTAAATACAGCATAACCTGTTTCCACCATCCAAAGGACTGATTTAGGTATTTCCAGCTATTAAAAAGCACCTTTTTCATGCCTTAATGCTAGGAAGATCTGTACCTCCACCTATATTTAAATAATCAAATTGTGTTACTAATGGATTCCACTGTACTTTATATTATGAATACATCTACTAAGATTCAAAGACAGTCTTTCTTTGGTTTTAGTATTACATAACAATATCAGAAGTTTCAATACCTCTTACCCCCCTACCCCCTCCGACCTTTGCATACATGTCATATCACTAATCACTACTTATGACAGGATTGGTTGACTGGTTTTTAATAGTACTTTGTGCACATGCAGAGGTAATGAGAGCTAAGTGTCTCTGAGGGACACTTGAGGAAGCTGACCCTGCCTGGATGCTATTAAACCCCCATCCCCTGGATTATGAATTGGCCAATGACAGATACACAGAACTATCCAGAGCCTTTGATCAGTATCATGCATGCAACAATGTCATGAAATTAGAAACTTATATTTATCAGCTTTTTCTTAAGGCATTCATGTCTAAAGATAACTAATAATTATACATATTTCTACACTCCTAAATAATACATCTAGAGAACTACATTAGTCAAAATCTATGATCAACCACCAGGAAAGTGACAAGCAAACCTGAAATAATGTATTCTTATAAAGTGGACCAAAATTGTAATTTTCATAGTAATTCATAAAAATTATCTAACATCTATTCTTATTTTTAACATAAGCAACCCATTTGGCTATTTCATTCTATATTGGTTTGATATTAGTGTACAAATTATTCTGCTTTATAATTCTGTTACATTATTAAAGTGAACCTGGTCTAAAAATGAAGTCTTTCAAAAATATTCTTACATACTCTACTTGCTTTATGGTTCTACATTAATATGTCAATCTGTATAAATGATGAATCCAACATAATATAACAACTTGGGTTATTTTTGACACCCGTGTTATTGATATACTTTCAATTCAATAAAATTATTGTGTCAGTTATAATTGCTAAGAAATGGTAAAATAATAATAATAATAAAAATAGGCCATAGTGAATTTTCTTTCAATTGTTGACATTAATTTAGATGCATCACATGACTAAAGTGAACTTCCTGCAACCTGGAAGTAAAATGCTAAAATCCTAACCTCTTATGACTTCATTATGACACAATGCCTTCAAGAATGACTGTGTGTGTTCTAACAAATAAAAACATGAACTTACCTATTGTCTAATAGTCGACATATTGTAGTATAAAAAATGACCTGCACTTTTGGTTGACAATATACTGCAAACAATCCAATACCAGGATATTACTGACACCACAACCAGGAATATATTAAGTTAAATCCTGGAGCTGTTTAATTTACTGCTCAGTTTAATAACTATATTTAACATTATACATCAATAGAAGTAAACTGGATTATTGGATATTTCATGCTTTAATGTAGACTGATTTTAAAGCATATTCATTTACATATCACAGGAATAAAATAAGGCTTTTGAATTATTTAAAAAAAAGCATCTAATATAAATGACTTTAAGATGAAATAGAACAGCGATCTCAAACTCAAATAACCACAAGGGCCACATGAGGCTGCATTTGAAGAAAAATAATTTGCATTATTAATTATTTTACAAATTCTGGGTGTCGTTTCAGTCTACATGAAATAACCCGCAGGCTTCATGTTTGAGACCCTTGAAAAAGAACAAACTAAATATAAATAGAAGAAAATAATTGTCAGTTAAAGGAATAAATACAGGATGGATGTCAATGATAGCATGGGTGTGGAAATTATAGGCACATGTCACTGGTGGCCAAATACATATCAACAGGCACAGAAGGCTACTTTTAAGATAAGAAAACAAACAGTTAAAACAGGCGTTACATGTTTCATGCTGGCAGCATGATGAAATCAGAGAGAGAGGTAATGCGTGGATTCATTTTATGCTACGGTGTTGAACTCTACTTCTATAAAAAGGATTACAAATTTAAAACAAAATGGTAATCCAAGATAACTGTTCTAGACCTGGTACATGCACTTATGAATTCTCAGACACATATTAATGAACTTCATCCACTGCTTTTATCAACAGCAAATATGCTATGAAAAAAAGAAGAAATAAAAACATTTATTTTGTGGTTGGGGTGGTGGGGGAGGGTATCAACTTCATATTTTCATTTTCTTTCTGAGGTCAAATATGGTTTGCAAAAGTAGATAGTTGACAACCTGAGTTATTGTGCAGAAACACAACTGGTAACAGATGGATTGATGCCATAACAAAATATTGCTCAACCTTATGGCAGGCATATAAACCTATCCAACTGCCACTTTATTAAAAAACTGTACATGTTTTATGTTATGAATGAAATAGTATAATAATGCAGGTTAGCACCATACCATGGTATCAAAGGATGATGAAGTATATCTGATATTGGGCAGTTGAACTCATTAAAAATGTAGCAATAAAACAATGAGATGTGCAGTTGTCTTGGTGCATCTGGGAGCAAAATAAGCATCTCCTGATAACAGGCAACTGATGCATGCTGACGATACAGGTATTTCCAATCATGCTGAAGATACAGGTATTTCCAATCATGCTGAAGATACAGGTATTTCCAATCATGCTGAAGATACAGGCATTTCCAATCATGCAAAAGATACAGGTATTTCCAACAAACTACATTAAAAAATTTGTACATTTATCTTTTTTTTGCCTGCCCCCACTAAAAGTGATCTGTTGAGTCAATGAAAATAGGGTCTCTTTATACAATGCACTGCATAATCTAATATTCATCTGCCCTATAACAATGACCTTTGATTCATTAAGCCCTCGCTCCATGTACACTTTTGAATCCATTTCAAAGTATGATACTTATCACTGCATAATTTCAGTTCTGTCTTCTCCCAAAAAACTGTTAGCAACTGATTTGGACATGGACCATCGCCAAATTGACCTCCAATCTAAAGTGATACTATGTACATTTTTTCTTATGACTGATAATAATCCCCCTATAGCAACAGTAGAAACTGCCAGATTAAAAACCTATTAGCCATTGACTGTCGACATAAAATTATAACAGCTGCTTCATCTGATTGTCCTTAACCCCTGAGAAAAAAAACCCTACATAGATGACTGACATACATTGTAACTATTGTTTCATTTGTGTTACATTCATCACTGTCAGAATAAGTTGATCAATAAAAATTAATGACACAGTGATGACTGTTTTATAACTGAAACAAATTCTAACAAAATGAAACTACATAATATAAAATTCAGACTACAGCTTTTATTTCACTGAAACAGTTGCAAGCACCAGTAACAAACTAGTGGCAGAAAATAAAAATATTCAATTATTCCATGAAGGTGATCACAATACTCATTTTCATCCCTTTTGTTACATTCATTGCTGTCAAAACTAAATTTCATACAACATAAATTAAGGGCTGTTCCATTTTAACATCTATAGTACCCAGGGAGGGCACTTTAAAAAGAAATATACATCAGGGTACTTGGGTTACTCAGAGACTTCAGATGAAAATGATACAAAGATCTAAATTGTATCTATGGAGGACTACTCCAAATTTAAAGTGCCTTCACTGGATCCTATGTATGTTTGACTGGAACAGCCCTAATGATACAGTCACTACTATTTTATAATCGGAAAAAATTCTAACAAAATGAAATTACATGATAATTAAAATTAAGACCATGGCTTTTATTTCTTTGAAACAGTTGCACACACCAGAAACAGACTCGTGATAGAAAATAAAAATATTCAGTTAAGGTAATCACTAATTTGATCCATCGTGGCTTACACATATCTTTGCATTTATCAACAAGGACACAATCCAATTTTTCATTCAGAAACATTTTTACACTAACCTAAAACAGATAAGTATTTTCATCCATAACAACAGCTTAATTTTACATGAAATATGCTTGTCTTCCCCTATACTAGGGACATATCTTACATACCTGCAGTGTTTCAGCCAGGTTTGACAAAAATGGGACCAATTGGCACCCATTATTTGAAAAAGTGGGTTACTGGTGTGATCATAGAGCCAGCCTCATGACTAATTAAGATATTATTTACATAATCTGTTTTACATGATATTTGCATGAAAAACCAAATAAATAACTATTTTTACTTTAGGAATCTCCAATCTTCTAGTCATCAGTAGTATTGTATGCCCCTCCAATCTTCTAGTCATCAGTAGTATTGTACGCTCCTCCAATCTTATAATCAGTAGTATTGTATGCCCTTAGTCATTAGTAGTCTTTTATGCCCTTCCAATCTTAGTAGTCTTGTAAGCCCTCAAATCTTAGTCATCAATAGTCTTGTATGCCCCTCCAATCTTACAGTCATCAGTAGTATTATATGTAACCCCCCAATCTTCGTCATCAGTAATCTTATAATTAGTCGTTGCAAACTTTCAGCTTCCATGTGAATTCTTGAGGGTGTGACAATGTTTTTCCAGTGTGGAATCTGACTCTTGTCAGAAGTTTCACATTCTGCAGTGTTTCATTTTCCCCTCACCTGTGCATCAGAAATCCCCAACATTTTTTATTTGACCCCCTGTTTTGGCACCAAGATGTTTTTTTCTCTTACTCAATATGACCCTTATTTCTAACACCAGGGGGATTTTCTTCTCTCAACAATGCACTGCTTTTTGTATGAATTTCATCTTGATCTGTGTGGATTTTTATCAGCTTGTTCACTAGAATCATAATGTCTATGGTAAAGAAATCAGTTATCAATCATTCCTTTGCAGCATTCACAAATGGCACTATGTGACTCGAAGCACATGCTTGAGAAAGTTACAGACTAAAAATGTTTCTTTAAGTTCAAAATGGTATGAGAAAGGAGTGGAAGTTATCTCAGTAGGTTACTTTAATTTGATTCACATTTTCATTGATCATATTACAATTTGGTCTCATGCTTATCTGTAATTAATAAGTATTATTGGATATACTGAGTTTACAATTATTTATGGATGATCCTAAGCTATGCCATAACTGGGATTAGGAGAATGGGGGAAGATAGAATCAATATAGTTCCCACAGCAATAAAAAAAAAGGATAGATGATGGATTTTGTTTATTTTCATATATCAATCATTGAGCTATTCCGACATTTAATGATTCGCTGGCTCATATGTATCAGATTATGGGTGAGAAAAAAAGTGGGCCTTGTTAATTTTTTCAGCACCACTTTTGGTGCATTAAATCTCTTTCTTTCTGCAGGACTTCGTGTCAGATTTGGGCAAATTCTTACAGGATGCATGCTGGCTGAAACACTGATGCCACACATGCTATTGTATAATTATTGCTGAAATTTATTCAACTCTCAATCCCTTTACAAATGATTTAAAGATTATCACAACATTCTGAATTCTAGTCAATCTTAAAACACACCATTCTCTCTTTTTTTCATACAAAATTATCAGACATAACCATATATGATTGTATATTCATATATACCTACATAATATATTTATTCAAATGAAATTTTTGCCCATCTTTCTAATTACATGAGGGCAGACATAAAAATGAAGACTGTTGACAAGTTGTGAAAAATAAACATTTGTATATAAGAATCTTGACAAGGATTTTTGATGAATGGAAAGAAATGTATTTCAAAACATGGAATAGGAACATTTTTAATTAGTGAACAAGTTTTTGATGGTAAAAAATTTGTTTGGAGAAATTCATCTTTTTACATGTGTCAACTCTAGTAGCAAGATGGATCCTAACTTAAAATATCTTTAAATCCAAGAATAATCTGAAGCCTGTATCAGGGTTCTTGCTGCAAATTAAAAACAAAAAAGACTCCAGACCTTTCCCAGACCAAAAAACAAAAATTTCCAGGCTGCTTGAAGAATTCCAAATCTTTATACTAAAACTTCTCCCAAATGCTAAAGCGCAGTCATGTTACCAGTTTCCAACCAAGAAGGTTGAAATAATGAAAGTGTACAAATTTTGCAATACTTTATTTTAGTAATTTTTAAAATTTTAGACCTTTTCCAGAATTCCAGGCCTGTACAGGAACTGATTACCGGTAATCAATACTGATTCTTGTTCAGTTTATTATTCAATAAGGCAAAAATTATAGTATATGCTACAAGGGATAATTATTTCAGTGGTAATTAAACTGGTTGATACAACCAGCAATAACTTCATATCTATTTCATCTTAATTTACAAATAGTTTGATTAATGGACTTGCACATATAGTTTAAAATACCCGTGTCACCTACATATATAAATACATTTAATTCACTGTTTTTGTCTTAAGCCAGGCTTTTAGAATTTTATATAATTTTACTGGTAACGTTATCAGCATACAGTTATAAAAATTTTGTCAAACCTTTCTCCTACCATGAAACCTGAGCCACAAATAGGATTTTTCTCAACACATAAGCATCGAGAGTCCAATGCTATTTTTATAGGGCTCCTGAACAACCACGAGTCCCAAGCCAGAGACTCTCCATAAAGTGTCAAAATAAACCTGCCAAAACCATCAGTGTAACGTAACAAATGATAAAGCTGTGAAAAGACAGCAAAGCAAACCTGGAGATATTTATTATGACAAAAGAATTTGGTATTTTTCAACACTCAAGTTGATCAATACTAAGTGATGGTGAAGAAAAGTAAATACAGGTCACAGTTTTTCTTTCTTTGAAATTGTGATTGATGTACATATGAGGAAGCAAGCTCTTATCCAGTTTGAGAACTACAAACAACATGGTCCCCGAAAGAAAAAACATCAATGGTGTAAAAAGTATATTGCAGTGAAACAATACTGATATCACATTTTATTACCTCTCAAAATGCATACACATATCTATTCTCACAAGTACACAAGCAGACATCTCAGAAACCGACCTCAGTGTAAAAAATGTAAATAATCCCTGGAATGTGAAAAGATCACAGTGACTTATGTTTGGTATTGTGGAATATTACTGCAAAGGATACATGCACTTATTTTTCATGACTGAGCAAGTGTTAAAAAAACAGACTTAAAGTGTGCACATGATAAATGTAATATGAAAAGTTGGTCAGTCACCTACTTTTGGAATGGTGGTGTAGGAACCTAAGGAGACATACACAGATCTATTTTCATGACTGTACAAGAGGCACTCCTAGTAGAAAGTGACCTAATCCTAAAAAGTGTTAATGCTCAATAAAGCATCAAAAATTGGTGTTAGTGACAGATTATGGTGGTGTACTAAACAGACTGCATTCACCAATCTTTATGACTATTGAACTGAACACAAAAGGTGCATATCTGCAAATGCCACCACCATAGTTGTCAATAACTGTGACATCAGGGGTATACAGCATATGTTTTCCAGCATGTGGAGCTCAATTTTCAATATTTGCTAGTTGTGAGTAAATACAAATAGTAACCAATTAAGTGGCTAAAGTCAGTGGCATCAAACTGGAAGATGATACAGCTCTTCGGTCGTGGAACAACATACAAGACATTTTCCTCCTTATCTCCTCATCCCAAACAAATACACACATATAGACCAGGGTTTTCCCCAAATCATTATAGGGTTGACCGTTTAATCCTAGGCTTATTCTTTTGATGATCCTAATCCTCCATTATCTGGAATGAAAAAAAATATGCTGGCTTTATTTACCAATGAAATACAAAGTAGTTGAAAGAAGGATATTTAACAACTATCTTAAAATTTATGTAATGATTATAAAATCAAACAAGAAGTTTGCTGCAAACAACATGGTTTTCTCACTTAAAGATGGTCTGTTTCACTACCAGTAAAACAGCACACACAATCTTTTAGAGAGAAACAAATTTTTTTTTTTGATTATTGCACACATCTACATTTAGTGGTAAGCTTGATTCAAATTTAAAAATTTAAATTATATGTTTCAAATAGTACTGTGATCATGTTTAAAAGTTGGGACTAATGCAAGATACTGGTTTAGACAGGTTACTGTTTTACCAAGGTTCCATTATATTTATCTCCCCTAGATAAGTTGAATTTATTATAACATGTATCATAAAAAAATAATAATCAAATGACTTTCTTTTGCTTTGTTTAATTTTCTTTGTCAATGTCTCAGTTACCAAATTTGATTGCGATTTTCTTCAAGTTCAAGAAATAGGGATAATTTTTGTTGGGTATATTCTGGTATAAAAAAGATGGGATCCACGCCTGACCCCACATTAAAGCGGGTTTGCAAGTTATCAGGTACAAGTTATCGAGGGAGTAGTGTACATGCTTTTATTCAGATTTGTGTGCATGTGTGAGAGAAATAAAACTTAACCTGATGTCTCTGCATAAAAATTTGAGGTCAGATTGTCACTATCTTCATTCAGGATGAACTCAATATAATAATTAGTCTTCTGGTGATTACCTCAAATCAAAACGTCAGATCAGCAACATTTTTCTTTAGGCCAAGCTAGACATAACCTTTTAGTGAAACTCACTGTTGCTATGACCATCCGTCCATGGGTAGCAATAACAGAATTTTCGATACAGTCACCAGTGGCTATGCTGGATGTCCGGTTGTTGTTGTAGGGTTTAACGCCATTTTTCAGCACAAGATAGGCTATACATGGTGGTCAGTATTAATGGTGGAAGAAGAACTCGGAAAAACCCCAGAAAGAACCACCGAACCACAAGAAGCTACTGGCAAGCTTTCTCACATAACTATATTAGCTGAATCCTGGAGGTCAGGTAGAAACCATTTTCATTTAGGACCAACTAGACATCATTAGAAATCTGGTGAAAACCTCATGATGATGACTTTCTGTTCAGAAGGACTAGCAAAAAACCCCACAAATCACAAGATTTTCAAGATGGTCACCATGCTTACCATATTGGACATAGGATCGGCATTATTTCCATTTAGGACCAACTAGAAGCCTTTAAATGAAAACCCAAAAAAACATTCAAGAGGAGTAGTGATAAAATTTTCAAGATGGCTGATGTGGTGGCCATATTGGATCTACATGCATCATCATTTTCATCTAGGACCAATTAAACCTTGGGATATAAAGTGTATCAAGTTTCACTGCAATCCTCCAATTAGTTCAGCAGGAGTAGCAATAATAAAACTCATACTAGTGGATAAGCAGACAGATGTCAAACAGCCGAGAAAAGGCCATCCCAGAAGTTGTTCTCATCTAAGAACAGTAGAGCTAAAAACAATTCATGTACAGTGGAACCCCACTATAACGTGATAATTGGAGCCAAAATATTGGATCGCATTAATAGCAGGGTCATGTTAATGCGGGATTTTACAGTATTTAACTTTTTTTCAGAGAACAACTCATTGGCACATATACATGTATTCATGTCTAATGTATATGATGAATAGGGTATCAACACCATTTACTATTGTGCCGTTGTGGCATATAGTTCATCTATAATGCATGTAATTCTATTGAACAACTGCACAGAGATTTACAATATTCAATAATTTTGTCCCAGATCATTGTATCTGAATTCAACATCTAATATATAGCATGAACAGAGTATTAACACTGTTTACTTGTCATTTGATATCGTACCGTTGAGGCTTGCAATTAATTCATAATACACGTATTTCCATTGCAAAAATTGCATACATATTTAAACTATTCAATAATTTTGTCATAGATCAGTATGTGTCTGAATTCAATGGGAAAAATTAACAGCAAAATTAAGTTAAGAAAGACGAAGCATGTGTCTGTATAAATTTCATACTGCTAATATTTTCTCATATGCGTTTCCATGTACATTTATCTGTTGTAAATTTCCAATAATTAAAGCTTGTATGCTTATTTGTTTGAATGACTACAGCAAGAATAATTAACAATCAACACATTCTTTCAGCGTGCATAGAACTTTTACTTCTGATTTTGTGAATATTGAAAACTACTATATTAATCATTGCACAAAGTGCAGAGAACGACTTGTGTTTGTGAACTTGCTTTTCCAAAACTGTAAAATATTTTTATGAAAAATAGGAAACTGATAATGATTTCATAATTAAACACCATACACATGTAAAACCTGTAAGTGCAATAGGCCTGCAATGGACACGAGTCACTTTTATAAATTTTGTTTAAAGCTGAACGCATGTACAATTTCATACCCTTTCAATTTCCCACTAATATAGCGGACATTATTTACTGGTCAACTGATTGCGTCTAATAACACCACCAAGTCCAGCAAACATGCTGGCTGCTTTCGTTTTTTAATGTTTATTAAATTGTGAGAATCTTTTATAAACCACCATATTGTCTGATGCTTGGCTGTGTATGCAGTTAAAGAAACACATGTTGGCTATTGTTTGAGCAATGATTGTATACAGAATTACTTGAAGACAATCACAAAGATGACTTACTGGCTTTACTCATGGATCAGTAATAAGTAACATTTTCCATAATGTTTATTTTGGCATAACACTTCAAGAACCTGGTGAAATTGTTAAATTTCAGAAGCTACGCCACGATCATGTTATAATAAAATTCATATGCAAACTCTTCCCCAAAATGATAATAAGCATTTTACACACTATTTATCGTACTTAAATTTTTTTTTTCTCCCAGTATGAGAAAAATACATGTACATGTATTTAAAATTTCAGGAACCATGCCACGATTGTATTATATTCAAATTCATACATGATCTCATCCCCAAATTGATAATACATTTTTTATACACTATTTCACGTACTTTGAACAAAAAATATTTTTTTATGTGTGAATGAATTTACGAAATTTCAGGAACCACGCCACGAATGCATTATATCCAAATTTGCATTATCGCGGGGTGCATTATGGCAGGGTAACACTGTACCTCTAGTACACAAAAATTGCAAAGTGTATTCAGTGATGCATAATAATAAATATTTAATTTCTTTTTAAAACAAAAATACAGTGAATAGTCATGTTTAATAATGATCTATCATGGTATCATGTAGTTTTGGCAGGGAGTATAACTAGTTTTAATTACTTACCTGTCAGTGTTGTTAAACTTACTCTTTCCATTATGGAAAAACTTCATCCACAGATGCACCATTATTTTTAAAGGGCATTTCGCAGAGTGGGGTAAAGACATCTAATATTGAAAGGTAAATATTACATAATTAAAATTAGTCTTATCCACCTCATAAATTTCAATATCAGAAATATGTTACATGTCACTAAACTGAACCTGTCAGTAAGAAGGAAGGCTGTGGAACTCTAAGAGAGCATGTGTGTGTGTTTCGGATTTTTAACAGAGCTTAAAAAAAAAAATTCAGTCATATCGCTATGATGTCAGCAGTGTGACAGCTTATAGTGATGTCTAGCACTGGGGCATCATGCCACATATATGTAGCATCACGTCCCACCCAGTCACATTATCCTGACACACAAGCTGACCAGTCTGAACACTAACCTCTTAATGCTGAGCGCCGAGTGAGGCAGCTGCTAGTACCATTTTATAAGTCTTTGATATGACTCGGCCAGGGTTTGAACCCGTGACCTCCCACATCTGAGGCAGACACTCTAACCACTAGGCCACCAGAGAGGTCAACTGTAAGAGAGTAAAATGTGGAAAAACAACTGCTCACTTTGTGGACTGGCCATTCAACTGCTGTTATAAGTATCAGTCTGGGTTACTGTTTGTGTAGCAACAATTGAACCCAGAGAAAAAATACATTGGGTCTGGTTTGGTAAGGAGCAAAGGAACAATAAGAAGGTTGTTGTTGTTATTGTTGTAGGGTTTAATGCCATTTTTTAGCACAAGATAGGCTATACATGGCAGCCAGTATAATTGGTGGAGGAAGAACCCTAGGAAGAACCACCGACCCAAGAGAAGCTACTGGCAGGCTTTCTCACGTACCCACATTAGCTGAGCCTGAGACTCAAACTCATGCAGACAGAGATGAGATGGCAATGATCCGTAACGGTGTGCACTTTAGACCACTCGGGGCTCCCCAATGAGAAGGTCATGTGCCATCACCAAAAACAGCCTTCATAAATTCCCACTTGCAATGCCCCAACATCCAAGGAGGCAGAAGTAGGCTTAAGGGACCAGGCAGGGAAGTGTACTCTGTAAGTAACTGCAGAAACCAGAGGACTTGGCAAAGAGGAGGAAACAGACCTCTCCTTACACAGTCTAGCAAACACTTGGCCTTTGAATGAGCTCCCTAACCACAGCCAAATGGGGGTCAAAAGGAGGTCTGGCTGTAGGACAGCCCCAGGAAGTCTCACCAAACTATTTATTATTTTCTTGTTATTTGAGTCTGAAGGCTTGGGACATAATCATTTGCCATATACTGAACGATTAAATCTCTTCATCTTCTGCTGCCTGAGTTGACGGAAGGGAACTAAGGGGTGCATGCAGCACCATCTTTGCCTGTTCTGCAATGAACTCATTTGAATATACCAAGATCAAAAGGATATTCTAATCCTGCTCTCACCCTGAGAGGCAGGATTTTCAGACCCCATGACTCTATTCCTCAAATGAAGCAGGTTAAGTGACTTAGCATGAGGATGAGAAAGCTGCTCTACCTTCCTTGAGTGTCTAGGGGGAGAAGACTGCCACCCCCCCCCATTTCTCTTTGATTCCACAAAAGCAGGCGATGTGGGTCTGTGCATCCAAAGTGCAATAAACTGGAAGGACAATTCACTTCCCTGAAATAAATGCCTCCACTTCCTGCAGTGATTAAAAGGGACCAGTGGGGAGTGGGGATGCAGATCTGATCCTCTTCTTAGTCTGCCAACTGTATGTAGACTCCCTGTTTCCAACAGGGTTGCTTGGTAGCATGGTGAAAGAATGGGTCTTGACCCGATCTGTACCTGTACTGAAGGAGTTCTAATGACAAGTGTCTGGAGTCCAGTGACTAGTCACAAACTCCGATCTGTCAGAGGAGCCCTCCTCAAAAGTTACTAAAAATGATCAATGCTTTCCTTTTACAAGGTGGCTCGATCTGCTTGTCACCATCAATGGGTAAAGGGCTTGGCTTGGCTTCCTGTTAGGGCCCAGAGAGAGATCCCACATTCTCCTTGGATCAAGGAGTTAACTTCTTCCAAGTTCTGCTGAGACAAGGAGAAAGAAAATCCCTTCTTCCTACGTTTTAAGTTTTACTTTTCATGAGGTCCCACACCTTATCTGGCAATCGTCCATATGTCCACTAGTGCAAGAAAGGCAGCTTTCTTAAGCTTGCATTGACCCACACTGTGATATTTTATTCATGCAAAAAGAAACATGAAAATATTCTTAATGATAACAAATGATGCAAGACCAATGAAGCACAGTTTATCATAATGGAATAATCAATTGTGTGAAACCACTGAGACCCACTGATAATGACAAGTGTGAAATATCTAGAAATACTATTTGATAATAATGATGGTGTGAGACCCCCAAAGAGCATCGAAGATTCGTAATGTAATATTAGAATTATATTGAAAACATAGAGAAAAATAAAATGAAGGTGACAAAAAGAATTCTGGGTATAAAAGGGAAGATGATACCTGATACAGAAATCTGGAAACATCAAAAGATAATTGGATCAATAATAAAAATTGTCAGTTTTGACCTAAATGCCTGTAATGTCTAAAGTTCACAAGGGATCGTATCCAATGACTAATTATATAATGCAAACACTACAGTACAGAAAAAAATTGTATGCCAGAATGAGCCTTGAGAAAAGGCTAACCTTCCGAGAGCATACCCAGAGATGCTGCCAGGAAGTTTCTAAAGAGGGGGAGGTTTCCTACACCTACCTCCAGGTTTGTAGGTGGCTGGAAAATACTGAATGGGAGCTGATGGGTGACAACTTTATTATAAGGTATATGCATACCTAATTTAATGACTATTTTCATGTCATCGGTATGTGTGACATCTTATGCTTGCATTGGAACAAGAGAGCTTTCCTCTTGCTCTACAGTATCGATTGTAGCAATCTTACCATAAAGAAATCAGTTATCTTACACTTCGAGATTCATAAACTTGTTGCTTGTTACACTCTATACAGCTCTGTTATAGCTGATCAATGGATCAGTTTGTTATACCCCTTTAGGAGACAAGTAAATTGCAACCTTGGATAGTTTCTACATAAAACAGCTGCAGATCTCAATCAGAGATTCTTGTATTCAAACACTAAATCTGACTTAGTATAGCTTGACTTAGATCACTGGCAAAATGAACAACCAAGGCTGAATTTCACAAACCGTTATTTTGAATTTTGTCTTTCAAACAAAAACAAAACAACAAAAAATACAGTGCACATTGGGTCAAAAAATTGCAGAAACAGCAATCTGCATAACTATTCCCCCACTGGTTTTGAGAAGGTGCATGACTAACGGTCTTTGTTGCAAGAAATAGCAACCCCAGTCTAACATGGACAAAATAACAGTTTACCTGGAAATCCAATTAAACTGTTTACGAAGTGTAGAATTTTCATTGCAGCCTCAATCCATGTCATCTGATTGCAACACATTTTATATATTGTAAAAGCTAATAAAATTATCTATAATGGGTATGTTTTCTTTTTACATTGACGTAATATTAATGGAATTATTACTTTATAATACCAAAAGTAACAGATTTCTCACATCACTGGAAATAAGCGCTGATCATGCTGTGGTCACGTGACACCTCTCTTCTTTGTTACAAAATGCGGGTTATTAAAACTTATGATTAATGAAATTTTCAATCTAATCAGAGGAGATGTAAACAATTCGGTCAGTGGTTGTAGCATGTTCCTATGATATTCCTAGACAAAGAAATAATCCCTCAAACTTTAAGCAGATTTGACCAAAAGGTTTGGCAATTTAAATAAATGCTTCATATATCATCAAAATTGGCATATTCCAAGCTTTATTTTGCTACCAAATTTATATATCAGAAATGTTTATAAACTGCAGGGAGCACTAAATGTAAAACATTTGAATCCCCCCATGCTGACATTGCCCGCCATATTTGAATTTTCTAAAAGATGATAACGATGTTAACCTTTCCACAACTGATGTTCTAAAACTAAACTTATTAAATTTTTTACAAATTGGTGAGCAAGAAGAACTTGCTAAAATGATTAAAAAAAAAAAGTTGTTATTGTATTAACACTTGTTGTACAGTTAGACAGTATACAGTCGCAAAATGAACACAAAGTGTAGATTTTCGTCCACTATAAACAGGCTCAAGTTGTTGATGCTGTAAATACCTGAATTGACAAATGGTCATTGGTTTTAAAATATGTTCAACCTTATATTCATTATGTTATTGCATTTGTTTAAATTTTGTAATGGGACATTGTCTGATGAAATAATGATTAAAAAATCGCATCACTATCAGACAAATTCAAAGTTTAGGCATGACAATTTTATATATATATACTTTGACGAGCATAGCAAAGTAACTACACACACACACATAAAGTGGGTTCTTAATTCCCAATGCATTGATAACATTTGATAGGATCAATAATGTTTTCAAAATACAAAACAAAAACATACAAAGTCTGAAAGTAATAAATTATTCTGCAGGTATATGATACTGAAACGTTAGTTCTAAGTGAAAGATGGCAGCATTTCCTGGTCCATTTTGCAAGGAGCTAAATATAACATCACAGGATTTAGAAGATGAAACCAACTTGAATCTTATTCATGAAATTAGGTCTTGCAACATTGTTTCAATGACAATTATGAATAAACACTGCATTTTGTTGTTTTCAAAGTTGTTTTACATAAATATGAACTATTGCTAATTTGATATATTTGTATTAAGTTAACTGTCATAAAAGTTGTGAAATGTTAATATGCTTTTCATTTATAAATGAAAATACTGAAGTCAGACAACAGATTTAATGAGATCAATGAATTCAGCAGGAAAAATGCAAACAGCATATCAAATTTCATAATAATATCTCATCAAAAAAAGAGTTATAACATTTTTTTTATGCAAAGAACATTTTACTTCGGTTCCACGACTACCACATAATCTGAATACATTTATATTAGACACAAATTCTAGACATTTGTAAATATTTTGGAACTTAAAAGTTGCATAACTTTTTTTCTAATAGAGATATTAAAAAAAATTAAACTGTTTTGGAAGGCTGTTAAACAGATCTATATGAAGAGATAAAGTGTTTGCAGTTATTTCAATATCAGAAAAATGACTGGGGTTGCTTCAAGAAACCCACCATCACACAGTCGGGCATATCCAAATGGCATCCATAAGAAAAAGGACAGTTAATGCAAACGAAACTATGACGGGATGGGCTGACAGTTTCTTTTTCATTTTAATTCTGGACTTTCTTTCTAATGGACCAATGAAATTATTTTATGTGAACGAGGGTCATTTCCATCCCTGAAGAGTAAACATCACAACAGTGGAAGATAATTACTGATATTAAAAAAGAATTGTGTGAAATCAATACAATTAAATATTTTTTCTGTCAGTTATGTTATATAGTTACAACGATTGATCTTTGCATGTTTTGTTGACGATAGTAGCTACAAGTTAAGGACACACCAATCCTAATGCAAAAGATTACTCTCCACAATAGTAAATATTTTGTGATACTTTAAATAAGGAATGATATCAGGCATGCTCAGTGCAAAAACTCTAAATTGGTACATTTCAGATAAAAGCTAAGTACAAAAAACTCAACTTATTACCATTATTTTCCTTTGATGTTTCAGATGTGACCACATTATCTGAAAGTTGCTCTTGGTCACTCTCATTAGAATGGTCATCTTCATCTTTTAATCCACCCGAGGTCACATTATTTTTGCTATCTCCTCTACTGAGAACTTTGTTCACTTCTTGTGATGAGTCTTCATCATCCCCCATGACAGTCTACAAATAGTAAACATTTTACTTATTAAGATAAACCTATCATGTAACCCTTTTTGTGGCACTCAATAGTCTTGCAGTGCTGGTGTACTGTAAAATCTACAATCAATCCATTAACTTAGTAACAGTGTTGAGGAATGTGTTGTCCTCAGTGATAGTTGACTGCTAGACCGTGTCCTGTTTAAATGACACCTTGTTAAACTCAACTTCTTCACAATGACTGTCCCTAAATGTATGCTTTTGTCCATCACACAATGGTTATTTTCAACCAGAATCTGCATTGTCTATAAGACTCCTTCAATAATTGGAGACTCTAAAAGTAAATATCTGAATTCATCAAAGCATCCTTTGTTCATTCCCCACTCCACATGCCCTCTGTCAAAATCCAGGGGAACTCAACATACACATACTGCATAGCACTTGGAGTCTGGTGCTAAATTTTGACCCTCAAAGGGAGCTGCAGTAACTCGGTATACAGAGTCAGATTCTAATTAAAAGGCCACATGTTCAATACCTGGCTAAGTCAGCACATTTGGCTGCTTTGGTGTGTACTTGGGAATGCCAGTAAACTTCCATTTCCTCAGTATTATGTAGCCAATGAAATGTTACAAGAATCGTTAAAACCTATAAAAATCAAAAACTCTTTTCTGAAATGGACATATTGGGTTCTACCAATGAGTTTGAACTAAAAGTTTTGCTTTTCAAAATTAGTCTGAACAGCAATCATGATGGAGCTTTTTTGAGTTAAACACTGGTATTTCTCAACCAAACATTTGCTTCCACAAATTATAATTACTCAGTTTACATTAATGCGCAAGGACCAAAGCAAAGAAAACATCAGGGATGCATTAAGTAAAAGCAGTCTTTATGAACTGACATGGTGAATTTGCGCCTTATTCTAGTATCTCTTTAATGAAACAAAGCCCACTATACCAAATACATCAAATCATACATTCCCAATATTCTACCACAAATTCTGTTACCCACAAATTCTGATCTTGTTATCTACATGCAATATGTAACAGATTATTTCTGAACCTAACTTACTTACAAATAAAACTCTCCAGAAAGTCAACAAGAACCAAGAACCATAACTGTGTTATGTGCCTAAAAATTGATCTAAGCACAAAACTTAACAAGGCTTAGGAAGATGGACATAAGGCTGTAAGGATGGACTGACAAAGGAAACATATGCCCCTACTACTGCTGTGGTTGAGCAAAAGAAATCAGACTAACTAGCCAGTACACAACCAGAAGAACTTAAATGTTGTTTGAAAGTATTTTTACAGTATACTTTATGCACACATGCCAGGAGATGTATAGACATGGTTCAAACTATTCCAAGGTCCATCTTCACCCAAATGGAATTTGTTTCAGGTCTAATATATCCGAGAATTGAGTGTGTGTGATTCGATTTTTAATGTAGCTTTAACAATTTTTCAGTCATATCGCTATGATGTCTGCAGTGTGATAGTTTATAGTGATGTCTAGCACTGGGCCATCATGCTGCAGTCATGTAGCATGATGTCCCACCCAGTCACATTATCCTGACACCAGGCCGACCAGTCCTAACACTAACTCTTAATGCTGAGCGCCAAGCAAGGCAGCTGTTAGTACCATTTTTGTAAGTTTTGGTACAATTAGGCCGGGGATCAAACCCACGACCTCCCGCATCCAAGGTGGATGCTCTAACCACTAGGCCACTGGAGCGGTACTCCAAAAATTGAGATGTTACCATTTATATAATTATTTGGGAAGAAAGGACAAGGTACTCTGTGTACTTTACAAATTTAAAAGAATGTGCATTGAAGGTTAACATAGAGCAGACTATTTAGCAAATTATCATCTGCAAATAAAGTGCAAAGACTAAATTTTACTTTTGGCAATTGTGACCTTAATCTTCAAGTTATTGACCCCAAATTAAAAGGGTTCTACGTGGGTTAATGGGAACAAATATATTAAATGCTGTCAAAATTCTATTATCTTGAACTTAAGTTCTCATCTGGAAATGAAATGCACTGGCAAGACATTTTCTTAGGTACAGTGACCCTGACCTTGTAGGCACTAACTGCCAAATCAGTAAATTAAAAAGGCATTCCCTTGGGCTAAAGGGAATATGTGTACCAAGTTGTACTGAAATATGTTCACTTGAACTTAAAGTATGATCTTTTCTGTCCATATACCATACAGACAAAGACAAAGGAAAGAAAGTCTTTCTGCCCCTTGATCGCAGCTAGGTGGTGCTAGCGTTGAGCTGAGTCATACATCAGATGCTTGCAGTCGCTGGGAGGAGGGATGGGTTTGATCATAATATGATTAGGTAAGTATTATTCTTGGAGAAGCCTGTTGTATTTTAAAATTTTACTGAGGTGGAAACTGTTTGCTATTACTGGGCAATAAACAGATGGATCAGTCAGTATTATCCCCATATGGTTCAACAAACCATGGCACTATCAGCCAGGATATGCATGCCACACTGATCTTTGGTCACTGGACAATTGGTACAGCAGGCTGGTTTGATTTGATGGTCAGAAGCCAGAATGGCATAATATGGAACAAAGAATGTTCAAACAGATCATCAAGATCCAATAAAAAAAACCCATGTGCATTGACATTTACAGGTGTGAAGACCCTGCTTCAACATACAGAGGGGACTTGTACCCTCTTCACTGCATAGATATGGTGGTACACTCCCCCATAGGCACTAAATTATCCATGGAGGTTTAGGGTAAATGTAAGGGGGGGGGGGGAACAAATGTCTAGAATTAAATATCTTCATCATTACTTCCCAATCTAGTTGACACATCAGCAGTTCTAACAGCATCAGGGAAGAATTATACAACCCTTGTTCCACATTTTCATCCGATGTAATTGTCATATCTGGTATCATATGTCTATTTTTATGGGGGTGGATGGGAACCATCATGAAAATCCCCACTATGCAAGCAATAAATGGAAACCGAAAGACTTTGTACTGCTCTGTATAAGACTCCACTCGGTTCTCCAGGCTATTGATACTTTTCAACAACATGGTGAACCTGATATTTTGTGACCATAATGATAATGTGCAAACACTGCATGCTGTGTACAAACAACACTTTGTGTAAGAGAGACCAGTCTCATTTGTATCCTCATTAGCTTTGAAATTTTTGCACTTACTGCATTTCATCATCAATATTTAGTTGAAATGACAATAACAAAAAAAAAACACAACAGAAATTAACATCTAAGAAACATGTACTAATTATTGTTGGAGTACAAAGTCAGAAACAACCAAGTCAACAAGTGAGAAAAACTAATCTGAGTAAACACCCCACTACACAGCAAGTTACCAACTTTCTGGATAGATGGGTTGAAATCACAAAGTTATTCCCAGGATTTTGGGAGGTCTTCTTGTAAATAGTTGATAGAGCTGAACAAAAGCTTAAAACTGGCACCATCAAGCAGCAGTCAAGGGGAGTTAATGGGTAAGAGTTCCTTCTCTTAGTCTATATGGTATATAGACAGAAAAGATTTCCCTGTCGTCATTTTAAAATGGCTGGAACTGGGAGGTAGTGGTGTTTATTTTGTTAACATTAATATGATCTGAGAATATACTCAGAAGAAAAATAAGCAAATAAAAAAACTCAACATTTTCTTGACTGTCACCTTTACCCCAAGGTAAAATGAGTGACCAGGTGTGTCAGCGAAATACTTGTCATATCTTCTTAATCCATCACAATAATAAGAATCTATCACTGGCTTTTGGAACTATAAGCAAACAAAAGAACTTTAACCAAAAGCTTAATATTTTTCTTTTACTTTGATTCTAAGGTCATGGTCTTAGCATATGATTCATGCCAAGTACAATGAAAATCTATCAAAGGGTTCAGAAATGTACAGAAAAGTTAACCCAAAAAACATAACCAACTTTTTATATAACGAACAAACCTTTAAAATATCAGCAAAATACTCTGCCTGGCTTGCAAGTTTTGACAGCTTGGCATTCTCCTCTTTCAATTCATCTATTTCTTTAATAAGCTAAAACAGAAAGAAAATTAAATGTTACAGTGCATACATATTACCAGTCAACAAGAATCCTCGGCAATATGTATCAAAGCAAATAAACAAAAAAATCAACAACATTATGATGAATGGCACATTATATGCTCACCTTGTTTGATAGTTCCAATTGTAGTCACTAGAAGGGCATAGCTGACTAAACACAGCTGACCAACAATGACAATGACTTTGGTCAAGGTACGAGGTCTTGAGCTAAACTTGCTGTGCAGAATCTACTGCTTTCTTATTAAACTTAGCATGACCCTGACAATTAGACCCAATTAGTAACTGGAATAAAACAATATCCCAGTATTATATTTTAATCATCCTTATTTTCCTTGGACTTGATGAGGTACAAAATGTGCTAAATCGAGGGTCTTTTACCATAAATTCCTTCAACTATTTCCCACAAGTCTTGGGATTTATTTACATTGATTGGTGTTCCAATTTATCGTTTTTGTTATTTTTATGCAACTGCTAGTTAAGGAAGATTTTCGTAATTGTACTATCCCTCTCATTAGTGCCAGTGATAGAGTAGTTTATTACCATCAACAGTTTTTTTTCCAGACCATTGTTTTTGTAACTTTTAGAATACACTTCTTGAGATATTCAACCCACCAGCTTGGTGTGTGCAAAGCCCAGTCACATGGACTGGCGTCCTTTCTCCACCTAGTTGTCAGACCTGGTTGGTTATCTATTTAGGGACAGTTCCCAGTGCAAGAAAGCCATCAGCATGCTGATCTAGGATAGATCATTCTTTCTGTCTTCCACCCTTGAATAAATGTCCAAAACCTTCTGGGTCTCTGGACAGTAGGATCTTTAGCTTGATTTAAGAGTGATTCTGATAGGGATATTGATGGTGACCCGGACATATCCCCATCAAGTCACTTGCTGCTGTGCAACTTAAGGCTTGAACCTTGGTTACCACAGTGTCATGCATATCTCCTTGTGGTGACTGCCTCCAACTTTAAGAGGAAGTCGCACCCTCTGTTGCCAAATGACATACCATCAGGTGCCAATCTGAGGCCTAGTTGGATAAAATGAATGAAGCAATGGTGTTGTCAACATTTTTCTGGGGCTCCTACTTTGTTTCATCAGGCCAAATCAGAATCCCTGAGGCAAGAGGTATGCACCCTTCTAAACAAGGGGACAGGAGAGGGTAATAAACACTCTAATTCTGAGTTTCAAATTCCTGGATCCTCCTGGATTCAAAGAACATGGGGAAATGTTTGCCCTATCATTGATCTTTCATAATATAACAAGTTTATTTTGGAAGCGCACTCCAACTTTAAAACAAAAAACGTGAAGCCAAGGTTAAATATAAAAAAGATACAAGCAAAAAAGCAACAAAAAACACAACAAACTTGAATCATCATCTTCCAAGACTTTTTTGGGGACCTGATCAAATGGAACTTTACCATCTGACTTTACTGGAAATACCCATTGCTAACAAGTTACATATTTCTGAGGTAGCAAGTCAGCTTGTCAAACAAAAAATTCACATTTTTAAAAGCAGTGAAAGGGAATTGAATATTGTTGTTGGGTGAAATTCTACTGTATAATTACCTGAAGAAAACAAAATCAATTTGTATCAAATTAGTTTGCGAGGAACCCAGTTAATCATGGGGAGAAAATACTAACACCAAAGTAGAAGCAAATTTGGAATTGAAAATGTCAACAACCTGGTAGCTCTGCTGCAATTCAGCAGCTCAGATAAAGCACCTTTTTTAGATATAAAACTGATAGCTTCATAATAAACATAAAAAATTCTGAATTGCTGTTAACAACCTGTATACGGTAGCCCAGACCCAGCATTCGGGTTGTCCCTAGGCTATCTGTATATCATAGCCCAGACCCAGCATTCTGGTTGTCCCTAGGCTATCTGTATATCATAACCCAGACCCAGCATTCTGGTTGTCCCTGGACTATCTGTATATCATAGCCCAGACCCAGCATTCTGGTTGTCCCTGGGCTATCTGTATATCATAACCCAGACCCAGCATTCTGGTTGTCCCAGGGATATCTGTATATCATAGCCCAGACCCAGCATTCTGGTTGTCCCTAGGCTATCTGTATATCATAACCCAGACCCAGCATTCTGGTTGTCCCTGGACTATCTGTATATCATAGCCCAGACCCAGCATTCTGGTTGTCCCTGGGCTATCTGTATATCATAACCCAGACCCAGCATTCTGGTTGTCCCTAGGATATCTGTATATCATAGCCCAGACCCAGCATTCTGGTTGTCCCTAGGCTATCTTTATATGGTAGCCCAGACCCAGCATTCTGGTTGTCCCTTGGCCATCTTTATATGGTTGCCCAGACTCATCATTCTGGTTGTCCCTAGGCTATCTTTATATGGCAGCCCAGACCCAGCATTCTAGTTGTCCCTAGGCTATCTGTATATCATAGCCCAGACCCAGCATTCTGGTTGTCCCTGAGCTAATTGTAAATGGTATTCATGGTAAATCAATCTGTAAGTCCCTGGGTTCATGGCATAAAATTTGCTCAACCCTGTTTAGATAATGAGAATCTACTTTACTGAAAGAACTGTAATATTATGAACTCACTTTTTTTATTGGTACCAATTTTCATGAATTTTATATCTGCTACAAACCTGTAATTCAAAGACCCAACAAAAACTGTAAGTGGAATAAAAACAACATCTTTCCAATCAACAAATTTAAATACCAATAATTCCAATTTTTATGAACTGACTGCATTTTCTACATTTTGAATGAATGTAAACGGTCATGTGTTACTGTATTTAAGGTTTTTTTTACACATCAACAAATTCTGCGGATTACTCTTGTTCCCTGTTTCCAGATCATTTGATGTGAAGTTTTATCTATATCAATGCCTTACACACTCATAATAACAAGATCCCACCCACCCACTCCTGTGATTTCCATTAAAAAATGACAAGCCACAGATTAAAACAGACCATTAGAAGTGAAAACAATGTAATTGCAAAAACCTTCCTGCGCTCCAACACTTACCCCTTTGCCGAAGAAGGCATATGGCAGGCTTTAGAAGTCAATCTTCGGAAAAAATATTGATTTCATCTCGTTAACATGTTACATAAGTGGTTATTAAATGCCAGGGTCATATGTCAACCAAGGGATATCACTAAAAATGGATCCGATTTTTGTTTGAAAGATCGAAATGTGCAGAAAATAACAACGGCATTGCTACAACAACACGTGCCATACGCTGCGGCGGTTCGAGTCTCGGATTCAGCCAACGTGGGTATGTGAGAAAGCTTGCCAGTAGCTTCTCATGGGTCGGTGGTTCTTTCCGGGGTTTCCCCGGGTTCTTCCTCCACCATTAATACTGGCCGCCATGTATAGCTATCATGTGCTGAAAAATGGCATTAAACCCCACAACAACAACGTGCCATACGCAAACATAGTTTTAAAAAAAATAGGCAATATTATTGGTTTAACCATTACAACCATTTTTTATACAATAAAAATAATGATCATAACAATGTATCACTGGCATGACCTACTATGACATTCTACCCCATATCACTGTATAAAGAATCAATCAGTATTTGGCTAGTGAAGATAGAGCTATGTATTCTATCTCAGTTAACAGGCTAATGAAAGAAAAACTTCCATGTACATAAAAGTGACTCTTTTTTGTTCATTAAATCTGCCGATCTGATGTTAGGATGGAAGTAAATTAGAATTATAACGATTAAATGATCATGGTTGGGTATTTATCAATGTGTAAATTTTACCTAATCACTCAAAAGGTTTACATAAAGTCCTTTTATTTACTTTGTGAGTGATTAGGTAAAATTTACACACTGAAAAATACTCAACCATGATCATTTAATCATTTAATGAAAAAGACATTTTTCATGAAACCATGAAATTTGTGACCTGCAAAAAATGAATTACAATTCACAAAGTTAACGTCCATCAGCTGTTTTTAAGAATATAACAAGGTAAACATTTTATGAAAATAATCTTTGAAGAGTTGGTTAAAATTTGAACCTCTTCATTCTCTTTAAGTGAGGCATTCAGTGCTTCCCTTCTTTCTTCTGCCAGTTGTTGCCAATAACTGTCTGGGATTGGTTCTGAAGAAAAAAGAAAAGAAAAAGTGGTTTAAATTTTGTAACTGATTATGATGAATGAGATCACCCACTTTTGAAACCACTCTATTTACCTGTAGCAAGTTCATACCACCCGATATGCATTAAGTAGACTGAGTTAACTGAATTCATGGTATAATTACAAGTTGCCATATACAGAATTAACATATGTTTGAATACAAATACAGTTAATTAATTTGGCCAAGCCTTTTCATGACATAGCCATAAAAACAATAACAACTTTGACTGCACAGGATTGGAAACTCACATGCTTTTTATTTCATGTTACCATATTGAAATAGGATTAATTTAGACCTTCTACTGCACATACCCCCACCCCACCCTAGAATTAGAGCTGAGTGAGTGTATGATTTGGATTTTAACATAGCTTTAACAATTTTCAGTTATATCGCTACAATATGTGCAGTGTGGCTGTTTATAATAATGTCCAGCAGTGGGGCATCATGCTGCAGACATTTAGCATGATGTCCCACCCAGTCACATTATTCTGACACCATGCCTACCAGTCCTAACACTAGCCTCTTTTTGCCGAGTGCTAAGTGAGGCAGCTGCTAGTACCATTTTTATAAGTCTTTCATTGCAACCTCATACATCTCATGTCCTTTTCAGATTTGTAAAGCAGTGATTGTCTTTTCTGATCTGATATGCTTTTAAATTTAAAAAGATCCCTCTGCTCAATCATTTTTCAGGCATATAACATCTACGAGTATTTGTTTTACTCAGATGTCATGGTTTTGCTAGTGACTAAGGTCACCAATGATTTAATGACTGAAGTTGCTGCAGCAATAAGCTTTTGCAGTTGTTTTGCTCGCGCTACAGTTTTGCTTCACATTCATATGACAGTGCTAGTCAAATACATTCAATTGTAAATGTGAGGGGAACAAATACAACATCACTGACCTGCAGCATTGCCAGAAAATCCATCATATGCACCTGAAGCAATTTTACAAATCTGTATATCCTCTGGATTCTTTTTAAGTTTCTAATTGTTCAAAGTCATCATAGATTTGTTCAACGTTCAGGTCTGGACATAAACGATAATTTGTCTGCAAGTGTTCAATCACATCAATAACTGCTTCAATATTTTCTTGATTCATCCTTCCAATAAAAAAGTTTAATTGAAAATTCAGGTTTGTTGTTCACAATCATCAATGAGGTATCCATTATCACAGACTGAATCACTGTTGTCAAAGAGGTATCCATTATCAGCAGGTTCATCATTGTCGTTATCTGATGAAATATCACTGTCGTACTCATTATCAAACTCATACAAAGTTGTGGATCATGTCTAAAAATGGGGATGGATAATCATCCACATCGATGTACTTTGCCATTTGTTTGTAAATATCGGTTTTGCCACTGATGATTAACCACTGCCATGTCAATGAAGAGCGCGTAACACCACAGGTCAATGCAGCTCTGTGTTTGGTTGATAAGCCTGATAACAGCCTGACAAAATTCATGTAAATTATTCCACTGTGTGTGATACAACACTGTTAATACATTGTGGCACTACCATTTGAAGTTGAATTGCCATCGTTGTAAAAGATCTCCATGAATTTGTTTTAAAAACCATATCAGCAATTACCTGATATGTCCATTTCAGTATTTTCCATCATGTGAATCTCTGTTAGGCATTACCTACATTATATGAAATTTCGAATTTGTATTAATGTAGTGATATAAATTAAAGATACAGCATAAAATAATGATTGGAAAAAATAAATGTGTGTCGCAACATAATCGATGTGATCAATGCTGTGTCAATGAATATTGTTGGTTACATGCAGATTGTGTTCACTGATGTGGTGGAACTGTTTCATGTTTGGGGTGTGGAGTGTGTGTGTGATTTTGACTTTTAATGTAGCTTTATCAATTTTTCAGTTATATCGCTATGATGTCTGCAGTGTGACAGTTTATAGTGATGTCTAGCACTGGGGCATCATGCCGCATACATGTAGCATGATGACCCACCCAGTCACATTATCCTGACACCAGACCGACCAGTCCTAACACTAACATGGAAAGTATGGAAGAAAAAAGCATATAAAACAAGAAGTGAGGAAGAAGGAGCGACTGGAAGTGGTCTTGTTACTTGAGAAAGTGGTGTTATTACTCCATGTCCCAATAATGTCCTTGCCAATGTTGAATGATTAGAAATTTTGATTGGCAGAAAAAGAGCCAGTAATAATCAGAAATCATCAATGAAGAAGTCGATATTTGTCAGAGATTATCTACAGATGGTATCATAGACATTAATGTGTATCTGTCCCTCATTAATGAAATCGTTGATGATAATCGCAGCAATTAGATACAATGACTAAAATAAGATGATCATAAATAATGCTCAGTGTGGACTGATTATGGTCAGGGTGATAAATTTGTGACATACAAAGAGATCTACAGTGATGGACTCGGTGATGTTGTTCAGGGTCTATTTAGAAGGATAGCCCCAAAAGCAATATCTATTGCAAATAACTGGGAATGACCTTTCTTATGGCCGATGGGCACCCCACGAGGCTCTTTTTAGCTGACATTCTATCTGAATATTCTTGTGTGGGGTACCCTTCAGTAAGATTGAGAACTCACATCATGCTACTGTTTATTTTTGGAGGCTCCACAAATTCTTGCATAGACACCCCCTGAGCGAATCCCTAAACAAAACGAAATTTTAGAGATTCAGAGGGTTTCAACTTTATGCACACACCTCCCAATATCAAACCCTGGGGTGACTGCAAAACACTAATTTTGTTAAATGTGTATCATTCGCAATTCTGATACTTGATTGGAATCGCATGTCATGACATTCACAGTTGTAGGCGCTGTTTTCTGTATCTTTGTAGGAGGTGGGGTTAGCATCGTGTTGTCCCCCATAAAGCTGATCAAAGATTCCAAATTTGATCAAAGTGTTGTCTTTTGTTCATCAACACTTCCAGAATATGGCATAACATAAAAGCCAATGCTTCATCATGTGGGCATTTTGCATCAATAACTTGGTAAAATAAAGTGTCTGATGTACAAGCTATAGAGGTAATCTGGTTCCTGACAAACTCCAGATTTTAAAACATTGATCCAGACCAAACCTGGATAAGCCAATATCTAGATTTGACTAAAACAACTGCATTTCTGTATTTGTTGATATTGTTTTCTGAGTGGTAATGTAAGGATCATTTCAGTAAGCAGTATGGTAAAATTGCAATGGTCAGGAAGACTAATACAAATATGTCAAGCTGAACAAAAAGTTTGACCTCATCTTCAGTAGGTTTGTGTGATCAGCGACAAAGGATGTATCTCTAATAAGCTTCAGGAATATGTTCCAAAAATGGTTATTGCTGTTTAGTTTGGGTTTATACCATTTTCAGTGCAAGATAGGCTATACAAGATAGCCAGTATAAATAGTGCATGAAGAATTTGGAGGAAACCCTGGTAAGAACCACCGACCCAAAGGAAACTACTGGCAACTTTATCACACTGCACACTGGCCAATCCTGAGACTCAAAAACACTTGGATTGGTAAAGGCAAGTGCTTGAGATCACTTTGCTACCCAGGGCCCACTTACATAATTGGGCCATGTACATTGATTTTTATGATTGAGCACTGATGGAGTTACAAGTCTGACCCCATGGGCTAGACAAACCAGCAGGCAACCATAGCTTAACACTGACCACCAACTCTAATAACCTCAGCATCAAACTCTCCATCCCCCATGTCCACACCATCATACTCGTATGAATAACCACCCACCCCAACAGGCTAGACCAAAAATAAGCAGACAACCATAACTCACCATTGACCATCAACTCTAAGGCTTCAGCATCTACCTCCCCATCCCCTGTCCCAACACCACTGTCGTTGTGTTCAAAATCTTTCTGCAGACTCAGCAATTTGGCTTTATACAACTCATCATCAGTCTGAGTCTCTTTGTCTTTCGCAATGTTATCTTTATCTTCATAAATGTGATATGTCTTTTCCCTTCCAGATATTTTCTGTTTTACAGATTTGGGCTGAAAACATATATGTATATAATGACATAAAAGATATTCAAAACTTCATCTGCTTGGTTAACTCTATGATTTCTGAATAATTCTACAAACTGCACCTAGTTCTTGAATAATGTGTATTTCGGTTCATTGATGTACATGTATTAGATACAAAAGGAGATAATGTATGTTTCTACTACTTCAAGAGTTGTACAATATACATCTGCTAATTCAATACTAGAGCTGTGAATGGCTACTTGCCTGTTGATAATAACCTGGGTAATAAGATGAGTGCAACTTACAAAGCCCAAGCTGAGTATCAAGATAAGCATCTGCATATGACAGTAAGGCCAAGGAAACAGTCAGACAATATAGATGATGACTAGAAGATGAAAATTTATTATATGATGATGGAGGATTTCAGAACTTGATCGGACAATGAGTATGAATCATTCTGCGAGGCATACTTTTTAAAAGATGACATTAGGCAGTGACATTTATAAGATACTGTAAATTTAAAAAACGGGGACTTAGCTTACATTGTTTATTTTGTAAGACAGGTGGAATTACCATATTATGGGATATTGTGAATCAGATCATTCTGAACTATTTTTATTTCGTTATGTGACCTATAATTGAATTAATAGTTTATCATATAAATGGACTGAAAATGTAAAGGATTGTGGATTTTAGTGCATTTAATTACAACAAAGTATAAGTTGCTATTTTATTTGTGGCATTACACTCAATAAAACAAGTAGATTTTACAGTTATGTTGTTAATTTTCCCCATCTTCCGATCTACCTCTCCAGATGGCCATATTTATTTTTCCAAAATGCAGCTTTGACTCACAGACAAAAAGTCAGTCCTTCAGATGGATTTGACTTGCAAAATACACCCCAATGTATACACTAAATTCGACCAATGAAAAAATACACTTCTGCATGCCTTTCGTGCCAGTGTCAACTTACAACAAAGCAGTTCAGGTCTGAACACATTTTATAGTTTCCTGTTGAATGGCAAGAAAGTGCTCCAAGAAGCATGAACACTTTAATGCTTTGCAAAAATTAAATGTTATGGCATTTTGCTTATGAAGAGTTGTGCTTTGTTTAAATTATAGTCCCAAAAGATTTTTTTCTTTTAAATTCAGATAATTATTTTTAATATATAGCCTAAAGGATACCATAAGTTCAATTTTCTACAAAGTAACATTTTTTTCTCAAGCTATTTAGGAACCAGGTATATAAATTTTTTTATCAAGGCCACCACCCCACCATTTAAACAGTTGGTCCTTAAAACAATGGGATATATATTTGTTTTACCATTAGCTGACATTCTGTAATTGATCTAATACTTACAATTTTCAGTGAGTTTTATGTCTGAAATATGCTGATATGAAAATCCATTGTGTTACTTTGTCTCGCATTATATCTTTATTTGAAACATTTAGAACTTTGCTAAATATTTCTGCTTATGTGTCCATGAGAAAGAGATTGGACACAACTGACCTTTCTAAAATTTTCTCTAAGTGCCACCCACTCATTTACATAATAACATCTTTTCTAATGAATAAAAATTACCAAAATTATACTAACTAACCTCTTCAAAAGAAAATCTGCGCTGATATGGAGATACAGTTATTCCTGCTAAAAGTTGCTATATACTATTACTTCCTATATTTGGATCCTCTTACATTATGCAGCATTACATAATTAAAGCTAATAGCCACCCCCCCCCCCCCCGCCCGACCCAAGATTCAAAGCTAAATAAATGTGAATTTCTCAAGGGATGCACCGTTTCTCTCTGAAGCATCCCCATGAAGCACCATATTTTCCATCAGGACACTAACCTCTTTTTCATATTCTGGTCAGCCGTGACCTGATTACAGAATAGCTAATGGCTAGACTTAACATAAAATGGCAAGCTGTCAGTATGACTAATTAACAAAATTTTAATCTTTATCTTTGCAATTAACTTGTGAAAAGAACTGCCCCACTGACATGCTTAAAGAAACCATATTCTATTAAAAGTATATGTAAACCCTTGCAATAGATTGGCAAATAAATGATGCCTGATTCTGTTGCAATGGTGTTTAAAATAAAACTGGTGACAATAAGAACACAGATGCCAACAGTTCAGAATAATAAAATTTGAACATAGCAGAAGTACAGGTGCAACAGCATAATAAGCAGCGGTGGGGATGGGGGGGGGGGGGGGAATGTTGCAATCTGTTGTATTTGTTTATATTTGGCAATATAAAAGTCCTTGATGCAAATGCATGTTTAAGATATTTTATTTTTACTGACCCTAATACACTTTTGTTTAGCAACTGAACTGTATAAAAAATACCAAAATGCAAGGAAATCATTATTATAACATAAAACATGTCCATGAAGAATAAAATAATCTATTGTCCACTAGAATGCCAAAGAAACACACACTCAGAGAAATACCATCATCTCCTTCTGTTTCATAGTTATGCATTTAGTGCAGCAGGAAGATGCTCGGCCACACAACACACATCCTCTTTTGCCAATAAGTTATTAATTAGTTTTATTGTGTCTCTAAATCTGTTTGTCCAGTGCAAGTTATCTTTGCATTGGTCCTACACAATGTACAAAGTACAAATTTATCACCTGGTCTACATTGTATGATGCCGGGAAAATCTGGTACTTGGCAAGAAAATGTTTGTTTGTGCTTTCTCTCTTTTTGTTCTGGCTGCAAATCCAACCCAAGAGATGGCTACTTTACTCAGTGTGAACAACTGAACAAAACAATACAGACTTAAATTTGACCAATGAAAAGGCCAAAATTAAATAAAATTTGCCCGATACATGATATCATCATCTAAAGCTTGTGCGAATTCATCTAGATAATAGTTCTAATCTGCAGTCTCAAACTACATGTATTTAGGTACTGTGTATGTACACACCAAGATCTATTCATTCTTTCTACTTAGTACATGTTATATCCTAAGTTTATTTCTTTAGGTCAACTCTTAAGGCATTCAGTATTCATAGCTGCCAGCTCTCTAGGCTTGCAATTAGTGAAAAGAGGGAAAAGAATTAGTGAATTTGTTAATCGATCTTCAAGTCCAGGAATATTTGTTGGAACAAATGTTTAGCATGGTCTCCAGCTGATAAAGATTGACTGTATTCAACAAGAAAACTCAAAAACTATGCTTCAGCGTTGGTAGCTTGTAGGTCTTTTGTCGAGAGCTGAAATCTGCTGCGAGTTCTTAATTTTCCCAAACCTCTATTTGCTTTTTGCTACCAATGTGCTTCCTCACATCCTCTCTGCCACCATGCCCACTGCTAAAATTTGTGGCACACTGTGTGCAAAAAGCATGATGTATCTCGGTGTTTGATGCTTAATGCAAGGCAAATTTTGGGTATATTCCAAACAAAACTTCACTTTTTGTGCAATGCTTTTATTTGTCCTTGTTGGTGAAGATATTTTCAAGATGTGGTGCTGAATGGTAATTCAAATCAGTTTTTGCAGTGCATTCGCGGAGCAAAATTCTGGTTAGGCCCCAGATTTTCTCAAAAGCATTTGTAAAACAACTCTTTTACATATAAATTAAAATATGCTAAAATGCTTGCTACAGGGTTAACTGTACCAATCAACTACAGCTCCAGTAATATCATGACCAGCCGTACCAAACCGTATCGGCAACTGCTGATACCACGACTAGCGCTTAACAGGAAATAGGTTATTTTATTAAATATTTAAAATATTTGAGAACTGGGGGAATTTGTGATTTTTTTTTGCATGCGGCGTGAATCATTAAAAAAGTAGTGAAATTCACGCCAAAATTGCGAGGGTTGGCAGCTACGAGTACTGTCCGACAATTAACATATTTCTTTCAAAATTGGTTTTTATTTTTTTTGCACAAATATGGCTTGGTATATTTTTTTTCATTCCTTTTTTGTTTAATTTAATAATGGTAATTCACATTTATATATATGGTACAGTGTAATGCCAGGTATTTACTTGTGTAAGTTTCTTTGGTGGGAATTTCAATGTTATTTTACTCAAAGAGAAGACTACACGGATCATTCTTAGGGCTGAAACTAACTACTGACAATTTTATTGTCGGGTTTAAAAAAAAAAATCTTTATTACTGTTGTAGGGGAAAAAGAAATTATAAATGTAATTGTATAATATTTAAGCTTAACATTCTTTTACCAAAAAATATTTTCCTTGTAGTGTGATAATATAAATACACCACTCCCATGATAACTCGTGCCCTGATAACTTGTGATCCGCTTATAGCGCGGGGTCAGACTTTTAAACCAGAAAATACCCAAAAAATATATTCCTATTTTTTAACTTATGTCCATGAGCGTTTCTCTGGGAACCTAATTAAGTGCCTACCTTGTTTTGATACCAAACTAGTGGAAACATTTGTTGCATTGTTGCCCTAAATAAAAAGTGGGCCTCCTTTTCTATCATCACATTAATTATGTCATTTGAATCTAAAAAAGGAGGTGGAATAAACAAAAAATTTAAAAGACATACAAATCCTACATGCTTAAGAACCAGCGCCTCCCTCATGTCAGGTAACTCATTTCAACTGATCAATCAAACACTGTTATAAATGTTACTGTGTACGCAATCTAATTAAACTACCTTAAATTAACCTACTCAGTCATAACTGTGATTAAAGATAACAAGGCAACCAAGCAAAATGAGTACTTTGTAAAATAAAGTGCTTTGTTTCACAGATACGGACCATTGTGGGGAAAATGAATTTTAGAGAATTCCCGAATTCGCACATAGAGATATTCTCAAGGAGGACAAGAAGTTTCACTGTTACTTGCAATGAAATCACGACATCAATATTTTACTAATTGAACAATTCAAAAATTCAGTTTCGATGCAGACAATTGTTTATGAACTGATGAGTTTTTTTTTTTTGTAAAAAGGAATCTTGTTTGGATGTGTATCAACAGTTAGTCTGGTTCCTAACATCGAAGACTCATTGTTTAGAAAAACTTATTAAACACCACTCCGTGAACCAGACTAATCAACAAAAACAAAAAGACACGACATAATACATGAATGTTTTCAATCTTTCAGATATTGGACATTTTGAAAATAAATGTGATTTATACAGAATAGCAAAGAACTTCATCAGAAATAGCACTTTATTGACAATTCTTCTCAATGCGATTTTAAAACGAGGATTCTGTCAGGAAACAGCTCAGTTCCCCCCAACCTCGTGGTTCAATGGATGTCTTTTGTCTAGCTAATTTTTGGTAGGTCCCTTGGTAACTTGCGCCCTTGCTTATAGTGCAATGTTTTTGGACACTGATGTGCGCGAATTATGGAGGGAGAGGTGTAGCTAGGAATTCAAATCTGCTATCACTAAAATAATTAGCAGATGCTTTTCATTTTCCTTAATATCCTTTTGAAAGTGAGAGACACGTTTATGTGAAGGACTCTCGGATATAGACTGGGGACTCTTGAGTTCCATTAGTAGAGTCTAGGATTCCTCATCCTATAATTCTGTTAATCGCACTCACATTGGTAACAGGTAAGTAGATAAGTCCTAAATAAGGTTAATTGACATCCTGGATAGGTCTTTAACAATGTTTATCCAATGCATCAAATTCAGTCCTGAGCCAGGTGTTTAATGTGTGACTTGTAAATAATAACAACCAAGGCATAATATACAGTTGTCACAATATTACCTGATTTGACTTATCTATGCTTATGGGTTTCTTTCCAACAGGAACATTCTGAATGGGATGCAAAATCTTTCTTTCACCAGTGTATGTATCTCTCTGCAAATAAAAACCAAGAAATGCCATATAGACCTAAAAATGATCATTGGTTGTAATAATGAAGTAAAGAAAGCCCTGCAGTAAAAACCCTGACAATTTTTACAAAGTCATTAGCATGGTATCCTGCTCAACATTATTTTGCCAGTAGGACCAGGCAATAAAAAAAAATCACATTACTCTCTATCTGTGCCATGCAATATCCTAAGCTGTGTTCCTTCATGGTTATGAGATGCAATGTAGACATGTGCATTATCTAGAAAGAAAAAAAACCCCACACATCACAATACAAAGTAAATAAAATGATATGAGACTTCCACATGATGTACACGGTGATGCAAAAGTGTGATGTGATATGCCTCACAATACAGCAAATGTCGGAATGCAAGAATCAGTGTTGAACATTATTTACGTAATCAATTAAATAAAGGATTATGTGAAATATGAAATTGTAACTGTATTCAAATCCTGCAAACAAAAACATTATCAGTAATTTTAAATGATAAAAAATTCTGGAAAAGTAATAGCAAGTTATAATTACCTTAAGAGTACAATTACTATTTGTCATTGTTACAATTAGCAACTTACAATGGCACATTAGAGCAGAGGTAAGAAAAGGACAAAAAACAGAACTCTTTAAAATTTTAAAATTGTAGTAACTGCGAAGTATTAAACACTTGACTTCAAATACCAATATAGTATGTTCTGTAGCTTCAAAGGTATTTTATTTTTAAATTAATTATTACTGAGCATGAAGCGGTTAGCGAAATCATTCTTACAATAAATCAATACTACAGTTACAGATACATATAAATTCTTAATATAATTTAACTTTCCAAAACACAATATATTTTATCATTACATGTAATAATATATAATAAAAAGAATACAAAACTTTTTCAAATGCTTTGACATACAATTAAACTGTTTCTAAAATAAAACAAATCTAATGTCTTAAATCATTCAAATTATTCCACTGCAGGCTTTTAAAAAAATTCTTTAAAATGTAGCTCATAATTTCTCTTACGTATAGGTAAAGGGAGGCAAATGCTGTAAAGTCCTGAACCAAACTATTACCAAAGACTTAGCTGGTTTTACTTATACTGTAATCTTGGGCAGCGAGAAATGTGAGTTTGTTTCCATATAAGGGTATACTGGACTCACCCCTGTGCTTTGGAGTTAAGAAAAATTACAAGACCTTTTCAGCAGATTTATGAAAACATATGAACTTGTATGATAGCACCTTCCATTTTACCATAAACTGCCATAGAGTTTGACAGCGCTAGAATTCATAGTTCATGACATTTGTAACTGATGATGTTATGTCAAGATTTGCCTCAGGTAAAGAAAATGCTTCAAGCTTGTCTAAATCCCCCAAGTATACATATAAAGCATACCAATGACCAAATAAACGTAAAGACATTTTTATACCCATTCAAAATACCTTTATTTTTCAATAATGTTAATGAACTAAAACCACTGATGCAACGTGTTTGTTGTCGATTGTCTAGTGAATAAAAATCAGGTGACTTCTTATCTCCACCAACTTTGCATTTTGTTTTCCCGTATAGAAACCCACTAATAAAATAATTATCAACTACACTGTTGAATTTAATGACATTTTCTTTTTTCCTCCTTTCCTTATTTCCAGTTATGAATCAAGAAAAAAGTATCTAATATATTAAAATCAATAATTAAAAAAAAGATAAATATTTCTATTTTGGGACATTAACAGCTACATAATTTTAGAAAAAAAAATAGTATTAAACATTTCTAATCCAGTCATAAATGCATTGCATGCTGTTTGCATGATTTTCTGAATGGTAGAGAACTGCATCATTGTTTTGACCAAAAAGCTTTAACAAAAACATACGTAGATGTTAAGGAGGAGAAAATATTGATTCATATTAAGATTATTTATTGTTACACTCACCATTGTTGCCATTTCCTGTGATCATACATTTCTTTTCTCATCTCTACGATGGCCACAAATGGCTCTGTGATAAGCGGCTCCAAAATAGATGATGTAAACAAGGAAAGCAAAATGTGGTACTCATAAACTTCTTACGGAACCAATGTGGCAGCCTTGAATAGTTTTAAGTTTTGAATTTTGGTACATGTATAATGATGATTCCAAATATAAATGAACTTTCCATAAAACTTACACTGTTTATGAATTATACTACAATTTGTTCTTAAGGGGTCTGAAACTGATACTACAACTGCAACATATTTTTCTTCAATTATATACATCGTAAATGAACTTACTTCTTCTTTAACCATTAACACTGTTGATGTTTAGCTCCAGTTTAAATCCTCACAATATGAATCAGTGATCATTCTGGGCTTCACCAACGTTGCGAAATGCTTTTTTTTTCTCTATACTGGTGACAAAATATACCATCTGGCAATCTTTTTGGTGATAACAGTTTTGGCTGTTAAAAACTGAATATACACTAATACAGTCTTGGGTTTGGAGTTGAGAAATTCAAAGGCACGATGACAGGATGCTGCAAACTTGAATATAAAATTGCACTGGAATCTATTGTTACACAAATGAGTCTTTGGTTCATATTGACAATCAACCCTAACACAGAATTGTTATATCATAATCTGCTTATGCTGATGTCTAGCCTTGGTACGCTGTGCTGTAATATTACACAAATAGTCATACTACCTGACAAGCTACAATCGACCACCTCTGAAGGTGGCACAGGAATGACTACAATCCACCATATGATGGGAGTTTTCTTCCTTTTTGAAAAATGTACCAGAAAATATAGTTTTGCTGAAATTTTAATGAAAACCGAATACACCACTCCTTCGAAACCCACTTATAACATGGAGTTAGCGTGGCTCCCATCTTTTATACCAGAAAATATCCATAAAATTGATCCCTATTTGTTGAACTTGAAGAAAATTGCGATCAAAATTGGTAACGGAAACTTTGATGTATTGCCTGTTTTATCGTCGAAAATGGTAGATAGGACCTGGAAATTTTAATCAACACTTTCAAATATCAAATTTAAAAATAGGTCATAACATTTTTTTTCCAAACAACATTCCTAGTACACCGCAATTAATGATATTCAAGGAAATCTCATCAATGAAAATGTCACGCCGAGTGGAAGCAGTACTTAAATAAATACAAATTAAATAAATTTTTTTGTCAATTGAAATTTGTGCTTTAGTTCTATATTTTAGTTCCTTTTAAGTGTAATTGTCATAAATGCAACGTGTCCTCTTGTAATTAAACGTAAAATGCGTCAATCTACCGTAACAGCTATGTCTGCGAGGGTTTCTCTGAGAACCTAATTAAGTGCTGACGTTGTTTTGATAAATGACTTCCGAAAGTATTTGTTGTATTTTTGGACTGAATTAAAGGCTGGCCTCCTTTGCATTACCATGTTAATTATGTCTTTTGAATCAAATAAAGGAGGTGGAATAAAAGAAAAGTTAAAAGGCACGAAAATCCAACGAACATAAAATCTAGCGGCCCTGGTCGTTTGTCGGGTGAACTCACCTCATTTGATCAATCAAACACTTATAAATGTTATTGTGTATGTAAGACAAACTAACTTAAACTGACTCTTTCATAACTGTGATCAAAGATAAGGCAGCCAAGCGGAATGAATACTTCATTGTGGGCAAGCGAGTTTCAGAATTCTCAAACTGGCACATAGAGACATCTTCAAGGATGATAAGAAGTTTCATTATTACTTCCAATGAAATCACGACATCAATGTTGTACTAATTGAAAAATACAAAAATTGAGTTTCGATGTAGACGATTGTCTCATGAAAAAAATGTCACGTGTTTTGAAGAAAAAAAAAAAGGAATCTTGTTTGGTGGTGTATCAACAGTTAGTTTAGTTCCCTGCTCTGCGGACTCCCGATTTGGCAGGATAATATTAAACACCGCTAAGGGAACCAGACTCATGAAAACTAAAAGCAGTGATGTAATACACAGATTTTTTCATGTACACGTGATGGCTGTTGAAACCAGTTGGAATGATCTTTCATATGTTGGACATTTTGAAGAAAAAAAACGTTATTTAAACAGAATAACGAACAACTTCATTAGAAAAAGTGCATTATTAAAAATTATTATTGACGTGATTGTAAAATGAGGATTCAGTCAATAAACAGCCCAGTTCCCAAACGCCACCCCTCCTAAGGTTTTCTCGATGTCAAAATGATTTTTTTTCAATTAATGGAGGTCCCTTGGTAACTCATGCCTTGCTTATAGTGCGGTCTATGTTTGTGGACCCCGTTGTGCGCGAGTTATTGAGGGAGAGGTGTACCTCTAAAGTAATGATTATTCTGTATATATACTAAACAAATGAAAAATAAATGCTGTCTCCATTAGTCAGTTCTACAATTATTTGATGCCGCAGCAATAACAAGCAGGCATTTGCTTGGCCCTTCAAAGAGTACCTTTTGCGGTGCCTTCAATAACACACGAACCTTTATCAAAGCAAGCTGAATACCTTTGATGAAAGAAAGTCAGCAACAATCTTAAATAAAAGCACCCTTTCGTTTTTCATAGTGATAGGAACATATTTATTGTGCTGTGAAAGTGTCCTGTTTGTAAAAAAAAATAATCATGCTTACGATTACTACTTATGGGAGTTTAAAACCCCAATTGAAGTTCCAATATTTTCAAACAATAGATAACTGACCATCAAGTTAAATGAAGGTGGGCCATTTCGCAAGAATGTGAAACTATTTAACTATTTAATTTGATCACGTTTTCATTTTCCTATGAATAGCCTCATCCCCTTGGTAGTCTTTGCAACAGGGTGGTTGTTTCTGGCGGACCAAAATCTAGGCTAATTTAAGCACATGTACATGTAGCATATAAACAACTATACAACCACGTGCTTCTAGGATAATAAATATCAGAGTGAATTGTTTCAGGAAATGTGTTTGTTGACAATGAGATACAGATCAAACGTGGACTGCCATTTTTTTAATATATACAGGGGTCAAATCACTAGGCGAAGTGGGCAACTAAGTCACATAAAAAATGTAAAATTTGCCTTCTTCTGTTAGGAAAGCGAAAACAAGTTCGCCCTGTGATATTTTTTGAGGTACATTGACTAACCATACCTTCTGAGACGCCTCCTCACCTTAGCCAGGTTAGTTCTTGTGTTGTAGCGAAAGGTATTCATCAAGCCATCAGTAGCTAGGCCTAGTTTTGATATCAATTATGCTGACATGCACTTGCACATTCACAGGCATGTGTTTTGATAGCTGATTGATCATTAACCATTTCCCAAGTAAGTTAGCAACTACAGGCCCCTATCACTGCCTGAATTACTCATGTTATCCTTGATGATAAAAACAAACTTATGTTTTGAAACTTTAACAATATATGTATTATGTAAATAGCAACATTAAGAATAGACTGTGATCTGGATATTTTAACTGCCTCTTGTACACCATTTCATCAGAAAATAAGTTTGAAAGTATACTAGTAACAGGGAAATAATGGTGAACATTACTATGGCTGGGAAGTACCACTTTATTAGATTGTCTGTTTTTGCAAATCATCAGGCAAATATATTCAGAAAAATATACAATGCAATGAGACTGAGCAAAGCATACAGACATAATTTTGGTGTTCCATAATAAAAGCTGAATAAATGTTAATGGGGGGCCAAAAACGCATTTTACTCATAAAAAAACTGCTCCTGGTGAAACAAAAAACACCATTTTAAAAACTAATAAGCTTACCAAAAATGTTCAACTTTACTTAAATAATTTCACAATATTTAAAGTCACATGAATTTGTTATACTATACTATTGATGCTGAAGTTATTTCATGTGCATGTCAGTGTTCACATTGTAAATAAGTCATAATATTTTGTCAATTTTTGCAGCAAAAATATTTTACATGTATCTTTTCATAACATCTGTAAAGTAAACAGCCAAGTACATCAACTATATACAAATAATCCCATACATTCACTAGTCTTTTTCTCCAATGGACACAACCTGTTGATATGCCAGTCGAGCAATTTTTGCTGCTTTGGCAAAGACTTTTTTTGCTCAATGTGGAATTGTTTCTTTTCCTTCTCAATGAGAACCTTTTTCCTTTCAAGCTGGTACTTGTATTGGCGACATGCAGTGGACATATTCTGACAGAGGGCTACATCTGTTCTCTCGTGCAAGAAATCTTTCTTCTTATAGTAATTAATTGCAGTTTTTCCAGATGCCTTCTGAGGTTCGATTTTTCCTTGTGCAGCTTCTTTTGTAGGTGCTGTTCCAAACTCTTCCAACCACGATTACCGTAATTCAGATCTTTCTTGCAGAGGTCACAAAATGCCAGTCCTCTAGCGTTAAGTTTTCTTATAAACTGACCAACTAAATTTCCGTCAACTTTTCGCTCCAGCCATTCCCATTTCCATACGTTTTTTAAACCTTTATCTAAACTTTTTGTGTCATGCTCTCTCAACAACAAGGGATGAAATGTCTTGCTAGCATACTTCTTCTTTCATTGCCATAAGTTTCCATTACACGAAAATTCATTGGATGAATTTAAATCTTTGACCAATCAGAATACTCTTTATGAGAGTCCTGTGCTAACTAATATATGAAACAAATGATTTACAAGGGTCGTTGTGGAACGGGACTGGAAAGACCACTTTTTATTTAAAAAATGGATCAGAGATAATATAAAAAAACAGACTATATCAAGAAAAATCAAGTCTGAGCATAGGCATTTTGTCATTTAAGATTTAACTTTAAAATGCAAGTATATAGGTCAGAAACAGATGGGACAATGCTATGTTGTGGAATTCGCGAGAAGCGTTGTAAGGTCAAAGTTGTTTTCTGACTTGACTTGTATTTTTGAAAATACAACAAAAAGCTGTGAAGCAGATACTATTTAATCAATAACTAAAATTAATAAAAGTACATAGACAAAAAAATAAGCCATAAATTTGCAATCCTATCAATGGACTGTTGTAATGAAGATATATAAAGTTGAGTGATTACACATTCTGAAAACCCCTACTTCTAAAAGTAGATGCACTCACATCTGTGTTGATCTGGTTGGAAAGAAGGGTTTAGTTCCTATATCGACTAATGTATGCATTTTAGTGTCTTATGTATGAATATGTATTGTTATGTTTAATCCACAACAAAAAAATGAGGACAAACAGTGTGATCGGAAGACACGTGCATTTGCCCTTGTGTACAGAGGTTGTTTCAAATGCATTTAGAATCTTTGAAAGTGCCATTATTGTGAACTCTTAGAAAGCATATATATATATATAATAAATTCCAAAATATAAAAAAATTGATTAATGGTATTTGATTAAGCATTTTTACTAACTTGCAATTACAATAATGTAATCTGGTTACTCAGTTAAAAATTGTTTTTCTTATGGCCAAAATAACTCTACTTGAAAATAAAGTATTGCTTTAATCCAGTGTTAAATGCAAAATAAGTATTGGGAAATAGAGGGCATGTATGTGTGTGTGTGTGTGATTAGGATTATTTAATGTAGCTTTAACAATTTTTCAGTCATATCGCTACGATGTCTGCAGTGGGGCAGTTTACAGTGATATCTAGCACCGGGGCATCATGCTGCAGACATGTAGCATAATGTCCCACCTTGACACATTATCCCGACACCACGCCGACCAGTCCTAACACTAACCTCTTAATGCTGAGCGCCTAGCGAGGCAGCTGTTAGTACCAATTTTGTAAGTCTTTGGTATGACTTGGCCGGGGTTTGAACCTACGACCTTCTGCTTCCAAGGTGGATGCTCTAACCAGTAGGCTACCAGAGCGGTGAAATAGAGGGCATGATTCAAATAAGAGAACACACATTATATATATATATATATATATATATATATATATATTGCATTTTTTGCTTTGTGACCACTTCTTCCTGTTGAGCTCTCATTTCTCCCTGTTGGGTCAAAAAGGAGAAGTCACTTCTCCCTAAAATTCAAGTCTAGCTTGACCCCTGATATATGCATTTTAGTTGCATTTACTACCGAGAATTGAATGATATATGAATTTTCTTACATATGATCGAATACTTGAATTCATGGATTTTTCATATGCACATACATTATTGAACACATTGTGGAGTGTACTACAAAAATGTATTTTGTCAATATACAAGTGTATTTCAGACTAGTCTTTGTTTAATCAAAATCTCCAATTTTTTTCTCTCTGCGTAAATCCTAGTCACTGACTACAGGTTGTCTCGTAAAAATGTCACTTGTATGTGAAATTTCAATTTATTTTCAGCCCCCATTAACTAAACATCCACTTTTGTCGACAATATTACCTTGGTTCTGAGGATGTTGAGATAAATGGATAGAACTGTATTATGAAAATGGTGACATTTAAAAAAAAAATTGGCAATGTAATATTGAGGTTGGTGATGTTTTTGGCTACAACTTTTTTTTAAAGCCAGTGCCATCCCTGTGAATGCAGCGACACATGCTTCTTTTGTGTGTAAAATCTGAATGGCTAAACCAGTGGTCTTCGTTGTATTTGGCTGAATTTGTTTATAGAACAAAAAGGTCACTGACTGTGTTGCATTGTTATACGACTATAAATAACAAAAAAAAATTAAGCTAGAGGTCAAATTGTCTTGGGGTTGAAATGTCCGAGAGCCCCATGTCCTATATGTAAGACCTCGATGCTGATAGTTATATTTTGGGCATCTAGGTCTTACTGCCTAAAAAAACGGCAATATGTAGCGTGCTTTGATGTTGACTAAGACTGTAACGAACGTAAAATTTTCAGGAATATCTCACACAATTGGCAGCCAATAACAACGCTTTTCATCCAAATGAAGTCATACTGTTTTAATCAGACTTCACTTACCCGGGTGTTTTTTTTCTAATAAATTCAAATTCTCACAAAAGAAATGGACTTGTTTTCAAGTTTCTATGGCTTACATTTCAGTTGGCTTGAATGCGATGGAAGCCAGGAATGCCGAAAGCTGGTTAAGTTCAAGCATACTTAAAATTAATATTGAAGAAATTGTTTAGATAGCTTCATTTCGTTCAAGATTCTTATCATCCTTATAACCGATTTTGATATTCCCGGATTCCATTGCATTCCAGCCATTTTAAATGTAGACCATCGGAACTTGAAAACATATCCATTTGCTTCTGGGAATTTGAATTCAGTAGGAAAAAGACACCAGAGTAAGTAAAGTCCGACTAAAACATAGCTTTAATTTGTAGAAAGGCGCCGATATGGGCTGCCAAGTTTGAGATATTCATGAAAATCTGACTTGTCGTTCCGACGCTACACAGAACCGTTGTTTGGGAGGTAAGACCCAGACGCTCAAAAGAAAAATATCAGCGTCTAGGTCTAACAAGTTACATGTAGGACTACGAGAGTTCCAGGGATTTTTATGGCTAGGATAGTCAAATAATGAACTGCAATTGGTACAGGTATTTTCCGACATGGCTAGCTATGCTATAAATCTGACAAAAATGAAAGTGGTGAATGAGACTTACTCAACGTACACTCTTCCAAATTTGAAATTAGAGGGGACATCTAATGTGGTGTTTATACTTTTGTATGATATGTAGGAATGAGATTTGAAATATATAAAAGTTGAATAACCTCTGGTGTACTTGTGAACTGGAAAACATTGCCTTTCTGACCATCCATGGAAATATTTTCTGAACAAAAGTTAAAAATCCTTGAGGACGGCATTATAGAATCTCGCGCTATATTTCCGAATTGGGTATGCCTAAAGTGCGCTAAGTTACGAAAAGTTGCGAAAAGTACGAGAAGTTTAGAACAGTTACAAAACTTACAAAAAAGTTGGGGAAAATACAAACAATTATTATAAGCTAAGACGAGAAAAGTTGCCTTGAGTTGAGTATTTAAGCTTATTTGTTCCTAAATTTCGGTCGCTCAAAGTTACAACAAATTCATTTTCTCGACATTTTTTATTGGATTAAAACAAGTAAGTAACTTCAACGGTTTTCGTTATCTTCATTTGCATCAGTGTAAATACATATTTCGAAACAGCTATAAAAACTTGATTTTGGCATCGAAAAATGAAGATAAAACGGGTGGGAAAAGTGCCTCTAAAATCTTTATTTTGTAGATTTCTTTAAAAACGGCATACATATTTTAAATTTAAATATGAGTATTCATGTAAAATATTGTCTCTCGTTTTTATTTTGTATTCTTGTTTTGGTTTTAAATTTTCCTTTTCCTTCGGATGTTATTATTAATGGTAGTGATGTTTTTAATTTTACTGTTTTTCACGAGTGTCCATGCACCATGCGAATGAATGCAGTTTCCTTCCATAAAGACTAAAAGTCAATATCCTTTCAAACTGTATAATTCTTAAAATGTGTAACATCACTATATACCACCATTCCGCATAAAGATGGCATTTCTTGATAATAATCCTAATAATATCACACAATCTAGTGTAGATATTTGTAAAATAATAAAACTTATCTTGGAAAATAATTATTTTCAATTTAATAATACGAATCACATCCAAATAATGGGTACGGCAATGGGTAGTCCTTGGCTCCTTCATACGCTTCCCTGTTCACGGGTAAATTAGAAAAAGATTTTCTTCAAAACGTAAAGTTTAATCCATTTGTTTGGTTTAGGTTTTTAGATGACATCTCGATGATTTAGAACCATTCATCAGGAGAGCTGAACAAAATTCATTGATCGCATACATCATTTTCACCCGACGATTAAATTTACTTATACTGCATCTAGTAAACAAGTTTCATTTTTAGATGTAAATGTAATAATAAATATTGATAACACTATCTCTGCAAAGATTCATGTCAAGGAAACTAATATCCACCAAACATATTTCCAAAATAGAAATTATCCTACACATATAATTGATTCTGTTCTGAACAAAGCCCGTAATCCTATTCAACACGAGGCTTTAAACACAGCAAAATGTACAATAGAGAAAAATATAATTCCTTTTACAATACAATATAATCCTTCATTATCTAATATAGGTCTTATAGTTAATAAATATTGGAGTCTCCTAAATTTATGAAATAAAAACAGCGTAAAAACACTTTAAAAAATAGACCAATTCATGCTTGTAGAAGACCCAAGAATTTGCAAGATGTTTTTAATTAGAACTAAATAGACAGAAAATTAAAAAAGATAATTTCATAATTTAAATGTAACAGAAATCGATGCTCTCAATGTGCAAATATAAGAGAAAGTACTTCTTTTAGAAGCGCCAGTATAAAGAAGTATTTTCTCTACGTATAACACTAACTGCGTATCAACTGATGTGATCTATTTGATAACCTGTAAAAAATGTAACATGCAATATGTTGGACAAACACATTTAAAAATGTTAATATTTCAAATAAATTTTGATACCAATAATCACTCTATTCGATTTTTCTTTTATGCTAATAGATATTGTGCATGAAGGCATGAACACACTCATAAAAGAAAGTTATTGGATTCATATGATATTTTGTATGATAATGGCCTTAATATCAAGGCACTATATAAAATTGTATAAAATGTTAATCAAATCATTGATATGCTGTATATCCTTTATAAAAATGTAATTGTATGTATGACTGTTTGCCTCTGTTTTATTATTTTACTTTAATTTTAAATGAACTTTTCGTAACTTTTCGCATCTTTTCGTAACTTTGATATCCGACTTGACGAGCGAGATCAACCCAGACCTGGTGAATATCAAATAAATGCTATTGATCAAGCATCTCACGCTCATGATGTAGTTTACAGAATTAAATATCTGCAACAACGACATATTGCAGATGTCAAATTAATTCATGCATTAAATTCTATAAAAAATAAATCTTTCAGAGAATCATTAGCTAAATGGTTGGTAAGATCTGCGATGAAAGGTAAATTATTATTCGGAACCAGTAATTAATTGATCGATTATTGAAATAATGGAATCGATTTATTATAGTTGAAGGGGATATTGGAGGGGTAGAGCAGCGATTAGTAAACTTGCTGTTGCAGCAAATGTTACACGTTCTGCTGCTGAAAAATGGTTAGCACGACAGGCAATATGGCAAATTTAACAACTACCACCTAAAACAATTCAGCATGCACATTTTGATGTCAGCACTCCTAAAAAGTTCATCAAGCAGTTATTTTATTTTTACCACATGATATTATTAAAATTGGAAGACGTCAATCACGTACATATAAATACGCGTTAACTGTCGTTGACACTGCAAGTAGATATAAGGAAGTGGAACCATTATCAACTAAGACAAGAACTGAAGTTTCTTCTGCTTTTGAACGAATTTATCAACGAGGACCATTACTATGGCCACAACTATTGCAAGTTGATCCTGGCAAAGAATATCTTGGTACAGTATCAGCTCTGATGAAAAAACATAACGTCAAATCAGACGAGGACATACTGTAAATCATCGTGATCAGTCAATTGTTGAACGATTTAGTCGAACACTTGCTGAGAGATTATTTGGATATCAATATGCGAAGGAAATTAGTAAGAAAAAATATAAGATTCCGCGAATGGGATGCAAGATTACCAAGTGTGATAGCTGCGTTAAATAATGAACTTACTCAAACAACTGCCATGAAACCCATTAATGCGATTACAAAAAAACATATACCAATACAACGACATGACTTTTCAAAACAACCAGTATTAGGTAATGTTACTGTAAGATATTTACATGAGCCCGGTGAACCTGAAGGCGGTAAAAAAAAGAGCTACTGATCTTATTTGGAGTATTACAATACATAACATTTCTAGCGTGGTAAGATCCACTGGTCGACCTGCAATCTACAAATTAGATTCAATTGCTCCTCAACGTGGATTCGTACGCGAGCAATTACAAATAATTGTTGAAGACACACAATTACCACCCCATTCACTTTTGTAAACTAGCACCGAGATGTCGATTACATTCCAGACAGGTCAGCATTACATTTTCGCGTGTATGACCAAAATTACTATTAATTCTGTCTACGGTAAATTGTCTTGGATTATTATTTGAATACTGCCACAACATTACTGCATAACAGCTCGCACAATGATTATTTTGCCCTTGTTTCAATGTTATTATAAATTAAGCATCGAGATGCAAGTCGCCTTTATTTTTTTGTCACACTGTTCATAACTAAATTGTTTTCTTACTATATCATCATCAATATCATCGCTATTACCAGTGTTATCTGTAAAGTCAATGACAATTCTCCGCAACCGAGATATTCATCTGACTCGAGACACTGCGAGATAAACTAAATTTGACCATTCGATACGACGATCATCGACGATCCAAACATTTGTATCAGATATGGTTAATCCTTGTGATGACTGAATCGTCATTGCGTATCCTAGCGTCCATGGAGATTCTTCCATGGTTAACTTGCTTTCAACAACACTGACAGGAACTAAGACAATATCATTTAATACAAGATTTTATTTTTCTGATGATCCTAGTATATCAACGTCGATATTCAGCCGTCGCGTATCAACCCGTCGATAACACTATCGTACAGGTAGATTTGAAAGCTTTTCTATATGTAACTGACATAATTGTTACTGAAGTGTATTACGAACTATCTTTCTACTTGCAACTATCAAATCATCTGGTCTCCATAAATTCCAAAAATTATTTATAGGAGTTTCTAAAATTATTTCACGCATTATTTCACACTGAATTTTATTCGGTTGTTGTCTGATTAATTTCTTAAACTCTCTTAAATCTGGATCAAGTGTTCTATGATCATCAGTTATTTCTTCATAATAATCTACAAAATTCCTCAGTCATTTATGTGCAAACAATCCAACAAAATGTGGTGGTTGACCATGATCGCCACACATTATCACAGCAGTATTTTTGTCAAAACCAATCAAGAAATACTTGCATATTTCATCACAAACGATCGTTGGAATATATTTCTCTCCCATTCATTAAGGAGTCCATTTATCTCCCTTCCTTCGAAAGAATTTATGATAAGTGCATGACTTAATATTTGTTTCTATCATTTCTCTTGCGAGTCTATGTGTAGGTGTTAATACAACTATTTCTGAACAACTTTTCAAGAACAATTCAATCACAAGGGTTGTTTTACCGGAATCTCCAGGCCCATTAAGATAAATTGTTTTATGTCTAGCTATAGGATCAAGTACAGATGATGCAGATGATAATGTTTATATTTGATTTTTTTGTAATTTAATTTCAACGTCGGCAGACTCAGAATAATTAAGTATCATCTATAATTAGTCTTGTACAATGTCGTTTATCATCATATGATCCTCCTTGGGTGAATTTATCGATTACTTTTCTGCCATGATCTTTTGCGATTTTATTATCAAAATCAGTTATATCAGGATTTTCATCATCAGAGTATTTCTTTTGTTGTGGTAACCAAACTTCTTTATGCGGACGATATGATATAATTGCTTCACTTACTGTTAACAATGATATTATCTTCTACATCGAGCATATACCGTAATAATACTGTTGGTGCCCACATTTTTTCCAGAAATATATTTGCCAAACTAGACATAACAAATCGGATGAAGATTTTCTGCAAACTTAAATGACTTGATACAAGTGAATTCAGTCAAATCAAACTCCGGCAATGGTCCATTTATCGATACTCTGGTCATTTCGTGTGTGGTATGTTCAAATCGCTCGAAATACTTAGAACACTTTCCCATACCAAGAAAACTTCCAGGATAACATACTACCGTATCAACTGAAATAACATCCCTATAATCGTATTTAGTATTCGATAATCCACCAGGTCCATATTCAACACAACTGCGTTATATGTCTTCAAGAAAATCGAATCCTGTTGGTTTCCACGAATTTTTCTCTTTAGCAAAATGAGATGCATCTGACGAAACAGTAAACAATTACTCAGCAATTGTTCAGCCCTGACATCGTCAGGGCCATGGGTATATTTCGACGCAAGATTTTTCATTTCTTCATGGAAAGATTATGTACGATAAATAACGCCATTAGGTCGTACAAACTGATCATAATTTCCATTATCGGAACTTTGAAATAACCATACTGATACAGGATCGTTTTTACTTGTTTAGTTAAAAAAATCAAATATATCGCCTTGGTAAAATGTAACAGTTCGGTTTCGTTGAAATATTGTTACTGCATTAGTCCACGCATGCGCAATATGATCTATAATTTCAATCGAAGCTCCTTTCGATTTATACTTTGATTCGTTTTATTTTCTTTCCTAGCTCAGCGATCTCTTTGACAGATGCTTCAGTATCTTTTTTTCTCCCCACTCGTTTATTATTTTACGTCTTTTATCCGTTAAACCATTTCCACGTATAGCGTTTGTAAAATGTTCCGTTACTCGTTCGACTACACAATTTATTTTTGAAAATTTCATTGGTTTCAGATTATTAGTGCTGGGTTTATCATTTATCGGCTGAATTCCATAAATAACCGCGGTTACAGGATACGCTCTTTCATAATACGGTTTGTCAATACCAGTCCGTATTCCCGGTTCGGAACTTTTACTTAATACGGCAATGTTTTCATTATGAAGGACAGGATCGCGTTTGTCACTGATAATCCAAGTATTATTGTTTGTGTCTGCTTATACAATAAACTTTGCTCTGAAACAATATCTTCGATTGTCGAGATAATTAATACTCGTTGCCACTAGTTGGTTGTTCATTGCATAATCGACGACTTTGTCGACACCATCGGTATTGCGTATGATTTTCGTGGACCACACATGAAATATACCATCTTTGATAAATTCTTTTTTGGCATCATGAATAGTATTAATCAAACATTTTTATTCGTCATATCAACCAGAGCTCGCATCGGTAAGTCAGGGGATACTCTGACAAGATTAAATATATTCTTAGAAGGCTTAATTTTAATCACTGTCAATTTGTTAATGTTAATATTATAATTAAGACAAATATATATATATATATATATATATATATATATATATATATATATATATATATATATATATATATATATATATAATCGACGACGGTATTGTGATCGATTATTTTGATTCAGATCCAAAAATAGTAATTTGTGTAATATGCGACCTCCCATACAAAATCTGAATTGTAGATTTGGAAATACTGGCTGTAATGATAATAGAGCCAAAGCAGTTATATTTACAAATGTAGAAACTGGCGAAGAAATAATATATTTCCATGGACATATGCAGCTGGTAAATATTTCGATATTTATTTTGCTTCAATACATTCTGTCGCAAATAAAATATATAAATCTGCTTTCTCTTAGAAATATAAACAAAAGAGAATTGTTTATTATTGTTGAAGGGAGATAACTCTGTCAAGCTAATATATCTCCAGTAGAGTAACTAATTAGTTACCTTGCCTGTTGCTACTAATATTATATTAATATTTATTTATTTAATTTTTTGTGTCATTATACTCATGGTTAAAATATTTATTCTTTGAACATTCATTTCGAGACTTCTATTCATTGGTGGTGAAAGTTCCGGAATTACATATATTAGTGCACTTTGTCAGTCATGAAACATGAAAGGTATTTTTAATGTCAAGTAAAGGAATCGTGATAGAACGTTATATTTCAATTTGAGGCTTTTATCGTTGGTGGTGAAACTTCGGAACACACATATGTGTGTGTATCTATCTATCTATCTATCTATCTATCGTAATGGTCGAAGTTTCAACAATCACAAGAATATCTACATAGAATAATTACTTATTTATTTTGATACCTCTATCGTTGGTGTGACGGTATAAAATTTCAATATTATTGAAGGGAGATAACTCTGTCTCTCCGGCAGGTTACTTTGTCTGCCTGGGTTCGAGTATCGGATTCGGCTAATGTGGGTATGTGAGAAAGCTTGCCAGTAGCTTCTCGTGGGTCGGTAGTTCTTTCTGGGATTTTCCCGGGTTCTTCCTCGACAATTAATACCGGCCGCCATGTGTGGCCTATCGTGTGCTGAAGGTTGGCGTTAAACCATACAGCAGCAACAACAACAATTTCACTTACCTTTATTTACTTCCAGTGTACACCAGACTGACAAAAATACAATGAGTCTAGCTATGTTTTATAGTAAAACAAGCCCACGCAAAATGACAGAACTTCCAGCATATAAAAAACAAAATTCATAGAGTCAGCAGGACTTAGGAACAAAATATAATTACTATCCCGACAAAACCAAAAGACACAGTAACTATCTAAATAAATGTAGAAGCACCCCCCCCCACATAAAAACCCATAAGATATCATTCGATTTTATAAAAATATTAACAAATAATTCACTTACGAAGCACCTATCAAAAACTAAGGAAACCGCAAAATCGGATGTCCTAGATGCCCTTAACGAACAGAGTAATCAGCTAGGACTCCGGTCCTAGATGTCCTTAACGAACCGTGTAATCGGCTAGGACTCCGGCCTCTTGCTAAATAAAGTATAAATAACATTCAGTCTCTAAAAACATTAATTAATAAATAACTTAAAGAGGCAATATCTAAAAACTTATAAATAACATAATATAGGAAGCACACCCTAAACACCTCGACTAGTAATACCATAATAACCTTGAAAATCTCTCTTTATACATGATTTCTACTTCAACCTCTATAAACAGCATAGAACCCACCCTTTTTAGAAAAAAATATAAACAAATAAAAAATAATAAAAAAAATAATTTAAAAACGCAAGAAACACCAGGCGAATGCAACAAGAAACCAGCGATGTGAAGCAACCAGGACGGTTCCCGAACTCTCTTTCCCACTAATGACAGCCAACCATTCAACTGTAAGGGACCTTTATGGACCCACAGATTGAGGCCAAACTAGCAGAGTTCCTTGAACTCATAAAAGCCTGGGGGAGGTGGCACCATTCCCTTCCCCAGGAACAACTAGCAGGCTGCGGTGCAATCAGAAAAAAGTGGCACATGCACAATTGTGCGCACGCCACTATAATTAAACTCAACAACAACAACTGTAAAAGACTGCTAGACTCATTGTGTTTCTTGTCAGTCTGGAGTACACTAGAAGTGAATAAATGTAAGTGAAATATTTATTTAGTAATTTAGAGGTTGTGTCTGCGCTGTATTTTACCGTCTTGGTTATATATATATATATATATATATATATATATATATATATATATATATATATATATATATATATATATATATATATATATATATATATATATATATATATATATATATATATATATATATATATATATATATATATATATATACTTTATAATGACTTACGAAAATATTAATGATCTTATTTCTGCAATAAACGACGGCATAAAATTGAACTTGATCCAGAAACAAATTATTTCTGGTTTGGAATCACTGCAAATTTGAATATCTGACAACATTCCAGTCTGATGTTCCATAATCTTTATTTTTATTTGCAAATATAAGCGAATTATTCGCTTGTAATCCACCGAATGATTCGATCTGATATTTGACCAACTATGGTGTACTCGTAATTGTGCTAGTGCGATTTCTTTCACTGAAATTGCAGTTGGAAGGTTATTGGAAAGTTAACACTAAATTCTGGATTAGTTGAGCTCACTGATATCATCGTAGTTTTTGACGGAGTTTTATTAACGACAATCTGTTGAAGTAGCTCTCCTGACGACGTCAGTGGAGTTGACGTTAATTTTTAAATCCTGATTTTCTAAATCAGGCGTGGATTCTATCAAAGTCATTACTTCCTTGTAGATTTTTATCATCTCGGTGAATTTAAAATGCTTTTTCGGATGTCTTCTAACCTCTTTAATACTTTCCAGAGTAAATATATTTACAAATCTCGATGATTTTTTGGTTGGTGATTATGGCTGTTGATTATGTTGTTTTTATCGTTCTATTTGTTGCTGCGATGGAGGAAGTTGATAAAAAGGTTTTTGTTTAGGTTGAGGTTGAGGAAGTTGTTGTCGAAATTGAGCACCTAAAAGATATTTATTTATTGCATCCAAATATGATAAATATATTAAATCGCTATTTGAGATTCGATCTTTATTAAATTGTATGTTATTTATCCATTTATACCATTTGTCTCGACGTACAGATTTATTGTGTTCAGGTTTTAAATATCTTTCTCTATAATTATAACTTGACGCTGCAATCGCACCTAATTTGCTCAAATATTCCTTTCCTTTTATTTTTACAATAGCTTTATCAGTAAATTTTGCAAGCATTTTAATTTATTCTTCTGATTTCGCTTCTTGTTTTTGTTTTGATTTTGGTGTAAGATCTTTTTTTATTTCACCGATACTTTCAGTATTTCTTTCTCCATAGAGGGAGGTTGAGCAACAGCTATTTCAGTTGGAAGTTTTTCTATCTTAAAAAAAGATTTTTGTGTGTGTTACCTTTGCAGTTTGCTCAGCACTTTGTTTTACTACTAAAAGAAGAGCCTCAGTAGCTGCTGCATTTTTTTTTTAGAAACATTTGTAATAGGTTGAATAACTTTTCTGTATCTTCTGCAAATTCAACTTGCGCTTCCTGACGTTCTTGAAGTTTTTGTCTAAGATAATCATGAACAGGTAAATACCTTTCGATTGCCTCTAATCTTTCTCTAGCTAATTTAGCTGTATAAGATTCCGTACCCGGTGTCATTATTGATATAATAATGATTTAATTATAGCAGCAGAGAGGGTGCGACCTCAATGAAACGTTCGGTGAGTAAACGAAAACACACATACAAATTTAGAAAAACACTAACGACAAAAATAAAGTAACAAAATAATCTAACCCAATTAGAGAAACTCTCGATAAGTTAAAGGCTTCAGTTTGGCGTTAGCGACCATATTTTTTCGTTTTCGTAGGAAGCTTTATTTTTCAAAAATGACGTTTCAGCAAAAGGTCTGTTCAACCTCTCTGCTGCTTAAGCACACCACATTGACTTGTTTAAGGGGCAAACCAACGATAACACACTCTCAATATCAGGCTTCAGACCAGTTCCTGTCTGAACTTCACGACACAATACATTCTCATTAGCTGCAATCCTAAGTCAAGACATTGTTTTATTTTATTTTTAATGGAGAACGAAGCTCATTTTGTCCAGCGGATTTGGAATCAACTTTGGAACTTTACAGTTCCAGACGCCAAGTTGTTTCTTAAGCTCTGCAGAATACGTACTAAGTATATTATCATCAAGAGCTCTGTGTGACACAGCCCAGCTATCTGAATTTTCATTTTTATATACGTAATATATTTTGTTCCCGGATCATGTCGTATCCTGACTAATATTTATTATTGCGTGGCTCATTTTGATAACAGTTACGTAGGATGGCTTTTCGATAGATGTATAGATGCGAATGTCTGTCAGCAATACCACCTAAATTTATGTTATCTTCAGCGCGGCATCGCACGAGAGTCCAGGACACGAACTATATCATGGAGGATCCAAGTTGTAATTTGACAAGCAGGTATCGCGAAAGTTCTCTGATACGTCTGTAAGTCACGGCACGTATGATTTGAAATACAGATCATGACATTCTCTAAGTTTTGTTTTGTCAAACTTATTCCAAACATCTAACGTGTTGGCGTAGTTCTGATCAGAAATATATTTCCCGTCTAGCTTTGCTGTAGGAGTCTTCTTCGGTGGCAGAGCGGTCTCGTCGTTATATGGCCATAAGGAGTCCATCAAACCAAGCTAGACGCCAGCAAATTCTTCTGTAGTATACCTAAATACTCTTGTAAATAGGAAAAAGGCCTCAAACATTACATAAAATCGACAAAATAGGAATATTACCAAGATAATTAATATCAAATAGATACAACTACCTCCTGTCTAAGCGGGGTGAGAGGATGCCGTTCCTCTCGGGGAAGGGAACAAAGGTCTGACCACTTAGGTGTGCGAGGCGTCGCTAATGCAAAGCGGGTCTAACCTCAGAGGAGAAAGACTCCTCTGAGCATCTTATGGTAGTCTATGAGGAAATTCTCTCAGCTTTATATAACATATCAAAACACATAAAATACAAACACAAATCTGACACATAGCTTGACAACATATAGCTGTACCTAATTAACTGTTTTATAAAAGATGAACATCTACTCCTCTCTCTATAGCTAAATTACACTTCTCTAGTTACTAATTCTTATCTATCTTTTATCCTTTTGCTTTTCAATTTTCATTTAAAATAAGCAGCTAAAAATGTAAATGAAACGTGTACAGTGAAAGATTTAAACATAATAACAAAACTCCATCCCTTTTCAATCCTTAAGTCATGTATATAGTGGCTCCAAATACCAATCATCTCGCTCTTCAGATAATGTTGCGATGATTAATTTACGACTTTTTATGAAGAGATATATCCTAGAAATATACCAACGGATCTATAAACTTACAAGAACAAGCTGGTTCAAAACCCAAGACCATCAGGTCCCGCTGCACAATGCGGAAATGATTATCAGGAAATTGCAAATAATTAACAGTATGTCTAGCTCCCAAAGTTTAGATAGGATAAGGTGGTCAAAATTCCAGACCATCAGGACCCTCCGAACAGGCGGAACAAATAAAATAAAGGTTTGGAAATTGTTGAACCTAAGTGATTGTGTCAACAAAGGTGGTTACAACTCAAAACCATTATGTCAAGCCGCTAAAGATGACAAATTTTATAACAAATTGAAACTCAAAATAAAATAAATGACAGGGTCAACGATTAAATATTTTTTAATTATAAGTCTACTTCAATACCCATTAAAAACACCCCTCTTTTTCCCTTTAACCAAATTAGACAACTAAAACAGCACAGAGATTCAATCTTTTTTTCAAAACTTGCGGCAAGACAACACCTTTAAGTTTCGGACCAAGGGGATTAAAATTCAACCCAATATTAACGAATACCTTAAAGGCACAATTGTGCAGTGTCTGTAATTTTATGAATTCTAAAGATCATGAAAATAATGAAATGTGTCAACTTATAAGCTGAAATAATTCCCCAAAACCAAGAGTTTGTTAAGATTCAATTAGATAATTGATAAATAAACGAGAGGAAATTATTGTGGGGCCCGCTTTAAGTGAAACTTGTAGGTCACTAACTGTTACGAAAACTCCACGTGACCACAAAAAACGGATGCATCATCTTCTTCTACTGGGCGTGTTATGATTCACGTGGTTCTAATTTAAATAACTACTATACAACAAAAATGGCAGACGTACGCAAGTGCCAACAACATAAAGGTCGCCCGCGCTTGTCGCTTTTTGAGAAGAAACGTCAAAAAGCTGTCAGAGAAACCGAAAAGGAGCTATTAAGGATTCGTCTTAGGGACCAGTTTGTTCGATGGAGTGTATTGATGGAAGAGTTAAGACTGGGATCAGACACTGAAATGGCGAAGTTGGTTTTGGACAGGTAGGCCAGTATCTACGTATAAATTCCTATGTTTGAAAGCAGTTTTATTATTACTATCTTTGCACAAGGACTTGATTTGCTTTGTAAGATTCACAAAATAAATGTGATCCGCTGATCCATATTTCGGTCAGTGATTGCATTGCGTGTATTATATATGTTGGAGTGGAATTTTGTTAAAATGTTTATAACAGCGTGCTCATAAAGGTCATCTGTATACAATGATGTCGGGCGTTTCTGCGCACTTAAAGTTTCCTTCTCCAATACTGAAGCAAAACGCATACCGAATTCGACCGATTGACAAAAATAAAATATGCTTACCATTTGAAAAGAGGCAGTTGTCACCAGAATATTCTGTTCAAAACAATATTAATTTTGGACATAAGGGATACCACCCCCGTGTTTTCGAGACTTGCGTTATGTCGGCCTATTCTGCACACAGCGTTGAAAAGATGTAGTATTTATTAATCGGGCAATATAAATGAAATGCATTACTTTGGACTATTTCTCTTTGCATTTCAGTCGAGTAATTCGGTCAGATTTATAGTTATTTTTTAAAATACAAAATTGAACGTAATAATGCCAATAAATGGCAAGATATATTAAGCAAACAAAACCGATCTTGTGAAGAAAGTAAAGTTCAACATTTAAAAAAAAATAATCTATTATTTGGAAGAGAAACAACAATGAATAGGATGTAACGTGTTTACAACGTCTTGTTCATGGTGAAATATCACTTAACAGTTTAGAAACAGACTATACGCCGGTGAATTTCTTGAGAATTTATAATCTAGCGCTAAGTTAGACTCTTTGGGTAGCAGACAATTTTGTACGTGTGGGACAACTTCTTGCAAAAAAGGAAACTTGGATTAAAATGCAGTATTGCTTTAAGGTATACATTTCCGTCTTTTATATAATGTATTTATTTGTATGATTCTAAAAGATACATAGTAATTCGGATTTTCTGGGTTACCGGTACAGCAAGATTATGGAGTGGGTTTTCATGTTGACATTTAGAAATCATTTTTTTTTTTTATATGCATTTCGAGGCGAAATGCCATATATTGTTGTACACTTTATGAATATTACTTTTCTTAATTAAATTGCGATCGTTCTTTCTTGATACGAAATGGAGTTTTGACCCAAAATAACACGTGATCCAATGTTTACAGAAATGACGTGTCGTTGCGCAGAATTACCCGACGCGCAGAACTGGCCGACATGTGGTACTTGTCCATTATGCTACCTTCTTGAGAGAGGTTCTTTAAATTCCGTTAGGGAACTTAGATACATATACAAGCGTAATCAGTATATATACCCTTTCTCTCCCTCACACACACACACACCTTGGGGTAATGTGATTAGCACAATACTTGTATAAAAGCTTAATAACCTTATCATGTAAATGTGTAGAACAAATAACGAATGTTTAATGTTGAACTGTTCATTGGTTTTTCTGTATCTGAATGTAGAAGTGATCCTGTACAATTTTGATCTCATGCTTACAGTAGGATGGATACTAAGATTTTATTGCACATCTTTCAGCTAATAGTAAACTTATTATAAAGTACTGTATTGGCTACATTTACAAAAGGATCTCTGGTCATTGATAGGAAAGGATGTTGTAGTGCTACCAGAATATATGGCTGGCAGGTTGGTATGGTATCAGTTAAAGTTTTGAGCTGCAGTCATGCTAGTTTTATTGATCTGAATCTTAATTTTGTCATGCATACAGATCTTGTAATTAGTAATTATCCCCACATTAGGGAGCTTATATAGAAAGCCCTTATCTGTCGACTTGAGGGAAAGCAGGTTATGCAGAGGAGAAGAGAAATAAAAGAAGATGATCCCAGGAGAATTTGTAGAAACCTGGCACCTCAAGAACCACCATCAACTCTAGTATTGGTGAAGGAGAAGATCTCTCGATTTTATTTATGTCAACTATAAAACAGTGTCTGATATATGGAGGCGTCTTCTAAGGCAGGCTACACTTTATATAATATCCTGTAAATATCAGTAGTTTAAAATAGAATAATGTTTAATACCGTATCTGCAATTGCTGAAAAATTTTTATATTGATTATTTATGATTTTCGTGCCCACATTATTTATAGGCAGAAAGAGACTGGTGTTTAAACAATCTGAATGAAAACATTATTGTTTGATGCAATATTATGTGCAGTTACAAGACAACAAAGAATGAAGTCACATGTATTCATTTATATACAAATTCGTACTTGCAAGAAAGTATTTAAATTCATGCAAGCCTGGAGGGGATGAAGCCAGTGTATTGTCCACCCGGATATTTGTCATGTATCTGCCATAAACAGCAAGAGGGAATTACATGTCTCTGTCCAGACCCGAGCCTTCCACGTTGCCGTAGTATGAACTGCCTATAGGCAGCATGTCTGTTGGCACTCATCAAGTGAACCTTATTATTGAGGACAAGAACATGCCGTCTGTACATCCTGGTTAAGGCTAGTACAGGCTCATCAAGGATTAGAATTTGAAAATTCTGAAAATATTATTCCAATTTGTAATATGCTTATTCTAAAATGTAATATATATATATATATATATATATATATATATATATATATATATATATATATATATATATATATATATATATATATATTATAGGAACATACACATGTTCAAATGCTATTCATCATTGATCAGCAAATTCCACAGTAAAATACACATGGATCAAAACTGCACACGGTTTTTATTTTGACATGAGTACTGAGAGCTACATCACAAATAGAACTGATATTAAGTGTAGTTCATGTTAAGATGGACAGCTCAAAGTTTATGGGGAGCATTTCTAGTAGTCAGAGACTCCTGCAGTGGGATCAAATATGAATGGCTGAATACAGATGAAGATAATAGTTACATAAGAATTGTATCCTTCTATCATCATAAGCTTAGATTTGTTTAGCATAGTGAGGTACACACATTGAAACCAGATAATGAAAAGAATCTACTCGATGAGTATCAATTGTAAATAAAAAAGTCCTTATCGTAAAAGTTATTGAAAGAATTAAAGAAGTTTCAAAATAGCCATTGAATCAAGTAAAATTTTTATTACAGAAATCATTTGCAGTAATCACCAGTTCAGACGTAGAAACATTGAATGCCAAGCCGACTGGGCAATTTAAATTCTTACCCCAAAATGTTAGATCAGATATGTGTGTGTGATTTAGATTTTTAACGTAGCTTTCACAATTTTTCAGTCATATCGCTACGATGTCTGCAGTGTGACAGTTTATAGCGATGTATAGCACTGGGGCATCATGCCGCAGACATGTAACATGATGTCCCACCCAGTCACATTATCCTGATACCAGGTCGACCAGTCCTAACACTAACCTCTTAATGCTGAGCGCCAAGCGAGGCAGCTGTTAGTACCATTTTTGTAAGTCTTTGGTATGACTCGAGCGGGGATCGATCCCACGACCTCCCGCATCCGAGGCGGACGCTCTAACAACTAGGCCACCAGAGCGGTCGGATATGAAAAAAAACCCCAACCAAAATGTTTCTTGCAAGCCTTCATGTCAGCCTAAATTCTGGACAAATAAAACATTTTAGAAATATTTTTATCGTGATAGTGCATATATAGTACTATCTTAACATATTTTGCGGCTTTAGAAATACACACTAAGGCATGCATTATATTTAAAACAGAAGAATACAAGTGTAGTATTTATTTAACAAGACTAAAATGGATATATGAATTTCGTACATGCCTAATTTAAAAAAAGTGCAATCTAGTCAGGTATAATTGCTGAACTCCAAAGTTAGATTGCATAGACTTTTTGTTATCATTTTGTTTTTTTGTTTTTTTTTTAAATAAAACTTGTTGATGTTGTTGTTGTGGGGTTTAAATACATTTTCCTGCACACGATACATGGCGGCTAGTATTAATGGTAGAGGAAGAACCCGGAAAACCCCAGGAAAGAACCACCGACCCACGATAAGCTACTGGAAAGTTTTCTCACTTACCCAAATAGGCCGATCCCAAGATGGACTCCAACCCACACAGACAGGTGAGATGGCAGTGATCCGTAACGGTGAGTGCTTTAGACAACTCAGGTAGTTGGGGCCCCAAAAATTAAAAATAATAAATTTATTACTTGAAATGGAAAGAGTGCAAGTCAACCTTGACAGTATTGAATATTTGTATGCCACTAGAGTAGATCACTAATATCTATATTTGAAATGATTTTAGCTAGTCTACCTTTAGGTCCTCATACAAAGGAATTTATCTATTTTAACTGCATCTCTGAAGCCGCTGTATATATTGGGTTTGGAAAAAGGAAATGGAGCGGGCATTTCTGATGTCAACTGGAATACTATTCCAGAGCAAAGTTCCAGAGTACTGGAAACATTTTTTGAATAACTCCTTATTTGGTTTGGGAATTTTATTTTGTTTGGTAGGCATGGATCGCAGGTTATTACCAGGTAGCCTATCCTGGAATAGTGATTGTAAATATTCAGGAGCACTATTATTGAATATCGTGTGCATTTATATGGCTTTCCTCAACTGGAGTCAGTCTTTAATAGGTAATAAGTTTAACATACCAGCTAAATTTTCCTTGCTTTCTTTCTGGATTGATATTAGCCTGAATGCTGTTGTTTGAAGATGTGCTAGCTTTGCTATATTTTTATCATTTGAATTAATCCACACGGTGTTAAAGGTATCACGGTACCAACTGTTTTTCCATATACCTCAATGCTAATGTTTTGTGAAATAAATATACTTTCTGTCCTACTTGGGCATGCATGTCACACACTGTCATATAGAACAATGCTAGGTTGTCAATTTGACAATGACATAACTGTAACAAGATAACCGAGTGGGATATTTCGGATTAACAACAGAACACGTTTTGACGACACATATATATGATTTAATGTGACGATTTATATGAGTAGTGGATTATGAAGATGTGTGCGTATTTATAATCCAAATATTGGATCTATTTAACATAATAACGCACAGTTTCAAAGATGAAAATATACAAATAAATTTAGGTCAGTAACCCTAAAACACAGGATAAATGATTTCACAAATGATTCAATAATGGAAAGATGAATATAGTTCACTCAAATAGTAAACAATGTAAGTCTTTACACATAGTAAAAAAATGTATTCGCTCAGGTAGCGAAATTATGTCACTAAACAAGAACGGATATACAATCTATCCTTCCAGTCCTGAATAATACACTGGGTCTTACTAACCCAAAATTAGCATACAGCTAAAAAATACATGTGTGGAGATGCACTCCGTCACCCGTGCACCTTATCCGCTCCACAGCTCCTCTGAATCAATTTCACAACCAATATAGACTCCGGACCCTCGGAATACTATGATCACTTGAAACATTAGACCCTCCGGACACTTGGAATATTAGACCCTCCGGACCCCCTGGTCCTTTGACGGCTCTACAGCTGGGTCACCTTAGTCCCTCTGGACCCTCCGGACGCTAGACATTAGACGCTCCGGCACCTTAAACGCTCCGGACACACGGACGTTTCTACCCCCTGACAACACCGGACACCCCGGATATTCCTATCATCAAAAACTCACTCACTCACTCAGCTGAAAATATACCCGATACAGTGTACTAAACTTGATACAGACATAACGTAAGGACGTTATACATGGTAAGTTAAAAAGATTATATTATAATGGCAATTACAAAACAGGTTCAATAGTAAACCTAACCCTGCTTGATAAGACAATAGTAAACAATTTTTAAAAAAAATGTAGTTTTACATTACCAATATAAGTCCTGCACTACGTCGCAACAAGAATAAAAAATGCACGCATTATGGTATGTAAAGAAAACTATAACAAACATGCAAAGGCAAATATGGTAATACGCTAGTTATCACTTAAAATCCAAAACATTACCTACCCCTACAGCTGGAGTTGTGCGAATCCTTTTAGCAGGCCGCTTGCTGACAAAACCATTAGTATTGTAAAGGTCCTTTACATGTAGTGACGTATTTATACCTTTAGAATTTTCGTTATTCTTTATCAAAAGCACCTTGCACGTGTGGCACAGGACGAATCGTACTCACGATTTCGAAATACATAGACCATATTATAATCACCCTCGGGTATCGTTGTACAGAGAAAAGAAACGAAACCCGAGTACATGTATTTAATTAACAACATTTACACCATTCCGTGACAATACCTCCCCCCTAAAAAAAAGTGGTATCACTTTTAGAACAATCACGGAATGTGAACAATGAATCATTATTAAAACTTCCAATTTTCAGACCGAACGAAATGATTTGCTAATTACACCCTACTTAAAAAATCAGCTCCCACATTTTCTGACCCTCGAATTGCCTCGATTCGAAAACTGTATGGTTGCAAAGACAACGCCCAACGCATCAATCTGGCAATGGTGACCTTTGCTTTATTCAAATATAAAAGCGGCTGATGGTCCGTTTGCAAGGTAAACTCCCTCCCAAAAAGATATGTATGGAATTTTCCTATTCCCCATACTAAACCTAGGCACTCCTTTTCAATCACGGAGTACTTTTCCTCTCTAGGGAGCAATTTCCTACTTGCATAAGCAATGGGCAATTTCATCCCCCCTTGCTCCTGTAGCAAAACAGCCCCAAGACCCGTATCGGACGCATCAGTCCTCAGTACAAAAGGTTTATCTATTTCCGGCAACTTTAAAATTGGTGCACTTACCAGTTTGTGTTTTAGAGTGTTAAACGCTTTTTCCTGGCATACACCCCATGAAACTTTATTCGGTTGCCCCTTCCGAGTCAAATCCGTTAATGGGCTGGCAATAGCCGAAAAGTTGGGGACGAATTTCCTGTAGAACCCGATTAGACCTAGGAAAGACCTTACTTGTTTTTTTGTCTCTGGTCTAGGGGCATCCCTGATTGCTCCTATTTTATCTGGATGAGGTTGCAACTGGCCTAGGCCACTTAACAGATGTCCCAAACATTCCAGACTGGAATACCCTATGCTACACTTAGTAGGCCTAACTGAAAGATTTGCAATGTGAAGTCTATCGAACAGATCCCGTAATACCTTAACATGTTCATCCCATGTATGCGTGTAAACAAAGATGTCGTCTACGAAGCTGTCGACGTTTTCCGTTCCGTTTAATAATTTGCGCATGAGACGAACGCACGACGCACCGGCGTTGACTAAACCGAAAGGCATAACTTTAAATTGAAACAGTCCTTTGGGAGTCGCGAATGCCGTTAACTCGCGGGCATTATCGGCGATGGGTATCTGCCAATATCCCTTGCTTAGATCTAATTTGGAAATGTATTTATGACCTGCCAATTTTGAAAATACACTTTCCATATCTGGCATTGGTTCTGCGTCAAATACGGTGATCTTGTTTAATTGCCGAAAGTCGATGCAAAACCGGTTGGTCCCGTCTTTCTTTCTGACTAACACCACGGGGGACGAGTATGGGGAGTTTGAAGGTTCGATCACTCCCTGGTCTAACATTTTCATCACTTCTTCGCTGATTGTCTCCCGTGCATTAAAGGGTATCGGATATCCTTTAATCCTGATAGGCTCAGTGGTATTCAATTTGATCTCGTGTCGAATTAGACCCGTACAGCCTGGTCTGTCCGTGAACACATCTGGATATTTGGACAAAACCTCCATAATCTGTGTACGTTGACCCTCCGATAACTCAGGGCATACATTTATCTGGTCAATACTTTCTTTACCAACGTCCATGGGGTATTCAAGGGGTATTTCTGTGCTGGGGACGAATTCCGCTTCGTCACCAGACCAATCCTCTATCACCGCAACGCATACTACATTCAAAATCCCTTTATCAATCGTTTGTCCAGGTCTCGCTACGTAGAGTTTAAGCATATTGGCATGAAATGTCTTGGACTTCCCCTCCATATCAATGATATAATCCATTTCGCGTTTCACCTGTCTGACTTCATATGGCCCTTTCCATTGGACTAGCAGCTTGTTGTTATTCGTTGGGAGAAGCACCAACACTTGATCGCCTACGTCAAATTTTTTACTCCGAGTTCCTCGGTGGTAGTACTTGGGGTACCTACGACTAGATTTCGCGAGTTCGTCTTGCGCCATTTGACAAGTACTTTCTAATCTTTCGCGCAAATCAACTACGTAATGGTATGTGGTCTTAACTTCTTCGTCCGCGACCTCGTCTGTCCACAGTTCACGAAGTATGCGCATAGGACCACGAACTGTCCTACCGTACAATAGTTCAAACGGGGAGAAACCCAAGCTTTCCTGAGGAACCTCACGATATGCGAACAGAAGGGCGTTCATATATCTATCCCAATCCTTCGGTCTTTCCGCACACATTCTCCGCAACATTTGCTTCAATGTGCCGTTGAATTTCTCGACCAATCCATTGCACATAGGATGGTAAGGTGTTGTGCGTAACTGTTTAAGGGACAACAACCTACTAATTTCTGCCATAAGATCTGAGGTGAATTGCGCTCCACAATCCGTAAGAACCTCTTCGGGCACTCCGACCCTGCTGAACATGTCTACGAGCGCTTCGGCTACACGTTCGGTTTCAATTGATGGCAAAGCTATGGCTTCTGGATATCTGGTAGCGTAATCTACCAGTGTCAAGATGTATTGGTTTTTCCGATCTGTATGCGGAAATATTGGTCCTACAATGTCGATGGCTACTCGTTTGAACGGAGTATCTATCAAGGGCATCTGACCTAACGGTACTCTAGTTACCCTGCCTTTAGAGATCGTGTTCTGGCAAACGTCGCACGAGCGACAGAACCGCGCTATGTCGCTATTGACGCCAGGCCAATAAAATTCTCTTAATACCCTATCCGTTGTTTTCTTTACGCCTAAATGACCTGCCATACTCGACTCGTGCGCGACCTTTAATACATGTGCCCTAAATTTCTGGGGAACCACTAATTGCAAGAACTTCCTATCCGATGTAGAGTATTCCCTGTACATTAAACCCTTTCGAACAAGGAATTTAGAGGAACCCCCGTTCTTACACTTTCTCACTGTACCCGTTAATGCCTTCTCAGAGGTTGCACGTAAAGACGCGTCACGTTTTTGCTCATTTTGGAATTCTTCGCGGGATATATCAGTAATGGCTTCCGGTACTTTTAACTTACGCAAAGGTTTATTTTCCTCCTTTACCTCAGCCCTAGTTTGCACTGCCTGGATGATAGGGAATCGGAAATCTGCTATGGTTGGAAGTCTAGAACCCGGTACGTTGCCAATCGTCAGTTCATAGATCGGGTTGGCTACGCATAAAGCTTCCACAGTCCCGGTCAAAAAAGGTGTATCTATAATTATCCTTGCAACTGGAACGTGGTCGATTGTCTGGTCAAGCAACATGCAAGGTGATTTAAACCCAAGCAATTGATCATCGCGGACTAAGCTCCGTTTCACGACTACAGTAGTGCATCCCGTGTCTCGTAGAACGGTGACTTCTTGTCCGTTAACAGTGCCGTTTGCGGTCGGCACCCGTGCCTCTGGAAAATTACACGTGCCGATTGATTGGATCACATCGCGACTGGTCTCTGAACGCACCACCGGTTCACGCACCGCTTTCCTTGCTGGGAAACATTAAGTTTTCCATTTACCGATCTTCTGCCTCTAATGGCTACCGCTACTTTCTGGACTGGTCCCTTCCGCTTAGGACAATAGTGGGAGATATGACCCACTTCCTTGCAAATGAAACATTGCATGTCACTCCGCTTCCCCTGGTTACTCCTACCAGATTTTTCAGGTTCCCTGGGTTTTCTGTCGTTGACCTGATTCCCACCTTTGACATCTCGCGTGATGACATTCTGCGAACCTCCCCGAGCTTCGGCGAACAAATCCGCCTGTGTGGCCATTTCATGTACATTTGTGAAGGATCTTTCCTTCAAGAAAAAATATAACTCCTTGCCACAAGTTGTTAACAATTGGTCACGAAGCAAGAAATCGACAAGACCCTCAAATGTCTTGACGACTTTACCACATTCCACCCATCGCTGCAAATAATTGCAAGTCCTACTGACGAACTGGGTGAATGTTTCGCCTCTCTGGTTTACTATACTTAAACTTCTTGCGAAACCCTTGCTCGGTTAGTTGATATTTCTTGAGAAGTGCCTCTTTCAACACGGGGTAATTGAGCGAATCGGCCGTGGATAAACGCGAATACACGTCTAACGCTTTACCTTTCAATAACGCGCTAAGATGGAGCGGCCAATCGTCTTTCTTCCATTTTTGTACCGTAGCATACCTCTCAAACCTATTTAGATAACTATCCATATTATCTTTATCGTCTTCAAATGGGGGCAATTTTGGACCTCTCAGTTTAACATCATGTTCCCCCTCTTTTTTAGCTTGCAATAGCTCAGAATTTCTTAGACGTTCCCTCTCCCGATTTCTATCTTCCATCTCTAAAGTTTCTAACCTTACCTGTTTTTCCCTTTCTAACTTCTCCCTGTCTGCTTCCCTTTCCCTCTCAGCCTGTTTCTCTAGTTCTATCTTACCCTTCTCTAATTCTATCATTTCCTTCTGGGTTTCCCTTTTTTCCCTTTCTAATTCCCTCCCAGCCTGTTTCTCTAGTTCTATCATTTCCTTCTGGGTTTCCATTTTTTCCCTTTCTAATTCCCTCTCCTTTAATCTTTGGCCCCTCTCCCGGGCTTGTTCTTCACGAACGAAATTTCTAAGGGACTCCCTCATAACCAAACTGTTTCCCCAGTTCTACCAGTTCTTTCATAGAAGACATTTCAAAAGTTTGGTGGTGACCAACCTTAAAGTGCAGTTGTATACAAACCACGTAATTACCACAAACCGTATTTCTTTCACGAAATGCAACAAAAATATTAAATACAAAAAATAAAGTAATATTAGGTATCTACCTAACCTTGGTGCTTTGTCAAACGCATCTGAAACACACAAAAAGCATACAAATATAATAAAACAATTTCAGTGCTCTGTTATATCCGAAATGATCCCACTTCTGACACCATTTGTAACAAGATAACCGGGTGGGATATTTCGGATTAACAACAGAACACGTTTTGACGACACATATATATGATTTAATGTGGCGATTTATATGAGTAGTGGATTATGAAGATGTGTGCGTATTTATAATCCAAATATTGGATCTATTTAACATAATAACGCACAGTTTCAAAGATGAAAATATACAAATAAATTTAGGTCAGTAACCCTAAAACACAGGATAAATGATTTCACAAATGATTCAATAATGGAAAGATGAATATAGTTCACTCAAATAGTAAACAATGTAAGTCTTTACACATAGTAAAAAAATGTATTCGCTCAGGTAGCGAAATTATGTCACTAAACAAGAACGGATATACAATCTATCCTTCCAGTCCTGAATAATACACTGGGTCTTACTAACCCAAAATTAGCATACAGCTAAAAAATACATGTGTGGAGATGCACTCCGTCACCCGTGCACCTTATCCGCTCCACAGCTCCTCTGAATCAATTTCACAACCAATATAGACTCCGGACCCTCGGAATACTATGATCACTTGAAACATTAGACCCTCCGGACACTTGGAATATTAGACCCTCCGGACCCCCTGGTCCTTTGACGGCTCTACAGCTGGGTCACCTTAGTCCCTCTGGACCCTCCGGACGCTAGACATTAGACGCTCCGGCACTTTAAACGCTCCGGACACACGGACGTTTCTACCCCCTGACAACACCGGACACCCCGGATATTCCTATCATCAAAAACTCACTCACTCACTCAGCTGAAAATATACCCGATACAGTGTACTAAACTTGATACAGACATAACGTAAGGACGTTATACATGGTAAGTTAAAAAGATTATATTATAATGGCAATTACAAAACAGGTTCAATAGTAAACCTAACCCTGCTTGATAAGACAATAGTAAACAATTTTTAAAAAAAATGTAGCTTTACATTACCAATATAAGTCCTGCACTACGTCGCAACAAGAATAAAAAATGCACGCATTATGGTATGTAAAGAAAACTATAACAAACATGCAAAGGCAAATATGGTAATACGCTAGTTATCACTTAAAATCCAAAACATTACCTACCCCTACAGCTGGAGTTGTGCGAATCCTTTTAGCAGGCCGTTTGCTGACAAAACCATTAGTATTGTAAAGGTCCTTTACATGTAGTGACGTATTTATACCTTTAGAATTTTCGTTATTCTTTATCAAAAGCACCTTGCACGTGTGGCACAGGACGAATCGTACTCACGATTTCGAAATACATAGACCATATTATAATCACCCTCGGGTATCGTTGTACAGAGAAAAGAAACGAAACCCGAGTACATGTATTTAATTAACAACATTTACACCATTCCGTGACAATAACCAGGTACTCCATTGTATTTAAGAGAGATAACTCTACTGGAACTAGACAAGGGTAAGAGTTATCTAGTCACAACAAGCACATTTTCAGCCATGTGTACCATATTTTAAAAAAATCATAAAAAGTACAAAATATGATCTAGATAGAAATTAACACAAACTCACATGTTGCCAAGAGGCTCAACTTTTTTTAAGCCAGACAGAAAGTACAACTCTTACATAATGCACCAATCACAGCTAGTGTTGTTCTTTAATTCTGAATACAATGTTCCATACACCTTAAGCTCTGCCCACCTGGACTTGCGCAATTGGTACCGTTATACCTATAAAGTAGTCTAAATAGGGTTGTATGTAACTGTTATAAAATGGTTTTCTGCACCTTTCATCTAGAAAACATATTATCCTATTGAACAGCCATAAATTTGAATTAATCATTTTACTGACATGTTTGATATGTTCATTCTATGAGAGGTTATTATCTACCAAAACACCAAGTAGTTTATCACGACAAACCATTTACAATTTGTTTTCCTTCCTTGTCAGACATAGTTCATCACTACCAAGATTTAGTCTTTTTTGCCATGTTAAGTAATATTTTAGTTTCACCAGTATTTACCACCATGCCATTGCATGTGTACCAGTTGTCCAGTTTGTGTAGGGCATCCTGTAAAGAAATTTGTAGTTTGTGTCATCTGCATAGAGAGCTGTAGATGAAATTGAGTCCCTTAGTAAAAAGTGGTAGGGCATTAATAATTATAATAATAATAATAATGATGACTTTGTATAGCGCATAATCTTTAGAAGCTAAGAAGCGCTTTACAACATTAGACAACTTCTATAATATAAAATCATTTAATGATATGATTACAAACACAAGCACCATGAAATTAGAAAACATAGAAAAAAAAAACATGCTGAGAATATTTAAGGTAGGAAACATTATTAGGTCTTTAAGTTTGTTCTTGCAGTTGAAATAAGTATGTTTTGAGAGCACTCTTGAATGTGATCACAGACCCCTGTGGAACACCACAACATAGATTAACTGGGCTGGAGTGTATTCCATTTGCAGACACAATTTGTGTCCTGTTGACCAAATAGGATTTGAACCACAGTAAGGCTATATCATGAATGCCAAATACATGCTAGAGATGGTGAAGTAATATATCGTGGTATATTGTGTCAAATGCTGCAGACAAATGAAGGAGGGTGAGTACTGTCATCTTTCCGCTATCCAAAGCAGAGAGAATGTCATTAACTACTTTTAGAAGAGTAGTTTCAGTACTGTGGCAGGGGCGATATGCAGATTGTACATTGCTAAAAAGACTGTTTGAATTCAGATGAGATACAAGCTGGGATAGAACAACCTTTTCTAAGATTTTAATACCAATAGTGATGGACATAGAATTGAGCATTGTGGTACTCCTTATCTAATTATTCCAGGTTCAGACAGAACATGATTTATATAAACAAGTTGTGGTCTCTCACTTGAGTATGAAGTAAACCATCTAACTGGACTTTCATCACATTGGTAAATTTTCAGTTTCTTCAAAAGGACTTCATTATCCACCATGTCATGAACTTTCCTGAAATCTACAAATAGAGATCTTATTATTCGACTTTGATCAAGTGCTTGAAGCCATTAGCAGTTAGAGAGATCAAGTCAGTCTCAGTTTCGTTAAATATGATATGAACGAGTCTTTACATGTTTTTCAATCAATTTTGACAAGTGTTTGTAGTATTGAAATTGGCTGGTAGTTATTAGCATCATTCTTCTAACCAGATTTATGCATATGCATTACTTTTGCAGTTTTCTATATTTTGGGGACATTTGAGGTTGCAATATGTAAATTGATTATGAATGTTATGCTATCTGAAATAGCTGAGGCAGAAGGTTTAATGAGAGGTGGACAAATCTGATCAAGTCCTATAGCTTTCTTGGTATCAAGTTTACTGAGACATTTTTTTTAAACAAAGATTTGTTGATACCTGTGGCAGAGAGAAATATACCTCCATAGGGATTTTTTCAGTTCATTAAAGGTGTTTTCTATCACTGGATCGTTTAACTTAGTGGTAATGTTAGTGAAAAAAAATCATTGAAAACATTTGCAGTGTCAGTGTCATCAGTGACTTTGGTGTCATTTAGCAGAAGTGAGTAAATTTTATTTGTCTGATATTTGTGTGTTACCCGAATGAATTCATTGAAGGCTTTCCAAATGGAGTTTGTGTTACTCTTTGCGTTTTCAAGCATTGACTGATAAAAAGTTCTTTTTTGTGGCCCTATTAATCCTGCTTGTTATGTTATTTCCCCATACTTTATGTTGTACATGGTTTCCCCATAGCCTTCAATTGGTCTCGTGACTTCATAGTATCTTGGATTTCAGTAGTAAATCAATTAGGCTGGATTTCATACTTTACTTGATGTACTTTCAGTGGTGCATGCTTAGAGACTACGCCCTTAAATAAGTCAGTCCACACCTTCAGAGCTTCATCTATGTCATCAAAATTTCGGATAATATTCCATGGAACTTTACATAGGTTATCTTGAACTTGTGTCTTCAATTTTGTGAAGATCTGTAAGTGATAGTTTTGTGTGTAGTTTCCTATTTCTCTTTCATTTAACCTTTTGTGTCAAAAAAGTAGAATAGTGGTCACTAAGACCAACATTTGGTACATTAACGTAAACCACATTGTCTGGTAGGTTGGTATAAATGTGATCAATAATAGTGCTTGATATTTCTGTTATCGTTGTGGTCTCATTTACCAGCTGGACTAGACCTAATGATTCAATAAATTCCATCCAGTTACTCCTTACTTGCGTATTTAGTAGGTCCTTATTTACATTAACGAGCATATACGTTTCTTTCTCCTTTGCATTAACATTTTCTAATCGTTTCAACAATTTTCATTCCAAATTGCTTTGGAGGAAGGTGGCCTATAAATGAAACCAACTAGGAATGTTTTTGCATTATTTTGAGAAATTTAAACCTAATTTATCTCAGTTTTACGTGACTCCAAGTCTGGTCGCCTTTCTGCAATTACATCTTCTCTAATGTATACAACAAGACCTCCCCCCCCACTGTCTCTCTGTCCCTGCGTAATGGTTCATTGTAGCCTTGACAGTGAATAGGTTATCATTGTGGTTAGCATTTAATTTGGTTTCACTGAGTCCTAAAACATGTATATTATTTTCCTTGGAAGACAACATTAACTTAATCTGTTCTATTTTTCCCACAAAACCGTGTACATTTAAGTGGCCCATGTCAAAACCTTCTGTATTTAGTTTCATATCAGTTATATGTATGTCGTCATGCAATGGGGTACTTTATGGGATTGCCTCCGTACTACTTTTATCATTTCGGTATTATATAAGGTGGCCATATGAATGAGGTGGCCTCTGTATTTTTACAGCATCTGTGCATGGTCTTCCTTTATCAAATGATATTGGTGTGGGGTGGTGAGTAGCAACAAAAAAGTAAAGCAGTTTAAACATACATTGTTTGGTAAAATAAATAATCCTATAATGCAAGTATGCATTTTCTAAGTTTTGCAAAACACTACTGACTTAGATATTAGAGTCTTTGCCAAGTTACTTAGTACCACACATTTTTCAATATATATTAATACTTTTTTTGCAAGATAGAAATAAACAATTACCATCATTCTTGTCTGCCTTGTCTAAACTATGTGTATAGCTTGGCCAGCTCTGTTTTCAGGCTGCGCAGCATGTCTTCCTCCTCTTCCCCCTTTGGTTCTTGCTCCATACCTTGTCATCCTTTCCCTCTTCCTCCGGAATTGAGCTCGAAAGTGAATTGATTTAAGTCTCTCTAATGAATTTTAATATGTAAAATTATTTTATAATGTGACAACATATTCATAATTACCTATCAAACTTATAGGCATGTAGTGCTAACTGAGAATCAGAAATTAATACATGAGAGGTTATGATTTGATGGAAGTTTTCTGGGCTAGATCAGGTCAAGTGTTGGGTGGGTGGGGGTCCAAAATTTAAAAACGGCCCCTACTTTTCTCGAATGGGCACCAAAGCAAAGTCTAAGTGTCTATTTACTCAGTGTACATAATACCCAATACACATGCGCAAGAATAAAACAGTGGTCAAACTTCAAGTGTCAAGTGACTGTACGTTTGTGTGTGTGTACTTTTTTATGATCTGGCCATGAGTTTTGGACCTGGATTCCATATTCCAGTCGCAGATTTAAAAAAAACCACAACAACTGTTATTTAAAACCTTGTGTATGTAAAGTATTAACTTGGAGACGCAGAACACGAAGTCATTTCCGCTTTGTTTGAAACGCCAGAAAGGTGAGTGTTAGGGTTCCACTGGTACAAATCTGGTAAGAATTTAAAAATTGATTAATGCAATTACTCAGTTTTGAGCAATTTAAATATCCTTGATGCTTTTCGTTTATAAAACTGAGAGGTGGGGACGTTAGGGAGTGCGCATACTACTAGGCAAGAAACAGAGTACCTGTGTGTTTTTGCAATACTGTACAAAGCATGTCGATTTAAATTATTCTCGTACCACAACAACTAAGCAGCCTACTGTGTGGGTATTAAATCGTCGTACATGATCGTATGGCCACGCATGAAGTTAATTAAGACCAATGAGTCAGTCATTCGCATCATTCGCCTTCAACCAGACCAGTTCAAGAATATTGTAGAGTGGGAAAGTTGCAGGAAGCAGTGGATTTGATGGTAGGATTGCTGGAGTTCCTAGAACAAGTTGAGGATCACTGTTACACCCTAGGCTGTGTTCGCCTGGAAGCAGTTGCTCTTCAAACAACAAAGAACCTTATCAAAGAAGTAATAGCAGAGGAAGCAGAAATGATTAAGACCGTCTTTTAGGAGTGAAGAAAAAAAAAAAAAGAATATCAGAATAAAGAAAGAAACTTTCAGCTCATCCACATCCAGTAGGTTAAAGGTCCAGGACAAATTTAGAAAACTGAGCCATCCATTTTGTATCCTGAATGAGGAGACTGACAAACGGATTGTCTCCAAGAAATCATCTAGGAAGAAATGGTGGAAAAACAGTGGTCAGGGATAAAGAAGAAGAAGTAGAAGAAAACATAATGTCCTTTTTAGAAATATTCTCATATCTAAAAGAGAGATACAACTCAATCATTGAAATTTGTGTTTTTCTATGTTTTTTGTGTGTTTGTGTATCTGTTAGCATTACCACGCCCTTTTGACCCTACAAACACTACTACCATATAAACACATTCCCGCGTTAATGACATGATCGCTTTAATAATATATTTCCCCATATCTAATACCCATTTTAACCTAAATAATATGATTTGACCCCTAATCACCCATTACAACTACTACCACGCCAGCTTATACCACTCATCACGGAACGGAATTGTGAACATAATACATATATGAATTTCCTAATCAATCAGGAGTTAATTTGTTAGTCAAATGTGTCCAAATATAACACCAATTTCATGGCTAAATCGAATTTAGACGAAAACGAATATCTAAATAAAGAAGTATTTTTTTCCTCAAAGTAAAAAATCTAGATTCCATTGTCAATCTATGCTAAAATCCATTAGCGAGATGATCTCCCGCAAGTCCCTATTGACAATTATGGAAAAGGTATTTCGTATCAATTGCGACTATAATTTATCTGAGTATAATACAATGGACGATCACCGATCCCTAGCGTTTTCGTAGCATTTAACGGTTTGGAAAAACTCCATAAACTAATTGACTTTTAGTATACGAGTAAATACATTACATTTGGTGCAAGCCCACATAACGTGACAGTAAGTATAATATCACTGTCATCTTCATAAGACCACAGCTTCATAGTTAGGCCAAAAAAAAAAAAAAAAAAAAAAAAAAAAATACCAGTTCACAGGTAACAGCGAGGTTCAAAATCTAATTTGCTTTTCAATTAATTAATAAAATTACATGTTATAATTTTGCACAAGTATAGAAACTGTGACAGTCAATATTAGACCACTCTCACTTTCATATGACCTCTACTTCATCGCTTCATAATCAGATTAGATAGACTGTTTTCAGAAGGTCAGTTTCGTTCAGCTTGATTCATGCGTATATATATATATATATATATATATATATATATATATATATATATATATATATATAGAGAGAGAGAGAGAGAGAGAGAGATATGACAGGCTGATTAAAATGAATATGAAGAATGAACTAGATTTAAATGTTTGAAAATAATCCGCACATAGGACGAATTATAATATGAGGAAACATTTCATATATATATATATATATATATATATATATATATATATATATATATATATATATATATATGTATATATATATATATATATATATAAGAAAATAAAATATTTAGTAAGTAGATGTCGTGGGTTTAAATCTTACAAAGTTGAAATCATTTGAGCTCCTGATGGGTCACATAGACAAATATTTAATCAGAACTGAAATCACTGAACAGAAAAAACGTCATTGTAAATATTCTAATACGAATATCAAAACCACGAACAATCATTTAATGTTCATTTTTGTTTAGGTTTTCTTCTAAGTTGGGAACATATATTTAATTTGAACGGTATTAGGGTGGAAAACACTATGTTATTAAACATTTGCTATTCCTTCAAAACCGATTCTTAACAAACATATGTAATTTGAGGCATAACATAATAACCTCGTCAGATAAAGAAGATGTCTTCCATAAATACCTGCTTGTTGGAAATGAGTGTGTTGAAAGTAGTGTTATTACTGTGTAGTTATGCTGCTGCTGACAATATCAGTCGTCTTACAATCAATTAATTACGTTTATTTCCGTTTGAAACAGGTGCGTTAATTGTATTGCAACTCAACTGGAAACGGGCAGATCTTCTGAACAGATCGATATTCGAACAGGCAATACCATGCATATTGCTATCTGGATCCGCTTAAAGCTGTTAGACAAAACACAGTCAAGTTTAATTTGAAGTTAAGGTCCACTGCGGCAGATTTTGGAGATGACAGGGAAAATCATAATGTCCATACTGTTGATGACGTCTAACATGTTAGCCTCAAACAACCTTTCTGACAGTGTGTTCAGGGTGTTCAAGGATTTCGTCATATTGACTCAGTACAACAATACATTTCATGCAAGGTCCAACGTTGCTTGCCTTGTGGATTGTGGTCGGTCCACCGACTGCATAGGCCGAAGCTACAAGAACACCACCAGTGAGTGCTTGATACCTATGGTTCCCTGGTATGGAATTATACAAGCAAAGGTGGGATGGATTTCAACGATTAAGCCTTTTTTTAAAGGTAAATATTTCTTAGGCATTCACGTCGGAAAATTCTTAAATCTAGTTATATAGTTTCCTAGAAATTTAAAAAAAATTGTCTGTCCTTCATCATGGAAATATTTTCGACTCATGAATCAAGCTGAACGAAATTGACCCTTCTGAAAAACAGAAATACTCTGCATCCTTATTTGCTTATTTATATCACTGGTATATTCATAAACATATTGTTCAAGTTATATAAGAGTTGAACTGACTTTAATATAAGGTCTCTCTATTTGTCGTACTCATTTGGTCAATATTTTCTCCGGCCTCCAGTTTCTGCACTGATTCACACTGGGGATCGAACTGGTTGGCGGTACATTGGAATCTCTCTGATGTTATAGTTCTTTGACAAATCTAACCCTCGGCATATAAGTCAATTCTTATTTATTTATTTTTATTTATTTATTTATATACAATAGACAATAATCCAGTCTACCATGTAGGCTTCAACACGTACGTAATTGGTATTTGTACCGTATTTCCTGATCGACACACAAGAAAATAAATTTTCATGACATAAAACCCAATGCATACGCGATAGGAGGCACAATTAAATAAATTACAGCAATAAACTAAAGGTTAATACAAAATCGATTTTTCAAAAGCTAATAAACTAGGCCACAATTAAGTACTCACAAACGCCCATTTGTCTTTTCAAAATTCAATAATTTACCACCACGGTACAAAAGCAAGTTTTAAGAAACACCGTACCCTAAACAATTTTTAACTACGATTCCTGGCTCATCCCTATTTCCCATAATGTTAATTTCTTGTAAAAAAAGAATTGATTACAAACCCGTCGCACTATACTATTATTTATATTTTTGTCATTCTTCTGCATTATATTTTGAGCTTTGCAAACTTGGCTCTTTACATATACGCAGACTCAAAAAGCAAAGACATAAAAGCTATGATTATGATTTGTTCGTCTCCTGCGGCTCTTTCTACCAAGCAGTTACTCATGTTTTGCATCCGATATCCAAGAGCGTGTAATAGTTTGACCGCATACATACTTCGTTGTTTCTCGATGTGTAAACTATCTTCAAAGGCGATTATAAATACATTTCTATATAATAAATACGATGTAATTAATATTCACATATTTCCAAGTTTGGCGCCATTCTTTCGCGATAATGATAATTAAGGTAAATTGCAAAATGTGTGACACCATACATAGATGATGCATGTGACTAATTATGCGAAATAACCTATCATTGCATTAATAGTTAACACTGTTACAATTAAAGTCATATAGAGAGTAATAAAAAATATAGTAATGATTCGCACGTAGTTTATGTATAAACATTTAAATTAAAAATAAAGACTGTAAAACTTTTCAAAAGACTTTTAAGGAAATTACTGCCATAAAAAAATAAACTCGACTGTAAACTATATAAGGGTACACAGTCAGCTAAATAATAATGTCGGTCTCGTTATTGTCTTCAAGGACGATCATTTAGATAAACATGGTCTCAGATTATGTGACCACTCAGAAGATGCCCGAGACACCCGTGTATCTGAACCAATCCGTATAGCTAGACCTTCTTCTAGTGGAAATAGGACGGTTTTATTATACATATCCTCACTAGAATTAACGAATTAATAAGTCACAGACGGAATTTGCAGAAGTTAATTTTCATGTGTAATGCGTAAGGCTTTATGTCTTATTCTGATATGTTACTCCGCTAAAAGTATACATCTTTATTACGGAGATCGTCAGGCGTAGAGGATATTACATTTTATAGAAAGATGAGAACAGAACAAAACTTTTATTAATAAAAGTAAATCTCAGGCCACACATAGGTGGCATATGAGAATCCCACAACCGCCACAGTACTACTAGGCGGCTTCACTAACATATGGAGATTAAAGTCATCATAGGTCAACATTTACAACCAGAGCAGGAATAAATATTCGGACATAATGTGTAAACATTTGGGTAGATAAATGGAACATTGTTCTGATAAGATACCATTACTCTCATGGAGTCTAAAAAAGTTGGTAGAGAGAAACAATATGATATAATTGTGAAGTATGGAGAATGTCTGAACCCACTGATAACACAAATTTTATGATATTGTCTTCATTACTGTGGTAAAAAATTTGGCACCATTTTGGAGAATTGGTGGCAAATAAGTTTTGTAACTTACGAAAAGTATTCGTCCCCGATGTCATTTTTATCACAATGATCACATTTTCTTTCATCAAACGGCGTATTGTCCCAAAGACCAGTTTCAGTGGGGAGTCTATGACTGGAAATCTGGAATTTTTATAAATGGCAAATACTAGTTCCTACGTAACATAAATAAGTAGGTTTCTATATTCAGGTATTCTTTAAAACAATAGTACAAATTTCCCTTGAATGATAAGGCTACCGATGATTGACATTCATGTATGTAAAGGTCTTTAAAAGTTTATGTTTATTACGTGTTTTGGTCCTTTCAGATTATTAACTGTTACGACTCTATGGTCAGAAATAATCTAACAGAAAAAACCCCCAAACCAAGACATATAAAACTTAACAAAGAATTTAATCATCAAAGTCATAAATAACAATGTGAGAATTGACAGTATTATAAGGTGAATCCAGAATAATCCTGATAAAGTTCTCTGAAAGTCCTAAATGAATGAAAAGTTATGTATAAATTTCAAAACCGGAAATATATTGATCCGCCAAGAATTGTAACGTTGTCAAGATAGCATCGCCCAGAACTCCTTCGAATAATGCAAAACAGTTCCAGAATAATATTATAGTGCAAATAACCAGTACTTCCTAATTTGACGGAATAGTCCAAACAAACGTTTGTCCTCTCGAATAATATATAAGTACAGCATAAAACATGCCTGCAGGCTTACAACTGCAACACAATAAATTAATCTGATTGCTCAGTTCTCTCCTCATATACATCTATCATTACGACTATTATTTCTCAAACATCCAAAGTCCGACCATTCGTGATCGGATAAGTATATCAATAGGTTTCCATTGTAGTTCTTAAATACACCTGACAGTAATTTGGGATGCGAACATGTGAATTTCGTCTTAAGTTTAAAACTTTGAAATCTGATGGCGGAACATATACGACCCCCCCCCCCAAATAAACGCCGTTATAAGTTTGAAAACTAGTGTCCTCGTAAATTAAACCAAACTATGTAATCCGATTCATGTTGAATGATACTGTTCAAAGGAGAAATATAATTATTTACAACAAAGAAAGGTCAAAACCTACGCTCTTGCGGAAGTATATTTGCTTTCGATTTTTAGTCCAATAAGTTTATCCACGCAATTCAGTTGTATTAAAAGTATCTAGCGTTGTTCCACAAATACAGAAAGATCATAATTTTGGACGAGTTCACAAAAATCAAGATAAGAAAGTTTACATTTAATGCCGCAAACGTTTAAAATGCGCTTTCTATATTTTTCGTTGATATACTTAATTTGCATGAATTTTGCGTTTTACTTGACATTGATGTAGAATCACTGTTCGTCATTTGAACACTCCGAGTACACGTAAATGGTAATCGATGCGCGGCGGTCTGGGTCACCGTCTGAATTCTCTGGCGGTTTATCGGAAGGTTTTGGCGGTTCTTTCTCTGGCGGTTGAATCAGTAATTTATATAGGTTATTTCGAAGATATTATTCCGAGACCCGTTTCTGTAGTATCTGCTATAGTTATTGGTGTAATTTGCTGTATGTCCACATCACCCTCCAAAATTCCTCTCTTCAGATCAGACATCTTTGGTTAAGACGGTTCCAGCTGCCACAGTTTGTTGTATGTTATCATCATAGTCATCTCTAATTTCCCTTGTTTCAGAATCTATCCATATATCACAGATAGTTTAAATACGTCGACAGTCGGTGCAGTCTATGCGTGGAGGAAATACACCACCGGCTAAAGGCACCATTTTGTTTTGTTTAATTGGGTCGCACCTTAGTAGTGAAGGGGGTTAGATTAGCGACAGTGGGAATTAGCATTAAAAACACCCTTGGGTCAGATTAGCGACAAGGGAAATTTAACATGGAGAAAAATCGTGGGTCAGATTAGCGACAAGGGAAATTAACATGGGGAAAAAAATAATCGTGGGTCTGTCTAGCGACAAAAAAGGAAATTAAACAGGGTGGGTCTTTATAGCGTCAAGGGAAATTGAACATGGGATCTTTTTTTTTTAAAAAAAAAATAAAATATAAAAAAGGGGTAGGCAATGGAAAGGCTATCTCTTTTCGAGAAATATGGCTGGCCCTGAAAAGGGCCTTTGGGTTTATGTTAATGTATTCATTAACATAAAGGGCACCGCATTGGTCTTCTTCTTGTCCTTAGGCTGCGTCTCACTGTTGGTCCGTAAATCAGCACTCTTTTCAGGCATCCTTGTCTTTCGACGTAGATCCTACGTATCCACAGGCTGGTGTTTGTCCTGTGGACAACGGTCCATTTGGATCGGACATACATGAGCATGTCCGTCCGGAACATCATGGAAGACACAAGCGTAGAAGATTGCACATCGGTCCACATCTTGAAGCGACGAGAACAGGTGAATCAATGCACTGAACTGCGTTTATTTATAGGTACAGGTAGGATTGAAACGGATTGAGTTCATTCACCAATCCGAACACGCGTTACAAAATTCAGTCAGCCCGCATCCAATCCGAAGAGAGCAGTCTGTGACGTCTGTTGGTCTATATAGATTCGCTAGCGCTTGTGTGCAGTCAATCTATGCGACAGTGATTCAACATGACGGAAACTCAGAAAACGATCCATTGGGCTGCACCAACAGGGGAGACTGCCCAAGGGAACCCGGACTTACTTTCAGAAGAGGTGAATTGGGATTTTGTGGATTTTCTCTCCTCGCAAGAATTTGTTCCGGAACCTTCGTTACCTTCTTCATTACCGCAAGTGGAGAATTTTAGACAGAGACAGAAAGAAGAATTGGAGAAATTTATACAACGACAAAAGGAAGCGGAACAGGCTTTTCTCCTACAGCAACAGCAAGAAGAAGAGGTAAGAAAAAAAACAACAGCAGCAACAGCAAGAAGAAGAAGTAGCAGCAAAGAAACAAGAGGGTGAAAATCAAACGGTCACGGTACTGTTGGACATTTTAGCGGAGTTAAGAAGTCTGAAACAAATGTATCAGACTTCTTTATTACGACCGAAGAGAATACGACCTTCCCGAGCTAAACACGTCAACCCTGTGACTAAGCCTACCGTACCACCCTTAGTGATTTCAACCCAATCATTATCATCATCATCAACATTACGCAGTCCAGAAGTAGGCCTTGGCCGTGGCAAAGGCTTAAGGCAATTAAAGTTGATTGCTTAAACTCACCCCTTCACCATGAAGAAAAAGGCCCTTTTCAGGGCCACCCACATTTCTCGAAAAGAAATACAATTTCAATTTGCCAATAACTCAAAGAAAAAAAACCCGACCCATTTTACCCTTATAGTACGTGTCTGTGTATGATTGCGTGAGTGTACGTTCTTATTTTAAAATCAAAACTCAAAGACACTTACCTTATATTATTCATTTATTCTTTTTCTCCATTTTTACAATCCAATTCACAATTCACAACACAACACTTTAATAAAAAGTTCATTGACTTCTTCTTTCTCCTTGTTTAGTCTCTCTGTTTTTTAAATTTCTTCACCGTCTTTTCCTCATTTTCTTCCCTTCTTCTTTTCTTCTTCTCCTGTTTCTTTGCCTCTTGTAAATAGAATTGTCTTCTTTCTTCCTCTTCTTCCTCTGAAGAATCCATCTCTTCTTCCGAAGAATCCCTCTCTTCTTCTGAAGAATCCCTCTTTTCTTCTGACTCCTCTTGTTTCTTTTTTGGGCAATCTGGAGACCAATGTCCTTTTTCTTTACAATAATAACAGGTATCTTGACTTTTGTCTTTTTTAGTCCCTGTTTTTGTTCTTTTTTGACGGTCTGGACACTCTGAAGACCAATGCCCTTTCTTCTGACAGATATAGCAAGTATCTTGACTTTTATCTCTAAAGGAAGGAGAGTAGTCCGTAGGCTGGTCTGAAGAGAATTTTCTAATGACCCCTCGCAAAGCTCTGACGAAACGTTCCATCTGGTTAGTCTCTTCCATCGTTGTGCTCGGCTTGAGACTGAAATGAATAGTGAAAGGACAAGACACACACCCTTTTATATACGCTGGTCTGCTATGACTATAAAGTAGCTCATGGTGTTTAAACTTGAGTCATTTGACTTTTTGCTTTCAAGATGAAACGATCTAATTCATTCGAGAAGAAAGACGAAGAAGAAAGTAAGAGGCAGAAACGTGATCTATCGCCTCGTACCAGGGCTGAAATCTTGGCACAAATTCATGCCAGTGATTTTGAAGAGGACATGAGTGAACCAGAATCAGAACCCTCTAAACCAAGTTCACCACCCTTAGTCAACCCTGAAAAATACTATTCCATTCGAGAGACGGAAAAGCGCTCCTCTAGAAAATTTAGAACCACGGCTTACAAATACACAGTGAAGTTTAAAGATTTCAAGGCTGAAGTGCCGTTAGAGAAAGCAGAAGTGTTCATCACTGAGGTGTGGGATTCTTTGCTCACTGCACTCAAGCAACAATGTCAACCCAAAGAAGACGATCGCTTGAGACTTTCCATACAACACGACGGTTTGAAATCCCCTGTTTGGATCGAGTTTAGCACCCCTGCAGAATTGACCGCTTCCAAAGTCATGGACAAGATTCAACACGTACAACAATCCAACGACCAGTTTGACATCACCGATGGTAAAGCCACACTGGACATGACCCACGTCTCTCCTCCTCAAGGGACTGGATGCAAAAAGATGTTATTGGTGAACGACCTTCGCAGCACCAAAAAGAGTCTCGTCCAAATTAACAACCCTCAGGACCAGATGTGTTTAGCCCGTGCCATCGTGGTGGGACGAACCTATGCCAACAAGAACGACACGGTAGAATGGAAAAGAACCTGGAAAACTATTCAACGATGCGATCGAGCCAAACAACGAAACGAAGCAGAACTCCTGTTGCAACAAGCTGGCCTGTCCAAAGACACACCCTGTGGCATTCCTGAAATGCAAAAATTGCAAGATGTCCTAGCTCCACGATACACCTTGAAAGTGCACCCTCAAGAAATGAGCGGGCCTCTGTTGTTTCGAGGCCAAGATTTTAAGGACGGAAAATACATTCACCTTTATCATCACGATGACCATTTCGATACCATTACCAGTATCACCGGATTCCTGGGATATGTTTATTATTGTGAGAAATGTGACCATGGTTATAACAATCGAGAGCAACACAAGCATTGTGGATTGAAATGCTCAGGATGTTTGGCCTCTTCACCCTGTCTGAGCGAAGAACCAGTGCCTTGTTCAACTTGTCTGCGCACGTTTGTCAGCCCTACCTGTTACCAACAACATCTGAAAACGCAAGGTTCACAGAAGAAATGTGCTTGTCAACTGCTGAGATTGCGCCCCGCGTGTGAACAAGTCATACGTACCAATAATACCAAGGCACACGTATGTTCAGGAAAGAAAAAATGTCACATTTGTCACCACATCGTGGACTTGGAACACCAATGTTACGTGCAAAAATACCAACCCCCACCAGAGAAAGAGGACGGTCACAAGAAGAAAGGCAATTTCATCTTTTTCGATTTCGAATGCATGCAAGAGACTGGCATTCACATTCCTAATTTCTGCGTGGCTCATCGAGCGTGCGAGAAGTGCATTCAAGAACCTATCTTCAGTCATTGCCCTCACTGCAGCAAGATTCCTGGAGGGCGTGAAAAAATCTTTCGAGGACCGAACACGTTAGCCGATTTTGCCCAATGGGTCTTAGACCCCGTCGACAAGACATGGAGCCAAGAGGACATCGAACGTTACCGAGATTGTCATCGCCATGCCACAGTGATGGCTCACAATTTCTCCGGATACGATGGACAGTTTCTTTTGAGGTACTATACGGAACAAAGCACCGAGCGTCCTAAAGTGACTTTGAACGGAGCCAAAATCATTTTCATGCAAGTGGGACAAGTACAGTTTAAAGATTCGATGAGCTATTTGGCCATGCCTTTGAGTCGAATGCCTAAAACGTTTGGAATGACAGAAATGGCTAAAGGGTACTTTCCACACTTTTTCAATACGTAAGCCAATCAACACGCCGTTCTACCCCATTTACCTGAGGCTCACTATTACGACCCCGACAACATGCGTACCGAACAACGAGAAGCTTTCTACGCTTGGTACCAGGCTCACGCCTCGGACCCTTTTCAGGAAGAAATGCTAAAGTATTGTCGTTCCGACGTGGACATTTTACGACGTTGCTGTGGACAATTTCGAGAACTGTTCATGCAACACGGAGGGGTCGATCCTTTGAAAGAAGCTTGCACCATCGCCAAAGCGTGTTCCTTAGTGTATCGACAACGATTCATGCCTGAAAACACCGTGACTGTCATCAGTCCTCAAACGACCCACTATGTCAAACGTCAATACTCGGTCAAAGCCCTACGTTGGTTACATTACTTGTGCGACAAGGAAGACAAGTGGATTCAGCATGCCCGCAATGGAGGGGGCGAAAAGACCATCGGAACGTATTCGGTCGATGGCTGGGACTTAGAAAACCCCAAGATCGTGTACGAGTTTAACGGTTGCTTATTTCACGGATGTCCCGTCTGTTACCCTGACCGTGGCACTAAAAATCAGTTTTTGCAACGAACCATGGAAGACTTGTACCAGGACACTTGTCAGCGTCGCCTAAAGTTAGAACAGCAAGGATACCAAGTGGTGGAAATGTGGGAACACGAGTACGATCACCGTATGAAAACCGATCCCGAGTTTAAACGCCTCGTGGAAAGTTACCAGTTCATGGACCCGCTGAACCCGAGGGATAGTTTGTACGGAGGAAGGACCAATGCCACCTGTTTGCTGTACCAAGCCGACGAAGAGAAAGGAGAAGAAATCAAATACTTGGACGTGTGTTCGTTGTATCCCTACGTGTGCAAATATTGTCGCTTTCCTGTAGGGCACCCGCAATTGTTGACGGAACACATCGACCTGAAAAACATTCGACAATACGAAGGCTTGATCAAGTGTAAAGTTTTGCCTCCCACGAACCTATACCATCCCGTCTTACCTCACCATTGTCAAGGCAAACTGATGTTTCCCTTGTGCCGTACTTGTGCCGAAACGTGCAACCAAGACCAACCTTGTCAGCACACCCAGGAAGAACGTGCCTTGACGGGAACCTGGGTCAGCGTAGAATTGTTCAAAGCTATGGACATGGGATACCAACTGTTAGAAGTGTACGAAATTTGCCACTTTCCCAAGACACAACAATACCACAAGGGTGACCCCACGCAGAAAGGCATTTTCGCAGACTACGTGGATGCCTTTTTGAAACTGAAACAAGAAGCTAGCGGCTATCCTTCCTGGTGTCACACTCCCGAAGACCAAATACAAGTCAAAGAGAAATACTACGAACAAGAAGGCATCACTTTAGACCACATCGAGAAAAACGAAGGCAGGCGATCGTTTGCCAAAGTGATGTTAAATTGCTTGTGGGGTAAAATGGCACAACGACCGTGTTTACCCAAGACGGAATATTTGACAGAACCTTCCCGCTACTTCCAGATGATTCACGACAAAACCAAATACATGAAACACGTGGACGTCGTTCGAGAGAATTTGATCTTGGTCAATTACGAAGAAGATCTGGACTTTGTACAAGACGACCCTTTTGGAAATGTCATCATTGCGGCTTACGTGACAGCTCATGCTCGCTTAAAATTGTACGAAGCTTTAGAACTGTTAGAAGAACGCATCCTGTACTTTGACACGGACAGTTGCATTTACATCCATCACCCGATTCAACATCATCCTGACATCGAAGGAGACCGTTTAGGAGCCTGGACAGACGAGCATCCCGACGACAAGATTCTAAGTTTCTTCAGTGGCGGTCCCAAAAATTACGGCTACGAATACCGGGACAAACAAGGAGAAGTGCACACGACGTGCAAAGTGAAAGGACTGACTCTGAATTATCGTACCAGTCGAGTGGTCAACTTTGGGGTATTGAAAGAAGCCTTGCAATCGGGAGAGGATGGAAACTTTAAAGTGACCACCTATCAACCGAACAAAATTGTACGTTTACCCACTCACCACATCGTCAGTCGACCCTTGGAAAAAGTCTATCAAATCGTGTACCAGAAGCGAGTGAGACTTCCCAATCACTTTACGTTGCCGTACGGTCACATCGGTATTGGTCTGTATATAAAAAGGAACCCTAGGCAAGATCGATAGTTCATTGTGACTACCAAGACCGAGCGAACAAGATGAATACTTTCAGAGAAACACAGAACAAGTTGTTTAGAAAGGCACAATTCAAGTGTGAGGCTTCTGAAGTGGAATGCGATTGTGAGCCTTGCGATGGGTACGATGCTGTACCTTGTGACCTGAGCGATGGCGTAAAGCATCATGGGAACTTTAGTGTCCCTGCCCCTATCATGGAAAGTGATGCTGTGCGTGTCAAACCTGTGGGATGCGAAAGTGATGCCGCTCGTCCTCTTGGACATTTTACTGGGTTTCGTTTTAAAGGGGAATGTCGACCTTCACGTTTACCTCCCTACGGATGTCATCCAGCCCTGAGCAAACTCCTACCCATGTCACTCAACCCTCATCGAAACGAACCTGTGAAAGACGAATATTCGTTCCCTGTGCGTTTGTCGGAATACTGCGACTTTGAAAATCGTCTTCAATCGTTCAAAGGAAAATGGCCTAAGTATCTGGGAGGACCGACCCCCGAAGAATTAGCCAGAGCCGGATTTTTCTACTTGGGCGAAGGAGATAAAGTCAAGTGCTTCAGTTGCAGTGTGTCACTTCACCACTGGGAACCGCAAGATTCGGCCTACGTAGAACATGCTCGATGGTCACCGAATTGTCATTACTTACCCTTAGTGGGACCGAGACATTGAAGTAACTTCTTACCATCATCTGTTCATGAATACTTTACAAGAGAACATTCGTGCTTTGCCTGTGGAGTTGAGAGAACGCATTTACCGAGAGCTGGTCAAAATACAAGTGAAACGTAAAGAACAATTGCATCCGTTACGTCACCGGTGTTTGAACCACTGGTACCTGAATGCTATACAAGGACTGATTGAGTTGAAACTGTTCCATTGGACAGACATTGATCAACGACCTCCTGGTTATAAAAAGGAATGGTTTGGTATGGACGATTCTATCTACTACATTGTAAACGTACTGCATCGAATTCCAGAGGAAGAGTTAACGAATTACCAACATCTTTCACGCAATGTCAACTTGGTGAAAGAGGAAACTTCTGAACGAATTGTAATGTGTAGATTAGTGGTGAAACGATTTAGATTCGACAATGAATTAAAACCATGTTTGTGCAAACAGTACATTTCTTGTGTCAGACCAAAGAGGATTTAGTATGACCTATTCATGGATACTTTGCTAGAGAACATTCGTGCTTTGCCTGTGGAATTGAGAGAATGCATTTACCGAGAGCTGGTCAAAATACAAGTCAAACGCAAACTCAAAGTGATTCATCCGTTTTTAAATTATGCTATGTTCCAAAGTACAAGAAGACTGATTATGAGTGGATATTACATTAGGCACAAAGTTAAACGAGGCTATTGGCCACCACCCAACGATTCCAAAAACAGTGTATATACTTATGGATACTTTACAAGAGAACATTTTGGGCTTGCCTGAGGAGTTGAGAGAAAGGATCTACCGAGAGCTGGTGAAAATACAAGTGAAACGTAAAGAACAATTGCATCCGTTACGTCACCAGATCTTTAACCACTGGTACCTGAATGGTATAAGAGAACTGATTCGTCAGAAATTCTTTCAATGGTCAGACATTGTTCAGAACTTTGAGGTCGCTAATGATCGACATGTTCATAATTATGGTTACTTCGAGATTCACCTAGTGCAACGCATTGAGGAAGACAAGTTAAAGGATTACCAACATTTGTTACGTGGAATCTGCTTAGCGGAAGAGGAAACTTCTAAACGATCTCTGACGTTTCGGTTACAGTATGCAAGATTTAGATTCCCTACTGGAGAACGAAGATCTCTGGCTAGAACGTACGTGTATTGCATCCGAAAAAAAGAGAGTATAAAAACAGGCTGCCATGCCACGGTTTATGTCACATGTCATTCAACAGATTCCGTGGAAGGAACTCAATGACCATATTCAAACCGTGGATCATTACCATCAATTATTACAAGAATTGTATCCATTCAATTTGGGACGACAAGTGGTGTGTGTCTTAGTGACTTGTTTTCTGGGATTTCGTTTACCAGCCGATTCTTTGTGGACTCTTTACAATCAGTACTTAACACCTCAATGGCCTTAAATGGTCACGAAAAACTCCTTTTGCTCAAAGCCTTGCGTTTTCATCTGGATACTTCTCGACCTCAACAAGAAAAAAAGATTCGTCAACTTTTAGCTACCCAAGACGTGTATGACGATGTGTGTGTAGCTTGTGACTTACATCCCCATTGGACAGATGTCCGTGCCTGGAAAGAATGGGGTTTTGAGGCTTGGACCCAAGAAGTGGCCCAGTATGCACGAGAGTTGTTCAAGGAAAAAAGTTACTTTTCAACCCGTGTTAGTGACGGTGCCAGAAGAACCCGTCACCCAGGACAGGACTGTCGTGGACAGACCTGAAAGACCCTTTCGGGAGGACACTTGTGTGACCTTACCCCCTACTATAGAACTGGTTAGAACATTACCCAAAACATGTGGTTGTACAGACACTTGTGTTTATTCCACGTTGATAGTTATCATGTGCCTTTTATCCTTGTACTTAAGCCTTTGGCTTTTATGTATTTTTGTCTTTCGTATTCATGTTTGAAAAAAACATTCAATAAACGTGTTCTGAAAAAAGTATATAAACTCTTGTCTTGTTTGTTTTCGTGTCACAAGTGACATTTCTCACACCATGGCTACCTCTGCTGTCTCTGCTCCCTCTTCCTCTACTGTCAAAATCATCGACGAACACTTAGATCGTGCCAGTTGGGAGGCTTTGTATCTTCGCCATCCCTTTAACATGCTCATTGCTGGACCTAGCGGTTCTGGCAAAACCGAATTCGTCAAACGTTTGATCGAACATAAACATCATTTGATCGATCGGCCCCCTCAGCGGATCGTGTGGTGTTACAAAGAGTGGCAATCGGCGTACAGCCTCTTGCGAGAAAGTCAAGGCGATTCCATCGTGTTTGTGGAAGGCATTCCTAAAGAAGACGACGGCATCGTCTCTGACTTCCGTCAAACCCATTTGGTCATTTTCGACGACATGTTAGGAGAAGACGAAGAAGAAATTAAATTGTGGTTCACGCGCAAAGGGCATCACCGTAATGCCAGTGTCGTTTACATCACCCAAAATTTGTTTCAACAAAGTAAAGCCCATCGCACCATCAGTCTCAATTCGCATTACGTGGTCTTGTTTAAAAGCCCTCGAGATAAATCGCAAGTGCAAGTCTTAGCCAAACAGTTAGGAACGCCTTGGCTGACTCAGGCGTACGACGATGCCACTCAAACGCCACACGCCTATTTACTCGTCGGTTTGAAACCTACGACTCCCGAGGATTTGCGATTTCGTACCCACTTGTTTAACCACTGGTGCCAAGACGGAGGGCCTGTCCTGTACACGTCTCCGTCCTCGACTTCATTTCACTCCCCATAAAAAAATCTATAAAAACCTCAGACCCTTTTTCGTCTGTCTCACACAGTGTGAACATGACGTCCCTTCAGTCGCATCTTCCCGTCAAATTGATTCGTGCCTTGTATGGCATCAGTCGAGAAAAAAAATCCACAAACACGAGCTCGTGTCTTAGAAGCTAGTCTCAAAGAAGTCTTACGATGGTTCACGGTGACGGCACGTCAATTACTCCAAGGAATCATTCAGATTCCTCATCAAACCAAACGCTTTTTCGATCGAAACAAAGTCGCTTTGGTCCAACTGGCCGATCCCCGCATCGACACTCAAACCAAAAAACAAATCATTTTGAAACCTGGAGGGAGCGGTACTCTAGGAGGGGTCATCATTCGCTCACTCTTAAGATGGGATCCTAATGCCCCCAAAGTTATCCCCAATACAAAAGTCCAACGAAGCCCCAAGAAGAAAAAGAAAAAGACCAGGTCCCCACGAAGAACTTCTCCAGTGGCGGGACCCTCCTCTGACCAGACACCACCCCGGAAAAAGAAAAGAAGCCCCCAGAAAAAGAAACAGAGAAAAAGTCCCCAGAAAAAGATAAGTCCACAGAAGAAAACTAGTCGCAAGAGAGGCACTTCGGCCAGGACGCAACCTTACACTCGCAAACCACGATCTGCCACCACTGCAGTGACTGCGTCTCCGGCATCCTCACGTTTGTCCACTTCTCCGTTGATGACGCCAGGAACTGAAGAGTACTTGGAGACGTTGATCACACCAAGAACTTCTCCGTTGATGACCCTCAAAAGAACTTCCCCAGTGGCAGGACCCTCCAATTTAGCGGCAGTGGTTGCTGCTCACAAAGTACCTTCTCCCAAAATCAAAGTGCATGAAAGATCGGGCATGTTACAAAGTTTACTGGATTTGTCCAAGCAAGAACTGGCTCGATTTAGTCCGTTGCGTACCCCTGCACGACGTGTCATGCCTGTCCTCAAACTAATACGACGTAAAGACAATCAGTGGCGACGCGTTCCAGTATAAAAAAGACCTGTGACCGAGTAGGGTATCAGTGTTTTTTTGGTGCTCCTGAAGACTCAAAGATGTCACCCTCCAGAAAACCCCAAGGAAAGAAAAGGAAAGGACTGCCACCACGTTTAGCCAAACATGGGGACATGTTATCTGTCCTGTCCAAAGCTTCTCCACCCCTACGAAAAAAACTCATTCAAACGGCCTCGAAAGAGGTCATCGATACCGTGTGCGAATGTTGTTTGAACGTTTTGAAAGGCACGATCCCTTTGTCCAAACACCAGAAACAATGCTTAAGCAAGCATCGTCACGTTCTTCGCCAAATGGTTCGAAAGAAAGTTCCCATTCGTCAAAAAAAGAAGATGTTGGTCCAGCGTGGAGGCATTTTACCTCTCTTGTTAGGCCCCATACTGAAAGGAGTCTTGGGAACCATGTTGGGAGGACTGGTGGGAGCTAGATAAAAAGACCCTCGGAAGTCCCAAGATCTCAGAATCGACCCCTGACAACCCCATGGAAGGACGAAAACTAGCTTTAGTGCCTTACAAACGATGGATGGAATACCATCGGTGGCAAGAACAACGCACCCCGCATTTACCTCCCAATCCCAATTTGAGCGAGATGTCCCAGTTACAACACGAATTGCAGTCCTTGATGGATCACCAAGATTTGTCCGAAACAGAAAAATCGCAAAAGTACGGTCAACTCTTGCAACGACTGCAACTCTTTCACCAAAAAGCTTTAGACGAAACAGCTCTACCCACTTTGAAAGATTTTAAAACCTTGATGAAAAGTCCAACACCAGTACCAGTACCACCAGTACCAGTACCACCACTACCAGTGACCAAGACAGAAAAAGGAGAAGAAGAAGAAGGGTTTCAAACTCCACCAGAAAAAGTACGCAAGTTAACAACACCACCTACCTCCAGAATTGGATGGATTAAAAAGATGATGGCCACCCCTTCTTCATCACAAGAGAAAAAGAAAGTGAAGACAGAAGTGAAGACAGAAGTGAAACAAGAACCGATATCCCCCGCTCAGATATCCTCCTCTTCAACACCTATTGCTGGTCCCACACGCAAAGCCTTGCAATCCAAGAAAATACCCCAAGAGAAAAAGAGTAGCCTCCTCCAAGAGTGGGTGTCTTATTAACACACAAACACAAAAATGGAAAAAGTCTTAGCCAGCATTTACTACGATCCCTCCCATCCTGCAGGTTACGCAGGAGTTCAAAAATTGTATCGTGCTGCCAAAACGCGACTGAAACGTCTCCGTTTACCTCAAGTGCAACGATGGTTACAAGAACAAGCTACCTACACTTTACACAAACCCATTCGACGCAAGTTTGCCAGAAGTCGCACCCGAGTGGAAGGCATCGATCATCAATGGCAAGCCGATTTAGCCGATGTCTCTCATTTGGCCAGCTACAATCGTGGCTACAAATATTTGTTTTGTGTCATCGACGTCTTTTCCAAATTTGCCTGGGTCGTGCCCTTGACTTCCAAATCCAGCAGCGAGTTAGTGCGAGCCCTGCAACGGGTGTTGAAACAAAGCGGTCGTCACCCTCTTCGATGGCAAACGGACAAAGGCACCGAATTTCTGAACCAAGCTTTCCAAAAAGAATTAAAGAAACGTGACATTCATTTTTTTACCACCGAGAATCCCGAAACCAAAGCCAGCATCGTGGAACGTTTTCAACGCACTTTGAAAGAACGCATGTGGAAATATTTTACGCATCACCACACTCTGAAATACATCGACATCTTACCGCACCTGGTACAAGCGTACAACCAATCTTACCATCGAAGCATCGGACGTGCCCCGCAAGACGTGACTCCCGAGAACGAAGTGTTGGTGTTTGAGCGCCTATTTGGTACGTCCCCGACGAGGGCTGTCCCCAAGAAAAGTGGAATGTTGGCCGTAGGAGATTGGGTGCGCATTGGCAAAACCAAACGCACTTTCGACAAAGGTTACTTACCTAACTGGACGACCGAATTGTTTCGCGTCACTGGACGAGTGCATGGCCGTCATCCTGCCGTCTATAAATTGGAAGACATGAACGGAGAAGTACTCAAAGGAACGTTTTATTTGCCCGAGTTACAACGTGTCACCAAAAAAGAAGACGACGTGTACGACATCGAAAGCATTCTCGAACGCAGAACCCGTAAAGTGGGCAAACGACGTGTCAAAGAAGTCAAAGTACGTTGGAAAGGATATCCACCCAGTTTCGATTCTTGGATCGACGCTTCGCAAGTCATCGACTATAAAAAGAAGTGACCATCATGCCCTTTCACACAGCAGACGCAGCTACGTCGACCACTCCTTCTTCCCCTAGTTCTTCTGTGCAAGATTTAGAAAAACAACCCTTGTGGGTGTGGTGTGGAGAACGTGTGCCTAAAACGCAAATCGTCTTTTTCTGCCAAATCTTCGTGGTGTATTGTGTCATCGGTGCAGCCATTGCCAATTTGAGTTTGCAACAAGGAGACAAACAATTGTGGACCATTTTATTGAGCAGTTGCATCGGTTACCTGCTTCCCAATCCCTCCCTGAAATTCTCCTCGAACGGGAACCTTGTGTCCAGTGCCAGTGCCAGTCACCACTCCAACCACAACCAGAACCCCATTTTGGGCGGAGACACGCCTCTGACGTCCAGTAATATCCCCTCGGACAGCCACAGAACTCTGGAATTATGAGTCACGAAAACCAATTTTACTTAACCTTACCCAGTGACAGTTCCATGGAGGTGTTTCCCAAGAACACGTTGTGCTGTTACACGGCCAAATTACCTCAAGCCATCCCGTTAGATCACGAAGCCCATTGGGAAGTGGCTTTAGTAGAAATGATTCACCCTACACAAATCCAAAACATCACCGAAAATCAAAACACTTTTGAGGTGGAAATCCTGAACCAACAATTACAAGAAGCCATGAATGACATCGGGTTTTCAGGGATCAAACCAAAACCAGCCAACAATCCACCCTTCAAAATCTACACCGTGAAAATTTCAGCAGGGTTTTATTTCAGTGGCCAACATTTGGTGGACACTATTGCGGACAGGTTCGAGTCAGCCTTTGCCAAAGCCCTGAACAGAATCAAAAAACGTGTCACCCTGGAGTACCATAAAGTGGCTCGTCGCTTACTGATGAAATTTCAGGATACTCAACTGTTGTCGTTCAAGTTCAATGGTAGTTTGTTTGAAATTTTGGGTGGACATGCAGGAATGGTCGCAAACAATTGGAGCCCCGAGATCAACAGTAATATGGATTTTTACAAAGCTTTTGGAAAACCGGTAGAACTGAACCAAGGACTGAATTTGATGTTTGTGTATTCCGATGTGGTGGAGTACAACGTAGTGGGACACACCTCCGTGCCATTACTGCGTGTCATTCCTTTCAAAGTGGATAGTACCACGACCAGTGACCAGGAAGGTGGGAACACTTACCACGTCCACCGCGAATTTGTCCAACCTCACTATTTACCTGTCAGCAAGTCGTATTTGGACACGGTCAACATTGCTATAAAAGGAGATTTGGGACAAAATATTCCATTCACCAAAGGAAAAGTCACGGTGAAACTCCATTTTCGAAAACGGTTCTCTCACGACTCGTAAGTAAGTCATGTATCCAGTGTACCGAGGGGTTGCTCGACAGCGAGGACACGGTTTAGGAGACATGTTAAAATCGGCCTTTCGTTCGGTGGCCCCGGTGTTAAAACCGATGGTGACACGCGGATTGCACGCCTTGAAAGATGCGGCACTGACGCAAGGCAAAGAATTTCTCCAAAATGTCATCATCGACAAACAAAACCCTAAAGAAGCCTTCATGAGGGCAGGCAAAAATGTCTTGCTGCAAACGGGTAAAGACATTTTGGGCCGACGAGACACACCTATAAATGCCCTGCACGCTACCGAGTCAGGCATTCAGCAAGGACAAGGCAGAAAGAGACGACGAAGAAAACACCCTTTCACCAGACTTCAAGCTAGAAAGGCCAAGAAAAGAAGAACCGTTCGAGACTTAGACGTTTTCGATTATTGAGACACTGCAACAAAAAAAATGATGCACCGAGAATCTTGCGCCTGTTCCAAGACGGAACTGGATCTGTTTGCCATGCCCCCCACCATGATGACCATGCAAGAATCCCAATGGGTGGAATTTCACCCCGTCTCCTCATTGACCGATTCCGCTCCCATCGAGTTTGAAATCAAAGGACAGCCCGAAGATTACATCGATCTGAATAGCAGTTACTTGTACTTGAAAGTCAAAGTTCAAGATAAAGGTGGAAATGATATAGACGGTACCGAGAAAGTAGCTCCCGTCAACAATTTCATGCATTCCTTGTTCAGTGGAGTGGACTTGTACTTGAACAACAAACTGGTCAGGAGCAGCATGGATACTTACCCTTACCGTGCCTACCTGGAAGATCTCTTGACGTATGGAATAGACGCCAAGAACACTCATCTCAATGCCTGCGTGCTATGGGAACCTGACGAAGCGGGCGAATTTAATGAAAAAGAGCTTGAACCTGACCCCAAATCAAAAACAACCACCAATGAGGGATTTGTAGAACGAAGAAAGAGAATCATAGGACTCAACAAAAGTTTAGAACTGATGGATCGTTTGCATTTGGACATGTGGTTACAAGAGAAATATTTGCTGAACGGGGTGAATGTCCGCCTGAGACTGAATCGTAGCAGTGCCGCTTTCCATTTGTTGGCTGATACTGATGCTACTACTGGTGGCAATCCCAAAACCAAAATCGAGGAGGCCAGACTCTACGTACGCCGTGTGGAAGTGTTACCTAAAGTGGGAAACGACATCAGTCAAACGTTGAGCAGAACGACCGCCAAATATCCCATACGACGCGTGGAAGTGAAAACTTTCACCATTCCCAAGGGACAGCGATCCATGATCGAAGATCATCTGTTCCAAGGATAGTTACCCAAACGTTTAATCCTTGGTATGGTCCTGAATTCAGCCTTCAACGGAGACTTCGATGAAAATCCTTTCTACTTTCAACACTTTGGCGTGTCCAAGATCGAAGTCAGTCGCGATGGCAAGACCTTGTGTACCCGACCCTTTGAACCTGACTTTGAGAAGAAGAATTACTTGAGATCGTACTTGTCCCTGTACGAAGCCACCGGACAGTTAGGAACCAACACCAGTCATGGTATTACGTACGACGATTATGACGGAGGCTATGCTTTGTGGGCTTTTGATTTCACTCCAGACCAAGGCAGCGACGAGGGACATTTCCACCCTATAAAATCTGTCCAGATTCGTGTGGAAATTCAGTTTGCAAACCGAGTCCCTGATGAAACAGTGAACGTCATCCTGTATGCAGAATTCGACAATACCATAGAAATCAACAGTTTAAGAGAAGTCATTCTAGATTATTAGAAACCATGGAAGACTGTTATCCCTCTTTACCTAGTGGAGAAACTTTAGACATGAAATGTGAGGAAACTGTGGAATAAGAAGAAGTGATCATGATGAAGTCGAGATGGCCAGAACAAGAAGCCCATTTAGTCTCCTGTTTTGCCAAACACTTGGTGGAAAAAATGACGGAATTGATCAAGAAAAATTGTTATGGATGTCAAAACGATCATCCCAGTCAAATTCAACACGATAAATGCCTGATGTTGAGTCAAGAAGAAAAATTGGACGAGTATCTGGACGAAGCTTGGAGTCTCATCTCGAACAAAGACGTGTTGCACCAGTGGTATACAGACTTGCGTGAACATTCTTGTCCACCATTAACCACTCAAGAGATCCATCGTATCGAAGCTCTCCTGAATCAGAGTGAGGAAACAGAACGAATAACCGTTTATTCGTCAGACATTTTCAAGCAAAAAGTCAGAATCGAATTGACGACTTATTATTATCTGTGAAGAAGAAGAAAAAACACAAAACAATGGATACCTGGGAACTTTATTACCTTTTGAACCACAGTTCGTATACGTCTTCTTGGAATCCTGTCGTCTGTGCTAAAGATGAACTCCCTCATCGCAAACCTAAAGACCATCAAGCTTACGTGATCAACACGGACGACAGTCATCTCCCAGGAACCCACTGGGTAGCCGTCTACTTTCCTCAAGAAGGATGTGTGGAATATTTCGATTCGTACGGATTGCCCCCTTTGGAAGACGATATCATTGACTTTATGAGAAGAAATGCTCAAACCACCCGATTCAATAATGTGAAATTACAAGGCACAGATTCCTTGGTGTGTGGACAGTACTGTGTGTATTTTCTGCATCATCGCAGCCTGGGCTATTCCTTAGAACATTTAGTGACTCATTTTGATCCTCGTTCTTCTGCTAGAAACGATGTGAAAGTAGATCGATGGTTTTGTGACCATTATGCTTATCTTTTGTCTCAAGCTAGGAAACGTAGTGTCCATCAATGGCCTAATGATTTCCAACAGTGGAAATCACAATTTCATTTACAACGTTGTCAGCCCTGTTTAAAGTAGATGGTCAATTGAGAAAAAAATGTTTGTGATTAGAAAAAAATTGTTTGATGTTATCATGTTGGATTATTGTTAAAAATGTTAGAGTTGTTGTTTAGTGTTAAGTGATTTTTGAATAAAAAATGTGTTTTGAAAAAAAATGCCTTTGTGGTTTGTTTAGCTATAAGAATGATGGATTGATGCTCTTTCATTTCTTACTATCCCTCTCATGACACTCACTGAACGTTGCGGCTTGAAAACCGTGTGGGGGATGTTTTCCTTCACGTCCGCGCTTTGACTTTAAGAACCGGGGTTGTTTCCAGTCTAACCATCCATTGTCGACTCATCCTCCTACGAAGATGTGCTCCAAACTAGCTAAGCTCAACGAAGCCTACGTGAATTTGCATAGGGTCAGACACAGTCTGATACCGAAGCCAGAAGAAATAGAGAATGTGAGAATGTTAAAAATCACTGAAGACCTGATAGAAGAGCTCTTCAGAGAAGAAATGAACAGGGAAAAAGAAGAATGGACAGAGAAGTACAGACTTCAGAGACAGCAGCAACAGCAGCAGCAACAACAACAACAACAACAACAGCAGCAGCAGCAACCTGAAGCTGACAGAGGCTTTGTCGATTGTCGTATCGACACCAAAGAGTTCTTCTTCTCTTTCCGAAGAAGCAGACTTATCGCCAGAAAGTCTATCCTCAGAGGACATCGCATTCTTAGAAACTAAAAAAAGAATGCCATAGCAAACAAAAAAACAGCCCTTTTCAGGGCTACCCAATACTCAAGAAAAGAAATAACGATCGATTTGCCAATGTGTGTAGGTAGAGTAGTGTGAATATAAACACTAACTCTTTTTTTAAAAAAGTGAGGGTATGTGTTTGTGTGTTTGTAAGTGCTCAAGTACGTTGGTGTGGATAGTAGATTAAAATCATGTTTTTTTTGGTGTTAGAGGTGTATATTTGGAGTTAGATTGGATTGCTTTGCGTATGTAAATAGTCTATTGAAGTGATTTATAAAAAATTTTTAAAATATTGATGGGTAGCATAAAAAGTGAGTGAGTGTTTCTTTTAGGTCCGCGTGTTGTTGTTGTTTTTTGGTCATGATCTAGGTAAGATCGATTTTATGTTTTTATGGGAATGTTTTCCTTCACGTCCGCGCTTGCAGTATAAATTGAAACTCGCTCGGCAGTCTAGCTACCCTTGTTGATTGATCAACACCGCCAGAAGAATGAACACCAGAATTGTGAAACTGTTAGAACTCCAGATGCACCTGGAATATGCCAGGCGCATAGTAAATGAACTATCAGCGGAGGCTATTGTAGAAGAAGCAAGAATAAAGAAGGAAGAGGAGGAGAGAAGAGAGAGGGAAGAAGAGGAAAAGAAAATAGAAGAGAGGATGTCATACAATATTCCCGAGACAGAGGATTGGGGTGCTGAAGCGAATCATCCCGCCTCTGCACTCTCAAGACAAAAAGTAAAAAGAGACTGGAGTCAAAGATGCGTGTGTGGCGCCAGGCCTGGAAGGTGCAACCATTAGATAGGTGCATCTGGAGTTCAAAAAAACCCAACAGCCCTTTTCAGGGCTACCCAATACTCTAGAAAAGAAATAACGATTAATTTGCCAATGTGTGTGTAGGTAGAGTAGTGTAAATATAAACAGTAACTCTTTATTAATAGTGAGAGTGTATGTGTTAGTGTTTGTAAATGCTGAAGTAAGTTTGTGTGAATAGTAGATTATGGGTTTCTTTATTGTTTCTTAGCGTATGTGGAGAGTATAGTTTGGGTTATATTATATGAAATGAGAAAAGTGGGGATGTTTTCCTTCACGTTCGCGCGTTGCTTGGTCATGATCTAAGTAAGATCAATTTTATGTTTTTAGGGGATGTTTTCCATCACGTCCGCGCTTTCAGTATAAAACTAACAGTGTTGGCCATTGGAGCCCATTCTACGGAATAAGCAAACAAGAAGATGCCAGCAGCTTCAGCTTTATACAACGATGTTGTGGGAAGTTGGTATTGGATGGTGGATGGATTGAGTGTAGTAGAAAGGGTTGAACAGGAATGGAGGTATGCAGTGACAAAAGACTTCGTCTCAAGACAAGTAACCAGCCTCCACTTATCCGTAAATATTGTAAAAGAAATGATAGAGGATGAGGAGAAGAGAATCAGAGGTTTAATTAACCCACCGTATGTGAAAGTGGGTAAGTTAAAAGAAGCAATAGATCATGTGACGAGTGCAAGGTGCTTTCTAGAAGACATTGTAGAATGGACAGATTGGTGTTTCGCGAAGTGGGGGTTAGAAAAACTTAAGAAAGCGGAAGAACTAATGAGGAATGTGCTGACCGAAGAGGTCAAGAAGATCAAAGAAAAGCGGTCAAAGGAAAGAAAAGAAGAAGAAAATAGAAAAAAAAGGATGAATTCGAAAAACTGAACACAAACTGGATGAAAATCCAAGAGAAGTTCCGGGCCATGGGCCACCCGGTCTGGCTGCCGGAAACAGAAAAGAAAAAGAAGAAAGGAATGATGGACAAAATAAGAGGATGGTGGAAAAAGTTAAGAAGTTAAAAGAAGAAGAAGAAGAAAAAAAACCCAAAGGCCCTTTTCAGGGCCAGCCATATTTCTCGAAAAGAGATAGCCTTTCCATTGCCTACCCCTTTTTTATATTTTATTTTTTTTTAAAAAAAAAGATCCCATGTTCAATTTCCCTTGACGCTATAAAGACCCACCCTGTTTAATTTCCTTTTTTGTCGCTAGACAGACCCACGATTTTTTTTTCTCCATGTTAATTTCCCTTGTCGCTAATCTGACCCACGATTTTTCTCCATGTTAAATTTCCCTTGTCGCTAATCTGACCCAAGGGTGTTTTTAATGCTAATTCCCATTGTCGCTAATCTAACCCCCTTCACTACTCACCTTTACAAGGTCAATTTATTTTTCTGTATTAATGTAAGAATAGGATGCTGGTCTTGAGTGAATGAGGAAATCGACAGTAAATCTGAGCGGGGGTGATGGATTGAAGTTGATTGTATTCTCTCGCGCGGTTTGTGCACAATCCTCTGAGAGATACCGTTCTGTGTAGATTGAATGACGCATCCTATGCTTTAGATTCGCCCTAGGTACTCGGTGGGACTTATATTCAACCAGGCTTCAACGTACTCAGTGATAGAGACATGTTCCATCTGATTTCAGGCATAATCCATTGACTCTACAACTCCCTCAGTTGAATATAAAAAAGAAAATAATTCTGGCTCTGCAGTTAAGGTACTCAGAGGGTTTTCGCTTTCTGTACCGAGAGATTAGCGATTGGTATATGCTCTTTTGCAAACACCTATCAAATGTTATATATTAAATCAATATGTAATATATCTGAGGAGATATCAGATACATCTTGCATCGCCTTCTGAACGCATGAGGCAAATATAATGTCTCAAACAAACTGTACGTTTGCTCATTCTATCGTTCATTTTTAAACACTAGTATCAAGCGTTTAATTTCCATTGCAAATGTTTATTGTAAGCTTGAAAATTCGAAAATGTTTCGCTTCTGTCCACACATACAACTAGAAAGAGTTATAACGACTTGAAGATCGTAATAATCGCAAAAGATATTTGAGTTAAATAAATTCGTGATACGTATTTCACAATGTTTAATAGTTAACTCTTAACAATACGCTAGAATTGTCAGTGTCATGCTTATTTTACTTTAAGTACAATTTTCTTGGCTTTTTAAAATATGGAATAATATGTTTGCTGGTGTATACAATGGAAAGATTAATATGTCTGATCTAATCTATGTTAGTTTCAGGGAACAATTATATAAGTGATATTTGTACACTGTCTCAACCTGAAAAATCTTTGGTGCAAATCATAGTTACTTTACTACTAACTACTAAAGTCTGAAAAATATGACCATTTTTCCGAAATCTTATTCTTGACTACAACTGAGCCCATTTACAAATTCAACAGTAATATTAAAAAATAACTAAAGAACACTATTCGAGACATCTATAATACGATCTGTAAAATATAGTTTCTTACAAAATACCAATTAGTTGTAGGAACACGTTAAGTAATACAAACATAAAAAATTAGTGGCAGGAACACGTTCATTAATACAAGAAGTGAGGAAAAAAATCTGAATTAAACGATTGATTAACTGAACATCAGAGAAACATGTTGCACAAACAAGCAAGATAAATATTTCCATAAAAAGGGGATATGTTAATCGTGAAGGTGTTTTGACAGAGATTTAACTTATGTCAAAAAACGCTTGAGCATAGAAGGGAAATCAAGAAATAAAAATGCACATTTTAGGGGAAAGAAATTTACAGCCAAAAGGGCAATTGCTTGCTTCCAAAAAAATTACATAATACCTTTCCATCAATCTTGACAAAAGCGTATTTTATTAATAGATTTAATATAACTAGTTAGACGCGAATTTGGAAACATCGCTAAATTAAACGGAATATTAACAATTTGGTTGTTCGAAAATTCATATAATAATCTGATCATAAAATCAAGCAAGTTATTTTGAAGGGCAGCTTTGGCGAAATCGTGTATAATAAAACTATTCCACTACCACAACGTCAGTATGACTGCTACTACAGCATTTTTTTAAGGCAATAATAATATTCCAGTACTTTAACAAATAATATCGGACAATTCTGCTGAGAAATGCGCAAGTAGATTATGATGAACTGAGAAAACACTATAAATATATTTGAGGTAACTAGTTTCAGTAATTTATAACTATGCTATTTTAATGATTCTGAGATGTCAAACTAAACTAATGTAACGATAATCTAATAAGTTTAACAGGTATAGAAAAAAATCGTCAGAATCATGTCTAAAAATAATAAATAATATAAATGAAAGAGAACTGACATGTTCAAATGTGGTGAAAAGAAGACTATAGTCAAAGTACGTGGTAATACAATCTCTAACAAGTGTAAATAGTACTAATTCAAACTAGTATTACAATGGTGGTAATTACGAAACCAGAGACTACAACAAGAGAATACTTGCATGCGAATGTGGAGACACGGTAAAAGGATAATCATTATTAAATTTAAGTAATGTAGCTTTGACGCTTAAAATTTAAGTTACAAATTATACTATATTGAAAACGGTTAATGTCTCTACTAATTTTTGTTTGGACGCGAAAGACAAAAAAAACAAACAAACAAAAAACAAAATCATTAAGAAACCATAAATAAAATGATGACAAGAAGACTCCAAGACGTACTTAATAAGCATTTAAATGATTACAACTTTGAAGTAAGGAATCATGAAAATAAACGGGATACCTTGCGTATGTTTAGAAAACGTTGAAAAATGCGTACTGGAAATATAATTAGTCAAAATAAGGTTTTAATTTCAGTTAAGGCCCAACTTGATGTCTTTCTTAATCTCGCTGCGAGAGGACATGACATATAAAATATGTATATTGGTATCATATGACATTGCCTTGTATATGCAAGGAACCGAATTGAAATGGAAATCAAAGATCAAATAGCAGATGCAAAATTTAATCCGGAAAGATCTACTACTGGTGTTTGATATTCTAGATACTAAATTTCATCCTGAGATAAGCCTTGGTAGACGTTGCGCTTGTATCTGAATATACAGGCATACGTTACATATATAAATATATCATCCAGTAAGAGGAGATGAATACGTCGAATATACGTCCAGTATGAATATAACGGCCTGCTATTATTATCTGCCTATCTGAACAAACTGAATGAATGCATTTGAGTTTGCAATAAATTGCAGAAATTGTTAGTCAAGAACTTAGACTAAGAAAAACGTAAATAATTAAATTTAGCAATTACAAAACACTGATGACACCATTCATTTCTTATAGACCGGAATTTATATTTTGCATATTTGAAAAAGAACGGAAAGACGTTTTAACACAAACATCCGGAATCATATATATATGTTGATAAATGAACAAATCACTAGAACAAAAATCTGAAAAAATATATCTATCCGTACCAAACCATGGATTCTTTTGGAAGCATTAATTAAACCTTAGTAACATCAACAGAAAATATTATATAAACATCATTAGATCAGGAGTTAGCAAAGGGGATAATACATTTGTTATAATGAAATTCTGTTGGACACCTACATGACTACTATGGAAAGATTGATGCTTTAATGTTATGTGACATTTTAAAAAATATAGAAATGAATATATGAATATTGATAAAGTAGGTATAGAAGACTGAAAAGATATTGACTAACCCATGATGCTAGTTGGAACAAAGAGTAAAATAGAATTATATTATGTAACTGATAATTCGATTTGAGTTTGGAAACGGAGGCGTGATCAGCATGCTAACACACACACACACACACACACATATATATATATATAATAAGGATATCATTAGCATAATAGCGATAGAAGAATTATATGCAATGATTTTAGTAAGTCAAAATGCAGGTCATCCATTATGTACTTAAATTTCATTACGCCTTATGGGCTCGGTCATGTGACAATCGATGAATGTCAAAAACTTTAAATGGGCAAACAAACAATAAATATATTTGTTCAAAGAAGAGCTTCTGTCATGATGAGTACATATTTGATGGAATTCTGAACATAGAAGTACATCATATTTGCACAAAAGTATTTGGAAGACTTTTTTATCACCAGAACAACTCATTCAGATTAGAATAATTTCTCCCCCCCCCCCCATAACTGTATCACTTGTACCATAACAATCTCATAAACTATTATGATAACATATAACTTCAATTAAAAATATAGATTCGCTGTGTCTTTATGTCACGACAGATCCTATCATGCATACAAAGGTAGTTCTGCTCGAGAGCTGAATTATCAATTATAGAATATGATATAACATCCAAACTTGTGCGAATGGGATGATAATGTTGTTTAAAGTAAGATAGTCTGGTAGAGTAGGAATATAATTAGTGGAGGAAGATAACATTAAAATGGGGATCTTTGGGTGATAAGGGAAGACAGAGAAGAAATTTGTATTGATAAAGAATTTAATTGTTATTCAAGTTCTTTTACATCATAGGACCTCAGCATTAATAGGTTAGTGTTAGGATTGGTCGGCCTGTTGTCAGGATAATGTGATTGGGTGGGATATCATGCTGCATGTTTGCGGCATGATGCCCCGTGTTAGACATCTTTATAAAATGCCACATTGCAGACATCTTAGCGATATGACTGAAAAATTGTTAAAGCTACGTTAAATATCCAAATCACACACATGCATTAACCTTTAGCGAATGTGATCGTAGTTTTGTTTAAAATCTGAAGTAAGGAATGATGTAGAAGGATATATAGATTTTAGCTTTATAGGTGGGGATTCAACGATGACTTAAAATGTGTATATTTATTAATAAAGGGTTTGCATTTTAATTTTTTCTATTTATTTTACATTCTACCATATTTCTCGTTATTTTACACCATACCCTGTGTGCATATAATATTAGTGTCGTTTGAAATAGGAAAGTAGGGCAGGTTAGGGATATTATAAATGTAGGTAGAGACATTTACATTATAATACGAATCTGAAGGTGATAAGGGAGACAACGAGTTCTTTTTTGTTGAGAAGTGATTTAAATTGTATTGTATGTAATTTTTTTTTACATCCTATCTTTTGTACGAGTAGGTGGGGATTTGAATATTTTAGATAGAGGTATACATTTTATACAAGTACGTGCTGGATGGCAAATAACTGGTTTTAGGGTAGTATATGTCTAGTTGTTGTTAGTGTAAATTTGGTTGGTGGATTGTAAATCTTTAGTTGCTGAATATTTGATAACAGTGTTGATATTAAATAACTTGGTTGTGAATAGTAGATATCTGGGTGTTGATAGATAATTGGTTAGCGGATAGTACAATAAATGGGTCCTGAATAGAAGACAGTAAAGTGTTGGATAGGAATTATCTGGTTGTTTGATAGTAGATAACTGTGTATTGATTGCATATAACTGGTTTTAACTCTCTCTCTCTCTCTCTCTCTCTCTCTCTCTCTCTGTGATTAACACACAAAATACATACAAAAAATACAAACAAAATTATGCATTAGCTTCCTGTCCAGTGGCTTTGATTTAAATGAAAATGGTATTTAACTTACTCAGTACTGCATTGATTTTAAAATTGAAAAGGAAAAAGCAGGTTTTTGTTAGCAAGTAATCTGATATTCCATATACAAGTCGGTCATTGAATATCTACATAAAGTATTCCGTGATTTGTAACATTGAATAAAATACAAATGAAATCTGATACAAGTCAAATGTAATACTAGCAGAATATTGTGCACTTGTCGCTTTTTGACAAACGCGAAACATAAGTCAATCAAACTGCTGTCAGAATTATAAATAATTTAAGATCCAGCACAAGATTTAGCAGCTGATGTTATAGGTATTATCGCCTTCTAGAATTTCAGACTTAAGATCTACCACACGCCCAAATGTGACTGCGTTCATTATACAACAAATACAACACCGATGTTTTGAAACTTATCAACGAACAAATGTAATGAAAAAACTGGTGTCGGAATTTTATTGCTTCTTACACCCGATACTTATACCAATTATGTTATTGTTTAATTTATTAATTAATTAATTAATTAACTCATTCATTTTAAATAAATAAATACATATACTAATTATCACAAATAAACAATTATTACGATTATCTTCATCAGCGAGGTGCAGTACACCAGGGAACATTGTCAGTGGACAGTTGTTCACAATGTGTGACATGGTCTGAAGGGGTCCACAACAACAAGCAGAGTTATTGGCTTGGCCCGATCGGACAAGGTTGATTGCACAATGACTCTGTTCTGTCTGACAGCGGTTAAATGTGGTCCACATATGTCGTAGAAGGTTGAAGCCAGGATGGCAGACATGTGACTCAGCAAACACTCCACGCCAAAATGGATGTCATATCCTTCGGCAACTAACCTTAACCAGATTGGGCGTGTTGAAATCAAGCGGACTGATTGATGTGATGTGATGTCCATGTACAATGGAAGTTTCTCAATCGCATACACCTTAGCCAACACTTTTGTCGTTGCATCCTGGCAACACAGATGTGGAGGAGGAATGTTGCTGAGTACCAACAGCGATGGTAAAGGAGTAGGACGAAGTTATGCTGAGGTTATGCGCATGGTTGTGTCGAGCAGGACATCAATTAACCTAGTGTGGGATGATCGAGCCCAGACAGGAGCGCAGTACTCGGCTGTCTAATAACAGAGGACCAGTGATGATGTCTTGAGTATTTGAGCCCTAGCTCCCCAGGTTGAGTCGGCCAGTGTGCGGCATAGGTTATTTCGAGTGCTACATTTTGCTGCAGGTTTCTTCAGGCGGTTGTAGAATGTCAGAATTCTGTCTAGAGTCACACAAAGGTGTGTTTGTGTCGATTCGTGTTTCATATACTGCCTATGGAGGAGGATGCAAAGCTCACGTTTCGCATTTGTATTGTTAAGGTATATGACGCTGGTAACTATATTTGGCTGTATACACCATCTGTTGAAGAAGTCCGTCGTGTCCTACAGATTCCCTATTCAGTACCCTCTCAAACTCAGTAAATGAACGACTGCAATGTCATCTGCATACATGAACTTGCGCCACTGTGTTACAGGTACGTCACTGATATACACATTGAACAAACTTTGCTAAAGTACAGACCCTAGTGGAAGTCCATTAGTTTGACGCCTCCACGGGGTGCAGCTCTCCATCTGATGTGCACTCTGAAGCGCCTGTTGCGAAGAAACACCCTGTTTGGATGAAGAATGTCAGGCTCTTCTCAAGGAAAATTAAGCATCTGGAGATCCAGACATAGCAGATAACCTGATCGATTCCCTGGACACTGCCAGGCGCACTTACTGTGAGGAAATTACAGGATCACTCAACCTTACGCACTACAGCCGGAAATGCTGAAGCTTGATTCGAAGACATGGCACTGCTCAACAACCACCATCTCAAGCTCACCTTTTTGTCAAGCCAATTGTTGGAGCTAGCTACGTATTACAAGTGGCAAAAGCACCCCTGGAGAAACAGCACCGACGTCAAGTACGAGATGAGTGGTGACAATACTGCCGTCGGAAGTCAGATGAACTAGATCAAAATACTCCAGAGTCATTTACAACAACAGAACTCGAAACGTTTCTATGCAGCATCAAATCAGGCGAAGCAGCAGGATATGTCAACATCCTGCCTGAGTTCCTGAAGCATAATGGCCCAAAGGCAAAGGAATGGCTTTCCGATTTTTGTTAGGGAAAAGTGCATGAAAACTTTGTGGCGCCAGGCAAAGATAGTTGCTATTCCAAAGTCTGGAAAAGGTTTCCACAATGGGCCTGATTCTCCTAAGAATTGGTCCTGAGTTGCAGAATTTCATAACTGTTGAGTAGGCAGGTTTCAGCTATGGCGGTAGCACTTGCAATCAAACCCTGCTCTGACTACATCTGATGAAAACGGGTTTCAGAGAAACGTTAAAACTGGAGTTGTTTTTATGGATCTAACAGCGGCATTTAACAGATAACAGAGTGTTGATGGTAGATACATATTTATCAGATAGTGGACCACTAGGCTGCTACATAATAAAAGCATAAGTGTTGATATTAGATAATTACTCATTGGACAGTAGGTAACTGAGTATTGATAAGTGGCTGTAAAATAGTATATAATTGGGTGTTGGTATTAGATAGATACTCATTGGACAGTAGGTAACTGGGTGTTGATAATCGGCTGTTAAATGGTATATAATTGGATGTTGATTGTATATAATTGGTTTGTCGATAGTGGATTACTTAGTGTTGGATAGTATATAACTGGGTGTTGATAGATATCCTGGGTGTGGATAGTATATAATGGAGTGATGATATTCGTTAGTTGGTTGGTTAGCACTTTCAATGTCTTATCTTTTTTAAGCTGAGGCCTTAATCCAGAAGCAGCAATATATTTATTTGGATTTAAATCGAGATGATATTTATCAATTTATGTCTGGACAGTAAAGATATTAACAATTAAAATTAAAACATCATTTTTGCTAGCGGTCAGGCATAACGTAATTTCATTAAGTTCATCAAGTGGAACATTTGTATGATGTAAATAGCTGTTTTGATTGCTGATAATGTTTGCTGTTTGTCTCGTCTGTTCTTGTGTGAGCGTGTGTAGTAGTCTGCTAGAAGGTATCAGATTAGCCCCAATTATTTCATTCCATCGAACCGACATTGGGCTTGTTCATCTGCGTATTAGTGTCCAACATAACATCGTCCAAAGACTCTCGGATGTCTGTGATGTCATATTTGTTCTGTATGTCGTGACACATTAAAGGCCTTCTAAGTGCTGGTATTCCGTCATTGAGTCCTGTCATGCATGTACCAAGTATGTCAGGCATGGTGTTATTATATTGAATGTCTCTAATCTAAGGAAGAATAAAATTTAATTTCACTTTCAGTCATGACATATTTTTACATATGCGAGTATACATCCCCATTAGAAAGAAACCCCAAATCAACTAGCTTCATGCTTGGAAACTTTCAGACATACTTCTTGGAACCATATCATACAATGGTTTCTCATTGCTATGTGTCTTGTTTTCTCTATCTTAACTTACAGGACTCGTACCGTTTCACACTGTTTGATAGCTATTGCCAAATTGCCTGTAATCTATTTTATCGTTATGCCAATCTGTGGTCACATTGTTGATCTGTTAGCTGTGTTTTATTCACGTTGCTTGAATGAATGTTTCAGCATTATCAATTTGGCAACGAGTTCTTCTATCTTGGTAACTTTGTCAGTTTGACTGTCGTGGATTTGATTGTTTTCAGTAATGGAGTATATGATGGATGTGTAATAGTCATCATTGACTGTTAAGGAAGATTCACATATGGAATCACGAAGTGCACATTACATGCTTCCAGAAAATACGTATGTTGCTGTGCATGATGTAAGTGTTCACACAGCTGATACATTACTAGAACTTCTAAAATAACTACACACAAAATATTCTTGTTCATATGACATATAACATATGATAGAAACGTCTTTTTGAAAATGCCCTTTCTTCGTTTAAACCGAATTTAAATTCCATCAAAAGAAAATAAATATATGCAATAATCAATTTCGTATTGGTTGAGTCTGAAGGACTAAAGATGAAGGCAGCTGAGCAAATTTTATTTCGATGCATACACGGGAAAAATGATAAAGCATTGTCTTTTTCCAGAAGCGGTTGGATCTTATCCTGTGCGTAACAATTTATTAATCATTATCATTTGTGTTGTGGATTTGATGTTATCGTGGATGCATAATTCATATTTTTGAAACTGTCAAAACTTTATTATATGCAGAAGTATTTTATTATCTAGTTGCTAATACGTATCTAAATTCATTCTGATTGATACATTTTATACATTTATTAATTTTTTCCGGTTGGGAAATTTGTAAGCCAGTGTCAATATGTTGTTGTCAGTCCGAATAAGACCACATCTTGTAACATATACGTACAGATTAACTGTCAGCTAAATTCAGTACAGTTTCTTTAGAGTATTCCTGCAGACCGTTTATCGCAAACTTCTCTCAGTCTTAAGGTTCATATATCATGGCACTATTCATTTTTTCCTAATCCAAATTTGGAAGCGTGATGGCATCTGTGGAATGCGCGAGACATGATGTTAAAGCGGTGCCTAATTGCATAAATGATAAAAAACGTAATTCTGTACACAGTGGAGGTGTTAGCACAGGCATCCACAATGGCATTATTTCTAATACAACTTTACCATTAGCGACACCTGTACCATGCCAATTCATTGGTGTTGTTCTTACAAAAGAAGAAGACAGTGTTTAGCCCCACAAATATCCATATAAACATCTCTGCAAAATCAAAATATGTGGTATATGGGCATTGCTAACAAAAAGCTCATGTATGGCCAACTAGTTGTGATCGGTACTGCGCAAATCCAAGGCTAAAATTTGCCCTTGAACTAAAAACTATATCGGCGTGAGCTGGAACGTGCGGCTGAAAATAATCGTGATGGACAATCATAGGCCAGTATTGTTTCTGTTGATGGTAATGTGATTGGAACCTTTGGTTCAACGTTTGATCGATTGAATCAATTGTGATCCCAGATTTCTTAGCCTGTCCGCGGAAACCTGTTTGATGTTATCAACGACTCGCTTTGTAACGTGTTTAGCGATAGGTCCAGCAAGCACATGAAGACGCAAGTACCTTTGGTAACCTGTGAACAATCTACTAACTGCGTCACAGAAGCCAGCTCCATAATATGTCACCTAAACACGTTTTCTAGCGTATAGGTCTCACGCATCCACGTACGTTTGTCATTATATTAAATATCAGGTTGGTCTTTAATATAGAGTTAAATCATTTACCTTTTACCTTTAAGATCTACTACGTGCCCGTCTTGATTCGCAAGGATAAATCGAATATACGTTAGCTGATTATTTTGACGTGGAAGATACATCGGCGCCGAAGAAGTACTTGACATCAAACGACCTGGTTCGACTGTTGGTGAAGACACACACAGTATATAACCAGGAAAAGCCTCACTTAAGAAAATTCAGATTTTATAATAGCCACAGTTAGCTTCAATGTTAAATTGATCTGTGTCTTTGAGGTAATTCTATGCACGATATGATAGACTATGAGTACAAATCGTTCATTTTCTCGAAGGTCGTCAGGCCAACCTAAATCTGATCTTACTGACAACCGTTTAAGGTCAACTGCAAACGTTTGAGATTTGATTGATTTGACGGACTTGAGTGTGAGTGCATGGGCACATATAGAACTTAGAGAGTATTTGCGGGTTATTAGCGTGATTTTCGTCAAATTTCCTCAGTGATCGATTCCCTGTCCTGCGCGTCCGACGAAAGTTCAGTATTATTCCAGGCAGTAATATTATCTGGTGAAAACATAAATGAACTTTTCGCGTCAAGATCGCCAAACGGATATTAATTAGGCCAACTGGAATTAACTTGATGCGACGAAATGTTACAATGAATTCTGTTTTTGCTGTTGAAATTGTGATCATCGTTGTAACCCTCTGGGTTATATTTACAACACACTGCTCCAGTGCAGTATAGGTTTCACGTACGAATCGCCTTAGAACTCATCGTTGGTATCGTAATGTACATCATTGATATCTTAAATGCTTGCATCAACGTGCAATACATTTTCATGATGTTACTGGTGTGCAATAGCTTACAATCGATGAAGCTTCATTAATGACTTTTCGTGCGTTGTTGCCGCACGAACTGACCCCACTAGTGTTTCGAATCGTTTACTGAGGTCATCAGGATAATACAATCCACCATGGCATTCTCCATATCTTGGTTACTTCTGACGCCACCTTTTTTTTGTTCTTTTATCCATTCGGATTATAATTCCTTTGTGCGAAATTAAGATGCTGGTTGTTGTGCGATCCACGTTTTTGTTTGCTCAGATTCATCTTTTGATGTTTGCACAGAAGATGAAACACGTTATGGCTGGTATAGAGTTTCTTCTATTTGTTGATCTTTGCTTTTGGGGTGCATGTGCTTTACCTCTTTGTTTGGCTCTGAATGAACTTTGTAGTTGTTCCTCATATGCACTTTGCTGATTTCCTAGATACACGTCCTTGTTGTTACCTTTGTTGTTCATGTGGTTTTTGTTCTTTATACATTTGTATCACTTCTTCCTCTATGTTTTTCCATGTTGGATGAGGATTGTGTTTGAAATCTAGATGCAAACCGAAACAACTATATTTGTCATAAATGTTCACCTTCGTATTTTTGTCTGCTAAAAAATGCATCAACTATTTGCCAAAAAGGATCCGACTGATCCCCGGTGGCTTGGTGTTTCCAGTAAACTCCCTAAATACGATTTCAGGCCATTCGTCTATCATGTATTTTTAAAATGGCAATTACACCAGGTAATCTTCCCAGGTGTTGTGTCACATACGAGCAACATCTATGGATTTTTGAAGAACATCTCAAGAGCTGTTTCGTTAAAAGTATTGAAACGGTGTTAACAATTCCGTATTGTACTCTGGTGGCACTTTACGTATCTTGTCAACTGCCTTTCTAAAATCTTCCTTATGAGTCTCAACATCGTCATGGATTTAAAATACCGCATATGGTAAGAATCTCAAACTTCTTATAGCTTTTTCCATTTCATTTTTTATATCTATGGTACGTTTCGCTTTTATTCGAATTGGATTCGATTCTTCCCTTGTTTCAGTTAACGCTTCCTCTTTTACCATGTTTGTTTTTGTGGTCTTTTTAATGTGACCGGCATGTTTGGCAATTTCTTTTGTTGGTTTAGTCAGCGGTGCAAATGTGTGTTCAAATCCTAATGTGAAACTTGCTCATGCAGCTTGTCGCGACTGCAACTCTTGTCGATTTTTTCCTTCTCCTTTCTGTCTTTACATTGTGTTCTCACACATATTTACAAAAAAGCTGGCGAAACTACTAATGGAATCATTTAGAAGAAAATCGTCTGGTATTTCTTCATGACTTTCAGTTATCTAGGCCAATCACCCTTGCTATTTTTTATTGTCTATTGTTGTCAATATTTTATTTTATTTACCTCCTTTGAACCAGCCTTTTATCATTTACCTTTCCCTTCCTGGCCACCATTTTATAAAACATGCACATTGATCTAGAAGTGTATTGGTCTTAGAATTCTGAGAATTACAGCGATGAAACTGATTGGATGATGTTAATTTCATTATTTAATGTCCTAAATGAGGGCTGCGCCAACGGCAATTTTCTTCATAAACTATTTAAAACAAAATTACATTCCTTGATTATTTTATCGCTCTAATGTTGATGCCCTTTATTATGTATTAAATGAGGCCTGTCTGACCATGTGACTTCTTCAACTCTGCTCCCTGTTCTATGACAATGAAGATTGAGTTCAATTTTACCTCAAATTAAGATATCACAAGTCAACATCCTCAGCCCTAGAGAAGGTAACGTGTTATTATTCTGTAACATATATTCAGTTAAGCAGCCAAAAGATCTGGGTATAATCATACGAGTCACTTTACTGGTATCAAAGACTACGGACTGTGCATCTTTAAATAAAGTGACGTCCATTATTTAATACACGAGTTGACTGAATCTGATAGTGATTCTAAGACGCTTGTCGGGAGTATTATTCTAACTTTGCCACTGAAGTCTTTCCAGGTGAGTCAGTTCATTTTCAAAATAAATAAATGTAATGAACTATTATTTAAATTGCCTCACTCTAATTGTTTACTTCTTTTTGTCGAAATGGACCTGTCGTGCTCAAGGCCACGCTAAGCTACCAGGAGTATTTGAAAATGTTCTGAGTAGCTGAATATTTTGTTATTTAGTTTTGTTTCCTTGATGCTATCAGAAAAATTTAACCGTAATCTATGCACAAAGAAAAACGTTCTTACCATGATCTGCAGCTGCACGTGCACCTGCAAATATATGCGTGTTACGTAACATGAGTAAATGATAGTGATCTAAAAATGTTAGCGAAGGGGAACAATTTTGCTACTGAACAAAGAGCATACTGTAAAATCCGGCGCTTTTAGGGTAAATTTGAAGTGAAATAAATGGCGCCTGGGACAAAATTTACAAATGACATTATCTGTCCTGACGCGCAATGTTTAGATGATTGTATCATTTCAAAATATTCCAGAGGATCTGGAAAACCGTTGTCTGTGACTGGCGAGCGGGATTTGGCTGCTGTGATGGGAGTTATTGATGAAGACGCTCGATATACAGTGGAAGATACTTGTATGATTACTTGCATTAATTCGTGACATGTTTTAATGTACTGAAGACTCATTTGAAGCTCAAAATTGTTTGTTCGAACTGAGTGCCACATTTCTTGACGGCCCATCAAAAACAGACTCGAGCTGGGATTACAAAAACCAGCTATTTGCCAAATATTAAATGAGTATCCACGGACGATTGAATGCGAATTTTCACAGGTTATATAAAACGTAGAGTTACTTTTCTGAACCCGACTCAAGAGAAAATAATAAAACATATCTTGGGGGAAAAAGTAGCAGAGACCACGAGTTGTTCGACGAGGTCAGTCTGTCAAGTGAGTTTTATATGCATAATTTTTCAGTTCAAAAGAACCAGTCGCCGAGGTACCTGAGGTTTGTTTTTCTAGTGTCGTCGGGACAGTTTTATGACTGCAACGTGTTGCCAAACATTCTGGACATTACCGAATCACCGGTACGTGTACCGGTACCAGACGTTTACATCTACTGCACATCCTCACTCTTGACCCATTTCCTGAAGAAGCACATAGATCCGCACTCTTGACACATTTCCTGAAGAAGCACATAGATCCACACTCTTGACCCATTTCCTGAAGAAGCACATAGATCCGCACTCTTGACCCATTTCCTGAAGAAGCACATTATTCAAACTTTACCACATTTCCCATACCTCCCTGAGTTAGCCCCATGTGACTTTTTGCTGAATCTCGATCACAAAGATTTGATGAGGAGTGACGATTTGAAAGCCTCCATGCGGTTGGAAGTGGAGTGTTCAAGTATGTGAACCACATACCAAACGTAAATACAAAATGGCATTGAATATTTATTTGGATAATCAGACCGAAAAAGTGTACTGAATACCGGTGCATTAATATTCATAATATTTCCAATGCGCCTCGTAAAACCGTGGAAACATATATTGTAATATGAATGTCTTCAATTAAAACCGCCATTAACAGAGATATTTATTCAGTAATTAATTTGTTTGTTGCATATATTTTAGTGACTGGAACATCGCTCGGGCACTTCAGTGAAATCGTGATATAACCTCGGATGAAGTTGTATCACTACACATAAATTAAATGGGTTTGCAGATTCGCCTCCGGCGGAGTGCACTGCATACGTTGCGAAAAGGTCGACTATGTTCCCATATTCTGATGGTTAATGTGTCTCCTCCCGCCGCCATGTGTTTTTAGGTGAACATAAGTAGTTCCAAATACAGTTTTGAGTCGGCGAATTACATTCGAGATGTACTGTTCGATTTGACAGAAAAGGCACATGATATTCCGATTGATAATTTAGTGCACATCTTCTGTCATATATAAATAATTTTACTATTCTTCTATCATTGCAGTGATTCATTTGATTGCCACGTCTAGGTATGCTCTAGACTTTCAAGCAGCCGTAGACATGTGCAATTCTGTTGGTACCACCATAGCCGACTACCAAGATCTGGTGGAATCCCAAGTCATCGGTTACCGAACGTGCATGTGTGGATGGGTTTCGAATCATAACTCTTACACAGTAAACCAGAATTCAAGTTCAGCCTGTGGTAATAGTGGAGTCTCGCTTTGCACTTGGCAAGATGTATGGAATGTGTACTGTAAATTATTGTAACAAATATGATTAGAATGTCATAGGAGATGTCTTTGTTTTGGAATCTTCGCTTGCACTTGGCAAACCAAGTGAAATGTTTACTGTAAATCAGTATGAAAGCTATGCATATAAACCTTAAGTGTAATTGCTTCTGCACGGGCTCGCGCGCCAGAACCAGTAGCTTATGACAAGTTTTTGACTTACTGCGACAGGTTTACTAACTACACTGAGCGGTCTTGCAAATATTTTTTGTATGTATTTTATATTATATTTTAAAGACTCTTGTATAAAGTGAAATTTACCTCAAATGTTGCTATTTCTGACTGCTAAAATAAATTTCAAAACAAATGCATGATGTATTTCAACCATACTTTATGGATTTTCGAGACGGTAATAGTTGTATGTATCATGCCAACCCCCCATTGAATTTGTATGTCTTTCATTAAAGTTCAACAAATGTTTAAAGCGTCTTATATAAGAGAACAACTCAAGAGAATCTAATCAAATTTGATTTTGAACGTTTTAGTTTCAAAACCTTAACAAGATATGCGTTGTTAGTCAACAATCAAATCAATTGGTATTACTTAAAACAGAAAGGCGTCCACGATTAATAATAAAAGAATTTACCAAATGAGATGAAATTTCATAAGAAGTATTTCTGTTCATAGTGTAATGTATATCTAAATAGTTTGCGTAACTGTTGTCCGTGACTGTAGATTGTATTTTAAGAAAATAGACATTTCTAAGCAACATGTTTACATAGGTAATTTTTGATCATCATTGTTCGTTGTCAATAAGATGTTAACTTAGATTTTGGGTTCAAAACAATTTAGAAATGACACATATCTCAGGTATTCCAGAACATTATATTGCGTTTTAGGTAAAGTGGAAAAATTTATAAAAGGAAGCTTTGTAAACAAAGTCATTCATTCCTGATTCATATTAGTCTTTGGGATTCTATGATATAAATTGAAATGCCCAATTTAATTCACAAGTATGAATTACTAAATTGCTCACTGACTGGATCAATACATTATTCTGGGCTTATAGAGACCTCATTCAAAGACATTCTGGAGTACATCATTGCGGTACGTCATGACATTCATTTCTATTGGAATTCATTCATTGTATACGTTTGGATGTGAGATAGAAAATTCTAGGATTTGATTTTGGATTTGATTCACCACACTGAAAGTGTCTTTTGATATTTCACTTTACATTATTAGGAAATTCAAATTTGAATCTTACTGAAATTGTTAGTTTTACTTTTGATAGTTACTTATTTTAAGACCTAGAGTAGTCACAATATGACTTTCAAGCAAATAGCGGTACGCTAGGTGAGTGATCTAGGGTTCACTTTGTCTTCTTGTTATAGAAAAAAAACGGGACAATGTTATAACATCATATTCAAACTACCTTTACGAATCCGTCAGCTGACATAATAGTTGAGCGAATATTATTGATGGAATAAAACCTTAAACATCTGAAATCATACCAAAAATCTCCTTATTTTTTGTCAGTAGACATTTCCATTGCATCGTTTATGAACGAACTGCCTTCAAAAGTCCGTCGCTCGCAAATATCATCACTTGTTATGCCTGCCTCGTATACTTATGCGGATGTAATGTGTTACTAGGACAAAATCTCGTTAAAGTGAAACGCAGAGTATATTGCAAGTGTTTGCGATATGTTATTTGAAACTAATACTGCTATACTTGATGTGGTCATCAATAGAGCTTCACCCCCACCCCCCGAAACATAACAATTCATACAATATTTCAAACTAATAGAACAATACTGTGAATTCAAGCGCAGAAACGCACTACCAGTATTATTTTCAAAACTATGTACTAGCTAACCAGTGTTAAGAAAATAAATACACCAGATTCTTATTTTCAGTAAGTATTATATTCGAAATCTTTGAAATGGTCTACGGAGACCCCACCCTTTTATATGTGACCTATCTATATATATATATATATATATATATATATATATATATATATATATATATATATATATATATATATATATATATATATAATAATAATAATAATAATAAATCCCTACTTTTGGGCTTCAGTGTCAGAGCATAATTTAGTACCTTCCTGTGACACCTTTGTAAAGTGAATATGTACGATTCGTTATTGTACCCATACTTTGTATTCCGTGGGAAAACTTAGAAGGATTGTCAGAAGACATGAAACATGGGTAAAACATTTTGCGTCTCTCTTTTTACTGTTGACATAACGTAAAACGAAATACTTTCATGTATTTGACCTGCGATTGGGCGAAATGGCTTTATTGTATATATGATGCTCAAAGGTAATAATTATATGACACCTGATGGTATCATATACTGTGTAATAAGGTAATAATTATATGACACCTGATGGTATCATATACTGTGTAATAAGGTAATAATTATGGTATCATATACTGTGTAATAAGGTAATACTTATGGTATCATATACTGTGTAATAAGGTAATAATTATATGACACCTGATGGTATCATATACTGTGTAATAAGGTAATAATTATGGTATCATATACTGTATAATAAGGTAATAATTATATGACACCTGATGATATCATATACTATGTAATAAGGTAATAATTAGGGTATCATATACTGTGTAATAAGGTAATAATTATGGTATCATATACTGTGTAATAAGGCAATAATTATATGACACCTGATGGTATCATATACTGTGAAACTTCGCTGTTACAACCATTAACGGTAAGAAAATAAAGCATTTTCATTAGCGGTGTGGTCTGAGTTTCTAAGTTGCAATTTAGGAATGTATGTATGTTTGTGTGTGTGTGTGTGTGTGTGTGTGTGTGTGTGTGTGTGTGAAGTATGTATGTATGTATGTATTAATAAATGATTTCATCAGAGACAAAGAAGACATACATAAGTTATAACGATACATTATTATTCAACAATTTGGTGGCACGTGTGCGAGACAGATTTTCCCATATTCACTCACCCATTCCAAGATGAAGCGAATTATTTAAGGCAGTTCAGTAGATTGTGGATCCGTCTTCATACTTTTTATTATAAAGTCATGCAATCGGAAAGTGGTAGTAGTTTATGATCGATGAAATTTCTCTCTTAGAAAATAATCATGCAGTAGTGTAATGGTTTAGTAAGACTCGTCATCAGAAATGCAACCAACGAGTATTGTATCACTCTGGGAAGAGATATTCATAGAGATAAAAGGGGGAATCGAAACATTGGATGACACTGGCAAACTAATGACTGAACTAGCAGAAGTTTTGGAGATGGAGATAACTACATTTACTTTTTAAAGCTGGGAAAACGACAAAACCAAAGAAAATGAGCATCAAGGAGGTACACCCATAACCACCAATCACCCAGGATTCTTGTCTATTATGCTGTATTGGAACAGAACATGCTATCTTGTTCAGAAGATATAGCTGGCAAATATAATTCAAGGGTCACCGTAATGAGGAAACGACGTAAGTTGGGGTTCGATAGCAGTATTGTTGAAAAGATACTCAGCATATAAAAGGATTATGCAATGGTAATTTTACTTAGCACCAAAATAGTTGATACATTTGAAAAAAGTTACTTCAGCACTGATACAAAAGTAAGATTGCATCTAGATTGTTTGGGATACTTTGGTATATGTGGATAATCAAAGTCGATGTTAATTATGTAGGCATCTCTTAATTACTATGGTATTTGAACTTTTTCATTCACAGAAGGCCTCTAACACTCTAATGACTTATATTCCCATCTTAGAAATAATTTTAGGTAAGAAAAATAAGACTGTATGTCTAATTTCATTTATGTGAGCACCGGAAGCAGACAAAATGGGTACCAATATTATAATAGCGACATAATGTTCTTGATTAAACCTGATATAAACCATTTAGATTCTTGTGAAAGATATATAAAATAGAGATGAAAAGACTCAGTAGTTTCCATTGCTTTTCTGACCGTAGACAAATGTTGATTCAAACTGTGAAAGCTTTGATTTTGGAGGAACTATGGTATGTATGAATCTTTGACTTGAAACGTTTAATGAATTCAAGCTCTGATAACATGTGATTATAAGTACTGAATACGTGTCTTAAGAAAATTACTTGAAGCCATTACTACGTCACCATATTCGTCACAGTACGGGATTGCTCGTAGAGGACTTATGTTTCAGCTCATAGATTATTTTTGGAAATTTTAGCGACAATCAATGAATGACTTTATTGAGTTAAAGCAATGTCAACTACCCCAAATGAATACTACTCATTTTTATGATTATATTTTTAGTCACTGCCTCCCTATTAAAATATGTACAAAAAATAACTAATATTCATAAAATCGTGATTATAAAGAACTTCTTTCCAACAGATTCTCTATCTTCCCCGTTATTTGAAACTGAAACTTGCAAGGATTCGCGAGAGACTCGTTATTGCCATGTATACAACTTATCTAGTCACCAATACTAGTTATACATATGCTATGTTTTAAATATGTGAAGATCAGCATAATCGATCGTACAATCTATCAAATTTTTAATCGAATTTTGCCCAATATGAAACGATGTAACGCAAGTTGTTTATTTTATCTTTTCCGTAGTTTGTCCTTTTGCATACTGTGTATTTGATCAATTTATGTAGTATTGTTATGTATATGTGTATTATGTGTTTCAATTTTTATGATTATAAATTAAAATGGCCATTTAGAAAATAACATATTAAATAGCTAATGTTGTCCTTGATTGTTGGTTGGTTAAGATAAGATCATTATGCTAATGTGGCCTTTCGACCTTGGAAGGTGTAAAACTAATCTTGTTATTGCATGTAATTTGAGTTCAGTTCTTGAGTTACACCCATTATTAGCTGCTATAGACCTGAAACTTGGACAGTTAGAATTATCTAGGAAAGAAAATTTCAACTTCAATCTGGTTCAGACAGTCTTAGATTTTTATGTAAGAGATGTTAATTTGAGAATCAGTTCTGCATACATTCAGGACGAAGTAACAACTGTTGAAAAACTGTAAATTCATTTAAATACATTTTGGATTATATCATCGTGATACGTGAGGACTGTTAGCACATCCAACTATCCCAGACTATTGGAACATCATCACAATAGAATGGGCTTCATTCGGAATACCAATGTTAGTTATTTGGAATACTCGACACTTTTGGGCTTGAGATTAGGACTATTTAGAATTTCATTTACCAAACTGTAGGTTATTTTTATTTTTCAACTTGTATTCTGGTAAACATCTTATTTGTTGAATTTTACAAAATGTGTTAGCTTTCACATCTTTCTGCTACTTAGCTGAAAAACATAGAGTGGTGACGGGTATCTAGTGATTGAATATTTGTGTAACAGTCTGGATTACTATTTAGTCGTATCGTAGATAGTCTTCATTTGTCTTGTGTTGTTGAGTAAGTTATTTTATACAGTTGTATTTTCGCTTGCATTGTTGAGTAAAGTAAAATCCCTGAAGAGAACTGTCGACCTATATTCACCTATATGATTCTTATAAATCAGTTTTGCACCTATGGCAAGGTTGCATTGAAACAATTGTTGGTCGCGGGTCGTCTTCAGCCATGATTTTGCTCAGATTTCCTCTAATTCAACCAATTATATTTTCCTTTTCCAAATTGTATTTGTCTGCTCGTCGACCTGGATTACCAGGAGGCAAGCCAGGACTGTTAAAACATACGATCTTCGGTCTTAACATCAATTGGATCTTGCTAGCTGTCAATTTATTCGTTGGAATCCAACTTACTTAAAAAAATCTTAAATTCAGTTGTACATGTACAAATCACTGTGTGCATGAGCTCAAGTACATATTTTTGAATTAAAAATGAATAAGATCTGGTTTTCAAAACTATATTACAAAAGTGCAGATACGTTGGCAGTTAGATGTGCACAGTTGCCGTTCAGAAGCAGCAACTGTATGTTGCAGCAATGAAGTAGGTTTAAAAAGTATGGTCATTTATACTGGGGAAGTAGATGTTACAATATTTGTCAAAGTTTGTGAGGTCACTCTGGTATCATTTTCATTTAGGACTAACATCATATAGACGGAAGTGTTTCAATGACATGTCAACATGACCATCACTGAAACTGGATTGTGGAGAACCAAATGTTTCAAGATGGCTACCATTAATTAGAGGCAATATAGTGGAAGTCTGAACAGCGCTGGTTTAGTCTAAAAATTAGCCAGATATTGTTAGACGTCGTGAACTGAAAACCATGTACCCAATGACGGCTCGTTCGGAAGAAGCACTTATGACAGCCATTTTACGATTGCTTCCATGGCAGCTATATTCGAGTGATTGGCTCTATTTTATTTCATAATCAGATACATAATTTATATTATAAGAAACCTTCATTGAATGCTAAATTTGCTTTATGTATGAATAGAACGTGGGTCAGTTTGGAAGTTTTACTTGTATATTTTTATTTTGAATGACCTAAGTATAAAAAATATGTTAGTCAAAACACCATGTCACTACAATTCTTTAGGAGAAATCTATAAATATATTTTCAACCAAAATAATAGCCATATCGGCACCTTTTTAATTTAGGACTTATACATCATAATAAAGCTCGTAGTGAACATCCCATGTCGCTACGGTAAGTCGTTAAGACTAGTACCGATTCGCATTTAGTTATAATTTTATACATTTGTCATTTAATGAAAATCCCATGTTGATACAACCGTACATTAAGGAAGAGTAGCAATAAAATAATTTCGACGGCTATAGTGGTGGTTTTATAAGATGTCCTCGGGTATGTGCCACGGGCACCATTTTTTATTTTAGAAGACTTGGATGTCATAAGAAGTCTTTTAATGAATACCTGATGTAAATAAAACACCCACACATACCTAAGAGAAACAAAATCGTAAGAGACAAAGGAGAATTATGTCCACCAATTCATATACTTACTATCCCACACGCAATCTTATCAATAAACCGATAATGTCGGTGTATTGTTAAGGGTCACACATAACTATGTATGGACAAACGAGCAAAATGACGTACTACTTTCAGAGGTTTTCTTTTCAATGGTGAGTGTTGAATGAGAACAATATGTATTTGTGATGACAAATGTTATTGATCCTACGCAATAAGTAGTCCCTTAACCCCAACTCCTTTTTCAGGACCACCCAGCTTTCTTGAAATAGAAATAATCTCAGTATTAAGAAACACAATATTTTTCTAGTTGATTGATTTTAATAAATTAAAATATTTTAAATGTTCATATTACATATTGTGAAACTTCTGAAATTTACTAGTTTTTTAAAATTTACAAAGGTTCGATAAATTTGTTTGTTATGATTTGTTTAATCTTAGTTAACATGAATAATATGTATTTATGTTTAAATTTTGAAAGTTGTTTTTTCCAATGTGTATAATTTTCCGAAAGGTTTGTATTAATGGCTTATTTTCCTATTAGTTTGGGATTTTTATTAATTTGTGATATAGTATTCCGGATTCATCGGGAATTTTAGCAATAATTTAGTGTTAGGCATAATATTTAACGTTCAGAATTTTCAAGCTTAAGTCCACAATTGTTTGGGAGTTTTAGTACTACTTTATTCTAAGCCAACAATTGTTTTAGTTTTTATTATACTGTCTGCTAAGTCCATGACTTTCAAAAATGTAGTACTTCTTTATATCTAACACAAAATGTTTGTATTTTCTTCTAGTTTTATAAAACGCCGCTAAGGTCTGTGATGGTGTTAGAGTTTTGGTATTACTTTATCCAGATTTATTTCATTATTCGCTAAATCACGTGGCAGTTTCGAAATTTTAGTGCTACTTTAAGTCTTGGTCATTTTAGAAAAACAATATACCTACCGTTTGGGGAGTGTCCTGTAATTTTAGCACGAGGTTTAGACACATCCATGTAAGTGTCATTTTGAGCTGGTTTTCTAGATTGCAATAGTTGTTGTTGTTGTTCTTGTATGGTCTATCGCCATTTTGCAGCACAAGATAGGCGATACATGGTGGCCAGTATAAATGGTTGAGGGAGAACCAGGTAAAACACCGGAAAGAACCACAGACCCACGAGAAGTTACTGTAAAGCTTTCTCACATGACCACTTTGACCGAACCCGAGACTTGAGCCCACATAGACAAAGGTGAGATGGCAATTGTCCGTAACGTTGATCGCTTTAGACCACTCGGTCATTCGGGGCACTCCCCTAGATTATAGTTCTTTATAACATCAGAACAATATATCTAAATTTGCCGACACCACCAACGTAAAGTCTGGTTTTGGTAATTCTTGATATATAAATCTCGGATTATATATATATATATATATATATATATATATATATATATATATATATATATATATATATATATATATATATATATATATATATATATATATGACAAGATGTTCTTACTGTGAGTTCCCAACCTCAGTTTGGTTTATAAAAGGGTGAGTTTTGAATGGTGGTAATGAGTGATTGGGGGTTAGTGGCTGATTTTACTATCAGTATAACGTTGTTTTGGTCATTAGAATCAGCTGCCGGGGGGACAGAAGAGCTGTTAGTCAGCACATACGGTGATGATATGTACATGTATGTGGGTCATTAGTTGTTGGTGATGGACAGAAACTCTTTACATTGATCATATGACATATATGTTGGCTAAGGTATGTAGGTGTTGATTAGGACGATTGTCTATTGGTCATTACACATGGGTGCTGATTAATAGGTTTGACTGCTGTCTGTAAGTTCTGGTGTCAAACGGGTTGGCATGTGTCGGTGTTGATCTGTATGTTTGGGTATTGATCAGCAGATATAGGTAATGGTTAGTTGGATAAATTTTAACATTATCTTTCCCGATGATATCATATTTCCCTAATTATATAATTACAAAAACGGTACCATGGCTTGATAATATTAATTTACCTTTGAGAACAGAGAGTGTTTTCAGAATCAAAGTATTAGAGTTTCAAAAAGGCGGCTGTAACTTATGCCATGAAAGTATACGAGACAGTAGCAGGTAGGGGAATGAATTGCCATAAGTTGGATACAGAGTTGTCTGGCAATTGTCGCCGACAATAAATTTGTTCGTAATAAATTTATTTGAAATATAAACGCATTCTTGCAATACTTTATATTGGCATTGTGAGAACTTTACTTTCAATCTGCACCAGTTAGCTTGTGAAGTGCGGACATGCTGTTTAACATAATACATGAATAAAACATTAATATTGGTAAAAGGTAAATCAAGATGCCAATTTACTAAAGAAAATATAAATGTATACACGTTTAAAGTAATTATAATAATCATATTCATATTTCGTTTATACACACTCTCCTGATTAACACTATCAACTTGTCTCTTCCCCAACATTTAGAAATGTACGCACAATTTATCGTTGGCTAAATCCATTGTCATCTTCCTTATAGGATAAATACATGCAAAATCGAACCGTTAGGGATTAAACCAGTATTCTTGTAGTTTGAAATGATACACAGACAACGAAATTTATGACAATTAGTGACACTTATAATGATAATGTGACTAGTTAACCTGTAACTAGTAGTTCCGGGTCGCCATATTAAGAAGCTATGCAAACTGCTAGGACGAGAAAATAGTTCCTCATCAACTCCTTGCTACCGATCCAATAATAATAATAATAATAATAACAATAATAATAATAATAATAATAATAATAATAACAATAATAATAATAATAATAATAATAATAACAATAATAATAATAATAATAATAATAATAATAATAATAATAATAATAATAATAATAATAACAATAATAATAATAATAACACTACTACTACTACTACTACTACTACAACTACTACAACAACCTGTATTCAAAGCCACATGTATCAACTCATATAAATAAAGATTTGTTTATCATTATCATGGACGGACCTCATTCAACAATTTGTCGTCATTGTCATAGGGACGAATAATCCAGATCTGCGTTTTTTTTAATGACAGAAACTACATTGAGTTTCTCCAATTGTTGTTCAACTAATTAGAAAGCCGAGTAGCGAAATATGGAAAAACACATGCATACATACATACATACATACATACATACGTTGCTCCGGTAGCCTAAGTAGTTAGAGCGTCCGCCTCAGTTACGGGAGGTCGTGGGTTCGAACTCCGGCCGAGTCATTCCAAAAATTTATAAAAACTGGTCGGAGCCTAAAAGAGGGGGGCAACCGGAGATATATCTCCGCGGCAAGGGCCTGTAAGAAGGCACGGGCTGAACAGCACTTTTTAATTTTATGAAAGAAAACTTTTGTTTAAACAAGAACTAGGAGAGGCCCTGGTATTTCTTACCCCAGGGCCCGTGACGACTCTCTATAGCGCTGAAACTGGTGCAAGCAGCTGCCTCGCTAGGTGCTCAGCATTGAGGTTAGTGTTAGGACTAGTCGGACTAGTGTCAGGATAATGTGGGGGGGGGGGGGGGCATATGCTACATATCTGCGTCATGATATGCAAGTGCCAAACTTCATTATAAACAGTCACGCTGCAGACATCGTAGCAAATGTGAATGAAGAACCGTTGAAGTTACGTTAAAAATCCAAATCATACATACATACATACATACATACATACATACATACATACATACATGTCTAAGGACGGTAAAATAAATTGTTTTTACATGAGTAGGTTTTAGTTTAGCAAAAGGATATTGCATAAAGAGGTCATGTTTGCGCTTGCGTTGCTGATAAGGTGTGTGCGATACCAATACACATTTAGGTCAGTTTAATGTATGCGGTGAACTTTGTACTAACGACAACTGTTAAGTCAAGGCCAGATTGATTCACATTTCACGTGTGAATAATGTGACCAACAACACGGGAAACAGTTTACACAGAATGCTTCACGTGGATTTAGACGGCCTTGTGCCGAATTCAATGGCATCTCTATTTTCATCTAGGAAAGGCTGACGTATAACAAACTAGGAATACGTTATGACCTTCATATTTCATTACAGTCATTATTTGATCATTTTATTCTTATTACATTACTTCTAGTAAAGAAACACACAACCAGGAACATATTATCAAAAAAAGGACTTACATTGGCTTTCTTTTTGTTTGTTACATTCAATGTGGTGGAATGTGAATGAACAGACCAAATCGTCCCAAACTATCGTTAGCGTCGAATAAGTAGGCGAAAAAAACAAACAACGTTTTAACAATGAGATCATGTACTTCACACAACAGTCTTATTTCTCGGCTTTTAGATAATCCTGACCACATCGTATGATTCAAATATTACGATTCAAAGAAGAACATAATAGATATTATTGATATTAATAATTGTGTCGATGGATAATAGTGTCTAAGACGTTTACTCTGTAATATGATTTACCCGTAAAAGGTTATGTATGATAAACGTTATGCAAAAAGCAGAGCATGAAATCATGCCCAACACTATATCCCATGTTATGCCAACCATTTGGGGAACGCTTTAGAAATTTTGCATATACAGTATAAAAAAGACAATTTTATCGACCGAAAAGGAAAGCATGCATACAGGCAGATAGAGAATTTGTTTCTGCCAATTTTGCGAAAACCAAGAGCAATAGGTTTCATGGAAAATAATGATTTAACACACTTATCACAACTCACTTAAATATTTAATGCATTTGCTCGTTTTAGATGGTTCTGTGAAGGTGAAAAGTTATGTTCTAAATAATTTTGAGTATGCAACAAAATTATTACCGACAGTATTACAAAATAAAGATAAAAACTCTTAATAAAAATAAATTATAGTGAGATACATTTTACTTAAGCTAGGAAAATAATGGCGTGATAACTCTTTCCAAAAGGAATTAAAACAAAAGAGATACAGCTCTGACTAATAATCCAGGGATAAACCTCTTACTAAAAATCTAAATGTAATGGGGATTTCTTACAACAAGTAATAAGACATGAAACTGGCAATAAAATAAATGGGAGATAACTGTGCCAATAAATGTAAATAAAATAGAGAAGATGCAAACCAGGTAAACACATGAAGGAAATAAAACTCTCAATAAAATGAAATTTGGATAGATGAGTGTTGCTCGCAGCTACCTTTGGACAAAGAATCACACATTGTTATTAATTTAAAATAGCTAAGTTTCTAAAAGTACTTCCACCCGGAATACAATGTGTTATGGCCCGTATCTATACTCTTACGAATAATTTCATAACTATTAATTAATTTTGATACCTGTTTACATATATATGTATAACATGATTCGGGATACTTACATTGGTGAATGGGTCACCTATAAAGGATGCATCAGTGGTGGAATTTGAGGTCCCTTAAGACAAGGTAAATTCTAATATCACTGTATATGCCATGTGAATCCTCTCAAACCTTACCTGAGCATAAGGTACATTTTAGATCTAGGGCAGATTATTATGTTATTTAACTTAGCTTTACATTTTTGCAAGTAACACGTACCCGATGTCAAAGACACACATGGAGCCATCATATATAATTTTGCTGTATAAATCCTCTTTTGCTGATTGTAGTTACTGTGTGTACATGTGTGTGTGTGTGTGTGTGTGTGTGTGTGTAATGTATTCAAACTTTTCGCTTCTCTTCGGCTCAAATTAAAATGCATTTTCTATTTCTAATCTTTTTAAAAATCAAACTAAGAAAGCCTAGGATGACAATTATATATATATATATATATATATATATATATATATATATATATATATATATATATATATATATATATATATAGAGAGAGAGAGAGAGAGAGAGAGAGAGAGAATTAAAAATATACACCAGACAGAACAGAAAGTGCTATCCCTGGATTCTGTAGAAGAATGCTTAATACTAGTAGGCAAAATTAATATTTAATACAAATAATAATATCATACAGGTGAGAGAATTTTTAATTCATACTCTACGGACATTCCGCGGGTAAACGCGGGTAAACGGCACCCATCGCCTTGCCTGCACACACGAGCCCATATTCCCTCACGACTAAGCACACATCACCAAAACATGATGATACTTAATCGGTGTTATATACATAGGAATCTGGAATGACTGTATATAGATGAGAATTAATTACTAGGTCGTCATGCGAGTGTGCCTGCTACACACGAGTGCATATAACACCGATATATATATATATATATATATATATATATATATATATATATATATATATATATATATATATATATATATATATATATATATATATATATATATATCGAATGTTGGTCTTGTATTTGCATGGGGACCTGAAAGGTTTCAAAATTCAGAGACAAGAGGGTATGATGTCTCACCCTGTGACACATAGCAACAAGAGACAAGGACTGGTCTAAGCAAGCGAAAAAGACGAGGCAGATGTCAATAGGGCTTGCTAGAAGACAACTGGATTCACTACACTTTGTATTTTAGTAGCATCAACAAATTGTATATATACAGGGGTTGGGTATACATAGGGGCATATACAGGGATGGGTATACACAAGGGCGTTACCGCTGCTCAGACGGACCCTGCAATGTGTGGGAGGGGGGTCTTTCAAGAAGTGACCGACAATCTTGGTTTTGGTTTTGATTACTCTGTGTGTGTGTGTCGAAGTAACACCACTCGATATGCACGTATATAGGATTTATTCAAGTTTTGAACCTTACTTTCTCCTATTTAGAAGGTAAAGAGGAGAACAAGTGTGTCACAAACATACTTTACTTATTTATGAATCTCAAATAAAATTGATTTTCGTCTAGAGAGAGAGAGAGAGAGAGAGAGTCTCAATTATTTTCACGGTCTGTCTACTGCATGGGAATACTCAGCAATTACGATTCATAAAGATTAGCCAGTTCGTGGTAATAAGCTGCCAGGTATTTTGACCCGAAAACTTGTGGAGTGGAACAGGATTCACGTTTTATATCCCAGACTAGGACAGTATATATCCGTACGTTTGCTATCTCAAATCTGTTCCATATCAGCCATCTTAATTTGACCCAGAACATCCATTAAATGAATTATGTGAAGTAAGGATAATATAAGTTTATAAGTCTCTAAAGTTCTTTTTTCCTGCCAATATAAGAGTAAGCTTAAAAGAAGGGTAGTTTGAAAGACTTTAAGTTGAGCGAATGTATATATATATATATATATATATATATATATATATATATATATATATATATATATATATACTCAAACTTAAGATGAAAATAAACACATTAGATTGAAATATGTTGAGCCAATCGTGGTAGAAAACGTCCGCTGATTAAGACACTTCTGCTCATCACAAGACTGCATACTGGGTGAGAGTTCTTGTGTTCTTTTGAGCCTTAAATATAACGTCATAACGGTAATTTATATTCGTCCGTCTTAATGAGGAAAGGATCACCATTGATTCACGAATATATTGCATTCATCTGTATTCTAGAATCATTGGCTTCGTGTCAGTCGTCAAGAAAACCCAGGGATCGCATCTTTAGAATGATCTTTAAGTATGTATCATTTTGTTATTGATGAATTATATTTTGCACTTTCTTTGTATTATAGTGCTTAATCACATCTAATGTTGTAACATTTTCTATAGACTGGTTCTCTTCCCTACAGTTTTTCTAATGTGATGCTATGTACAACTAATTTTGTCCTTGCTTATCTACACTGGTTCTTTTCCCTGCAGCCTTCGAAGATTAAGATGCGTGTTTTATATAAATACATGTCTGCTTAATGTGATATATTAATGTGATATCTTAATAACTAGAAGGTGATTTATATCGATGTGACTGAGATCTAAAACTATAGAAATAAGAGAAAACTCATTGTGTAAAAGACTTACTTGGATAGCGTTAGTCAAAATATTACAATTTGCTGCATACTTGAATAGAGAATAATATTCCTACCAAAGCAGGTTTTGATGAGCACTACTGTCGGGATGGATATGGTGTATTTACACTTTATTTGTGTCCCATCTGACTATGTGAAACTCGGGATCTCGTGAAAACACGTTTGTGATCGTAAAAACATTCTGGACACAACTCGACCATGTCCAACAACGTGTACTTGACTGATACAATATGTGCTACCCGAAGGAGTAATATTAGCTGGTACAGAATTCTGACTGAAGTTCGTTGAAGACAAGGTACATTTATTTGGTATGTCAGTGGCATTAACGTGTAATCAAGCACGATAGGTGTTTCTGGAAAACTGATGCAACTTTAAAAATGAACTTGAAATGTTAAACAGGTTATGTACTTCCAAACACTGTATATGATTCTGCTCAATTCCTGTTTAGACAATCGTAGAGGAAACGCTCTAGCGAAAATAAGACTATAATTTCGAGTACTTCTCATGCCAAGAAATGGTTTCGTTAGCCAAAATTTTTGGAACATTTATATTGTTTGCAGTCTCCTTTTTCTTTGGACTGTTTCCCTATTTTATAATTAAATGTGTCTGCATACGAATCAAGGGTTCGGAAAACTATAAAACCTTTCTGAGCATTTTAAATTGCTTTTCCGGAGGTGTGCTCTTTGCCACAACAATTTTGAACTTGCTTCCAGAGGCATTAGAAATAATGGAACAAGTTCTACATGAGGTGGAGAAAAGAGGGTTTAACACGCAGTTTAAGAAGTACCCAATTACGGAATCGCTACTAGGAGTAGGCTTCTTACTTATTCTCCTGATTGAAAATATTGGGGCTGCGTGCTGTGTTCAAACATCAAATAAACACGGGGTGAAAGAGACACTTAGTAAGCAAGAATCTGATGGAGTCAAAATGGCAATAGAAATAGGTAAGGAGATGAAAGCTTCAATTAGGAAGGAAAGAAGCGAAGAGGAAATTAAATCTATCTCAGAGTACGAAATGGAGACAGAATTTACCAACACACAGGAAATCGCAAACGGATCATACCAATTTCATGGAGTTTTAAACGGAACACATGTGGGCCCCTCTCTTCGAGAAGCTGCTTCAACGCCTTCTTGTAAAATCTCTAATCAAAGAGACCATGTCAAAGATTACGGAACAATAACGAAAGACTCCAACAGCGATATCATAAACTTTCCAGACCATGAACAATTGTTGGAAAGTGATGATAATATCATATGTCAATCCTCATTTCTGACTAATCTTACAAAACTGCGGACGGTAATTCTTCTTATCGCTCTCTCCGTCCACATGGTGTTTGATTGTCTGGCATTGGGACTTCAGAAAGAGGACTCCAAAGTCTGGCGGCTTCTAGGAGCTCTTGTTATTCACAGAAGCATTGTGTCGTTTAGCGTCGGAGCAAAATTAGTGGAAACGATTCCATCCATGGCGATTGTTTTGGGGTTATTGACACTCTTTTCAGTTGTTTCTCCTTTAGGATTAATTGTAGGAATGGTAATTACCTCTGCAAACGAAATAGACAACCTTTCTAGTGACCTTACCTTTGCCATATTACAAGGCATTGCCACAGGAACGTTTATGTATATAACGTTCTTTGAGGTTCTCTTTCAGGAATTTCCAGGTACTCGAGATCTACGAAAAGCTGTGGCGTTAATTGTTGGTTTTGTGATTATTGCGGCGGTGAAATTTTTAGATAAGTACTAATAAATTATTTGAGTGTTAAAACATTGATATTATAGTAAAGACATAAGCATTGGATTCGTTTTATATTGTTAAATTAGGACTCTTATTAACTTGTTAAGCACATTTTCTATGGCCGCAAGGTCCATAACCTTTTGTCATATGAAAAGTTGTAAACATTCGCAAAGCTTGAGGTTATATTGTTTAAACTCTATAGGTAAAATATATTAAAAATGATATTGATTTACGACAAAATATAAATTGTCAGCTATTTAGTTTTGCTTTCTTTTGAGAATTTTTCTTTGATGCTGTTGTTATTATAACAGTGTTGTTGTTGCTTTTGTTGTTTGATTGGTTTATGTTTTGTTTTATTTCTTTTGTTTGTTGTTGTTAACATGAAGTAATTTTAAGGAAAATAACAGGCAAAACATTTTTTTCTCAATTGGAACATGTCATTTTTTTCCGATTCCAAATTGCTTACTGACCATTGGTTTTCCCCGTTTTCGAACCATTTATGCCTATTATTACTTTTAAAAAATCAATAGTTGCGACTAATAAACGTGTATATTGTTGATTACGGGAAAATAAACCCAACATAAAAAAATGGAATTTTTACATCACATTTTCCCCGTTTCCTTAACAGGAAAAGTAATTTTTCCTGTCACTATACCTTCTTCAAATGTTGAACAGTTGTTGCTCGATGGTTAGTGTTCCTGTCTCGTGATCAGAGGAATGCGGGTTCAAATCCACCATTCGGATCAGCCTGTATTGGCGATCGAGGTGTTTACCCTGAACAAAACACTTGACGCTATTTGCCCAGGTATTACATATATTTAGTGTATTGTTGTACCGTAAACCACCAAATCAAACCAAACCGTTATCTTCCCCCAAAGCGATAATATGCTTTCTTCCTTCATCTGGTTTTTGAGGGTGCTTTTCCATAGTGTATAACCGCTCCGTGGCCTAATGGTTAGAGCGTTTGCCTCGAAAGCGGAAGGTCTTGGGTTCGATCCCAAGTCATACCAAAGACTTACAAAATAATACGACGAGCTGCCTCGCTTGGCGCTTAGCATTATGAGGTTAGTGTTAGGACTGGTCAGCCTGGTGTCAGGATAATGTGACTGGGTGGGACATCATGCTACATGTCTGTGGCATGATGCCCCATTGATAGACATCGCTATAAACTGTCACACTGCAGACATCGTAGCAATAAGAATGAAAAAATTGTTAAAGCTACGTTAAAAAAATCCAAATCACACACACATAGGATATAAAGATATCTTTGTAATGCACACGCATTTGTTTATATTGATGGAAAGAACCAGAAACGAAGAAGCGTTTATTTATTACAATTTTCTATTTCGAACTAAAAGGATTAATATTTTAAATCTGATAAATTCACAGTGAGGGATTATGTATTCCAAGGTTTTGGTTTATGTATAACTTCTGCTCTTGTCTTATATGTTATTGGATGACACCAAATTTGACATGCAGGTCTGTAACTGCGGAATCTTGGCTGATTCAACTACTAAAGTTTTACTGAGTTACAACAGGTCTTTCGTGATAAAATTTTTGTATTTGCACACTGTGGTTTTCCCCTAATATGACACATTTGAGCCAAATTTGATATATACTTTTAATTTTTAACCCTAAGGTATGTCCAGTTTTGTGCAATCATGATCATTATTAAACTAAGGAAATATTTTGAGTACTTACAATTTACGTTTGATTAATTTTTAATCAATGTTTAAGATCTCGTATATCAATCATATTATTTCATTATGTTATTAAATATCTCCATCTAAATACATTAATTTATCCGAAAATCGTTGAATCGGTAAACATTTCTTATAAGATTATCGGCCATTTAAGCGAATATTCAGTTTTCTTCATCAGGACTGTTCAATATACAGATTCCTCGTTATCAAAGTCCCATTGCAACAAGATTACAAAATTATAAATAGCTAATTTTCCATTATTACTCTAATTGTTATGAATGGACCGAGTTTTCAGAAGCATAATTTGATATTGATTGTGACGTGATTCTGCAGTGAAATTGGATATCGATCGTCACGTGATACCGATGTGAAATGTTTCATACATCGGTAAATTTGGGGACTGTTTTCGGTTTCCAAGCAGTTTCCAACGAGCTTTAATCTGAAGCGTTGCATGTAGTCTTTCTGCCATAATAATCACAACAGCAAGTCACCCCCAACCCAATTTTGAAATCCTAGATAAAATCGCCGATTAGAAGTTCAGACTTACTAATCGTGCAGTCTTCGTGCACTACAATACTTGAAAGGGCATGCTTTGGGGAGTTATTGCACTTTCCCTTCGACATGTTTGACCAGCTTTCTATTGAAGGACATGTTTATTCGTAACGTAAGGAGTGGGGCTATCCCACAAAGAAAGGTCACAAGTTTGCTTTTGAAAGATTGAAGATGGAAGATATAACAAGAAATGTTTAAATAACTGTTGCCGGACGTACAAGTAAAGTTGATAAATCCAAAAGCCTGGTTTTAAAAATTATATCGAGTGATAAAATTTTCGCAGATCACTGATGCGAGGCGATCTGTCTTATCTATAATACCAGTAACGGCCTTAGCAAACGCGGGGCCCGATTTGGATCAATTTAGCTGGGTTCCCTGTATTTTCAAGTTAGGCCCCAAAGGAGCGCGGAATTTGGAAATGAACTTTTAAACAAGTTTTATATGATATCTAACTTAAAATTGTCTTCCATCGCTTTTAAAATTACTTTTTCTCTATAGATATATATTTTTAAAATTTACTAATGCGTGGGGCCCATGTGAGTGCGCGCGGCCCGATTGGGTCAAATCGGTCCAATCGACCTAAGACTGGCTCAGTATAATACCATATAAGAGTCGACGAATCTTGGTTAGAGACGTATTCTGATGCAAGATGAGGAGACAAATAAACAAAAAGTAACAAAAATCGCACTAGCTATAGTGTCTAATATATTCACACTTCAAGAATAACATTATCAAACTTATTGCTTAAATATCTTACTAGATTTGTTACATTTAAGGTAGTTTTTACTCAAATTGAAATATTTACATTGTATTCTCTTGTACATTTTCGGTAAAACAAAACTGCCTATGAATGACAATATCGTTCGAAAATTCCCAATATGAAAACGAAATATGCAAGCTTGTTTCCATTAAATTTATTTGTCCGAAGCCAATATCCCTGTGAAAAAATTAAATCTTCCATTGAACATGTTTGCTTCCATCATGTTTGTTTCGGAATTTGATAATTCAGTTTTCACGAATGTCTTTGTTACCAGAGTTGCCTGAAGATATATATGAAGATAGATTATTAGGAAAGAGAGACAAATGGATGGAGTTCAGGTCTCTCCATACTGCTGTCCATCGTAATTTAGAACTGTGTGTATCTTTCTTTGCATCATCTTAATATTAATCTAAACAAAATCTTTAACCCTAAGGAAGTTTATTATCGATGTAAAATGGCACATGAACATTTTCGACATGCTATTTTAAGAATAAAGCGCTTCTAGAAGCGTTGAACTATCACTGTTTTTCTATATTTACATAGTCAAATAAACAAGGGCATTTCCCATAAATTGCGATTTCAATCAAGTAAGGGAAAATTTGCAAACATACACGCATTTCATCTTGTATAAAATGATATATGGACAATTTAGAAATGCAAATAGTACTCATAAATGAATATTATTAACCCCATAAAATTAAATGAACAAGGATAAATAAAAAAAGACTGCACACTTAACATAAATACATGTTTCAGTTCTGTCGAGAAGGCGTTTGCATGAGTAGGTTATAAGGTTATCATACGAATACATGTGTAGAAGGATATACGTGATACCTGCACACAGTAGGGTCAATCTGAAGTAGACGGTTAACCTTGTACCACCACAATCACCATCTATCTAGGCCTATCTGGATTCACATTTCACGTAGGAATAGTGTGACAAACACTGCATGTTACAAATGGACTTAGGTGAACCAGTACTGACTTTGATGTCGCTTCTATTTTCATTTAAGAAACTCTGGTGCAAACAAAAAAGAGCAGTAACAACAACAAAAAATACCCACAAAAAACAAAAAATGATTGGCAAGAGTTTATAGTTCATTCAAAATTGATTATTTGATCTTTTGTTTCCTTGAGTATCGCACGACATTTCAAGCATTTCTACTAAAGAAATAAACATCCCAGAACATATTATCGAAAAATGACTTAAATTAGTTTTCTAGTAGTTTATTACGTTAAAGATGGTGGAGTCTACATGGATACACTACGCGTGTGAAATGCTTAGCACCTGCTAAACCTTTTGTAATTGTATCTTTAAGAGTTGGAATATGACTGTGAGCCACTGTAAATATAATGACCACTACAAGACCAGAGGGAGAGGTCAGACCCTCTGGTCCGATATGATTTCATTCAGGATGATGGGGAACCTACGATCCTTTACATGTTGCCTACAAACTAAATTAAGCCGCCAGTCAGTGGTTGTAAGAGTTCAACAACGTCTTAGATGATTTCATGAACTGATTTGTTGTTTCACAACGCACGGGGACCGCTCCGGTGGTCTAGTGGTTAGAGCGTCCGCCTCGAATGCGGGAGGTCGCGGATTCGAACCCCGGCCGAGGCATACCAAAGATTTATAAAAATGGTACTAACAGCTGCCTCGCTATGCGCTCAGCATTAAGAGGTTAGTGCCAAGACTGGTTGGTGTCAAGATAATGTGACTGGGTGGGACATCCTGCTACATGTCTGTGGCATGATGCCCCAGTGCTAGACATCACTATGAACAGTCACACTGCAGACATCGTCGCGATATGACTGAAATTGTTAAAGCAACGTTAAAAATCCCCCACCCACACTCACAACACACGGTATAACGACAGGGTTTTAAAAGATGAGGAAATGGGAGTAAAGTGTGTTGCCTGCACGACGCACCACAGTAGCCGAGCTTGACCGCTCTGTAGGACGAGAAAGAAATGAATTGTTTCACATGGATATGTTGGAAGACGGATAATCCATTACGTTATATATACTCGTAGTATTAACAAATACCTGGCTTAATATGTGAAGGATTTATTCATCTGGAGAACAGTACTCCCTCTTACTATGAAGTAAAGAACGGAGTAAATGTCCACAGAAAAGAGTTCATCATTTGAGAGAGAGAGATAGAGAGAGAGAGAGAGAGAGAGAGATTTAATTCTGTTCATGGTATATCTAGTGCGAAAATCTAGTCCAGTTATATTTCACATGAAGCCTAGGTAGTGTCTGGAAATAAATTAGTAGGTGTTCATGCAGTTTCACATAGCAAGTGTGACATTTGTTGTTGACCCCAGCACATGTGGAGCGGATAAAAATCGAAGCGTGTGATAAGATTGCCTTTGTGGGATATGACAGAATTCACATTTTGTAGTCTAGCCCGGGAAGCTATGTACACGTCCATCTGCCACCGCAAAGTTGTGCCGTAATAACTCATTTCTTTAACTTTGACGAAAGAACATGAAAATTACTGTTTGAAAGAAAAGACTTATAAGCTATGTACACGTCCATCTGCCACCGCAAAGTTGTGCCGTAATAACTCATTTCTTTAACTTTGACGAAAGAACATGAAACTTACTGTTTGAAAGAAAAGACTTATAAGCCTATATCAACCTATTTTAGATCTAAGGTCGAAAACTACAAAAGGAATAAAGAGAGTATAAAAACCTCACTCCGGTAGCATTAGTTAAATTATTCATTTATTTTTTTAAGGATGAATATCAAGAAATAAACACCGGCCGTAACCGTGTTTGAAGAGCACTCCTGTGGGTACGACTCTGGTAGAATAACCTTTATTGGTGTCCTATTTAACGCAGCGATACAGATTATGTGAAACCCTGGATCTTATCAAGTCATGCTTGTGGTTGTGCAAATTGTGATTCTAAACGCTGGTCATGTGCTACTACATTGCTGATAATAGTATGTGTTAACTAAATGAGTTGCATTAACTGGTATTGACTTCCGACTGAAATTCTTTAGAGTACTTCTCATATCAAGAAATGGTTTCTGTAGCCAAAATTTCGGGAACATTTATATTGTTTTCAATCTCCTTTTTATTTGGACTGTTGCCCTATTTTATCTTTAAATTTGTAGGGAAACGATTCAAGAATTCGGAAAACTATAAAACCTTTCTGAGCCTTTTAAATTGCTTTTCCGGAGGGGTGTTCTTTGCAACAACCATCATGAACCTGCTTCCAGAGGCATTAGAAATAATGGAGGAAGTCCTCCTTGAGGTGGAGAAAAGAGGGTTTAACACCCAATTTAAGGAGTACCCTATTACGGAATCCCTACTAGGAGTTGGCTTTTTCATAATCCTCCTGATTGAAAATATTGGGGCCGCGTGCTGTGTCAAGACATTCGAAAGAGACAATGTGAAAGAGGTACTTTGTCAGAAAGAGCCTCATGGAGTGCAAATGACAATAGAAATGGAGAAGGAAAGTCAAAGTTCAATCGATGAGATACACAGTTTAAGTGGGAAGGAAAGCAGCGTAGGGGAAATTAAAGCGGTCTCAGAGAACGAAACGGAGGCCGAATTTACCAAGGTACATGAAATCCCAAAGGAACCATGCCAACCAGATGACTTTTCAGACGAACCCGTTGCTTCCCACTCTAATCGGGAAGCTGTTGCAACATCAGCTATCCAGGTTTGTGATCATGGGAACAATGTCAGAGAGTACGGAGCAACAACAAAAGACTCTAACGACGGTAATAAAGACTTTTCAAACAATGAAGAAATCTTGGCAATCGATGATTCTGTCACTCGCTTCACCAAATTGAGGACATTAATTCTTCTTATCGCTCTCTCCCTCCACATGGTGTTTGATGGTCTGGCATTAGGCCTACAGAAAGAGGACTCCAACGTCTGGCAGCTTCTAGGAGCTCTTGCAGTTCACAAAAGTATAGTGTCTTTCAGCGCAGGATTAAAACTAGTTGAAACCAGCCCTTCCATTATTGTGGTGCTGGGTTTTTTGACTCTCTTTTCTGTTGTTTCTCCATTAGGAATGATTTTAGGAATCGTAATTACCTCTGCAGACGGAATAGACAACCTTTCGAGGGACCTTGCTTCTGCCATATTACAGGGTATTGCAACGGGAACGTTTATGTATGTAACATTCTTTGAGATTATCTTTCGGGAGGTTCACGAATCTCGAGATCTAAGAAAAGCTTTGGCGTTAATTTTTGGTTTTTTGATTATTGGGGCGGTGAAATTCATTGACTATCAGTAAAGCATGAATTATTTATGTTTTAAAAAATTGATTTATAAGCAGGGATACACGCTTTGGAATCATTTTGTCTACAAAATCAAATTTCTTTTCTAAGTTTTAAGCACATTTACAATGACCTCAAGGTCCAAGGCTATTTGGCATATGCAAAGTTTGAAAACCTTGCAAAGCTGGAAATGTTATTACTAAATTTTATCAGTAAGATATATTCAAAATGACATTGGACCGCTCCGGTGGCCTAATTGGTTAGAGAGTCCGTCGCGGGGAGGTCATGGGTTCGAATATCAGAAAAAATCTCTTCGTTTATTCACAAGGGCAACATTTCATTGGTTTCCCATATCGAACTGCCTCGCGACATTTAACATTTTGTAGCTATAATTACTTTGACAAAATGCAATATTTGCGTTGACAATGCTTTAATGCTCTGGTTAATTACACGAAAATAAACAGCACAGGAAAGAGGAAGGTTTACAACATTGGTTTTAGTTTTCCTAAAACGTTTTAGAACGAATCTACTTCAAGACAATATCATCTTTGTTTGTTCATTCTGTGGCTCGGTGGTTTCTCGTAGCGGACTCTATACCAGAATGATGAGTGTTCGAATCCTTCCACCAGATCAGCCTGTTGTAGTTACTGAGGTGTACATCTGAGCAAGACACTACATTGGTGCTCAATAACCTTCTTGTCTTGTGCTGTAAATTTGCAAAGCGTTTTTGTCTCTCCCACGATAATAGTTTGTTTTCTTCAATTGTTTTTAATGGTTTTTTTGCATAATGTCAACTACTTTCACAATCAATAAACATTAGTTTTCAGGATTGGAAATGTAATTAAAAGTGTTCAATTCAGATTTCGTATTGACATGCAGTCCTATATCTACTTAGTCTCGGTTGATTCATTGATGATGATTCCAATGTCTAGTTGTATTGTGTTATAGGTCTGTCGTTAAAATTGTTACATTTGCAAACTGTAACTTATCCCTGTTATAAAAATTAGAACCAAATGTGGCATAATTTTATTTTTATTTTTAACCCAAAAGAGTGTTCCATTTTCTGCAACTTAAACCTGGAAAATGTTCTTTTAACTGAAAGGTACATTTTCAGTTAAATCTGCAATCAACGTTTAAGACCTCGTGTATCTATCGTTATGTTCTTCCATAATGTTCAAACACATTTTCATCTGAATACATCTAAATCTATGAAAATTATTGCATCTGTACAGAAAATGTTTGGACCTTTTAAACGACTATACCATTATATTTATTACGGCCGTTCTAGATACAGATTGGGACAGATGCCCCTTTCACGGTACCATAATCAGTTTTATCAATAGCAATCATTTTAGATTTATTTCATCAGAATGGAACGTAAACATTTGTTAAAACGACCAATTTCGTTTCTAGCAATTTTCGTAGTATAGAATAACCTGGTGAAGAGTTAATCGTTCTTGCAACATCTTCATTAGAACAGCAAATATTGGTGTAAAAATGAGTCAGTGTAATAAATCAACCCTTCATATACAATACCATTCATATTCACTTTTTAATTTCATGCTGAAGGTATTATATTAAAAGCTTATTCTACTCAAAGAAACGTGCTCTCCTCTTAACATCCCAAATCCCAAATAATAACAATGTTGCTACTTGTAAGAGCAAACTATGTTTTTAAGTATTGTCCACCAGGAAATTGCTTCTCGATAGCTATATATCCTGTTATATAAATAATTTTTAATTTTTTTTTATAAAGGTAGGTATGAGCAGATCCAATTCGGCAAGACACACATTGGTTTAGTTGGACTTGTGCTTCATATCGGTTATTTTCTAATTGGTGGACCTGTTTGTTTAATTTTTTATATCTTTATTGATATTTAAAATTCAAAATAAGCTCACTAATGTTCAACATTTATTAGATTTAAAATATTAAGCACAACTTATTCTAGCGAATGAAGTAAAACAAACATTGCAGAAACAATTATCAACGTAACTGACATACAACAAAAACTGGAATAAACATTGAGACTTTCTCATTTTAAGTCAAATTCTATGATCACGAGAACCAATGCGCGTCTGTTACACAAACTCCTGACTGAAATACATGCATACAAAATAATATTTTATTATTTTCTAACCTATTTTCTAACTGACATTTATCTCACCTCAAACTTGTTTTGTTCTCCTAGGTCTATTTTTCCGATAAAAACCTTGTGCGAACTAATGCCAAGGACAAATTGGGCATTCTCCTCTGATCTCTCAAAATTTGCGCAAATTAGAAATAAATATTTAAAATCTTAAACATTAGTAAAACTGAATATAGAAATCATAGAAAATCTATATTTACGAAATTGAGAATGATAGCTTTACAATAGATTTTTTTTTTACCAGTAATTGTTTAAGGGAGAAATTCATTCTTCTTTTTAACTGTATGACACTGTACCACACGATGTATAAATTAATTCTTCTTTTTAACTCTATGACAATGTACCACACGATGTATACTTCTTAAATACAAAACTAATCTCCTTTCCAATCCAACACATTAAAACATTCTCTGTAGAATTTGAAGCAAAAAGAAGCATTGCATTTTTGTACAGCATTACGCAACAAAGAGTATTAAGAATTGTGGATATTTCTGCCGTTTGCTGATTGACCAATCAGATAGCCCGCTACATTGGCATATATGTGGAATTCTTGTTGATGGACTATAAATATGATTACATGCATACAACTGTTCGATGGTTGTACTGCAAACAAAAAGTTTAGCTATTTGTTTAATTATGATTATTAGGGCTGAAACTATTAATACATTCCTTATTTCGTTTCGTGAAATTCAATAACCGAACTGTAGTAACCTGTTATTCTCAGTCGAAACATTAAGACTGTTTGATTTATTCAGAACTAAATTGTATTATTTTCAGAAAAAATGTAGTAGTAATAGTAAAGCTACAAGTTTTAAAAATCTAGTCAAGCTTACATGTTACACTTGCTGACAGAAATATATGTCCTTCTAGCTTTTGCATAGAAGCTGTATGTATAATTTCCATCTTTAATTATTTTGTTATGTTCCTGCCAGTTCATGCAGAAATAAGTAGCAATCAAACTGTTATAATCATTCAACGCAAAATATGAAGCGTTGAAATGACTCAGAGCAGTACCCCTAATACGCTGGAGCGGTTAAAGGAATTTGTGTATGTGTTTGAATACAGTATGAGTGAAAATGGCATTCATAATATTCTTTATCATGTCTTAGAATAAGCTGATCGCGTTACCTGTATCGCATATGGCTGCATCCAGGGCATATATATATTATAATGTTTAAGTTCATGTTTAAAGCTCTTTTGTTTAGAAGAAAGTGTTGGGACTGAGACATTTTATTAACATTTTCACTTTCCACATACATTTTCAACGGTTACTAAATATGCTTGCTGTGATGAGGTAAGTAGGACGTGGGTGGGGAGGGAAGGGAAAGTGGGACACGGATTGGATGTGAATTAGGGAAGGAAGGTGAAGAGGTTAGCAGTGACTAAATTTTCTAACCAGTTACAGCTAATACTCTACAGTTATCCGGGTAATCCTTATAGCTCTAATGATCTTGATGTTATTAATATCGGGAGACCATTTCGAAGTGGATAATCTATATGCATGTCCTACAGAAATTACTATTTTCCGTCCTAGGAGGGGAATAATAAAATAAAATTGAATGTTTTAAGATAAAAAAAATTAAAAAAGTAAAAGAAATAATACAAAATGGGATGAGCGAATTAAAAATAAAGTTTGAACATAAAAATAAAAATGCAGAAAATATTGAGATGCCTTCGCGATTTTTGAACCCGCGACCTCGAGTTTGGCAGCCATGACACATACTACAGATATGTGTGTTTACATATTAATGATGCTTAATTGCTTCAATACTATTTTGTTTCTCTAACATGTGTAAAAAATAACATTCTGTGTCGATAGTAATTACAACTGTAAAACAACATAAGCATCTTTATGATAAATTTAAGAAATTATTATTATTTTTATTTTTAATTTGTATCTGTCACTAAAGGAGCTTAAAATGACGAAGCAACGATTATAGTTTTAAAAATATCTGAAAATGGCGCAAAAACACATTATCAATCCATTTGGATAACTCGACGGCTCTGTGAACTGATGTCTTAAATAATTTGTACGAGATAATTTGTTTATTAATTTTGTTGCAAACTCGATATGGTATTTCATGGGGTCAGTAGGACCCATAGTACGATGGCTCACCTGCTATGAATCCTACTGACCTCGTAAAAATCCCATCGCATGTAACATGAACATTATCTGGGTCTTACTGACCACAAATAATACCAGATCGGGTTCCCAACAAAAACAGTGCATGATGACATTAGCTTCTAGAAAGGATTAATTTAGGATACAAGTCTGCAGAAACAAGTGAACTCAAATATGAGAATTATTTGCATGCAAATTAAGATGACACAGGAAATGATACGTACAGTGATGAAACGATGAACGACAGCATGGAGAAATTCGAACTGTGATATGGAAATTATCTGCATGCAACAAACATCTCAGTAATAGAATTCTAATATTTTGACTGATATGATTTGTTAGTAATAATATACATTCACGAACACGTGCATCAAGAACGTGCGAATATAAATATCGTCCTTAAGTCGACGTATTTTAACCTTTAAGTTCTATAACTTGTTTAACACCATATAGATTTAATGACTCTATTCCGATTACCATTTATTCCATGTATATTTGTCGCAGTGACTATGTACTAATTATATAGAATCATTTTTGACCAGATTTGTGGCATTTTACAGTTCCGAATCTTGTTGCAGGCAAAAGTTAAACAGATATCAATTCAGTTCTGTCCTTGTTATTGTCCGTCTTTTTCACCTACTGTGTGTACTTTTTTGCGTCATCTTAATCATTTTTTTTTGCGTCATCTTAATCATTTTAAAATAAAATAAACGGTTTTACACTGAGGAAGTTCATTATCGATTCGAATTTTAGACACCACCAATTTTATTATTAAAACGCATCTAAAAGCGTTTAAATATCACTCCTTTTTCAGTATTTTAAGAATTCAGATACATGAAGAAGTTTTTCCATCAGTGCACTAAGAATCTTGTAAGTGAATTTTGACCCGAATTTGAATATATATATATATATATATATATATATATATATATATATATATATATATATATATATATATATATATATATATATATATATATATATATATATATATATATTAAAAACCTGAATTAAATAACACTTTATTATATGCTCATGTTTTCTCCATTAACTGCACCTTGTCAGAATGTGAATATGTGAGAAAGCTTGCCAGTAGCTTCTGGTGGGTCGGTGGTTCTTTCCGGAGTTTTCCCGGGTTCTTCCTCCACCATTAATAATGGCCGCCATGTATAGCCTATCGTGTGCTGAAAATGGCGTTAAACCCCACAACAACAACAACAACATTATCAGAATCGTGCAGTATTACCCGATACTAAACCCGCGCGCCAATACACATATAGCATTCACGTGCATAAAGGAACTACTTTCTATTGTAAACAAACAGTGGACGCAGACGCCAGCACTTTTGATTTGTAAACAAATCATGTACACTCGCGTATTAGGCGCTTTACGTTTTGATTGATGAAATTTGTTTCTGAATGAAGTAAAGCAAATGTTTCGTGGAGTGCCACATACCATCTGCTTTGGCACATTCCGCGTTAACCTTTTGATACAATGTTTCGGATTTAGGTTAGCTATACAGTAGACACCAGAAAGGGTCCTTACTAATAACATACAAGTGACAAGGCATAAACTGTCTTCTTTAGCTGGTAATGAGAATGGCAAAAAATATACTTAGAGTTTTAAATCCTGAATTTCCTCAAAATATACTTTCTTAGTTCTGCAAATCCGAATTACATGAGCCATGTCATATGTTCTCAATCTTGATTACATATTTTGAAATTGTACTGTAATTTCGAATATAAGTGTAATTACATCCTCCTTACTGCACTTAACATGAAATAAGCATTGAATTCCACAGCTTCCTTTTGATAATTGCAATTGCATGACTTCATATTTTTCCTACATTATGTTTTCAAATAGTCAATGACAGAAACAGAAACACATTTGCAGATGTCAACGCGCTTCTCCATAGCTTCTTAAATCCGATGTATTTCACGTAGAATTGTCACATATAAATCCAGTCCATAATCCTGAAATTTCGTAGAATCGACAAAAATACCAAAATCTATTCATTCCAGATCAAACGGAAAACTTGTTGCAATGTGCATTCATTCACTATATGACTCCAAATTTCAATTTTAAGTAGACAAAAACGCCATTTTCTTTCGAACTTATGTCTAGCCCGCGACTAAGTTCAAATTTATCTGGGCGGACTTATGTGCACGTTAATAATGTTGTTGGTGTAATGATGAATCTGCGCTTGTGTATTTAGTTTGGAATACGCCATGCATCCATTTACTTTGTTTCTTGCAGTGTATTTTGTTTATATAATTCAGCCTTTAGTAGAATAAGAAAATGAGCATACAATAGAAAGGTTACTGCAATTTGTATGGGAAAATATGAACTCGTTTTGTCGGATGGATATACTTCACTCCCAAGGTCGTGCAGTATTACATCCGAAAAAAACTCGTTTATATTTTCCCATACAAATGAAGTAACCAATAAATATTGCACGTCAAGCAATCGCCGCGCAGGGAAAACCTTCTACGTTTGTTCTCATTTTTGGTCTATTTGTTGGTTTTAATAGTACTTTTAACAATGAAGATCCACAACAAGGCTAATAGAAGGCAGCTAATTGCCTTTCCGAAAGACACACCAAGGCAGCAGACTCTAATATGTTTAACCTTCACTGTCCGTCGGACCATGATTGACTGCAATCTGATCAACGATCAGCAAAATAAATGTACGAATTAGAGATGGCTTGTTTCACATTTCGAAAATGTATTAACGTATAAGTAATCTAATCTGTTATCACCTGATCACAAAACATACTATTGCTATGCTTTATGAGGGAATACATAGCTCAAGAAACGTTGCAAGTTCTAGTAGGTTGTCTTTTGCCTGTATATTTTTTAAAGTAGCATTAATTAGTAAAAAAGAGAGACGACACTATTTTCCTTTAGTACCTCTTTCACGCCTTTACGCAAAGTACTGGTGTAAGATTGTACAACATATATACTTGTTGTACTTACCAGGGAGGATTTTATACTCTCTTTATTCCTTTTGTAGTACTAGACCTTAGAGACAACATTATCAATTAATTGCTAATTATTAGGATATTAATTAATTCATAATTGTTAAGATATTAATCTCTTATCAGCAATTGTTTTCTATCGCTATTGCCACTGCTTTTCCCCCTAAATGTTCTTGCATCATATATATATATATATATATATATATATATATATATATATATATATATATATATATATATATATATATATATATATATATATATATATGCTAAAGCCAATAAAATCTTTCAAAATTCTTCAAATTTATTCTTTCTTTTGGTAGATCTAAAAAGATATAGGCTTATAAGTATCTTTTCTTTCAAGCAATATATTTCATGTTCTTTCGTCAAAGGTAAAGAAATGAGTTAATACGGTGCAACTTTGCGGTGGCAGATGGACGTGTACATAGCTTCCCCGGATAGACTACAAAAATGTGAATACTGTCCAATCCCCAAGGGCAATATTATCATACGCTTCGATTTTTATTCGCTCCACATTTGCTGGGGTCAACAACAAAGCCGCTCTTGCTATGTGAAACTGCAGGAACACCTACTAATTTATTTTCAGACACTAGCTAGGCTTTATGTGAAACATGACTGGACTAGATTTTCGCACTAGGTATACCATGAATAAGATTAAATCTCTCTCTCTCTCTCAGATGAAGGGTATATCTACCAGAGCCATACCGACAGGAGTGCTCTTCAAACACGATTGAGGCCGGTGTGTGTTTCCTGATATCCATCCCTAATAAATACATAAATAGTTTAACTAACGCGATGTTTTTATACTCTCTTTATTCCTTTTATAGTTTTAGACCTTACAGACAACATTAGCAATTAATTGCTAATTATTAAGATATTAATTAATTCACAAAGAAATATATTTCATGTTCTTTCTCCAAAGTTAAAGAAATGAGTTAATACGGCGCAACTTTGCGGTGGCAGATGGACGCGTACATAGTTTCCCGGGCTAGACTACAAAATGTGAATACTGTCCAATCCCCTAAAGGCAATCTTATCACACGCTTCGATTTTTATCCGCTCCACATGTGCTGGGGTCAACAACAAAAGCCGCTCTTGCTATGTGAAACTGCAGGAACACCTACTAATTTATTTTCAGACACTAGCTAGGCTTTATGTGAAACATGACTGGACTAGATTTTCCCACTAGGTATACCATGAATAAGATTAAATCTCTCTCTCTCTCTCTCTCTCTCTCATGATTAAAACTTATTTTGTGTGGACATTTACTCCGTTCTTTACTCACTAAATAAGACGGAGTACTGTTCATCAGATGAATAAATCCTTCATATATTAAGCTTTGAATGTGAAGTATTTGTTAATACTACGAGTGTACATAATGCTATGAATTCTCCGCCTTCCAACATATCTATTTGAAACGATTCTTTTCTTTTTCTCGTCCTACAGAGAAGTCAAGCTCGGCTATTGTGATGCGTCTTGACGGGCATCACAATTTCCTCCCATTTCTTCATCATTTAAGACCCTGTCATTATACCTTGTGCTGTGCTGTGTGTCTGTGCGTGTGTGTGTGATTTTTAACAATTTCAGTCATTTCGCTACGATGTCTGCAGTGTGACAATTTATAGTGATGTCTAGCAGTGGGGCATCATGCCACAGACAAGTAGCATGATGTCCCACCAGTCACATTATCTTGACGCCAGACCGACCAGTCATAGCACTAACCTCTTAATGTTGATCGCCTAGTGAGACAGCTGTTAGTACCATTTTCTAATAGTCTTTGGTATGACTCAGCCCGGGTTCGAACCCAGGACCTCCCACATTCGAAGCGGACGCTCTAACTACTTGGCCACCGGAGCGGTCCCCGTGCGTTGTGAAACAACAAATTAATTCATTAAATCATTTATGACGTTCAGCTCTTATAGCCACTGACGACTTAATTTAGTTTGTAGGCAACATGTAAAGGATCGTAGGTTCCCCATCATCTTGAATGAAATCATATAGGACCAGAGCGTCTGAACTCTCCCTCTGGTCTTGTAGTGGTCATTATATTTACAATGGCTCACAATCATATCCCAACTCTTAAAGATACAATTACAATGGTTTAGTAGGTGCGAAGATTTACACACGCTTAATGTATCCATGTAGATTCCACCATCTGACCTCACACTCTGGTCTTGGAGTGGTCATTATATTTACAATGGCTCACAATCATATCCCAACTCTTAAAGATACAATTACAATGGTTTAGTAGGTGCGAAGATTTACACACGCTTAATGTATCCATGTAGACTCCACCATCTTTAACGTAAGAAACTGCTAAAAAAACTAATTTAAGTCATTTTTCGATAATATGTTCTGGGATGTTTGTTTCTTTAGTAGAAACAATGTATCGAAAAGTCATGCAATACTGAAGGAAATTAAAGATCAAATAATCAATTTTGAATGAACTATGAACTCTTTCCAATCGTGTTTTGTTCTTTTGTTGGGATTTTTTGTTGTTGATGCTCTTTTTTGTTTGCACCAGTTTCTCCATTTAAAATAAAAGCGACATCTAACTCAATACTAAGTCACCTAAGTTCATATGAAACATGCATTGTTTGTCACACTATTCCTACGTGACATGTGAATTCAGATGTCCTAGACAGGTGATGATTGTGGTGGTACAAGGTTAACGGTCTACTTCAAATTGACTCTACTGTGTGCAGGTATCACGTATATCTTTCTACACTTGTATTCGTATGATAACCTTATAACCTACTCATGCACAATAGTCTTCTCGTCAGAACTGAAACATAGATGTATGCTATGTATGTAGTCTTTTTTATTTCTCCTTGTTCGTTTAATTTTGTGGGGTTAATAATATTAATTTATGAGTCCTATTTGCATTTCAAAATTGTCCATATATCATTTTATACAAGATGAAATGCATGTCTGTTTCGCAAAATTTGACTTACGTGATTGCTATCGCAATTGATGGGAAACGCCCTTGTTTATTTGACTATGTAAATATAGAAAAAAAAATGATAGTTCATCGCTTTTCGAAGCTCTTTATTCTTAAAATAGCATGTCTAAAATTTTCATGTGCCATTTTAAATCGATAATAAACTTCCTTAGGGTTAAAGATTTTATTTAGATTAATATTAAGATGATGCAAAGAAAGAAACACACAGTTCTAAAATACGATGGACAGAAGTATGGAGAGATCTGAACTCCATCCATTTGTCTCTCTTTTCCAATAATCCATCTTCATATGTATCTTCAGGCAACTCTGGTAACAAAGACATTCATGAAAACAGAATATTCGAATTCCGAAACAAACATGATGGAAGCAAACATGTTCAATGGAAGATTTAGCTTTCTGACAGGTATATTGGCTTCTGACAAATAAATTTAATGGAAACAAGCGTGCATATTTCGTTTTCATACTGGGAATTTTCGAACGATATTGTCTTTCATAGGTAGTTTTGTTTTACCGAAAATATATAAAAGGATACAATGTAAACATTTCAATTTGAGGAAAAACTACCCTTAAATGTAATAAATTTTGTAAGAGATTTAAACAATTACTTTGATTATGTTATGTTTTTAGTGTGAATATATTAAACATTATAGCTAGTGTGCTTTTTGTTACTTTTTGTTTATTAGCCTCCTCACCTTGCATCAGAATACATAGCTAACCAAGAGTCGTCGACTCTTATATGGTATTATTCTGGGGCAGTCTTAGGTCGATTGGACTGATTTGACCCAATCGGGCCGCGCGCTCACATAGGCCCCGCGCGTTAGTAAGTTTTAAATAGATAACTACAGAGAATGAGTAATTTTAAAAGCGATGGAAGAAAATTATAAGTTCAATATCATATAAAACTTGTTTAAAAGTTCATTTCCAAATGCCAAGCTCCCTTAAGACCTCACTTGAAAATACAGGGCGGCCCGATAAATTGATCCTAATCGGGCCCCCGTTTGCGAAGGCCGCTACTGGTATTATAGATAATACAAATCGCCTCACATCAGTGATCTGCGAAAATTTTGTCACTCGATATAATTTTTAAAACCAGGCTTTTGAGTTTGTCAACGTTACCTGTATGTCAGGCAACAGTTTTTTAAACATTTTTTTTTTTGTTATATCTTCCATCTTCGATCTTTCAAAAGCAAACTTGTGACCTTTCTTTGTGGGATACCCTGCTCCTTACGTAACGTATACACATTTCCTCAATTTAAAGTCTTTAAAACTACTATTCTTTTAAACTTACTCTTATATTGGTAAGAAAAAAGAACTTTCCGTAACCTATAATTAGTTGACAGAAGCTGATAAACTTATATTCTCCTCAGTTCAAAAAAATCCATTTAATGAATGTTCTGGGTCAAATTAAGATGGCTGATATGGCACAGCTTTGAGGAAGCAGATGTACGGATATATACTGTCCGAATCTTGGATATAAAATGTGAATACTGTTTCACTCCACAAGTTCACGGGTCAAAATACCTGGCAACTTATTACCACGAGCTGGCTATACTTTATGAATCGTAACTGATGAGTATTCCCATGCATTAGATAGACCGTGAAAATAATTGAGACTCTCTCTTTCTCTCTCCAGACGAAAATCAGTTTTATTTGATATTCATAGATAAATAAAGTATGTCTGTGAAACATTTGCTCTCTTCTTTACTTCCTAAATGGGGGAAAGTAAGGCTCAAAACATGCTTAAATCCTATATAAATGCATATAGAGTGGTGTAACTTCAACACCCCTCCTTTATGATCAAATCAAAAACTGAGATTTTCGGTCACTTCTTAAAAGGCCCACTCCCCCACATTGCATGGTCCGCCTTGTGTATACCCATCCCTGTATGTGGTCCTGTATATACCCAACCCTGAATGTATATATGTACAATTTGGTAATGCTACTAAAATACAAGGTGTAGTGAATTCAGTTGTCTTCCAGCATGCCTTTGTTACATCATCCTTCTCTTTTTCGCTTACGTAGACCAGTCTTTGTCTGATTTGCTATGTGTCACAGGGTGAGACATCATACCTTTTGTCTCGAAATTTTGAAACCTTTCAGGCCCCCATGCAAATACAAGACCAACATTCGATATATATATATATATATATATATATATATATATATATATATATATATATATATATATATATATATATATATATATATATATATATATATATATATATATATATCGTTGTTATATGCAATCGTGTGTAGCAGAGACACTCGCATGACGACCTAGTAATTAATACTCATTTATCTACAGTCATTCCATATTCGTATGCATATAACACCGATTACTTAGTATAATGTTTTGGTGATGTTTGCTTAGTCGTGAGGGACTATGGGCTCTTGTGTGTAGGCAAGGCGATGGGTGCCGTTTACCCGCGGACCTGGGTTCGAAACTCCGTAGAGTCAGAATAAAAAATTCTCTAACCTGTCTGATAGTATTATTTGTATCAAACATTATTTCTGTCTACTTCTATAGAATCCAGGGACAGCACTTTCCGTTCTGTCTGGTGAATATTTTTAAATCTCTCTCTCTCTCTCTCTCTGTGGGGCTGTCTCTGTCTCCATCTCTCTCTCTCTCTCTCTCTCTCTCTCTCTCTCTCTCTATATATATATATATATATATATATATATATATATATATATATATATATATATATATATATATATATACACATATATGTTATGGTCATCCAATGCTTTCTTCATTTGATTTTTAAAAATTTAGAATTAGAAAATACATTTTTAATTTGAGCCGAAGAGAAGCGAAAAGTTTGAACACACACACACACATTAAAATAAAAAAGAGGATTTATAAAGCAAATTAATATATGATGGTTCCATGTGTGTCCTTGACATCGGGTACGCGTTACTTGCAAAAATGTAAAGCTAAGTTAAATAACATAATAATCTGCCCTAGATCTGAAATGTACCTTATGCTCAGGTAAGGTTTGAGAGGATTCACATGACATATACAGTGATATTAGAATTTATCTTGTCTTAAGGGATTTGCTAGTGACCCATTTATCACTGTAACTATCCCGAATCATTTTGCACACACACACACACACACACACACACACACACACACATATATGAAACCAGGTATAAAAATAAATTAAAAGTTATGAAAATATTCGTAAGAGTATAGATACGGCATATAACACATTGCATTCTGGGTGGAAGTACTTTTAGAAACTTTAAGTATTTTAAATTAATAAGAGTGTGTGATTGTTTGTCCAAAGGTAGCTGCGAGCAACACTCATCTATCCAAATTTCCTCCACTCTTTCCTTTGTAACAGTTGTTGTTGAAATTGTTAGCGTGTGCATTAGTGACCATGACAAAACACCCCTTTCCATCGCCCATATTTTTATAGGTGATTGGAAGGTAATTTGGTGGGTTAGCTACCATTATATCTAACCAATATTACAGTATCCGTTTTGCTTGAAAAGGGTGATGGTTTGATTATAATTCTGAGAGTTGATGGTCATCTGATAATTTTTCTTTTCCGCGCAATGATTGCTTGTAATGTGTTTGTTGGTTAATAAAAGAAAGTGTTAAATTGTCATTATATGTGATAGTGTTTTTTATGTAAATTTGATTTAATTACATCTGATTTAATAAATTTATTTCAGTTTTTTCAGTTTTAAATTTTTTTATTTTTCATTACATGATATTGTAATGTAAATTTATTCACTAGAGATAAAACTTTAAAAAAAATAGTTTGACTTGGACTGTTAGTTTATAAACATCAGACGTTGATCTAAATTCTGACCTTTCAGAACTTGTAACAACCTTCGTAAACTGGTTCTATTTTATTTTGAAATGATTGGTTGTTTCCAAGGTCATGATGGGACCTTGTCTTTAAGATATAAACAATTTTTTTAATTTTTTTTTATTTCTTAGAGTAAAAATGATTTGTTTTCGGCAGGGTCACACTGGGTAATCGTGATATGTAACAAGTATTTGCTTCTATAAACTTCCCAAGTTTACGTCTTAGAAACCCATATAACCCATGTTTTGGAGAATTAATCTGTTAAACTGTTTGTTGCATGTTGCGCTGTTTGGAGTTATTTCAAATTACTTAGTTTGGAGTTATTTCAAATTACTAGGATTCAAAAGGATGAATTCTGTCATTTTGCTGGAAAACACGTGTGCTCATGCAATATTGTGGAACAAAGACAGTTTTTTGTTTTGATAAAAATGTATTCAGCTATCAGAAACCAGATTGATAATTCTTATTTCGACAAGGAACTGTAGACTTCAACACTACATATTGTAGCATACGTCATCGTCTTCTATCTTGGATTCTTCGTCGGGATTCGAACGCGAAATCAGTAGAACATTTTGTTATTAGGACTACTAAAATTTTATTCTCGGATTATTTTTGGATCATTTTTGGATTTGAGTCTATAAAACCGTAAGTTCATATTTCTCTCTACATTTGTACAGAATTTTTCGAGGGAAATATTTTATTGTAATTTTAAAAGCTTGTTATTTTCACTCTTTCTTGTGTTACTGTTTATTCGAGCCTAAACAAGTGCCATAAGAGGTTGAATATGTGGATATTTGACTGTAAGAAGGAGTGTGGGTCTGTAAGAATATGTGTTAGTCTTCGTAAATTTCCACAATTTTAAAAATACTTATTAACTGTTTCAAAACATTTTTTGTTTTATAATTTATCAGTTTTCATTTCTCTTGCTGATTTCTTTCATGTTATTGGAAATTTTCCACAGGATTTAATATTGCAATATTTCCACAATTTTAGAATATTTTTCTAGATTTGAAATTTTATCATTTTACAATAGTAATATTCTTTTAGAAGTTTTTATTTTTTCCTTGGGATATTTTATTTAATTATTATGATCTTGTTGTTGTTTAAATTTTGCTTTCATAATAGAATACTTTTCATTTGCACATTTAAAAAATGGTTATTTACTGTTTGCGTGTTCTTTTAAAATTAGTTATATCTTTATTTATTTGCTGCAAAATTTGTCATTCTCTATTATTTAAAAATGTTTTTAAATTTTGTTTTAACCAATTCTGACTTTTGATGTTTAATTTAATGTTCATATATTGTTTTAATGTAATTTATATTTTTTAAATATAATCTTTTTAAATTTATACCTTTATGCAAGCTTTTATTTAGGACTGAAGCTTGTAAATAATGTATAATTATTGTATGAACCTTTATCAATGTGCTACTTTTGTGTATAATTCACTACCATTTTTTTCTTCCGCATATTTTAATTTTCAAATATTATGCTTTTTTAAAATATTTATAACTTAGCTATGAGCTATTACATGATCTTCTTGTAACAATTTCACATATATTAAATACTGTAGTAATAACTGTTTTCTTTTTATGTATTAATAAGGATCTTTAGAACGAGTTATCTCTTCTTTATTTTTATATTTTAGCAAGAGTTATTTCTATTATTTCTAGTAAGACTTTTTCCCATATATTTAATTTTGTGCGCGCGAGTTATCTAGCCTAAGGTTAATAAGGTCAACTTCTGTTTTCTTGATAAAGTTGGTAAGAATTATATCCATTGATTCCACAATGTTAACTATCTCCGTTCTTTTTTTGACGTTATTGAAAGATGTATCTCATCGTTATCATAATTTATCTCCTTTAATTTTGACATTTTTATTGAAAGGTTTATTTCCTTTGCTTGTTTGCTTGAGTTGCATCTTCTCTATTTTTTTTAAACACATTTGTTGGTACAGTTATCTCCAATTTATTTTATTGCAAGTTTCATGTCTAATTAATTGTTGTAAGAAATCCCCTTTACATCTATATTTTAAGTAAGAGGTTTATCCCTTTATTATTAGTGAGAGTTGTATCTCTTTTGTTTTAATTCCTTTGCAAAGAGTTATCACGCCGTTTTTTCTAGCTTAAGTAAAATGTATGTCACTATAATTTATTTTTATTAAGAGTTATTATCTTTATTTTGTAATACTGTCGGTAATAATTTTGTTGCATACTCGAAATTATTTAGAACATAACTTTTCACCTTCACAGAACCATCTAAAGAGTGCAAATGCATTAAATATTTAAGTGAGTTGTTATACGTGTGTTAAATCATTATTTTCCATGAAGCCTATTGCTCATGGTTTTCGCAAAATTGGCAGGAACAAATTCTCTATCTGCCTGTATCCATGTTTTCGTATTCGGTCGATACAAATTGTCTTTTTTATATGCAAAATTTCTAAAGCGTTCCCCAAATGGTTGGCATAAAATGGAATATAATGTTGCTCATGATTTTATGGTCTTCATCAACTATTTGCATAACTTGTATCATACATAACATTTACGGGTAAATCATATTACAAAGTAAACGTCTTGGACACAGTATGGTCCATTAGACACAATTGTTAATGTCAAAGCTATCTACTAATGATTTTCGTCTTCGAATCGTAATATTTGAATCTTACGGACGTGGTCGGGATTATATAAGAGCATTGACAGAAGCCGAGAGATAGTACGCTTGTGCAAAGTACTTGACCTCATTGTTAAAACGTTTTTTTTTTCTTTCTTTACGTACTCAACGCTACCAATACTTTGGGATAATTTGGTCTGTTCATGCACGCTCCACCACATTGAAAGTAACAGACAAAAAGAAAGCCCATGTAACTCCTTTTTCGATAATATGTTCCTGGTTGTGTGTTTCTTTACTAGAAGTAATGTAATACGAATAAAATGATCAAATAATGACTGTATTGAAATATGGAGTCATAACGTATTCCTAGTTTGCTATGCGTCCGCCTTTCATAAATGAAAGCAGAGATTCCATCAAATTCGGCACAAGGCCATCTATATCCACGTGAAGCATTCTGTGTAAACTGTTTCCCGTGTTGTTGGTCACATTATTCACACGTGAAATGTGAATCAATCTGGCCTTGACTTAACAGTTGTCGTTAGTACAAAGTTCACCGCATACATTAAACTGACCTAAATGTGGATTGGTATCACACAAATCTTATCAGCAACGCATGCGCAAACATGACCTCTTTATGCAATATCGGTTTGCTAAACTAAAACCTACTCATGTAAAATATATTTATTTGACGCGCCTGAGACACATATGTATGTATGTATGTATGCATGCATGTATGTATGTATTTTTCCATATTTCGCTCATCGGCTTTCTAATTCATTCATTTATAAAATGATTGAACAATAATTGGAGAAATTCAATGACATTTATGTCATTGAACAAAACGCAAATATGGAATATTCGTCAGTATGACAATGATGATAACTTGAAAGAGGTCAGTCCCTGAAAATGAATGATATACAAATCTTTACTTATACCAGTTGATACATTTGGTAATGTATACAGGCATTATTATTATTATTATTATTATTATTATTATTATTATTGTTATTATTATTATTATTATTATTATTGGATCGGTAGCAAGGAGTTGATGAGGAACTATTTTCTCGTCCTAGCAGTTAGCATAGCTTCTTAATATGACGACCCGGAAATAATAGTTACAGATGCACTATTCATAATATAAGTGTCACTAATTGTCATAAATTTCGTTGTCTATGTATCATTTCAAACTACAAGAATACTGGTATAGCTCCTAACTGTTCGATTTTGCATGTATTTATCTTACAAGGAAGATGACAATGGATTTGACCAACCACAAATTTTGCGTACATTTCTAAATGTAGGGATGAAACAAGTTGATAGTGTTAATCAGAAGAGTGTGTATAAATATAATATGGATATGATGATTATAATTACTTTAAACGTGTATACATTTATAACTTTTTAGTATATTGACATCTTGATTTACCTTTTACCATTTGTTATGCTTTATGCATTTATTACGCTTAACAGCATGTCCGCTCTTTTTAAGTTAATTGGTCTTTATTAAAAGTAAACTCCTCACAATGCCAATATAAAGCATTGCAAGAATACGTTTGGATTGCAAATTATTTTATTACGAACAAATTTATTGTCGGTTACTTTTACCAGACAATTCTGTATCCAACTTATGGCAATTCATTTTTCTGCCTACTACTGTCATGTATACTTTCATGGCATAAGTTACAGTCGCCTTTTTGAAACTATAATACTTTGAATTTTACGGGAAAGATAATGTTAAAAGTAAACTGACCATGACACAGCAACTACTAACCAATACCTATACCTATAAGGATCAATTCCCACACATACCGATCAACACAGACACATGCCAAACCGTTTGACACCAGCACTTATCGACAGCAGTCACACCTATTAACCAGTACCTATGTGTACTGACAAATACACAATCTTCCCTATCAACACCTACATATCTTAGCCAACAAATATGTCATACGATCAATGCACATATTTTCTCTCCATCATGAACATCTAATGACCCACATACACATACAGATCATCACCGTACATACTGACTAACAGATTATTTGTCTAACCCCAAACACGCCTAACAACCGATTCCCAGTGATACTGACCAGCAAACACATACATCTTCTGACCAGCAAATGCAGTTACTGACCATCATCCACAACTCCTAATCACCTCAGAACACACAAATCAACAAATCAATAACCTGTTGACAAATACACAATCTTACTGACCAGCATCCACAACCACTAAAACCAATATCAGTACACGATAGACAATACATAATATTAATTTACAGTATGCGCAGATGCTGACCATTACCCACACCTAACAATAAATAAGCAAGGATATAATGTAACGTTAGGGTTAAAGAAACCAGAATTATAAACAAAGTATAGACAGACAATCACTCTTTACCACCATCCAAAACTCACCCTTTAATAAACCTAACAGAGGGTGGAAACTCACAGTAAGAACATGTGCGTGTGTGTGTGTGTGATTAGGATTTTTAACGTAGCTTTAACAATTTTTCAGTCATATCGCTACGATGTCTGCAGTGTGGCAGTTTATAGTGATGTCTAGCACTGGGGCATCATGCCGCAGATAAACAGTATTATGTCCCACCCAGTCACGTTATCCTGACACCAATTCGGCCAGTCCTAACACTAACCTCTTAATGCTGTGCGTCTATCGAAGCAGCTGTTAGGACCATTTCTGTATGTCTTTGGTATGACTCGGCCGCGGTTCGAACCCACGACCTCCCGCTTCCGAGGCGGGCGCTCTAACCACTAGGCCACTGCAGCGGTCAAGAACATGCTGTCATATATATCTGAGATTTATATACCAAGCATTCCTAAACCAGACTTTAAGTTTGTGGTGTCGGCAAATTTGCATATATTGTTCTGAGGTTGTCAATAACTATAATCTAGGGGAAGGCCCACAATGACCGTGTCATCTAGAGCTCTCACCGTTACGGATCATTGCCATCTCACCTCTGTCTGCGTGGGTTTGAGTTTCGGGTTCGGTCAAAGTGGGTATGTGAGAAAGTTTGTCCAGTAGCTTCTCGTGGGTCGGTTGATTTCCTCGGTTCCTCCTCGACCATTTATACTGGCTGCCATGTATAGCCTATCTTGTGCTGCAAAATGGCATTAAGCCCTACAGTATCAACAACAACTTATTCTACAATCTAGAGAACCAGATCATAATGACACTTAGATAAATGTGACTAAAACTAATGCTAAAATTACAGGACACACCCCAAACAGGAGGTATACGGTTTTGTTACAAAGACCAAGACTAAAAGCAGCACTAAAATTTCGAAGCTACCACGGCGATGTAGCGAATACTGAAATAAATCTAGATAACGTAATGCCAAAACTATAACACTGTCACCGACCTTAGCGGCGTCTTGTAAAACTAGAAGAAAATACAAACATTATGTGTTCGATATAAAGAAGTACTACATTTTTGAAAGTCATGGACGTAGCAGACAGTATAATAAAAACTAAAACAATTGTTGGCTTAGTATATAGTAGTACTAAAACTCCCAAAGAGTTGTGGACCTTAGCTTTAAAATTCTGAATGTTTAATATTATGCCTAACACTAATGTATTGCTAAAATTCCGAATGAATCGGGAATATTATAATAAAAATTAATCAAAATCCCAAACTAATATGAAAATTAGCGACTAGTACAAAACGCTCGGAAATTTATAGACATTGCAAGAAAAACATCTTTAAAAATTTAAATTTAAACAAATAGTTTAAACGTTAAATAAGATTAAGCATATTATACCAAATTTATCGAACATTTATAAATTGTAATTAAAGTAAAAAAAACTAGTTTCACAGTGTTTAATAAGAACATCTAAAATATGTTAATGTATTAAAATCAATAAACTATAAAAAATATTGTGTTTCTTAATGATGAGATTATATCTCTTTCATGAAATCTGGGTGGCTCTGAAAAAGGAGTTTCGGGTTAACAAACTACGTATTGCGTAGGATCAATAACATTTGTCATCACAAACAAATACGTATTGGTATCACATAACACTCACCATTGAAAAGAAAACCGATGAACGTAGTGTGTGATTTTGTTCTTTTGTCCATAAATAGGTATGTGTGACCCTCAGCAACACCCCGACATCATCAATTTTATTTACAAGAGTGTGTGTAGGATGGTAAATCTATGAATTGGTGACGATCACATAATTCCCCTTTGTCTCGTACGGTTTTGCTTCTTTTACATCAGGTATTCGTTAAAAGACTTCTTATGACATCCATGTCCTATACCAAAAAAATGGTGCCCGTGGCACATGCCCGCGGACATCTTATAAAACCACCACTATCGAAATTATTTTATTGCTACACTTCCTTAATGTACTGTTGTATCAACATGGGATTTTCACTAAATGACAAATGTATAAAATTATAACTAAATGCGAATTAGTACCAGTCTTAACGACTTACCGTAGCGACATGGGGTGTTCACTACGAGCTTTATTATGACGCATAAAAGTCCTAAATTAAAACGGTGCCGATATGGCTTTTATTTTGGTTGAAACTATTGTTATAGATTCTCCTAAATGGATAGTTGTAGTGACACGGTGTTTTCGCTAACAGATTTTTGATATCTAGGACATTAAAAATGAAAATATACCAATGAAACTACCAAAATGACCTACGTTATATTCATACATCAAGCAACAGTAGCTTTCAAAAAGGTTTCTTATAAAATAAAACAAGTAGCTGATTAAGAACACAAATAGAGCCAATCACTTGAATATAGCTGCCATGGAAGCAATCGTAAAAATGCTGTCATAAGTGCTTCTTCCGAACGAGCGGTCATTGGGTACGTGGTTTTCAGTTCACGATGTATTACAATATCTAGCTAATTTTTAAACTAAACCAGCGCTTTTCAGACTTCCACTATATTGCCTCTAATGGTAGCCATTTTGAAACATTTGGTTCAAAATCCAATTTCCGTGATGGTCATGTTAACATGTATTTGTCACTGAAACACTTCCGTCTATGTGATGTTAGTCCTAAATGAAAATGATACCAGAATGACCTCGCAAACTTTGCCAAATATTGTAACAGCTACTTCCCCAGTAAAAATGACTGTACGTTTTAAAACTACTTTATTGTAACATATAGTTGCTGCTTCTGAACGGAAACTGTGTACGTCTACCTTCCAAAATATCTGCACTTTTGTAATGGAGTTTTGAAAACCAAACGTTATGAATCTTTAATTTAAATATCTGTACCACAGCGCATGTACACGCACAACTGAATTTGACCAGAAGTTTGACGTTAAGGCCAAAGACCTTATGTTTTAACAGTCTTGGCTTGCCTCCTGGTAATCCAGGTCGGAGAGCAGAAAACTCCAATTTGGAAAGGAAAATATAATTGGTTGAATTAGAGGAAATCTGAGCAAAATCATGGCTGAAGAGGACCCGCGACCAACAATTGATTCGCTGCAACCTTGCCATAGGTACAAAACTGATTTATAAGAATCATATAAACGAATATAGATCGACAGTTCTTTTCAGGGATTTTACCCTACTCAACGATGCAATCAAAAAGAAAACTATACACAATACCTTACTCAACAACACAAGAAAAACTATTTAGAATGCGACTAAATATTCATCCAGACTGTTGCATCACAATTCAGTCACAAGATACCCGTCAAGCCTCTATGGGTTTCAACTAAGTAATACAAATAAATGAAAGCCAACACACTTTGTAAAATTCAACAAATAATTTGTTTACCTTGAATACAAATTGAAAAATAAACGTAACTTACAGTTTGGTAAATGAAATCCTAAATAGTCATAATCTCAAGCACAAACGTATCTATTATTCCAAATAAGTTCATTTTAGTGTTCTGAATGATGTCCATTCTATTGTGCTAATGTGCCAATAATTTGGGATAGTTGGATGTGCAAACAGTCCTCATGTATCACGATGATATAATCCAAAATGAATTTAAATGAATTTACAGTAATTCTAAAATTGTTACTTGGTCCTGAATGTATGCATAACTGATTCTCAGGCAAACATATCCTACATAAAAAACTAAGACACAATTTGTGAACCAGAATGACTTTAAAATTATCATTCCTAGATCATTCTAACAAGTTCAGGTCCATAGCAGCTAACAATGGTGTAACTCATGGCCTGAACTCAACTCACATTCAGTTACAAGATTTGTTTTACACCTTCCAAGGTCAAAACGCCACAATGACATGTTTACCCAAAAGAATGTCTTTATTTTAATGTACCAACCAACAATCATAGACAAAATTAGCTATTTGTTATGTTATTTCATAAATAACCTTTACAATTTATAATCATAAAAATGCAATAACGAGTCTCTCAAGAACTGGCGCAAATATCAGGGCTTCAAATAATGGGTATGAAGGGGAGATTGTTGGAAAATAGTTTTTTATTATATAATCAGGACTGTTATGTAATTTTAAGAATATTTGTTTTCATTTTACATATTTTGATAGGTATCATTCCAGAGGCAATGACTAAAAATATCATCATCAAAAATGAGCAGAATTAATGTGGCGCAGCTGACATTGATTTAACTCAATAAAGTCATTCATGGATTGTCGCTAAAATTTCCAAAATAATCTATGGTCTGAAACATAAAGCCTCTACGAGCAATCCCATATTGTAAAGAATATGGTGACTTAGTAATGGCTTCAAGTAATTTTCTTAAGACACGTATTCAGTACTTATAATCACATATGGTCAGAGCTTGAACTCATCAAACGTTTCAAGTAAATGATTCATACATACCATAGTTTCTCCAAAACCAAAGCTTTCACAATTCGAATCAACATTTGTCTAGGGTCCATAAAGCAATGGATGCAAATACAAATGAGTCTTTTCATCTCTATTTTATATATCTTTCACAAGAATCTAAATGGTTTCAATCAGGTTTAATCAAGAGCTTTATGTCGCTATTATAATATTGTTACACAATTTGTCTCTCTCCCGTGCTCACATAAATGAAAATAGACATACAGTCTTATCCTTCGTTGAGCTTACTGTCTATAAATTAGTTTCTAAGATGGGAATACAAGTCACTAGAGTGTGAGCGGCCTTCTGTGAATGAAAAAGTTCAAACATCATATCATTCTCCACTGCCTCTAGGGTTAACATCGACTTTGATTCTCCACTGATACCAAAGTATCCCAAACAATCTAGACGCAATCTTACTTTTGACTCAGTGTTGATGTAATCTTTCTTAATGGTATCAACTATTTTGTTTATAAGTAAAAGGACCATTGTAGAATCTTTTTATATGCCGATTATCTTTTCAACAACACTGGCCTGGTGTTAATGGCGATGTCACACGGTTCTGTAGGTCTTGTGACGTATGCCAGAAAACCGTATGTAAGGGAAGGGTCACAAGGGTGCCCTTAGGACAGATGCCATTAATAGATACACCGTTTAAAAGAGTGGCGGTGGATATTGTAGGGCCAATACAACCAGTTACCGAGAGGAAGAACCGGTATATTCTTACTCTTGTGGATTACGCAACCAGATATCCCGAAGCCGTAGCGTTACCAACTATTGAAACGGAACGTGTGTCTGAAGCATTGGTAGGGTAGGGGTGCCAGAAGAAATCCTTACGGATTGTGGTGCCCAATTCACCTCCGACCTCATGGGTGAAATAAGTAGGCTGTTATCCATCAAACAGCTAAACACTATCCCATACCATCCGATGTACAATGGACTGGTAGAGAAATTTAATGGTACCCTAAAGCATATGTTACGAAAAATGTGCGCGGAACGTCCGCAAGACTGGGACCGCTATTTGAACGCGGTTTTGTTCGCGTAACGTGAAGTACCGCAATTAAGTTTAGGGTTTTCACCCTTCGAATAGCTGTACGGAAGAACAATTCGAGGCCCGATGCGGATACTATGCGAACTATGGACAGGTGACGTCGCCGACGAGGAAATAAAAACTACTTACCAGTACGCGTTAGATCTGCGTGAGAAACTAGAAAGTACATGCCAGATGACACGTGACGAATTAATGAAATCGGGACACAGATATGCCAAGTATTATAACCGCAGAGCGCGAAATAGGAATTTTGTTGTAGGAGATCAGGTTATATTGCTTCTTCCTACTAGCACAAATAAGTTACTAGTCCAGTGGAAAGGTCCCTACGAAGTTAAAGAGGTCAGGAATGACATGGACTATAAAATTGACATAGACGGTAATTTAAAGGCATTCCATGCTAACATGCTTAAGTTGTACATCAAGAGACAGAGCGACAATATAAAAAAGGGGTCTTTAATGTCGTTTGTACGGCAGTCATCGACGACGACGTAGAAGAATCCGAAAACGAGGTTTCCCTAGAGTGTCCCTTGGGTGTTGCAAGGGAAGGGGTAGATAACGTCGATGTGAGTGCGGAGTTGACCAAAGCCCAGCGTCAACAAATTAATGCGCTTTTGGTTAAATACTCGGGTGTATTCACCGACATAGCAGGTTGTACAGCCTTGGTAGACCTCAAAATTAAACTGAATACATCTGACCCCATTATAATCAAATGTTATCCGGTACCATACAACGCACGAGAATCTGTGGACGAAGAGGTGAGTAAAGGGTTAGATCTGGGGGTGATTGCACCGTCCAACTCGCTATATTCTTCTCCCGTAGTGCTAGTCAGAAAAAAAGATGGGACGAACCGATTCTGTATCGACTTCCGACAGTTAAATAAAATCACTATGTTGGATGCAGAATCAATGCCAGATATGGAGGGTCTATTTGCGAAGTTGTCGGGCAACCGATGGATTTCCAAATTAGATATGTCAAAGGGATATTGGCAGGTTCCCATTGTTCAAGAGTCCCGTACATTGACAACATTTGCTACCCAGAAAGGATTATACCAGTTCAAGGTAATGCCATTTGGGTTAGCAGGTGCCAGTGCCTCCTGTTGTCGTTTGATGCGCAAGTTGCTAAGAGGTTTAGCAAGCGTTGTAGACGACATATTCGTGTACACGAATACGTGGAGTGAGCATGTGTCCGTCTTGGGGGAACTCTTCGATAGACTCCGCAGAGCGAACCTCACAGCGAGACCTACTAAATGCAGTATTGGCTATACAGATTTAGATTGTTTGGGTCATAGGGTCAGTGGTTCGGGTCAGTTTAAACCTCACCCCAAGCAAGTGTAAGCGATTAGAAACGCACCAAAGCCAGACAACAAAACGCAAGTTCGTTCATTTCTAGGTCTAGGAGGGTTTTATATAACGTTTATACCAAACTTTGCAGCCATTGTTAGCCCACTGTCTGATCTGACAAAGAAGGGACAACCAAATAAAGTAGAGTGGGGACCGCCACAAGATAGAGCTTTTTGCGCGCTGAAAGAGAAAATAATCAGTGCACCTATATTAAAATTGCCAGATGTTAGCAAACCCTTTATTTTAAGAACAGATGCCTCTGAAACTGGGTTGGGAACAGTTTTACTGCAAGAGCAAGATAACAATAAGTTACTCGTAGCTTACTCGAGTAGGAAATTGCTACCCAGGGAGAAAAACTATTCCGTTATTGAGAAAGAGTGTTTGGCCGTAGTGTGGGGAATTGGGAAGTATCATGCGTATCTTTTTGGAAGACATTTCGTTCTCGAGACTGATCACCAACCCCTATTGTATTTAAACAAGGCCAAGGTCGCTAACGCTCAATTTATACGTTAGGCGCTGACACTACAAGCTTATCGCTTCCATGTAGAGGCAATAAGAGGAGCTGAACATACAGGGGCAGACTACTTGAGTAGGGCATGATTGAAAATTTTGATAAATTTTTACCCAGCATAAAAAATCCGGATTGCAGTATAACCGGTGTAAATATTGTAACATATCATTAGTAGTTACTTTTCTTTTATTCTGTGAGGGCTTTTAAAACAAAAAGTGTACATTTTTTTTCTCTTAATGGGGAGGGGTTGTCACAGAATTAGGCCAAAAAAATAACTTGGTTTTGCCTTAGAACTATTTGACTGTTTTTCATTGCACATGCGTACAACGTTTTCTAGGGTGAATAAGTGTTTTTCCAGGTAAGCGACCGTACTAACATGTACCTTGCCGGAAATTACTTGCGACGAGGGACATTAATAACATGATATACACGGATATTTTACCCTGACCATTGCTCACTCTCCTATGGATTTAAGTAAGAGCAATTTCTAAACCGACACTGGTCGTTTTGGAACACGTCAAGGACTGTACGTTCTCCATTGTTCTCCAGCCATAGGGCTGACTGTGACTATGACTGAGCTGACTAGAGTTGACTAGAGGTGTCTAGAGCTATCTGAAGCTGTTTAGAGCTGTTTGGAGTTTCCAGAGTATTTAAGGCTGCATGCTGTCGATACGTATGTATGTATGTACGTGTATCTGAGTCACGGACGTAGACGTAGCTAATTAAAAAGGGGGCTGTATGCTGTCTGTACGTGTGTATATGAATGACTGTGCCTGTGGTGGATCCATGAAGGGTGCGAGCGGCCGATAAGAGTGTGGGCCAACCAAAGGAATCGTGCGACTGTACAAGGGGTCTAGAAACATACGTTTGGTTCAGTTGTTTTTCCAATTGGGTGCATTTTTATGTTCATACGATTATTTTGATTCTTAGTTGTGTTCCAAGAGATTGTATGAATCTCTGTTATAGTTTATGACATTAGTTTGAAACACATTTGAATATCATAAGATTATTTTGAATCTTAATCGGAGTCGATACTTGAGATCATGTGAATCTCTTTTGTAGTGTATAATGCTGTTTGAAACGTATATGCAGTCCATGAGGTTTCTTGGATCTATATTTTATATTGAATTCATATTTTTGGTTTATTTTCAATGTGTGAATGTTTGTGTAGAGTGATTGGGTCAATCGCATGTTGAGAGCGTGAGAGAATCATTGTATTTTCATACCATATGTTTTTCTTTATCAATTCATTTCATAAATTTCCATCTTTCACACATTGTGTTTGTCTTATTCATTAAGTCCAAAAACCCACTCGGTTTCTATTCTGCGACACCTGGTAACACATTACATCCACACAAGTATAATGGGCAGGCATAACACTCGATGATATTGGCGAGCGACGGACTTTTGAAGGCAATTCATTCATAAACGATGGATTGGAATTGTCTACTGACAAAGAATATGGAGTTTTTTTTGGTATGTGTACATATGTTTAAGGTTTAATTCTACCAATAATATTCACTCAACTATTATGTCAGCTGACGAATTCGTAAAGGTAGCTTGAATATGATGTTATAAAATGTTTCCCATTATTTTTTATAGCAAGAAGGCAATGTGTACCCGAAATCACTTACCTAGCGTACAGCTGTTTGCATGAAAGTCATATTGTGACTACTCTAGTTCTTAAAATAAGTAACAATAAGTAGTACAACTAACAGTTTCAGTTAGATTCAAATTTTAATTTTCTAATAATGCAAAGTGAAATTTAAGAAGATACTTCCAGCATGGTGAATCAAATCCAAAATCAAAGCCTAAAATTTTCTATTTGAATGTCATGATGTACCACAATGATGTACTCCAGAATATATTTGAATGAGTCCTCTATAATCCCAGAATAATGTATTGATCCAGTCAATGATCAATTCAGTAATTCATGTGAGTGAATTCAATTATACATTTAAATTTATACCATGGAATCCCAAAGACTAATATGAATCAAGAATGAATGGCTTTGTTTGCAAAGCCTCTATTTATTAATTTTTCTACTTGACCTAAAACGCAATATAATGTTCTGGAATTCTCTAGATATATATCATTTGTAAAATGTTCTGAAACCGAAAAGCTATGTTAACATCTTATTGACAACGTACAATCATGGACAAAAGTTAGCTATGTAAACATTTTGCTTACAAATGACTATTATCTTAAAATACAATCTACAATCACGAACAAAAGTTACGCACACTATTTAGATATACATTAAACCATGAACAGAAATACGTCTCAAAACATTTCATCTCATTTGGTAAATTTTTTATTTATTTTTTGAGGACGCTTTCCTGTTTTAAGTAATACCATATGATTTGATGGTTGACTAACAACGCACATCTAGTTAGGGTTTTGACACTAAAACGTTCAAAATTAAATTTGATTAGATTCTCTTGTGTTCTTCTCTTAGATATGGATAAGATGCTTTAAATATTTGTTGAACTTATATGAACAAATTTAATGGAGGGTTGGCATGATACATAGAACTATTACGGTCTCGAAAATTCATAAAGTATGGTTGAAATACATCATGCATTTGTTTTGAATTTTATTTTAGGAGTCATAAGTAGCAACATTAGAGATAAATTTCACTTTATACAAGAGTCTTTAAAAATATAATATAAAATATATATAAAAATTTGCAAGACCGCTCAATGTAGTTAGAAAACCTGTTGCAATAAGTCCAAAAATTGTCATAAGCTAATTGTTCTGGCGCTATCGAACCCATGCAGAAGCAATTCCACTTAATGTTTCTATGCATAGCTCCTTTAAACAGTTGTTAAATTTTTATGTAAGACAGAAAAATTTAGTGGATGGTTGGCATGATACATACAACTATTTCCATCTAAAAATCCATCAAGTATAGTTCAAATACATCAAGCATTTGCTTTTACATCTATTTTAGGAGTCAGAAAAAGCAACATTTGAGGTAAATTTCACTTTATACAAGAGTCTTTAAAAAAGATAATATAAAATAGATAAAAAACATTTGCATGAAACTCAACATAGTTTGATAACCTGTCACAAACCACTGGTTCTGGCGCTGCCGGACTTGTGCAGAAGCAATTGCACTTAAGATTTCTAGGAATAGCTTCCACACTAATTTCCAGTAATCATGTCAGTTGGTTTGCCAAGTGCAAGCAATGATTCTAAGACAAAGATATCCCTTATGATATTCTAATCATATTTTTCACAATAATTTACAGTAAACATTCCGAAGGCCTTGCCATGTGTAAAGCGAGATTTCACTACTACCACATGCTGAACTTGAATACTGGATTCCTTTGTAAGAGGTATGATTCGAAACCCATCCACACATGCACGTTTGGTAACTGATGACTTGGGATTACCCCATATCTTGGTAGTCGGCTATGGTGGTACCAACATAATTACACATGTCCACGGCTGCTTGAAAGTCTTGCGTATACATAGAAGTGACAATCAAATTAACCAATGCAATGATATAACAATAGTAGAATTATTGTTATATTGCAGAAGATGTGCACTAAAGCATCAATTGGAGCATCCTGTGCCTCTCTGTCAAATCGAGCAGTAAACTTCAAATGTAATTCGCCGACTCAAAACTGTATTCGGAACTACTTATGTTCACCTAGAAAAATATGGCGTCGGTATGAGACACATTAACCATCAGAACAAAGAAACATACTATGTAACGTATGCAGTGCACTCCGCTGATGGAGAATCAGCAAACCCATTTAACTGATGTGCATGGATACACTTCATCCAATGTTATATCTCGACTTCACTAAAGTACCCGAGCGATGTTCCGGTCACTAAAATATATACTACAAACATATTAATTCAACTAATTAATTACTGAATAAATATCTCTGTTAAAGACAGTTATAATTGAAGACATTCATATTACGATATACATTTCTACGGTTTTACGAGGCGCATGGGAAATGTTATTTATATGAATGCACTGGTACTCAGTACACTTTTTCGGATTGATTATCCAAATATTCAATCCCATTTCGTATTCACATTTGGTACTTTTTTCACATACTTGAAAACTCCACTTCCAACCGCATGGAGGCTTTCAAACCGTCCCTTCTCATCAAATCTTTGTGATCGAGATTCAGGAAGAAGTCACATGGAACTATGTCAGGGATGTATGGGAAATGTGGTAAAATTTGAATAATGTGCTCTTTTAGGAAATAGGTCAAGAGTGCCGATCTATGTGCTCGTGCGTTGTGATTTAGTAGATGTATACGTCTGGTACCGGTGATTCGGTAATGTTCAGAATGTTTGGCAACACGTTGCAGTCATACAAATGTCCCGATGACACTAGAAAAACAAGCCTCAGGTATCTTGGCGACTGGTAATTTTACAGTGAGAAATAATGCATTTAAAAATCACTTGACATAACGACATCTTCGAACAACTCGACGTCTCTGGTAGGCTTTTATCCCGTTAAGATATGTTTTATTATTTTCTCTTGAGTCGGGTTCGGAAATGTAAATGTACATTTCATCATCTGTGAAAATTTGCATTCAATCGTCCGTGGACACTCATTTTATATTTGGCGAATAGATGGTTTTGGCGATCTCAGCTCGAGTCCTTTTTTGATGGGGCTTTTCAAGAAATGTGACATTCAGTTCACACAAGCATCTCTGAGCTTCACATGAGTCTTCAGTACATTAAAATAGGTCACGAATTAATGCAAGAGATCATACAATTATCTTCCACTATATATCGATCATGTCCGTCAATTACTCCCATCACGGCAGCCAAATCGCACTCACCATTCGCAGACAACGGTTTTCCAGAACATCTGGAATATTTTCCAGTGATACAATCGTCGAAACATTGCGCGATAAGACATATAATGCCATTTATAAACGTTTTACAAGGAGCCCTTTATTTAACTCACAAATTATCCTAAAAGCGCCGGATTTTACAGCATGCTGCAAACCTATTTAGATGAATATCATTTACCTATGTTACGTAACGCGCAGATATCTGCAGGTGCACGTGCAGTTGCAGATCATGGTAAGAACGTAATTTTGTCGATAGATCACCGTTACATTTTTATGATAGCATCAAGGAAATAAAACTAAGTAACAAAATATTCACCTATTCAGCACATGTTTAAATACTCCTCGTAACTTAGCATGGTCTTAAGCATAACAGGTTCATTTCGACACAAACAATACACAATTAGAGTGAGGCAATTTAAATAATAGTTGAATACCTTTATTTATTTTGAAAATGAAATGACTCACCTGAAAAGATTTCATTGGCAAAGTTAAGAATAATACTCCCGTAAAGCGTCTTAGAATCACGGTCAGATTCAGATAACTCGTCTATTAAATAATGGACGTCACTTTATTTAAAGATGCACAGTCCGTACTCTTTGATATCAATAAAGTGAATCGTATCTTTACATCCCTATCCTTTGGCTGTTTAATTGAATATCTGTTATAGAATCATAACAGGTTTTCTAGGGCTGCGGATGTTGACTTGTGATGTCTTTATTTGAGGTAAAATTGAACTCAATCTTCATTGTCATAAAAAAGCTAGCAGAGTTGAGAAAGTCACATGAATAAACAGGCCTCATTTAATACATGATAAAGGGTGTCAACATTAGGAAGATAAAATAATCAAGGAATATAATTTTTTTCTAAATGGTGAATGAGGAAAATTGCAGTTGATGCAGCTCTCATTTAGGACACTAAATAATGAAATTAACATCGGCCAATCATTGTCATCGCTGTAATTCTCAACAATCTCAGACCAATTCACTTCTAGATCAATGTACATGTTTAATAAAGTGGTGGTCATGAAGTGAAAGGTAAATGATAAAAGGCTGGTTCAAAGGAGGTAAATAAAAGAAAACATTGACAACAATAGGTAACAGAAAAAGAGCAAGGATAATTGGCTTAAATAATTGAAAGTAATGAAGGAATACCAGACGATTTTCTTCGAAATGATGCTAATGGTAGTTTCGTTAGCTTTTTTTGTAAATAAGTGAGAGCACCATGTATTATGAAAAAGGAGAAGGAAAAAATCGAGGAGAATTGCAGTCACGACAAGCGGCATGATCAAACTTCACATAGGGATTTTTGAACACACATTTGCACTGCTGACTAAACCAAAAAAGAAAATTACCAAACATGACAGTGACATTAAAAAGGCCACAAAAGCAACCATGGTAAAAGAGGAAGCGCTAATTGGAATAGCGGAGGAAATGGATCCAATTTGTATCAAAGCGAAACGTACCAAAGATATCAAAAATGAAATAAAAGAAACTATAAGTAGTTGAAGATTCTTACCATATGCGGAATGGGAAACCATGAAGATTTTGAGGCACTTGATGAAGATTTTAGAAATGCAGTTGACAAGATACTTAAAGTGCCACCCAAGTATAAAACTGAGAACGACAACGTTCATTGATATACAACAGGAGACGTGAAGCATGCGGTATTACCTATAATCTCAGCTTGTGCTGGGTCTTAAATTGCGTATAATTCTGCCAGCAGTTCGATAGACTAATGCTTTTGCGTTTGTCACAAACGACAAGGGAACAATATTCTGCTACTACATTTGACTTGTGCCAGATTTCATTCGATTTTATTCAATGTTACCAATCGCGGAATACTTTATGTAATCATTCAATGACAGACTTGTATATGGAATATCAATTTATTTGCTAAAAACCTGCTTTTTCCTTTTTAAAGTTTAAAATCAATGCGGTACAGAATAAGTTAAATACCAAATCAAAGTCACTCGACAGGAAACTAATGCATAAGTGTGTTTGTAATTTTTGTATGTGTTTTGTTTTCAATCAGACACAGAGAGAGAGAGAGAGAGAGAGAGAGAGAGAGAGTAAAAACTAGTTATATATTGTCAAGACCCAATTATCTACTATCCAACAACCAGTTATTTCCTATCCAGCACTTTTTCTGGCTTCTATCCAGGACCCATGCATTATGCTATCTACTAACCAGCTATCTATCAATACCAATTATCCACTATCAAACATCCAGCTAGTTCTTATCCAGCACTTTGTTGTCTTCTATCCAGGACCCAAGTATTATACTATCCACTAACCAACTATCTATCAATACCCAGTTATCTACTATCCACAACCAATTTATCCAATATCAACACTTATCTAATATTCAGAAATTAAAGATATACTAGCCACCAACCAGTCATCTACTATGCTAAAACCAGTTATTTACCATCCAGCACATACTTGTCTACTACCCAATATCAAAAAATATATCTATATCTATAATATTCCTTGCCTCACCTGCTAATCTATTTTAAACAAAACTAACATCCTAATCACAAGAGGTAGGATGCAAAAATAGTATACAATACAATTTAAATCACTTATCACAAAATAAAACTCTTTATCTCCCTTTTCACCCACAGATTCATATTGTGATGTAAAAGTCTCTACTTACATTTATAATGTCCCTAACCTGCCCTACTCTCCTATTTCAATAGACACTAATATCATATGCGCACAGAGTAGGGTGTATAAAAACGAGAAACATGGTAGAATGTAAAATAAATAGACAAAATTAAAATGTAAACACTTTATTAATAAACATACATATTTTAAGTCATATTTGAATCCCAAAATATGACGTTAAAGACTCTATATCCTTCGACAATATTCCTTACTATCCCTTCCTTCTGACTTTAAACAAAACTACGATTCCATTCGCTAAAGGTTGATGTATGTGTGTGATTTTGATTTTTAACGTAGCTTTAACAATTTTTCAGTCATATCGATACGATGCCTGCCGTCTGGCATTTTATAATGATGTCTAGCACTGGGTCATCATGCTGCAGACATGCAGTATGATGTTCCACCCAGTCACATTATCCGGACACCAGTCCGACCAATCCTAAGATTAACCTATTAATGCTGAGCGCCTAGGATGTAAAAGAACTTGGAAAAAATTAAATCCTTTATCAATACAAATATCTTCTCCGTCTTCTCGTATCACCCAAAGATCCCCATTATAATGTTATCTTCCTCCACTAATGATATTCCTACCATACCAGATTCTCCTACTTTAAACAACATTATCATCCCATTCGCACAAGTTAGGATACTATATCATATTCTATAATATATAATTCAGCTCTCGAGCAGAAATACCTTTCCAGTATCTCCTTATAATCCCCATTATATATTTCAAATTTAGACCTCCATTTATACCTGCATGCACTCGTTTATTGAAACAAAACTAACATCTATATAATTATTACAGCTGATGGCATTTTTGTTCCTCTGAAATTACCTCAGTTTTCTATTTTGCTTCACTTTATTGGTAGACTCTGTAGACCAAGGAGAGTCAAGATCAGTCATGAAAGCACGTTTTTAATTCATGATATTAATGCAATAAATATTGTCTTCTGTATAATCACTCTAATAAACATGAATACTGTCTTTCTTATAAAATATATCTGTCGCGACATAAAGACACAACGAATCGATATTTTTAATTGAAATTTCATTTTATCATAATAGTTTATGAGATTGTTATGGAACAAGTAATATATATATGTGTGTGTGTGTGAAATTATTCTAAGTATGAATGAGTTTTTTTCTGGTGACAAAAGAGTCTTCTAAAATAAAGTTTGTACAAATATATTGTACTTATACGTTCAAAATTCCATCAAATATGTACTCATCAAGACAGAAGCTCTTCTTTGAAATTGAACATATATATTTATTGTTTGTTTGCCCATTTAAAGCTTTTGACATTCATCGATTATCATCTCTATCTTGACTTACTCAAGTTATTACATAAAATTCTATTCCTATGACATCGATGATTTCCTTCTGCATATATATATATATATATATATATATATATATATATATATATATATATATATATATATAATTCCGAATGTTTACGTTAAATCTTCTTTCCCTTCTTTTTCAAATATACAAAATAAACATTCCTTGCTATAAGAAATGAATGGTGGCATCAGTGTTTTCTCATTGGTAAATATATTTTGTATAAGTTTTTCTTAGTCTAATTTCTTCACAAACAATTTCTGCAATTAATTGCAAACACTATTGCATTCATAAAGTTTCCTCTGTAACCAAGAGGCATATAAATCTTGATTATTATTTGAATATAGACATAAACATGATGGCTTGTATTTAGTTCTTATTTCATGACCAATTAGAATAATTCTGAATCTCATTAATAAATATCGTTTTGCAGGAGATTCTGAGTCAAAGTTCATCGCAGATCGTTTCTGCAATTAATTGCACACATTTATAAATTTTGCTTATTCATTTAGCTGATTTTATACAGACACAAACCTGACGGCTTGTATTTTGCTGCTTTTTATAATCAATTCTAATGATTTTTAATCTCACGAGTAAATATAATCTTATAAGTGTATCTCAGTCTTCGTTCTTAGTAAACATTTTCTGCAATTAATTGCAAACTCTAATTTATTAATGCAGATCGCCCCTCTGTAAACGTTACGCTTGTAATTCTTGCTAATTGGTTTAGTGTAGACATAAACATGATGGCTTGTGTATGAGATTACACATAAACCTGATGGCTTGTGTTTGGCTGTTTGTTATGATCAATTATGTATTCAGTTAGTGTTTACAACCAATTATCGGTTTCATAATACTTACAATGCCACAATGCAAACCAGGAATCTTTAGTAGTGGTGATATATTTAAAATTTCAGACATTTATTAAACTAGAGTTTCTATTTGTCAAGATTATATATTGTAGTCTACACGGGGTTTTGTGGGTTTCTGCAAGATCTTATATAATCGGAAATATGTTGACGTTCTTTCTAACGGTATAGCAGTTTTTTTTTTATTCATAGTGGATAATTGACATATTAATCCCCTCTTACTGGACAATATATTTCTATATGTAACTTCGGCTAGTATATTCATATACAAGCGCATCGTCTACTAAGGCTTATATCAGGATTAAATTTTGTATCTAGTATATCAAACATCGGTACTAGATCTATCCGGATTAAATTTTGCATGTGCTATTTGATCTTTGCTTTCCATTTCAATTCCATTCCGTGCATTGGCAAGGCAATGTCCTATGATACCAATATACATATATGTCATGTCCTCTCGCAGCGAGATTAAGAAAGATATCAAGGTGGGCCTTAACTGGAATTAAAACCTTATTTTGTCTACTTATATTTCCAATACGCATTTTTCAACGTTTTCAAAACATACTCAAAATATCCCGTTTCTTGTCATCATTTTAGTTTTTGTTAGTTTAATGATTTTGTTTTTTTTTTCTTTCTCGTCAAAACGCAAATTAGTAGATTAATTGGTTTCATTATAGTATAGGTTTTAAACTTAAATTTTCGGTGTCAAAGCTGCATTACTTAAATTTAATAATGAGCATCCTTTTACCGTACCTCAACATTGGCACGAATGTATTCTCTGTTTGTAGTCTCCGGTTTCGTAATTACCACCATTATTATACCAGTTTGAAATAGTAATATTTAAACTTTTTATAGATTATATTTCCACGTTCCACTTGCATTTCAGTCTTATTTTCACCACCCATGAACGTGTTAGTTTTTTTCAGTTATATTAGTTATATATTTTTAGATATGATTCTGACGATATTATTTCTATACCTTTTAAAAATATTAGATTATTGTTACATTTGTTTAGTTTTACATCATCATAATCATTAAAATAGCATAGTTATAAATTACTGAAACTAATTTCCTCAAATATATTTATAGTGTTTTTCTCAATGTATCATAATCTACTTGCGAATTTCTCAGCAGAATTATCCGATATTATTTACTTAGCTAATGGAATGTTATTATTGTCTAAAAATGTATTGCAGTAGTATCAGTCATACTGACGGTGTGGTAGTGCAATAGTTTCATCATGCAAGATTCCGCAAAAGCTGTCCATCAGAATTATTTGGTTGATTTTATTATCAGATTATTATATGAATTTTAGAACAAACAAATTGTATATATTCCGTTTAATTTAGCGATGTTTCCAAATTTGCGTCTTACGAGTTCTATTAAATCTATCGATAAAATTAGCTTTTTGTCAAGGTTGGTGGAAAGGTATTACGCATTTTTTTTTCCCGGAAGCAACCAATTGCCATTTCGGCTGTAAATTTCTTTCCCCTCAACTCTCTGCATTTTTAGTTTTGGTTTCAACCTGTTAATTATTTTAATAGTATCGCTTAAATCGTCTCCATTTTTGATTTCCCTTCTTAGCTCAAGCGTTTTTTGAGATAAGGTGTATCTCCGTCAAAGTCCCTTCACGATGAAAATATCCTCTTCTTTATGGAAATATTCCTCTTGCTTTTTTGTGCAATACGTTTATCTGATGTTCAGTTAATCAATCGTTTAATTCAGATTTTTTCATCTTCTTCTTGTATTAATTAACGTGTTCATACAACTAATTGGCATGTTTGTATTAATTAACGTGTTCCTACAACTGATTAATAGTTTTGTATAACTTAACGTTTTTCTACAACTGATTGATATTTTTGTATTACTTAACGTGTTACTACAACTGATTGTATTTTTGTATTACGTAACGTGTTACTACAACTGATTGTATTTTTGTATTACGTAACGTGTTACTACAACTGATTGTATTTTTGTATTACGTAACGTGTTACTACAACTGATTGTATTTTTGTATTACGTAACGTGTTACTACAACTGATTGGTAGATGTCTAGATACTGTTCGTCATTTATTTTATTTAACATTATTGTTGAATTTTTAAATGGGCTCAGTTGTAATTAAGATTTCGGATAAATGGTTATATTTTTCACGCTTTAGTACTTAGTAGTAAAGCAACTCTAATTTACATCAAAAATAATTGTTCAGGCTGAGACAGTGTACAAATATCACATATTATTGTTCCCTGAAACTAATATAGCTTAGATCAGACATATTAATCTTCCCATTGTATACATCAGAAAACCTATTATTCCATATTTTAAAAAGCCAAGAAAATTGCACTTAAAGTTAAATAAGCATGACACTGACAATTCTAGCGTATTGATAAGAGTTAGCTATTAAATCTAGCATATGGGTAAGATTTAACTATTAAACATAGTGAAATACGAATCACGAATTTATTTTACTCAAATATATTTTGCTATTATTACAACCTTCATGTTAATGTAACTCTTTTTATTTGTATGTGTGGACAGAATCTTAAAGCTTACCGTAAGAATTTTCACTGGAAATTAAACGCTTGATCCTAGTGTATTAAAATGAAAGATAGAATGAACAAACGTACAGTGTGTTTGAGACATTCTATTTGCCTCATGCGTTCAGAAGGCGATTAGAAGTTTTAGACGTATCTGATATCTCATCACATATATTACATATTGATTAAATTTATAACATTTGATTGATGTTTGCAGAAGAGCAGATACAAATCGCTAATCTCTATTAACAGAAAGCAAAAACCCTCATAGTACCTTAACTTCAGGGCCAGAATTCCTTTCTTTTTTTATAGTCAATTGAGGGGGTTGTAGAGTCAATGGATTATACCTTAAATCAGATGGAAAATGTCTCTTTCACTGAGTACGTTAAAACCTGGTTGAATATAAGTCCCATTCAGTACCTAGGGCGAATCTAAAGCATAGGATGCGTAATTCAATCTACACAGAACGGTAATCTCTCTGAGGATTGTGCACAAACCGTTCGAGTGCATGCAATCAACTTCAATCCATCATCTCAGCTCAAATTTACGGTCGATTTCCTCATTCACTCGAGACCAGCATCATATTCGAACATTAATACAGAAAAATAAATTGACAAGGTAATGGTGCGACCCACTTAAACAAACAAATAATATGGCCTTCAGCCGGTGGTGTGTTTCCTTCACGTATAGACTGCATTGACTGTCGATTTATTTAAACTATCTTGGATGTAGAGATAGATTTTGAAACAAGGCAAATTAGAGATGACTATGATGATGACAAACAACAACCTGTGGCAACTGGAACTGTCTTAACCAAAGATGTTACACTTGAAGAGAGGAATTTCGGAGGGTGATGATGACCTGCAGCAGAGGACACCAATAACTATAGCAGATACTGCAGAAAGCGGGTTTCGGAAAAATACCGTCGAAAGAACCTGTATAATGTACGGATTCATCCGCCAGAGAAAGAACCGGCAAAACCTTCCGATAAACCGCCAAAAATTCAATCTGTGATCCAGACCGCTGCGCATCGATTACCATTTAGGATTACTCGGAGTGTTCAAATAACGAAATAGTGATTGTAAATCAATGTCACATGAAACGCAAAACTCATGCATATTAAGTATATCAAAGAAAGTTATAAAAGGCGCATCTTAAATGTTTGTGGGGTTACATGTAAACTGGCTGATCTTAATTTTTGTGAACTCGTCCAAAATTATGATATTTTTGTATTTGTGGATCAAAGCTAGATAATTTTGAGACACTTGAATTTCGTAGATAAACTTAATGGACTAAAATTCGAAAGCAAATATATCTCCGCAAGAGCGTAGGGTTGGGCTTTTCTGTTGTTTTTTTTTTCTTTTTTAGTTTCTTTGTTGTAAAGAATTATATTTCTCCTTTAAAATGTATGTATGTATTGTGAAATAATAGTCGTAATAATAGATGTATATGAGGAGAGAAATGAGTAATCAGATTCATTTTGGAACATCCTCATTTCTTGTGTTACAGTTGTAAGTTTGCAGGCGTTTTTTATGCTGTACTTATATATTATTTGAAAGGAAAAACTTTTATTTGGACTGTTCCGTGAAAATAGGAAGTATTCGTTATTTGCACTATAATATTATTCTGGAATCGTTGTGAATTATTCGAAGGAGTTCTGGACGATGCTATCTTGATGTTACGATTCTTGGCCGATTAGTATATTTCCTGTTTTGAAATTTATACAGAACTTTTCATTCATTTAGGACTTTCATAGAACTTTATCAGGATTATTCTGGATTCTCATTATAATACTGTCGATTCTCACATTTTCATTTATGACTTTGTTAATAAAAATTTTTCTTAAGGTTTGCAAAACATTTTTTGCGTCTTTTCTGTTAATTATTTTCTGACCATATAGTCGTAACAATTAACAATCTCAAAAAGAAACAAAACACGTAATAAACATAAAGTTTTCAAGACCTTTACAAACAGGAATGTCAATCATCGGTAGCCTTATCATTCAAGAGTAATTTGTACTATTGTTTTAATGAATACCTGAATATGGAAACCTACTTATTTCTGTTACGTAGGAACTAGTATTTGTCATTTATAAATTCAAGACTTCCAATCACGGACTCCCCATTGAAACCGGTCGTTATGACAATACACCGTTTGATGAAAGAAAATATAATCATTGTGATAAAAATAACACTGGGGACGAATACTTTTGTAAGTTACAATCTGTATATACCACCAATTCGCCACAGCTGTGCCAAATTTGTTACCGCAATAATGAAGACAATATCGTAACATTTGTATTACCAGTGGGTGCATACATTTCCCATACTTCACAATTATATAATATTTTTTGTCTCTACCAACTTTTGTACACTCCATGAGAGAAATTGTATCTTATGAGAACAATGTTACATTTATCTACCCAAATGTTTGCACATTATGTCCGAATATTTATTCTTCCTCTGGTTGTAAATGTTGACCTGTAATGGTTTTAATCTCCATATGTTAGTGATGCCGCCTAGTAGTACTGTGGCGGTTGTGGGATTCTCATATGCCATCTGTGTGTGGCCTGAGATTTACTTTTAATTAATAAAAGTTTTGTTCTGTTCTCATCATTCTATAAAATGTAGTATCCTCTACGCCTGACGATCTCCATAATAAAGACGTATACTTTTAGCGGAGTAACATATCAGAATAAGACATAAATCCCTGACGCATTTCACATGAAAACTAATGTTTGCAAACTCCGTCTGTGTGCTATTAATTCGTTAATTCTAGTGGAGATATGTTTAATAAAACCTTTTTATGTCAACTAGAATAAGGTCTAGCTATACGGATTGGTTCAGATACACGGTTGACTCGGGCATCTTCTGAGTGGGCACATAATCTGAGACCATGTTTATCTAAACGACAGTCCTTGAAGACAATAACGAGACCGACATTATTATTTAGCTGACTGTGTATCCTTATATAGTTTACAGTCGAGTTTATTTGCATGTGGCAGTAATTTCATTAAAAATCTTTTGAAACGTTTTACAGTCTTGATTTTTAATTTAAATGTTTATACATAAACTACGTGCGAATCTTCACCGTATTTTTATTACTCTCTATATGACTTGAATTATAACAGTTTTAACTATTAATGCAATGCTAGGTTATTTAGTTAGTTAGTTATTTAATTAGCTACATGTATCATCTATGTATGGTGTTGTACATTTTGTCACTGACCGTAATTATCATTATTGTAAAAGAATGGCGCTAAACTTGGAAATCTGTGAATATTAATTACATCATATTTATCATATAGAAATGTATTGAAGATAGTTTACATGATACAACGAAGTATGTATGCGGTCAAACTTATTATACGCTCTTGGATTCCGGATATATAATATGTAGTGGATTCCGGTCTTGACACTGCCTCGTATAAAGATAGTTCGGTGACGACGATCAAATGTTAATTGTCTAGTGATGATAACTGTCAATTATTAATTGGATGACAATGAGTAACTGCTGATATTTGGTTGAGAGAGCCGTAGGAGACGAATAAATCATAATCATAGCTTTTAAACCTTTGTGTTTTTGAGGCTATGAATGCTATGTTGCAACTAGAGCCAAGTTTGGAAAGCTCAAAAAAAAAAAAAAAAAAAAAATGCAGAAGAATGACACAAATATAAAGAATAGTATAGTGCGACGGGTTTTTAGTTAAGTAATTTATTTTTGCAAAAATTGAACATTATGCGAAATATGGATGAGCCAGGAATCGTACAGTTTAAAATTAAGTAGGGTATGGTGTTTCTTAAAATTTGCTTTTTATCGTGGGGGAAGGGGAATTATTGAATTTTAAAAGACGAAATGGGTGTTTCTGAGTACTTAATTGTGGCTTAGTTTGTTAGATTTCGAAAAACCCATTCGGTAGTAACCTTCAGTTTATTGTTGTAATTAATTTAATTGTGCCTCCTAAGCGTATGCATTGGGTTTCTATGTCATGAAAATTTATTTTCTTGTATGTCGATCAGAAAATACACTGATTTCGAACAAGCAAGTATTAATGGAAGACATCTTTATCTGACGGGGTTGGGGGTGTTATGCGTCAAATTACAGATGTTTATTAAATATCGGTTTTGAAGGAATAGCAAATAATTAATAACATTGTTTTCCATACTAATATCGTTCAAATTAAATATATGTTCCCAGCTCAGAAGAAAACCTAACCATGAATGAACTTGAAATAATGATTTTTCGTGGCTTTGATATTTGTATTAGAATCTTTACCAGGAAGTTTTTATTCTGTACAGTGATTTTAATTCTGAATTTTTGCTCAATGACCCAACAGGAGCTCAAATGAATTCGACTTTCTAAGATTTGAACACATGACTTCTACTTACTATATATATATATATATATATATATATATATATATATATATATATATATATATATATATATATATATATATATATATATATATATATATATATATATATATATATATATATATATATATATATATATATATATATATCTATCTATCTATCTATCTATCTATCTATCTATATATATATATATATATATATATATATATATATATATATATAAGTAAAACAGTCTGTCTAATCTGATTATGAAGCGATGAAGTAGACGTCATATGAAAGTGAGGGTAGTTTAATACTGACTGTCACTGCACTAGAATTGTTCAAAATTATAACATACAAATTTAATAATTAAATTGAAAAGTAAATTAGATTTTGAACCTCACTGTTACCCTTGAACTGGTATTTTCTACCTAACTATGAAGCTGTGGTCCTATGAAGATGACAGTGGTATTATATTTACTGCCTCGTTATGTGGGCTTGCACGAAGAATAAATTAATGTATTTACTCCTTTGTATCATACTCAGATAAAATAATAGTTGCATTTGATACGAAATAATGTTTCTGTAATTGTCAATTTAGAATTGCTGGCTAGATCATCTTGATTATGAATTTTAGCATAGATTCTCCATGGATTCTTTTTTGACTAAATTCGATTTAGCCATGAAATTGGTATTATGTTTGAACCCATTTGACAAGCAAATTAACTCCTGATTGATTAGGAAAGTCCTATAATTATTATGTTCACAATTACATTCAGTGATGCGTGGTGTAAGCTGGCATGGTTAGTAGTTGTAATGGGTGATTGGGGGTCAAATCATATTATTTAAGTTAAATGGGGGGATTAGCTGTGGGGAAATATCATAATATTAAAGCAATCATGTATTTTAAAAGGTGAATGCGTTTATGTGGTAGTAGTGTTTATATGGTCAAAAGGGCGTGGTAATGTTAACAGAGATACACAAACATACACACAACATAGAAAAACACAAATTGCAATGATTGAGCTGTATCTATCTTTAGATATGGGGATGTTGATACAAAGGGCATCTTGTTTTCTTCTACTATTTCTTCTTTATCCCTGACTACGATGATTTCTTGGAGACTATCCGTTTGTCAGTCTCCTCATTCAGGATACAACCTGGATGGCTCAATTTTTTAAATTTGTCCTGGACTTTTACCAAATTGATTGTGATGAGCTGAAAGTTTCATTCTGATTGTCTTCTGTTTCTTTTCTATGCTCTTACAAGACTGTCCTACTCTTTTCCGCTTCCTCTGATATCACTTCTTTGCTATGGCTCTTCGCCATAGAGCAACTACTTCCAGGCGAACACAGCCTAGGATGTACCATTGAGCGTCAACTTGTTCTTGGAACAGCAGCAACCATACCATCAAGTCCAATGCTTCCTGCAACTTTCCCACTCTACAATATTCTTGAACTGTAAGCATTCTTGTCTGGTTGAAGACGAATGATACCAATGATTGACTCATATGTCTTAAATTACTTCGTGCGTGGCTATGCGATTATGTACGACGATTTAGTACCTACACATTAGGCTGCTTAGTTCATTGTACTGGATGGAATAAAAACCAATCTTCCGAACGCGTTCATGTGTGTACCGTACATGTCCTGAGTATAATATCCAGTTTTGGCAACAAAGGTAAAATGGGCAGGATGGCTAACCAGACATCACCTTAAGATAGTCTTTAATCTTGGCTTGAATATTAATCCCCTTGGTCCAAAATTTAAAGTTGTCGTCTTGCCGCAAGTTTTGGGAAAAGGCTCTCTCTGCTGTTTTAGTTAGCTAATTTGATTAATATGAAAAAGGAGGGGTGTTTTTGTTGGGTAAAGAAGTAGACTAGCAATTAAAAAAATGTAATCGTTGACCCTGTAATTTATTTTATTTTGAGTTTTAATTTATGAAATTTGCAATCTTTAGCGCCTGACGGGTTTGAAGGGACAATGTTTGTTGATATAATCAGTTAGGTTCACCAATTTCTAAACTTCTATTTTATTTGTTCCGCCTTGGTTCGGAGGGCCCTGTTTGCCTAGTATTTTGACCATCTTATACTATCTAAACCTTGGGAGCTAGACATAATGCTAAATATTTCAATTGTTTGATAATCATTGCCGCATTGTGCAGCGGGGCCTGATGGTCTTTTATTTTGAACCAGCTTGTTCTTGTAAGGTTATAGGTCAGTTGGTATATTTCTAGGATATATCTCTTCATAGAAAGTCGCAAATTAATCATTGCAACATTGGCATTTGGAACCACCTTTTATATGACTTAGGGATTGAAAAGGGATGAGCTTTTATTATTATTCTTAAGTCTTTTACTGGGGACAGTTCTATTTGTTTTTAGCTGCTTGTTTTGAATGAAAAACGAACAGTAAAAGAAAAATAGATTTTATAATGTAGTTATACAAAGAGGAGTAGATGTTCATCTTTTATACACACATTTGATTAGGTACAGTTATATATTGTCAAGCTAAGTTTTAGATTTGTGTTTGTAATGTATGTTGTTGGTTTTTGAGTTATTGATTGTAGAAATTTGGTGTTATATATGTTTTTTATGTTATATAAAGTTGAGAGACTTTCCTTATAGACTACTTTAAGGGGCTCAGGGAAGTTTCTATCCTCTGAGGTTAGATCCGCTTCGCATTAGCGACGCCTCGTACATCTAAGTGGTCAGACCACTGTTCCCTTCCCCAGAGGAACGACACCCTCTCGACCTGCTCAGACTTTAGATTGTTGCCTCTTTTTGATATTAATTATATTGGTAATTTTCCTGTTTTGTCGATTGTATGTCATGTTTAAGTTTTTTTTTGGTGTTTTTCCTATTTATGTTTATTTTACATTGATTCATTTACTTTGGTTTTTATTCAATATACGAATTTTATTATACTTGTGTTTTTTACATTGTATTGTAATATTGTTTTGAGTAACTGCCAATATTTTGTTTTCTTTCTCATTTCATAATTGTAGCTCAGGACATTATTAAGTATACGATATTTGTCCTTTCTGACTTCATGAACTCTATATAGATTAGTGGGTCTTTCAATTTCTTCAGATTATTGTAGAATTTTTGTCTTTGTAGTTTTTATTGTGGAAAATCATTAAAGACATGCTGAAGGCTTTCTGGAATAGGATAATTAGTTTCCTTGGTTATATTACTTGGAAGCAACCTCCCAAAGAATCTGGTAAAAAAGTTATTTCAGTTTTAAGCTTGAAATTGCTTGAGCTTCCTGGGGTGAGTTAGTTTAAGGGCCTTTCTATTTTTGCTTATTTGTTTTCGTATTTCGTAAAGTTTACGTCCTTCACGACTGCAGTCTTGTTCCCTTTGCCAGCTTTCACTGATTAATTTTGTTTTATTGTGCAATATGTTTCATGGGTGCTGTAATCTAGTTGATGATGGAACTGGGATATTAAAATCTTAGTTTTGCTTTCTTGTTCGCCCTTTTCTTTCCAGGAATTGATCTGTTGGAAGGAACCGATATCATTTCCACTGTACAATAGTTTGCATTCCAACAAGTGTTCGAGAGAGATGTGTATCCCATTCACGAGGTTTTCTCTGCAAGTTCATTCAAGAGAGCGCAAAACATTGCAGAATTTGCTGATAATAACCGATTTTGTGTAGTTGTGGTTTGAATCCATTTTAGTGCTTTGTTAATTGCCTAGAATTCCACAGTATAAACCAACTGTCTGATAGCTATAGTCTCTTCCCCGGTGTGGTATCACAACAGTAGTATAAGGGGTGAGATTAGCGACAATGGGAATTAGCATTAAAAACACCCCCTGGGTAAGATTAGCGACAATGGAAATTTAACATTAACCACCCTGGGTAAGATTAGCGACAATGGAAATTTAACATGGGCAAAAAACCCTGGGTAAGATTAGCGACAATGGAATTTAACATTGGAGAAAGGAAAAAAAGGAAATATTGAGATTAGCGACAAAGGCATTTGAACAATGGAAAAAAAAATATCGATTCTAGGGACAAAGGCAATTGAACATGAGGAATAGAGTTTGGGTCTGTCTAGGGACAAGGGGAATTGAACATGGGAATAGAGTTTGGGTTTGTCTAGGGACAAAGGGGAATTGAACATGTTAGAAAAAAAACTACTTTAGGGACAAGGGGAATTGAACATGGGATTTTTTATTTTTTTTTAAAATTTTTTTTTTAAATTTAAATTTAAATTTAAAAAAGGGGTAGGCAATTGAAAAGTCATTCTCTTTTCGAGAAATATGGGTGGCCCTGAAAAGGGCCTTTGGTTTTTCTTCTTCTTCTTCTGCTTCTAATTTCTTCTTTTTCTCCACCAACTTCTTATTTTCTCTCCTACACTCTTTTTCTTCTTTTTTTTTCTCCTCCTGTTCTTTCTTCTTCTCTTCTTTCTTCCTCTTCTAATTTTCTTCTTCTTTTTCAATTTTTTCATTCCATTTTCGTATTCTTATCCTTTCCTCTTCATCCTCCTTCTCCTCCTTTATCTCTTTCATGACATCACTTATTATGTCCTTTACTTTTCTTAAGTTATTAATTTCCATCTTTAGTCGATGGGGACTATAGGAATAGTGGTCTTCATTGAGTCTCACTAACATCTGCTCCACTATTACTAAATTGTCTAAAACGTCTTGTAATTTTTGCATTTTGTCAACGTGGTTCGAAGCCATCTTCTTTGTAGAATGGTTTGAACGACGAATACTGTGGGTTCTTATACGAAAAGCGCGGACGTGAAGGAAAACATCCCCTAAGACATAAAATTGATCTTACCTAGATCATGACCAAACAACGCGCGAACGTGAAGGAAAACATCCCCTACTTTTCTCATTTCATATAATATACTATCCACATAAGTGAAGCAACAATAAACAAACCCCAAATCTACTATTTACACACGCAAATCATTAAAACAAAATCCATAATCTACTATCCACACAATCGTACGTGAGCGGTTACAAAACTCAAACTATACTCTCCACATACGCTAAGAAACAATAAACAAAATCCATAATCTACTATCCACACAATCGTACGTGAGCGGTTACAAAACTCAAACTATACTCTCCACATACGCTAAGAAACAATAAACAAAATCCATAATCTACTATTCACACAATCGTACGTGAGTGGTTACAAAACCCAAACTATACTCTCCACATACGCTAAGAAACAATAAACAAAATCCATAATCTACTATTCACACAATCGTACGTGAGTGGTTACAAAACCCAAACTATACTCTCCACATACGCTAAGAAACAATAAACAAAATCCATAATCTACTATCCACACAATCGTACGTGAGCGGTTACAAAACCCAAACTATACTCTCCACATACGATAAGAAACAATAAACAAAATCCATAATCTACTATCCACACAATCGTACGTGAGCGGTTACAAAACCCAAACTATACTCTTCACATACGCTAAGAAACAATAAAGAAACCCATAATCTACCATTCACACAAACTTACGTGAGCAGTTACAAACACAAACACACAAACACATACACTCGCACTATGAAAAAAGAGTTAGTGTTTATATTCACACTACTCTACCTACACACACACACACACACACACACACACACATTGGCAAATTGATGGTTATTTCTTTTCTAGAGTATTGGGTAGCCCTGAAAAGGGCTGTTTTTTTTTTGAACTTCATGGACACCTGGTTAATGGTGGCACCTTCCAGGCCTGGCGCCACATACACATCTTGTTCCCCAGTTGCTTTTTACTTTTTTAGGGGAGAGAGGAGAGGCAGGATATGTGGCTTCAGAATCCCAATTTTCGGTTTCTGGGATTCTGAAATTTCTTCTTCTTTTCTCCTTTTCCTCTTCCTCTTCTTTGTATCTTCTCTCCTCTTCTTTGTATCTTCTTTCCTCCTCTTCTTTGTATCTTCTCTCCTCCTCTTCTTTATTTCTTCTTTCCTCCTCCTCCTCTCTCATCCTTCCTTCTTCCACAATGACCTCCGCGGCCAGTTCGTTCAACAGGCGCCTGGCATATTCCAGATGCACATGAAGTTCCAACAGTTTCGCCAGTCTCGTGTTCATTCTGGTGTTGATCAATCAACAAGGGTAGCTGGACTGCCGAACGAGTTTCAATTTATACTAAAACTGCGGACGTGAAGGAAAACATCCCCCTAAAAAACATAAAATTGATCTTACCTAGACCATGACCAAAAAACAACGCGCGGACCTAAAAGAAACACTCACTCACTTTTTTATACTACCCATTCCTATTCTAAAATTTTTTTTCATGAATCAGTCCAATATACTATTCACATACGCAAAGCAATCCAATCAAACCCCCCAAATCTACTCTCCCCACACCTCAAACAGCCAAAACAAACATGATCTTAATCTACTATCCACACCAACGTACGTGAGATGTTACAAACACAAACACACAAACACATACCCTCACACTATAAAAAAGAGTTAGTGTTTATATTCACACTACTCTACCTACACACATTGGCAAATTGATTGTTATTTCTTTTCTAGAGTATTGGGGTAGCCCTGAAAAGGGCTGTTTTTTTTTTTTTTTTTTTTTGCTATGGCAATCTTTTAGTTTCTAAGAATGCGATGTCCTCTGAGGATAGACTTTCTGACGATAGGTCTGCTTCTTCGGAAAGAGAAGAAGAACTCTTTGGTGTCGATACGACAATCGACAAAGCCTCTCTCAGGTTCAGGTTCCTGCTGCTGTTGCTGCTGCTGTTGTTGTTGTTGCTGCTACTGTCTCTGAAGTCTGTACTTCTCTGTCCATTCTTCTTTCTCCCTGTTCACTTCTTCTCTGAAGAGCTTTTCTATCAGGTCTTCAGTAACTTTTAACATTCTCACATTCTCTATCTCTTCTGGCTTCGGTATCAGACTGTGTCTGACCCTATGCAAATTCACGTAGGCTTCGTTTAGCTTAGCTAGTTTGGAGCACATCTTCGTAGGAGGATGAGTCGACAATGGATGGTTAGACTGGAAACAACCCGGTTCTTAAAGTCAAAGCGCGGACGTGAAGAAAAACATCCCTCCACGGTTTTCGAGCCGCAACGTTCAATGAGTGTCATGAGAGGGATAGTAAGAAGTCAAAGAGCATAAATCAACATTCCTATAGCCAAACAAACCACAAAGGCATTTTTTTCAAAACACAACATTTTTTATTCAAAATCACTTAACATTAACCAACAACTCTAACATTTTTTAACAATAATCCAACAATATAACATGAAACATTTTTTTCAAATGACAAACATTTTTTTTCAATTTACACTCTACTTTAAACAGGGTTGGCAACGTTGTGAATGAAATTGTGATTTCCACTGTTGCAAGTCATTGAGTCATGGATGGACACTACGTTTCCTAGCTGAAGACAACAAAATAAGCATACTAGTCACAAAATCAACGATTTACTTTCCCATCGTTTCTAGAAAAATCACGATCAAAATAAGTCACTAAATGTTCTTTTGCTGATAATAAGTGATCAATTTCGATCTCGACTTTCTCCTTGAATTTGTCAAAGAGGGCATTGATGTAATGGATGTCTCGAGTCGTTAATGGAGGACAGAAATGTTCACGCAAGTCTCTATACCACCAACGTAACACGTCTTTTTTAAACAGACTCCAAGCTTCGTCCAGATATTCGTTGAATTTTTCTTCTTGACTGATGTTTTGACATCCATAATAATCATGCTTCATCCATATCGTAATTGTGTCTGCCAGGTATGTAGCACAGTAGGAGACCAATTGCTGTTCTTGTTCTGGACATCTCGACTTGATCACGATGTCCTTTTCGTCTTTGTGTTGGGATTCTCCTTCCACGGTCTCCTCACATTCCATCTTCAAAGCTTCTCCACTAGGTAAAGAGGGAGAACAGTCTTCCATAGCTTCTAATAGTCTAGAATGACTTCTCTCAAACTGTTGATTTCTATGGTATTATCGAATTCTGCATACAGGATGACGTTCACTGTCTCGTCCAGTGGCTTTGCAAACTGAAGTTCCACACGAATCTGGCCAGATTTTATAGGGTGGAAATGTCCCTCGTCGCTGCCTTGGTCTGGAGTGAAATCGAAAGCCCACAAAGCGTAGCCTCCTGCATAATCCTCGTACGCAATGCCGTGACTGGTGTTGGTTCCTAACTGTCCGGTGGCTTCGTACAGCGACAAGTACGACCTCAAGTAATTCTTCTTGTCAAAGTTAGGATCGAAAGGTCGGGTACACAAGGTCTTGCCATCGCGACTGACTTCGATCTTGGACACGTCAAAGTGTTGAAAGTAGAAAGGATTTTTAGCGATAGCTCCGTTGAAGGATGTATTCTCGACCATACCAACAATCAAACGTTTGGGTAACTGTCCTTGGAACAGATGATCTTCAATCATGGATCGCTGTCCCCTAGGAATGGTGAAGGTTTTCACTTCTACGCGTCGTATCGGATACTTGGCGGTCGTTCTGCTCAACGTCTGACTGATGTCGTTTCCCACTTTAGGTAACACTTCCACACGGCGTACGTAGAGTCTGGCTTCTTGGATTTTGGTTTTGTAATTATCGTCACTATCAGCTATTAAATGGAAAGCGGCACTGCTGCGATTCAGTCTCAGGCGGACATCCACCCCGTTCAGCAAATACTTTTCTTGCAACCACATGTCCAGATGCAAACGTTCCATCAGTTCTAAACTGTGTCCGTCTTTGATTCTGTCTCTTCGTTCTACAAATCCCGCATTGTGGTCTTTGGCTGTATCAGTTTTGAATGTTTCAAATTCGCCTGCATCGTCAGCTTCCCATACCACACAGGCATTGAGATGAGTGTTCTTGGCGTCTATTCCGTACGTCAAGAGATTTTCCAGGTACGCTCGATAAGGGTAAGTATCCATGCTGCTACTGACTAGTTTGTTATTCAAGTACAAGTCCACTCCGCTAAACAAGGAATGCATGAAATTGTTGACGGGAGCTACTGGCTCAGTGTCTATAGCATTTCCATCCTTATCTTGAACTTTGACTTTCAAGTACAAGTAACTGCTATTCAAATCGATGTAATCTTCGGGCTGTCCTTTGATTTCAAACTCGATGGGAGCGGAATCGGTCATTGAGGAGACGGGATGAAATTCCACCCATTGGGATTCTTGCATGGTCATCATGGTGGGTGGCATGGCAAACAGATCCAGTTCCGTCTTTGAACAGGCGCAAGACTCTCGGTGCATCATTTTTTTGTTGCTGTGTCTCAATAATCGCAAACGTCTAAGTCTCGAACGGTTCTTCTTTTCTTTGCCTTTCTAGCTTGAAGTCTGGTGAAAGGGTGTTTTCTTCGTCGTCTCTTTCTGCCTTGTCCTTGCTGAATGCCTGACTCGGTAGCGTGCAGGGCATTTATAGGTGTTTCGCATCGGCCCAAAAGGTCTTTGCCTGTTTGCAGCAAGACATTTTTGCCTGCCCTCATGAAGGCTTCTTTAGGGTTTTGTTTGTCGATGATTACATTTTGGAGAAATTCTTTGCCTTGCGTCAGTGCCGCATCTTTCAAGGCGTGCAATCCGCGTGTCACCATCGGTTTCAACACTGGGGCCACCGAACGAAAGGCCGATTTTAACATATCTCCTAAACCGTGTCCTCGCTGTCGAGCAACCCCTCGATACACTGGATACATGACTTACGAGTCGTGAGAGAACCGTTTTCGAAAATGGAGTTTCACCGTGACTTTTCCTTTGGTGAATGGAATATTTTGTCCCAAATCTCCTTTTATAGCAAAGTTGACCGTGTCCAAATACGACTTGCTGACAGGCAAATAATGAGGATGCACAAATTCCCGGTGGACGTGATAGGTGTTTCCACCTTCCTGGTCACTGGTCGTGGTACTATCCACTTTGAAAGGAATGACACGCAGTAACGGCACATAGGTGTGTCCCACCACGTTATACTCCACCACATCGGAGTACACGAACATCAAATTCAGTCCTTGGTTCAGTTCTACAGGGAATCGAAAAACTTGTAAAATTCCGTATTGCTGTTGATCTTCGGTTTAAAATTTGGAGCCATTTTTGTGTCTCCAACTAAAATATCAAACAAATCACGATTAAAACTGATGGACAACGTTTGGGTATCCTGAAATTTCATCAGTAAGCGACGAGCCACTTTATGGTACTCCAGGGTGACACTTTTTTTGACTCTGTTCAGGGCTTTGCCAAAGGCTAACTCGAACCTGGAAGTAATGGTGTCCACCAAATGTTGACCACTAAAATAAAACCCTATCGGAATTTTCAAGGTGTAGATATTGAAGGGTGAATTGTTGGATGGTCTTGTGTCCCCTGAAAACCCGATGTCATTCATGGCTTCTTGTAATTGTTGGTTCAGGATTTCGACCTCAAAAGTGTTTTGCTTTTCGGTGATGTTTTGGATTTGTGTAGGGTGAATCATTTCTACTAAAGCCACTTCCCAATGGGCTTCGTGATCTAACTGGATGTTTTGAGGTAATTTATCCGTGTAACAGCACAACGTGTTGTGGGGAAACACCTCCATGGAACTGTCACTGGGTAAGGTTAAATAAAATTGGTTTTCGTGACTCATAATTCCAGAGTTCTGTGGCTGTCCGAGGGGTTAGTGGATGTCAGAGGCGTGTCTCCGCCCAAAATGGGGTTCTGGTTGTGATTGTTGTTGGAGTGGTGACTGGCACTGGCACTGGACACAAGGTTCCCGTGGTTCCCGTTCGAGGAGAATTTCAGGGAGGGATTAGGAAGCAGGTAACCGATGCAACTGCTCAATAAAATGGTCCACAATTGTTTGTCTCCTTGTTGCAAACTCAAATTGGCAATGACTGCCCCGATGACACAATACACCACGAAGATTTGGCAGAAAAAGACGATTTGCGTTTTAGGCACACGTTCTCCACACCACACCCACAAGGGTTGTTTTTGTAAATCTTGCACAGAAGAACTAGGTGAAGGAGGAGTGGTTGACGTAGCTGCGTCTGTGTGAAAGGGCATGATGGTCACTTCTTTTTATAGTCGATGACTTGCGAAGCGTCGATCCAAGAATCAAAACTGGGTGGATATCATTTCCAACGTACTTTGACTTCTTTGACACGTCGTTTGCCCACTTTACGGGTTCTGCGTTCGAGAATGCTTTCGATGTCGTACACGTCGTCTTCTTTTTTGGTCACACGTTGTAACTCGGGCAAATAAAACGTTCCTTTGAGCACTTCTCCATTCATGTCTTCCAATTTATAGACGGCAGGATGACGACCATGCACTCGTCCAGTGACGCGAAACAATTCGGTCGTCCAGTTAGGTAAGTAACCTTTGTCGAAAGTGCGTTTGGTTTTGCCAATGCGCACCCAATCTCCTACGGCCAAGTCTCCACTTTTCTTGGGGACAGCCCTCGTCGGGGACGTACCAAACAGGCGCTCAAACACCAACACTTCGTTGTCGGGAGTCACGTCTTGCGGGGCACGTCCGATGCTTCGATGGTAAGATTGGTTGTACGCTTGCACCAGGTGCGGTAAGATGTCGATGTACTTCAGAGTGTGGTGATGCGTAAAATATTTCCACATGCGTTCTTTCAATGTGCGTTGAAAACGTTCCACGATGCTGGCTTTGGTTTCTGGATTCTCGGTGGTAAAAAAGTGAATGTCACGTTTCTTTAATTCTTTTTGGAAAGCTTGGTTCAGAAATTCGGTGCCTTTGTCCGTTTGCCATCGAAGAGGGTGACGACCACTTTGTTTCAACACCCATTGCAGGGCTCGCACTAACTCGCTGCTCGATTTGGAAGTCAAGGGCACGACCCAGGCAAATTTGGAAAAGACGTCGGTGACACAAAACAAATATTTGTAGCCACGATTGTAGCTGGCCAAATGAGAGACATCGGCTAAATCGGCTTGCCATTGATGATCGATGCCTTCCACTCGGGTGCGACTTCTGGCAAACTTGCGTCGAATGGGTTTGTGTAAAGTGTAGGTAACTTGTTCTTGTAACCATCGTTGCACTTGAGGTAAACGGAGACTTTTCAGTCGCGTTTTGGCAGCACGATACAATTTTTGAACTCCTGCGTAACCTGCAGGATGCGAGGGATCGTAGTAAATGCTGACTAAGACTTTTTCCATTTTTTATTTTTTTGTGTTGATTGGTGTGTTAATAAGACACCCACTCTTGGAGGACGCTACTCTTTTTCTCTTGGGGTACTTTCTTGGATTGCAATGCTTTGCGTGTGCGACCGGGAATAGGTGTCGAAGAGGAGGATGTCTGAGCGGGGCATATCGGTTCTTGTTTCACTTCTGTCTTCACTTCTGTCTTCACTTTCTTTTTCTCTTGTGATGAAGAAGGGGTGGCCATCATCTTTTTAATCCATCCAATTCTGGAGGTAGGTGGTGTTGTTAACTTGCGTACTTTTTCTGGTGGAGTTTGAAACCCTTCTTCTTCTTCTCCTTTTTCTGTCTTGGTCACTGGTAGTGGTGGTACTGGTACTGGTACTTGTACTGGTGATGGTGCTGGACTTTTCATCAAGGTCTTAAAATCTTTCAGAGTGGGTAGAGCTGTTTCGTCTAAAGCTTTCTGGTGAAAGAGTTGCAGTCATTGCAAGAGTTGACCGTACTTTTGCGATTTTTCTGTTTCGGACAAATCTTGGCGATCCATCAAGGACTGCAATTCGTGTTGTAACTGGGACATCTAGCTCAAATGGGGATTGGGAGGTAAATGCGGGGTGCGTTGTTCTTGCTACTGATGGTATTCCATCCATCGTTTGTAAGGCACTAAAGCTAGTTTTCGTCCTTCCATGGGGTTGTCAGGGGTCGATTCTGAAATCTTGGGACTTCCGAGGACCTTTTTATCTTGCTCCCACCAGTCCTCCCAACATGGTTCCCAAGACTCCTTTCAGTAAGGGGCCTAACAAGAGAGGTAAAATGCCTCCACGTTGGACCAACATCTTCTTTTTTTGACGAATGGGAATTTTCTTTTGAACCATTTGGCGAAGAACGTGACGATGTTTGCTTAAGCATTGTTTCTGGTGTATGGACAAAGGGATCGTGCCTTTCAAAACGTTCAAACAACATTCGCACACGGTATCGATGACCTCTTTGGAGGCCGATTGAATGAGTTTTTTTCGTAGAGGTGGAGAAGCTTTGGACAGGACAGATAACATGTCCCCATGTTTGATTACACGTGGTGGTAGTCCTTTTCTTTTCTTTCCTTGGGGTTTTCTGGAGGGTGACATCTTTGAGTCTTCAGGAGCACCAAAAAACACTGATACCCTACTTGGTCACACACCGTTTTTATACTGGAACGCGTCGCCACTGATTGTCTTTACGTCGTATCAATTTGAGGACAGGCATGACACGTCGTGCAGGGGTACGTAACGGACTAAATCGAGCCAGTTCTTGCTTGGACAAATCCAGTAAACTTTGTAACATGCCCGATCTTTCTTGAACTTTGATTTTGGGAGAAGGTACTTTGTGAGCAGCAGCCACTGCCACTAAATTGGAGGGTCCTGCCACTGGGGAAGTAATGTTTGGGGTCATCAACGGAGAAGTTCTTGGTGTGATCAACGTCTCCAAGTACTCTTCAGTTCTTGGTGTCATCAACGGAGAAGTGGATGAACGTGGGGGTGCCGGAGATGAGGTCACCGCCGTGGCAGGTCGTGGTTTGCGAGTGTAAAGTTGCGTCCTGGCCGAAGTGCCTCTCTTGCGACTAGTTTTCTTCTGTGGACTTTTTCTCTGTTTCTTTTTCTGGGGGCTTCTTTTCTTTTTCTGGGGTGGTGTCTGGTCAGAGGAGGGTCCCGCCACTGGAGAAGTTCTTCTTGGGGACCTGGTCTTTTTCTTCTTCTTGGGGCTTCCTTGGACTTTTTTCTTGGGGAGAAGTTTGGGGGCATTAGGATCCCATCTTAAGAGAGAGCGAATGATGACCCCTCCTAGAGTACCGCTCCCTCCAGGTTTCAAAATGATTTGTTGTTTGGTTTGAGTGTCGATGCGGGGATCGGCCAGTTGGACCAAAGCGACTTTGTTTCGATCGAAAAAGCGTTTGGTTTGATGAGGAATCTGAATGATTCCTTGGAGTAATTGACGTGCCGTCACCGTGAACCATCGGAAGACTTCTTTGAGACTAGCTTCTAAGACACGAGCTCGTATTTGTGGATTTTTTTCTCGACTGATGCCATACAAGGCACGAATCAATTTGACGGGAAGATGCGACTGAAGGGACGTCATGTTGACGCTGTGTGAGACAGACGAAAAGGGTCTGAGGTTTTTATAGATTTTTTTGTGGAGTGAAATTAAGTCGAGGACGGAGACGTGTACAGGACAGACTCTCCGTCTTGGCACCAGTGGTGAAACAAATGGGTACGAAATCGCAAATCATCGGGGGTCGTAGGTTTCAAATCGACAAGTAAATAGGCGTGTGGAGTTTGAGTGGCATCGTCGTACGCCTGAGTCAGCCAAGGTGTTCCTAACTGTTTGGCTAAGACTTGCACTTGCGATTTATCTCGAGGGCTTTTAAACAAGACCACGTAATGCACATTGAGACTGATGGTGCGATGGGCTTTACTTTGTTGAAACAAATTTTGGGTGATGTAAACGACACTGGCATTACGGTGATGCCCTTTGCGCGTGAACCACAGTTTAATTTCTTCTTCGTCTTCTCCTAACATGTCGTCAAAAATGACCAAATGGGTTAGACGGGAGTCAGAGACGATGCCGTCGTCTTCTTTAGGAATGCCTTCCACAAACACGATGGAATCGCCTTGACTTTCTCGCAAGAGGCTGTACGCCGATTGCCACTCTTTGTAACACCACACGATCCGTTGAGGTGGCCGATCGATGAAATGATGTTTATGTTCGATCAAACGTTTGACGAATTCGGTTTCGCCTGAACCGCTAGGTCCAGCAATGAGTATGTTAAAGGGATGGCGAAGATACAAAGCCTCCCAACTGGCACGATCTAAGTGTTCGTCGATGACTTTGACAGTAGAGGAAGAGGGAGCAGAGACAGCAGAGGTAGCCATAGTGTGAGAAATGTCACTTTTGACACGAAAACAAACAAGACAAGAGTTTATATACTTTTTTTCACAACACGTTTATTGAATGTTTCAAACATGAATACGAAAGACAAAAATACATAAAAGCCAAAGGCTTAAGTATAAGGATAAAAGGCACATGATAACCATTAACGTGGAGTAAACACAAATGTCTGTACAACATGTTTTGGGTAATGTTCTAACCAGTTCTATAGTAGGGGGTAAGGTCACACAAGTGTCCTCCCGAAAGGGTCTTTCAGGCCTGTCCACGACAGTCCCGTCCTGGGTGACGGGTTCTTCTGGCACCGTCACTAACACAGGTTGAAAAGACGCAAGGCTCACAATCGCATTCCACTTCAGAAGCCCCACACTTGAATTGTGCCTGTCTAAACTTGTTTTGTTTTTCTCTGAAAGTATTCATCTTGTTCGCTCGGTCTTGGTAGTCACAATGAACTATCGATCTTGCCTAGGGTTTCTTTTTATATACAGACCAATACCGACGTGTCCATACGGTAAGGTGAAATGATTGGGAAGTCGCACTCGCTTCTGGTACACGATTTGATAGACTTTTTCCAAGGGTCGACTGACGATGTGGTGAGTGGGTAAACGTACAATTTTGTTCGGTTGATAGGTGGTCACTTTAAAGTTTGCATCCTCTCCCGATTGCAAGGCTTCTTTCAATACCCCAAAGTTCACCACACGACTGGTACGATAATTCAGAGTCAATCCTTTCACTTTACACGTCGTGTGCAATTCTCCTTGTGGGTCCCGGTATTCGTAGCCGTAATTTTTTGGACCACCGCTGACGAAACTTAGAATCTTGTCGTCGGGATATTCGTCTGCCCAGGCTCCTAAACGGTCTCCTTCGATGTCAGGGTGCTGTTGACTCGGGTGATGGATGTAAATGCAACTGTCCGTGTCAAAGTACAGGACACGTTCCCCTAACAGTTCTAAAGCTTCGTACAATTTTAAGCCAGCATGAGCTGTCACGTAAGCCGCAATGATGACATTTCCAAAAGGGTCGTCTTGTACAAAGTCCAGATCTTCTTCGTAATTGACCAAGATCAAATTCTCGCGAACGACGTCCACGTGTTTCATGTATTTGGTTTTGTCGTGAATCATCTGAAAGTAGCGGGATGGTTCTGTCAAATATTCCGTCTTGGGTAAACACGGTCGTTGTGCCATTTTACCCCACAAGCAATTTAACATCACTTTGGCAAACGACCGCCTGCCTTCGTTTTTCTCGATGTGGTCTAAAGAGATGCCTTCTTGTTCATATTATTTCTCTTTGAATGTCTTTTCGTCTTCGGAAGTGTGACACCAGGAAGGATAGCCGCTGGCTTCTTGTTTCAGTTTCAAAAAGGCATCCACGTAGTCGGCGAAAATGCCTTTCTGACTGGGGTCACCCATGTGGTATTGTTTTGTCTTGGGAAAGTGGCAAATTTCGTACACTTCTAACAGTTGGTATCCCATGTCCAGAGCTTTGAACAATTCTACGCTGATCCAGGTTCCCGTCAAGGCACGTTCTTCCTGGGTGTGCTGACAAGGTTGGTCTTGGTTGCACGTTTCGGCACAAGTACGGCACAATGGAAACATCAGTTTGCCTTGACAATGGTGAGGTAAGACGGGATGGTATAGGTTCGTGCCTTCGTATTGTCGAATGTTTTTCAGGTCGATGTGTTCCGTGAACAATTGTGGGTGCCCTGCAGGAAAGGGACAATATTTGCACACGTAAGGATACAGAGAACACACGTCCAAGTATTTGATTTCTTCTCCTTTCTCTTCGTCGGCTTGGTACAGCAAACAGGTGGCATTGGTCCTTCCTCCGTACAAACTATCCCTCGGGTTTAGGGGGTCCATCAGCTTGTAACTTTCCACGGCACGTTTAAACTCGGGATCGGTTTTCATACGGTGATCGTACTCGAGTTCCCACATTTCCACCACTTGGTATCCTTCCTGTTCTAACTTTCGGCGTCGCTGACAAGTGTCCTCGTACAAGTCTTCCATGGTTCGTTGTAAAAACTGATTTTTAGTGCTACGATCAGGGTAACAGACGGGACATCCGTGAAATAAGCAACCGTTAAACTCGTACACGATCTTGGGGTTTTCTAAGTCCCAGCCATCGACCGAATACGTTCCGATGGTCTTTTCGCCTCCTCCGTTGCGGGCATGCTGAATCCATTTGTCTTCCTTGTCGCACAAGTAATGTAACCAACGTAGGGCTTTGACCGAGTATTGACGTTTGACATAGTTGGTCGTTTGAGGACTGATGACAGCCACGGTGTTTTCAGGCATGAATCGTTGTCGATACACTAAGGAACACGCTTTGGCAATGGTGCAAGCTTCTTTCAAAGGATCGACCAATCCGTGTTCCATGAACAGTTCTCGAAATTTTCCACAGCAACGTCGTAAATTGTCCACGTCGGAACGACAATACTTTAGTATTTTTTCCTGAAAGTCGAAAGGGTCCGAGGCGTGAGCCTGGTACTAAGCGTAGAAAGCTTCTCGTTGTTCGGTACGCATGTTGTCTGGGTCGTAATAGTGAGCCTGAGGCAAATGGGGTAGAACGGCGTGTTGATTGGCTTCCGTATTGAAAAAGTGAGGAAAATAACCTTTAGCCATTTCTGTCATTCCAAACGTTTTAGGCATTCGACTCAAAGGCATGGCCAAGTAACTCATCGAATCTTTAAACTGCACTTGTCCCACTTGCATGAAAATGATTTTGGCTCCGTTCAAAGTGACTTTAGGACGTTCGGTGCCATGTTCCGTATAGTACCTCAAAATAACCTGTCCATCGTATCCGGAGAAATTTTGAGCCATCACCGTGGCATGACGATGACAATCTCCGTAACGTTCGATGTCCTCTTGGCTCCACGTCTTGTCGATGGGATCTAAGACCCATTGGGCAAAATCAGCTAACGTGTTCGGTCCTCGAAAGATTTTTTCACGCCCTCCGGGAATCTTGCTGCAGTGAGGGCAATGACTGAAGATAGGTTCTTGAATGCACTTCTCTCACGCTTGATGAGCCACGCAGAAATTAGGAATGTGAATGCCAGTCTCTTGCATGCATTCGAAATCGAAAAAGATGAAATTGCCTTTCTTCTTGTGACCGTCCTCTTTCTCTGGTGGGGGGTGGTATTTTTGCACGTAGCATTGGTGTTCCAAGTCCACGATATGGTGACAAATGTGACATTTTTTCTTTCCTGAACATACATGTGCCTTGGTATTATTGGTACGTAGGCCTTTTCGACACGTAGGGCACAATCTCAGCAGTTGACAAGCACATTTCTGCTGTGAACCTTGCGTCTTCAGATGTTGTTGGTAACAGGCAGGGCTGACAAACGTGCGCAGACAAGCAGGACATTGTACTCTTTCTTGTCCTTCGCTCAGATAGGGTGGAGAGGCCAAACATCCTGGGCATTTCCATCCGCAATGTTTGTGTTGCTCTCGATTGTTATAGCCATAGTCACATTTCTCACAGTAATAACTGTATCCCAGGAATCCAGTGATAGTGGTAATGGTATCGAAATGGTCATCGTGATAATAGACATGAATGTATTTTCCGTCCTTAAAGTCTTTCCCTCGAAACAACAGAGGTCCGCGCATTTCTTGAGGGTGCACTTTCAAGGTGTAGAGTGGAGCTAGGACATCTTGCAATTTCTGCATCTCAGGAATGCCACAGGGTGTGTCTTTGGACAGTCCGGCTTGTTGTAACAGGAGTTCTGCTTCGTTTCGTTGCTTGGCTGGGTCGGATCGTTGAATAGTTTTCCAGGCTCTTTTCCATTCTACCGTGTCGTTCTTGTTGACATAGGTTCGTCCCACCACGATGGCTCGGGCTAAACACATCTGGTCTTGAGAATTGTGAATTTGGACGAGACTCTTTTTGGTGTTGCGAAGGTTGTTCACCAATAACACCTTATTGCGTTGTCCGGTCCCTTGAGGAAGAGAGACGTGGGCCATTTTCAGTGTGGCTTTACCATCGGTGATGTCAAACTGGTCATTAGATTGTTGTACGTGTTGAATCTTGTCCATGACTTTGGAAGGGGTTAGTTCTGCGGGTCTGCTAAACTCGATCCAAACAGGGGATTTCAAGCTGTCGTGATCTATGGATAGTGTCAAGCGATCGTCTTCTTTGGGTTGACATTGTCGCTTGAGTGCGGTGAGCAAAGAATCCCACATCTCGGTGATAAACCCTTCTGCTTTCTCCAATGGTACGTCGGAGTTGAAATCTTTAAACTTCACTGTGTAGGTGTAAGCCGTGGTTCAAAATTTTCTAGAGGAGCGCTTTTCCGTCTCTCGAATGGAATAGTACTTTTCAGGGTTGACTAAGAGTGGTGAACTTTGTTTAGAGGGTTCGGATTCTGGTTCACTCATGTCCTCTTCAAAATCACTGGCATGAATTTGTGCCAAGACCTCAGCTCTGGTACGAGGCGATAGATCACGTTTCTGCCTCTTACTTTCTTCTTCTTCTTTCTTCTCGAATGAATAGGATGGTTTCATCTTGAGTGCAAAACGTCAAATGACTCAAGTTTAAACACCATAGACTAATTTATAGTCATGGCAAACCAGTGTATATAAAGGGTGTGTGTCTTGTCCTTTCACTATTCATTTCAATCTCAAACCGAGCACAACGATGGAAGAGACTACCCAGATGGAACGTTTCATCAGAGCTTTGCGAGGGGTCATTAGAAAATTCTCTTCAGACCAGCCGACGGACTACTCTCCTTCCTTTCGAGATAAAAGTCAAGATACTTGCTATATCTGTCAGAAGAAAGGGCATTGGTCTTCAGAGTGTCCAGACCGTCAAAAAAGAACAAAAACAGGGGCTAGAAAAGACAAAAGTCAAGATACCTGTTATTATTGTAAAGAAAAAGGACATTGGTCTCCAGATTGCCCAAAAAAGAAACAAGAGGAGTCGGAAGAAAAGAGGGATTCTTCAGAAGAAGAGAGAGATTCTTCAGAGGAAGAAAGCAGCCAGGTGAAGAAAAGAAGAAGGGAAGAAAGTGAGGAGGAAGAGGAAGAAAAGACTGTGACGGTGAAGAAATTGAAAAAAAGAGAGAGTAAAAAAAGAAACAGAAGAAGTGAATGTAATTTATAAAGTGTTCTGTTGTGAATTGTGAATTGGATTGTAACTATGGAGAAAAGAATACATTAATTATATAAGGTAAGTGTCTTTGAGTTTTGATTTTAAAATAAGAAGCTACACTCACGCACTCATACACAGACATGTACTATAAGGGTAAAATGTTTTTTTTTGTTGATTTTTGAGTTATTGGCAAATTGAAAGGCTATCTCTTTTCGAGAGAGAAATGGGTGGCCCTGAAAAGGGCCTTTTTTGGTGTAGGGGTGAGTTTAAGCAATCAACTTTAACTGTCTTAAGCCTTTGCCACGGCCGAGGCCTACTTCTGATGATGATTGGGTTGAAATCACTAAGGGTGGTACGATAGGCTTAGTCACAGGGTTGGCGTGTTTAGCTCGGGAAGGTCGTATTCTCTTCGGTCGTGATAAAGAAATCTGATACATTTGTTTCAGACTTCTTAACTCCGCTAAAATGTCCAACAGTACCGTAGCCGTTTGATTTTCACCCTCTTGTTTCTTTGCTGCTACTTCTTCTTGTTGTTGTTTTTTTCTTACCTCTTCTTGTTGCTGTTGCTGCTGCTGTAGGAGAAAAGCTTGTTCCGCTTCCTTTTGTCGTTGGATAAATTTCTCCAATTCTTCTTTCTGTCTCTGTCTAAAATTTTCCACTTGCGGTAATGAAGAATGAGACGAAGGTTCCGGAACAAATTCTTGCGAGGTAAGAAAATCCACAAAATCCCAATGTACCTCTTCTGAAAGTAAGTCCGGGTTCCCTTGGGCGGTCTCCACTGCTGGTGCACCCCAATGGATCGTTTTCTGAGTTTCCGTCATGTTGAATCACTGTCGCATAGATTAACAGCACACAGGCGCTAGCGAATCTATATAGACCACATGGCGTCACAGACTGCTCTCTTCGGATTGGATGCGGACTGACTGAATTTTGTCACGCGTGTTCGGATTTGTGAATGAACTCAATCCGTTTCAATCCTTCCTCTACCTATAAATAAGCGCAGTTCACTGCATTGATTCACCTGTTCTCGTCGCCTCACGATGTGGACCACAGTTGAATCATCCAGTCTTGTGTCTTCAATGATGTTTAGGACGGACATGCTCATGTATGTCCGGTCCAAGTGGACTGTTGTTGATAGGACAGATACTAGTCTATGGATGAGAAGAGTTTACATAGAAAGACAAAGATGCCTCAAGAGGGTACTTGTGTATGGACCTGCAGTTAGAAGGAGTTTAAGAAGAAGAAGATGTGACAGATGCCGTCTATGTTAATATTAATATTAACATAAATCCAAAGGCCCTTTTCAGGGCCACCCACATTTCTCGAAAAGAGATAGCCTTTCGATTGCCTACTCCTTTATAAAAATTTTTAAAAAAAAAAAAATCCCATGTTCAATTCCCCTTGTCCCTAAAGTAGTTGTTTTTCTAACATGTTCAATTCCCCTTTGTCCCTAGACAAACCCAAACTCTATTCCCATGTTCAATTCCCCTTGTCCCTAGACAGACCCAAACTCTATTCCCCATGTTCAATTGCCTTTGTCCCTAGAATCGATATTTTTTTTTTCTATTGTTCGAATGCCTTTGTCGCTAATCTCAATATTTCCTTTTTTTTCCTTTCTCCAATGTTAAATTCCATTGTCGCTAATCTTACCCAGGGATTTTTGCCCATGTTAAATTTCCATTGTCGCTAATCTTACCCAGGGTGGTTAATGTTAAATTTCCATTGTCGCTAATCTTACCCAGGGGAGTGTTTTTAATGCTAATTCCCATTGTCGCTAATCTCACCCCTTATACTACTCACAACTACTGCTGCTGTTTGATTTGGGTCACAGGACTTGGAGACGTCTGTATAAATTTTGGCGAATTCTCTGTACCTCCAGCCTATCTCTGAGAGTACTTTTTCCTTAGTTTTCAATGGTTGTTTATCTTTGTTCCTGTACAGTAGTACGTTTAGTTTTATTTTGAATGTCTGTCATATCCATGGGGCAGCGTCACGGAGTTTTATATGTTCTGCTTGGATGATTGTGATATCATTATCTTTTATTGTCTCACGGATCTTAGCGCCCCATGTTGTGTTCGGAACCAATGTATGGCTAAGTGGTTAATTGCATCTCTTAGTCACAAATATATTAGGGTGCGACATATGAATTGCTATCCTGGTCGCATACCTAAGCATGAGTTCCTCTCTTCTCAGTTTTAGTGATGGAACCCTTATTATGACGCATAGCTTGTAACAAAGTGAATTTGAAAGATGGCAACTTGTAACTTCGTGTGGGTTTCCGTCGCTGTCAGCGTGACAGGTGACAACTAACATTGACATATAGGCTAGACCCGCAATAAATCAGTAAACCGCTATGACTTTGATGCTATTGCTTGTGCTCAATAGATTCTGAATTGAGATAACAGTTAGAGATATAGACGAGGCCAGGTTAATGTGCGATAAGCAAAAAATAAATAAATAAATAAATTCAAAGTTGAAATAATTTTCAGACAAGTTCAACATTTGATTGTTTACATTCAGTTGTCTTGACTGTTATATGACTCACGCATTCTAGGAATACTTTATTCTTTTTATCAGGATGTTCGAATATACTTGTTTAAAGGAAAATAGGAGTCATGTATTTTAGAAACTGTATGCGTTAATTACGATACTAATTATGAGCATGGGGTGAATGCATCTTTTAAATTATACGAATTATGTAAGAAGTGAATAATTAATGGATTATATCGTGTTATGCCAATGAATTGCAAATTAGCAACTATTGTACTTAATGCATTAATTTCGTCAAATCATTTGTCTGATTAAGTCGTAAATCTTTTAGGCAAGAAATAGGCGTCTCCCAACCGACATTTAGTCCAGTTAATGATTTATAGCCCACAGTAGGGCGTACTACTAGTTTAGAAAGAGGTCAAGGTTATGTAATTGTTCCGTTAGGAATCCGACTAGCCACTAGGGAGAGATAATAATCCTATTTTAATAGGATTGTGCGTATCAGTTATCAGGCTGCGATCTGACCCATCTAGCCGAAGCTTCTGTTGAATTACGCTAAGACGATACAAAATAGTGATTACTGTTCGATCCCTGAAGTAAAAAAACACTGAGTCCCACTCTGTGTAATATCATAATTTATCCAATGGCATTATAAGCCTTACAAATATTTAGGCTGGTTATTTAAATATTTATTTAAAAGGGAAAATAGCTGCATATATGTACCATAATGTGGGGAAAGAGGTGACTCCCAAGATAACCCACTGCTTTATATTCTTGAAGTACGGACGTAAAGGAAATTATCCCTCACACAAAGCACAATCTACAACACACAGAATAAAGAAACATCAAAACCTCTCTATATAAACTTTATTTACCCACATGTACACATTTGCTAAGGGAAGGTGTTTTTTTTTTCTTTTTCAAATTACAACGACAAAAACATAAATCTAAACAAAACCTACAAAACAAACACTAACACACACAAGGGTAGGAATATCTATATCTATATGGTATGTAGTTTGTAGTTACACTTGACTATTACGTGATGGTTGTGCACGGGAGAAAGAGAAATGAACAGAGTAATAGGATAGGGTAGAAATAGTAATTAGTAACGGAAGAAGTCAGGAATGTTTTGCCAGGTCATATTTTCGTCCCTTCATCAAAGTTCTCTCTGGCTACCGTGGTTACGGAAAAGTAAATGTACTTCAACCGGCATAGCTTTGAGAATCATTAGGGACTTCTCATAGCTGGCTTATGGTCTAGAAGGTAAGTAGGAATAGATCCGGCTTGAAGAATACCAAGCTAGGAGCTTCTACAACAATATATGGCAAGGAATTCCATGTGCCAGTGGTACTGGGGAAGAAACTGAACGAGTTAAATATGTGTTGATAATTATAGTTTTGGTGAGGTGTTCCGACATGCCACCATACTCGTGCTTGAGTTTTGTTTCTGTTTGCAATCTTAGGTCAGTAGTCTAGAGACAAATAAATGAACGATGTCCTCCCTTGAGAGTCATAGAAGGCTTTTTCTAGACTTGGGGTGTACAATTCAACTATACGAGGGCTTTGGACAATATATGCTATACATATGCTATTTACTATAAAATAAGTATGTCCAAAATCATAATTATTTATGCTTTGAGGTTATAACACCAAATTTAGTATCAAATCAGTCAGTATTTTGTTGTTATAACAAATTAATTTGATGTCCACTAGGATGAGTTTTCAAGCAATAAAATAAATGGCTGATGGTCACCTGTTAGTTTCAACAAACTTAAAAATGGTTTAGCGGTTAGAACATTTTAAGTTTGCCAGAACTGGCACATATTGTTCTACTCTAAGCTATCCAGCTAGGAAAGTGTATTTGAAGTTAGAGACAACGATCTTGAGAGTTGCAACCAGGTTCTGGACATCAATGTAATAATGGAATTGCTTGTGATGTCAGTATATGCATAAATAATACAAAAAGCAACAAAAAATAAAATAAAAAAAATTAAGAAATAAAGGCATGAAATATATTTGATAAACAAACATGCATGGTGTATGTTCAATTTTGTAAAGTAATGGACATAATGTTCTCCACTCAGTTGAAATATATTTGCTCGTGTTAATGAATTTCTGTTCAGTACGTCTGAAATGTATAACTGAACAAGTTAACTAAAGAAGTGGATACGTTTCGTTGTCTATTGCTTAAACACGTGGTAGGATATTCGATTTAAATTATACCAGTTTGTTGCAGGGAAACTCGATAGTACATGCCAAATAAATAAGTCCTTAGGCATTATCTATTCGCCTCTGAATACAAAATAAACAAAACAATTTTTGCAAAAGAAACATAAAAATATGCAAGGTAAAAGACTTTACTGGGTCTAATCATTTCCCTAAATGCTGTACACAGACATATCAAATGAGACAACTCCAAGCTTTCATAAATATCTCGTTAATATGTGATAATTAGGATGCTTCATATGTTCTTGATGGTAGAGCGGAGTATGACTAAAATCACACTATAAAAGACTTGTTGAAAAAAATATCAGTATTGTTACCAAGCTCACAGGTTGATATGGACAAAGAACATTTTGGTGCAGTACAAGTTCCTTAGGGGTGATTCACACCAAAACGTTATAGGTTGACAATAGGATGACAATCATTTCGTTGATTCTGACTAAAAAAGGAAGCAAATATAAATTCGTTATTGTTCAGTCTTAAATAAAATACAGAAGTATTCAGTTTCTTATATGAAGCAAAGTACTCATAACCAAAACTATTACAAACTATAAATCCTATGAAAGAATTCATCCAAAATTCGGTTGAAAATATACGTGCACAAAAATCGTTTATTTTGGGAGACATGGATCTTGACGCTGTCACTTTTAGTAATAAAACAAAATGGAAAATTAATATTGGAATAAGATTAAAGTTCATGTGTGTTTCAGAAGGGACAAACACTAGTCAGAATGAGGTTAAGAATGTAACAGAATGTTACTGTGGGATGAGGAACGCTTTCTCAAATAATTGATCATGGGAGATAACCCATATGATCTCGCTAACACGATGACACAGAGTGTTGTAACTTAGAATTAAGTCATTTATAAAGCATAACATAGCACGTGAAGAATGTTAGATTCGATGAGACAGAAAAGGAAGCACTTTTAAAAATTGTCGCGTCATGCCCTGTGAGAAAAGCACATACAGGAACGATATGGCACAGATCTAAGATGAAATAAAATTACTGAATTTGTTGCGAGGTTATGAAGATAACATTACTGACATTCAATGTGATCACATATACAATAACGCATTTAACTTAGGGGATGGGAAAACGGTTCTTAGTGTTGTTATATTCCGGCTGAAAAAAGTAACTGAAAATAACAAGGCGAATAATGTGATGACCCAAAACAAACTTTGCACCTATTATCAGTTTCATTCATCTAAAGAAGATGTTAAATGTGCCTCAAATGCAGATATATCTGTTGAAATGGATATGTGATGAAAATACGTGGGCAATAGCGGGTCTATAAGAAATTAAACTTCAATTTCAGACGGAGGTAAACAATGTAACAATTCCGCTAGATTCTACAAAAAAGATATTTTGATTGTATTTTCTTATAAATAAAGTTATAACAGTAAAAGCTATCCGTAGTTGTCGTAGAATACTAATTAATTTCACATAAGACTTAAAGTCAATATATATTAATAACCAAAAATTAATTTCTGCATTAGCCTGGTATGCGTATCGCACAAGATTCCATTTATTGCGTTCTCTAAAATTGAATTTCAGCCTTGTAAAATAGGTATTGCACGGTACTTATTATTTTGACTCGTACTTTGAAACATGGACACTTTTGAGTCTGCACCTAATTGCATAGCCACTCATTAACAGGTCATATGTATTTTTTTCAGTGGGAAAGTAAATACACGATATTAAATTAAAGGTAAATATTTTCATTTCAGCAATAGCATATAGATTAATGTTTATGAAAGTCCTCATGGAGAAACCTATTTCTATTGTCTGATTTAAAATGTTACATTGTTTAATTGACACATATTACAGCATTTTTATAGCTTTTCATTCCTTTTCATCCTGCAAGGCAAACAGTCTTTAGTCTGCAAACATTTTCCTTGTTAATAATCTATCGTAAGTTCTACTCCTCTTACCTGTTGGTGAAATGGTTCAGTTGTGTTCAGTTAGGGACATACATTCTCTTCCTTCAGTATCCACCCTCAAGACTCGAGGAAGTCACATCCACCTTTAATCTCTATCGATTCAGTTGTTAACATCTTATTTTGATTATCATATTTAAAACGTTTTATTTGTTGTTTGTTTTCAAATCTTGGCAAATCAATATTTTTATAGAATTTTAAATCAGCTTTAGTTAAATTACAGTATACATCATTTATACTTAAAAGCTTGTTCAATAAATTCTTTTTTATGGTCATCAATTAAAGCGGCACATAGTTGTTGTGGAGTTTCAGATCCCTTTATAGATACATTCAGATACGTTTGTACGGGTATTTAAATACTATATCAATAGTTGTTACCTCGTGACCACCTTCATGATAAGGATAATATAGTAAATGGATCCAAAACAATATGGCAAAAAAATCAGTCAGAAAACATAACTCAACCAGTATATTTATTGACATATAAATTTGAGAGGAGCCAGAAACGTACTTAAAAGAGGTCATATAAATAAATAGTACACTTAAATTGCTAAAGAGTTGTAAAACTGAACCAAAACAAATTAAGACAATGTATTTAACCATGAACTGAAAACTATTGTGGATTGTATTATCCCCTTTAGGTATCTTTTGTCATGTTTATAACAACTCGTTTCCATCGTTTTCAAAGCCATCTTATATGCATTGCTTTTAAGTGAAATATATTATTCATATAACTTAACTTCCATTCTTCCATTGCCAGTCAAACATCAATTCTCAGGTACAGAAATCTCTTTCTCGATTGTTTGTGCGATATATAAGCAATTTATTGAGTCAACCATTCTTGAACTTCAGTTCTTATCTTCTAATATATATATATATATATATATATATATATATATATATATATATATATATATATATATATATATATATATATATATATATATATATATATATATATATATATGGTAAATAACAGTGATGGTAATTATGCTTGGGACAAGGATGAGAATAACATTGCAAGCTGGTTCCAGTCTGAGAAACTGTTATTGATCAATTGGACCACTGGCTAAAACGGGCTCCGATTATTTGACCATAAGATTAATGTAACTTTACTTACAATTTTAGTTTTAAAAATAGAATGATAATGAGCTCCTGGGTTTTAATGCACTGTAGTTTTTTGTTTCTTCAAATAATTGAAATATTTGTTTTGTTTGGGGATCAATATTTATTGATGACCACATCACGTATAGAAATATTATTTTATAGTTCATAACCTACGCAATAATTGCTAAATAATCTCTAAGTTAGCACATTAGCCTGTTATTGGTTTAGTGACACGTCACTTCCGCATAGACATTTACAACGATATCATTTATGAGCGGCATATGACAAAGGATACGGAGTTTTAAGTTCTGTTTACAAATGTTCAAGATTTTATTAGATCAGTAAAAGTTGCATTTGTAAAGGTAACTAAATCCTTGACAATGACGTTATAGAATATTCCCCATTATGTCAAATAAGAAGGAGACAAAATGTAGATAGTCGTTTCTCTTCTTGCCGCACGACGACCTTGCGAATAGCCTTTTCAAAAGTAGCCACACGGCGGCCGTGCGAATAGACACTTCTTTAAAGTAATGACAATCGATTTGAGGGCAGATTAACAACGCACAGAAGATTAAGGATATAAGTCCCCAGTCAAATATGGTCAGATTATTATAACAGCAAAGCAGGTCCCCAATCAAACCAAAATTGGTCCAATTCTCTTGTGTTGCTAAACTCCTTTAAATATTTTATTTTCAAATTCTATGTAAATAGCAAAACTAAGCTTAGGGTTAGCATGATACATGCAACAAGTTAGGACCTCGACACCCAAAATGATTGGTTCTAATATATGAAGTATTAGTTTTTAAATTTATTATTCGAGTCAGAAACAGCGACTTTTAAGGTAAATTTTACTTTATACAAGTGTCTGAAAAACATATAACGAACAACAGATATATATATATATATATATATATATATATATATATATATATATATATATATATATATATATATATATATATATTTGCAAGACCGCGCATTGTGGTTTGCAGAGGCAACTCCGCTCAAGAGTTCTAATCATAGCTTTCAAACTAATTTACAGTAAACATTCCATTAGGCTCAGATTCCAGGGGGAAAAACCAGCTTCTAGGATAATCTGATCATAACCTTCAGACCAATTTGCAGTAAACATTCCAAAGACCTAGCCAAGTGCAAAGCGAGACTCCACTGCTACCACAGTTTAAACTTGAATACTGGTTTACTACGTAGGAATTATGATTCGAAACCCATCCACAGGCACAAGTTTGGTAACCGATGATTTGGGCTTCCACCAGATCCTGGTAGTCGGCTATGGTAGTACCAGCAGACTTACATAGGTCCACGGCTGCTTTGAAGTCTAGTGCATACCAAGATGTGGCAGTCACGTGAAACACTGCAAGAATTGAATAATAGTATGATTATTTACATATTAAGGAAGATATACACTAAAAAATCAATGAAAGCAGTCTCAGCCTTTTCTGTCCAGTAGAGAAAGAAATTTTGGATGTAATTCGGCGAATCGGATAACTATATCCGGAACTAATTTTGTTCACCGAGTACAATATTGCGGCGGAAGGAGACACATTTACAATCAGAACATTTTCTTTCCTATCGCAACATATGTAGTACACTCTGCCGGAAACGAATCATCAAGCGCACAAATTTACCTGTATTCCTGCAACTTCATCCGGGGTTATTCCTCGGCTCCCTGAGCGATGTTTCGGTCACTAAAATATATACAACCAGTTGACAGCACGTTTTCTGACACCAATATAATGAACCACCATACTTAATAACTCAAACATTGCTAACAGACAAAAAACTACACACAGAAGTAAATTAGTTATTGCACATATATCCCTATTAAAAGTTGTTTTAATTCAAGACATTCATATTACAATATACATTTGTGTTTGGGCCACTTTTGTTTCGAATCTATTTAAACAATATTGTCGATGGTATGAGCTCTCTCACTGTGGGGGTGTAGTGGTTGTCTAGGGGTGGGGTTCTTCTGATAGACTTTAACGAGTTATGAGAAGCTCCCCTGGTCCTTATTCAGAAGGTTAATTCTGGACACTATATTATTTATTGACTAAATATATTTATGGCTACGAGCCCCCAGTCAGCAATGCCGACAGTTAAATTAAAAGAAATACAAAGATGAAATTTAAACAATAACAATTTAATAAATGAAATTTAAAAGAATTTAAAGTAATCAATGTCTCTCTTTCACCCAATGATCCCTTTGATCATCATTTGAGTTCACAGTGTGAGGAGATTTTTCCCTTCTTGAGTGCTACTCATCTAAATCTCTTCGTTCCCTTGTCTTTCTCTCCTTTCGTGATCTCCACTTCCGCTTCCTCTTCTATAATCCTTGTTCCTTGCCGTTATCTTGACTTCCGGTTCCTCTTCTAGTATCCGGAACCCTTGACGGTATCCCTTGAGGTCACCCGAAATTCACTCGGTATCTCTCACCGTCACCCGAAATTCTCTGAACTTCTCTCGTCCCCCGAAATTCTCTGAAATTCTTTCGTCCCCCGAAAGCTTCCTGATCGAAGCTATTTCATGAATTTCCTAAATTCCGCCAATTTTTACGAATGGCTAACGGAGTGTGTGTCACTGCGACTCTTAAACACCAACTGACGAATTTCAGGCTTGTACAAGTCTTATGCCAGTTTCTCGAATCAAGTCCCACCTACAACGCATCCCGACTGGATGGCGACGGACTCTGGTCATTTGATCGAACTGTCAATCATAAAAATGTCAGTCTGTGTGTCCCCATGTACTGTCCAGCCTACCATTGTCGGCTTCCGGCTCTTTGAAGTTGTCTACGTCACGTGTTCCCATGTACAAAGATTCCCGCCAGATTTCCACTCAAGAGCTCAAACAAAGACTGGGTTACGTAAGAGGATTAGCCAACTTAGGTACTTGGAAAAACAAAGCTTACCTGGCTCCACTTACAGACTTATAAATACATGTATAATGCAAGGGGTTGGGGTAAAACATCACACTCACTCTTATATTTGCAGATGACTCATCTGGGTATTATTCATCCCAGCATTCTGTTGAAATAGAGCCTGTCATGAATGATGATCTAATAAAAACTGCATGACTGGTCCAAGAAATGGATTATACAATATAGTCCAGGAAAACAATGACTATCTTTTTCACGAACAAAAACTTAACAAATAATCTTGAGTTTGTTTTATGATAATACCGAACTTAGATATATGGATTACCTTCGTCATCTAGGATTAATGCTATTATTAAATACCAAATGGACTTGTCACATTGGTAGTATTTTAGAAAACACGTCGTCTCGAGTTGCTAATCTACGGAAACTAAAACACATACTAAATATGCACATTTTATAAAAACTGTATATAGCTTGTATCGGGCCTATCTTGGAATATGTCATTGTAGTCTGGGACTGATGCTCTTTGATCAATTCAGCAAAATATTTACTTTCAATGTCATGTGCAACTAGTACATAGATTTACTGCTATGAAGAAAGGGCGATGCAAATGAAAAATATAGAATTTTACATCATGTATGCAAATATATTACCGATACAAGGACAATTTCTATAACATACTAAAATCATGATTACTGTCATTGTGCCTCCCTCCCCTTCTCTCTCCCTCTCCAATATTTTTTTTCTCATTATTATTTTGTCATGTGGAATATCTTGCATTACTTGTATCATGTAGAAAAAGACAGCCTTGCACAAATAAAATTATCTTTTGCAGCCGACACTTTTTCTTTTAAATAATTCTCTAAATTTTCTTAATAGCCTGTAATGTCTATTATAACAATGAAATATCCGGGATATATTTTGCGGTTACATAAATTTACATAAAATAATAGATGTCGTTATGGCTAATCCATTTCTAGGTCATTGAAATTATTTTCCAGTATCCGCAACAAGTTGAGAAAGTCTACGTTAAGCAAAATAAATTGAAATGATTAATTTCTGTAGAAATAGCCATGTAAAGTTTTGCTGTTTGATTTGTTTGTCTTGTCTTTGTTTTGTATTTACCTTTGAAAAAGACTTATTAAAGAGTCGAAAGCGCACAGGCTAATTACATACTAACTTCGCACTGTTCTCTGTCAGTTTATATATATATATATATATATATATATATATATATATATATATATATATATATATATATATATATATATATATATATATTGCCTTCAAATTTTCTGGAAATATTAGAACTTGACATGAAAAATACCGCATGCCGGCCACGCAGTGTTGCCTTCTATATGTTTCTATTCCAAAGATCCATCCGTTCAGTAAAAACTGACTAACCCTTAAAATGACCATAATCAGGTTCATCGTTTAAATGACAGCTTTCGATTTGGTTTGAAATGTGATGATGACGACAGTGCTAGGGACCTGTTGGGTACAGGCGTATAAGATTATAAACGAATGACTAAAATGATTAGGTTGTAAGAATTTTTATATCACTCAGGCTATATCAATCAAAAGGTGGCTACAAATTGCAACTTGAATTGGCAAAGGTGTAACAACATGTTTACCTCCAAGCCAATATTTAATGATTTGGAATGTTATACCAACGATAGCAAAAACTAAAAGAACGATAAAAACAATAAAAAGCAAGAACATCAACAATGACATGAGCAAAAATATTCGTATTATTACTATTATTATTATTTGAAAAATCAAAATATACTATTAACAAAGTAAAATATTACCGATATTACTTGACACTTGTCTGAGGTAACTGAACGAAAACGAACCTCAGCAGCGCTTCCTGGTATTTTAGCAGTGGAAAACGCAAGCCTTTAAGACCATTTTGTAAAGTTATTTCTTCATTTGCTGATAAGGTCAATTTGTTCTTTATTGCATCAACTTGTTCGCTCATAGCAATTGTACTTACTCATGTATTTTTAGGGATAAAACCAATTGAAAGGAAACTGCATTCTAGAACATTAAACATGAAGTACACGTTAAAAGGTATACCAGCTCTTGAAACCATTGTCAAAATTATAAAAGCTTGATTGTTTGTTTCGTGATCAATGTAATGTAAATCATGCAAGGATTTCATCATTTTTGTCATTCTTGATTAATATTCCTTGCTTTCACTGAAATGTTACGGTAATATCTCAGTTAATGTCTTATTTTCTTCCAATTAACCTTTTATTTAACACTTAACAGTGTATTGTACAGTGGAAACAGACTACGTAATATCTGTTCTATTTTGTTCTTGAGCTCCTAAATTGCAGATCACATTTGATCTTATACTTTGATCTTGGCTCGATAGTCCATTTTCGTTTAGTCCTTTGCTATCTTGTACTTAAGTAAATTCATCCTGGATTTTCATCACATTTCAACATGTTATTAATATCTTCAGCAAACATTATTCGCCAGTAAACAACTGTTTCGGCTTGTAATCATAGTTGTGTTAGTGAGCATTTAACACACCAACAAGTGTATTTTCTTCCGAAACCATAATGTACAGTATGTGTAGTTGAAGACAATTATTAGTCGAGTCGTTATAGTTCCAATGTTTATATCATTAATCACTATAATGTGAAATATTAACATTATTGAAGACTATGTTAAATTGTCTTAGATATATTTTATTTTAGCTGGTATACAGTTTTGCTCATTCTGCAGTCGTATTTAGCATTTTGTTGAAATTGTTGGTTCCTGAAAGTGGATGTAAAGCCTATATGATGGTTTTACTCTGTTCTAACTTTATCTAAAAAAAAAAATGATATTCAGCATAGTAATGATACCATCCATACAGCCCACTTTAATTTCCTTGTATTCGAATTTCGCATGTCACAGTACCTGTGCATTCTATTATCATTATCAAGTTTTTAAGTATATTTATCACTAATGTGTAATGATCTATTTCCAAGGATATTGTCACTTTCGTCCAAATATGCATCTAATAAATGATAAATTGAGACATATGTAAATCAAACGGTAAACCCATATACTGAATTCTGTCTACCATTAATGTCCAAAAATCAATTTTTTACATATTTTTTCAATTTTAATATAAATAGACCTACTGTTTCTGACGGATTAAGCTTTACAATCTGAAAGATATAGGTATATGAAATTGCCAAATCTATCAGCGGGGTGAATGAATCATAGCATGGGAACTTACGTCTCCCCATTAGTGTTCAAATCAGATAAAGTTAATCTCAGATCTAAATGTGGGAGCAAAACTGACCTCTTTAGTTACAGACCTACATCAAGCATCCATGCTCTTTCTAGACTATTTCTAAAATATGTTGTCCATCTTCTTCTCTGTTACCTTAATGCATATAACCAGATTTATGAGTCAATCATTCACGGCCAACTGTATTGATTACGCTAATTGATGACTGGATAAACAATGTATATAATTGTGATATTAGGGGAACAGTGTATAACAGTTTAAAGAAAATGTTTGACTTTGCGGACTACGCAATGTTACTTAATTTCGCATTTTTGTGCAAGTATTCAGACCCTCCCTCTGTCTGTCTGTCTCTCTCTCTAGACCAAGAAGATATCTCTAAAATCATAGAAATTGTTTTAGTTACTAATTGTCATTATTTATTCAAGACAATCATTTACAACCTTCGACAAAGTACTCATTTAGGTCCAGTCTCATTTCTAATTTAGATCATTCATTCGGTGCTATTGGATATAGCACTGACTTATTCGCTAGTGACAAAACTATTCTTACTTCCAGAAATACAAATACCACATTTGAACTAAATGCAGAAGGGTTGGTCTCCATGGTTACATTATTTAAATCTAACTACATGGCAACAAAACATATGAAAACCATATATATACAAATTGACACTGAACAGTTGTTAATTGCTAACACTTTAATATTACATATGTGCTCATATGCCTTTATTTATCTTCATTGTATGACTTTTTTTCTTTTTATGGCTATATTTGTTGTAAATGTATGCGCAGCCTACCTAACTATGCATGCATTAATGAATGTTTGTGAGTGTATTAGAGTTTGGTTATTCAACGTAGCTTTGTAAGCACGTTATTATATTTTAACTATATACATCAATGTGTCTTGTTAAATGTTAATTGAAGCCTACATAGCAAACTGGCTTATTGAAAATGTATAGCGTCTAGAAATAGAGTATAAATCAACACACAGATAAATAAATAAATGTGAATTAACACATCGATTCATGGTGACAGCTGTCAATCAGTTATAAAATGGAGATTTTAGTGTAGCGCTAACTACTTCAATCTCCAGCTACGATCGGGTGCCGCAGAAATTCTATGGAAAATAGGAACGATTCACCATACAATATGCATAAATTCAACACTCTATCAATTAGATAATATACTCATGAACATTATTTCAATAGTTGCAATATTTTCAATTCTTTTAATCCCGGTTTCACAAAAATTTGGCTGATAATTCTACGTTTTATAGTGGTCGATGCTCTTATTTTTGTTAAATGCATCAAAAATCTTAGAGTAGGATGAAAAACATATTTGCCTTCATTTCTATGAATAGATCAATATAGATAGATAGAGGAAGGGAGGGAAACAGTGAGGGACTGAGTAATAGATGTGAAGAAGTTTATAATATCAGGAACTAAGAAATTTACCTTTAAAGTAAGGCTTAAGCATGGAAACCCATCCTTTCTTTTCCATCATACTTCCATACGAGCGACCCGTCAACATGAAGCACTCACCTGTGGCTTTATTGTAACTGCGACCGATGCAATCGGAGGTCTTACCACAGTCCAGAAGGCAATGGAGCTTGGACCTTGCATGGAACGTATCTCCTTGATGAGATGTTATTATGAGTCCTTTAAACACTTTAAAGACACTGTCAGACATGTTGCCGGAGGAATAATATTGTAAAGTTATCAACAGTATGGAAAATGTGATTTGGCTTATCATGTCTAATATTTACTGCTATGGAACTTAACTTGTATGCATGATTGTTTTAATGTCCTGACTAAGTCAATTCAAAAAGCAATATTTATGGGCATAGCTCGTTTAAATATCGATTATTTTGATGATCACCTATTGCCATTTGCATAAAAGTTAATGCATCCGTATTTCGACTAATATAAACATTATGCATCTATTTTCAGACGATGGGTCTTGTCGGTTGTAGCAAACACAAATATTAGTAATACTGGTAGGTGTTCCACAAAATTGATTTTGAAAAAGTAATCATTTTTCAAATGGACGTATTTTAACTGAAGAAAAAGGTGAGATTCGATCTACATTATAGATGTGTGTCAAAGTTCAGGATTGAAAGAGAGTGAGAATTGATTAAAAATATTGTTTTGCACAGTTATGTTGTTAAAAATAGACAACCGACTATTTGAAAAGGAAGATTATGCAACGATTAAATTTAAGTGATTTTTATTGGCATTGCTATTCGTATTAGAAGTGAGCGTTATCAGTCATTAACATTTCTCAATTTTCAGTAAATATTATTTTCGGCGATCCATCAGTAATACGGATAATGTTCATTTTTGGAATTGTAACCGAAGCCGTCTACCTATAGTGTTGTATTTTCGATTTTTTTTAAATCGTTAAATAAGCGATATATACATTGCAAAATACGAAGGTGAGATAGAATATAGTCAATATTTTTTTCAGTACATAACATAAATTATGAGGAATGTAAATAACATGTTCACGGTGTTCGCTACTATACAATTTTTAAGAATTCCTTTGACGGTGAAAACCATAGTTTCATTTCATGTAAATATTTGGTAGCATCATATTTCGTTCGATGGATTCTAAATAATATATATATATATATATATATATATATATATATATATATATATATATATATATATATATATACGCAGTTAGCTAGCACTATGTCTATTTATCTATTCGTATACCCTTTGACCGATCTACCAACAATACATCTGCCAACACACACACTCGGCCTGTCTGTCTGTCTCTCAGAATCTCTTTCGACAAGAGATCAAAATTCTGGGGTTGACATAAAAGACATCCTGACGAGATCACCACGCTTATTTACTATGTTACAATTTAGCTCTTAAAACAAACGAATATTTCTTTTCAACACTTTGCAATTTTATTGGGAGTATATTTTGGTTGTTATGGGAAATTTCTCAGACATGGCAATACAATTTAAAAAAAAATAAAAATGAGTAGCTGTTTGAAGGTGAAAATGCGGTATCACGGTATCAGTTTCAGGCTTAAAATGTTTCTCTTCTAACTCAATTCAATTAAATGTTTTTGATAGCAGTGTTAAGACAGGTTTCATGTCGTGAGTTTCTCACTATTGTAAACTGTGCATGCGTTAATGTCATCCTGATTACCACTCGATGTGTGTGTGTGATAGAGAGAGAGAGAGAGAGAGAGAGAGAGAGAGAGACAGACAGACGAGAGAGAAATATTAAATTTGCCTTAAAGTTATATCAAGTGAAATTGTGTCACTTGAGCTGCTTTGTTAAACATTTCATCATTTCAGTCAATCCTGCCGATTCAATATCTTTTAAATTTATATACATCCATCTTACTTTTAAACCGTTAGACTGTATTTTACTGGTTTGAAAAAATACAATAGTTTGATATAATTCTGCAAAGTCGTATTTCTGATGTTTTTACTTTGTCAGAGTGGTAGTGTGTAAGGATAAAAATAGGCCACCATTTGTTTCTTTTTGGGTTATTATAGGACAAGGAATAAGTAACATTGTATTACACTTTGTACGGGTTTCCGAAAACAAGGGTAAATTCTATGTTAGGTTTTAGACTTTTGTAAATGCTATAGGAACCTCAATAGAGGGAAAACAAGAGTTATAGTAAAAGTCACATAAGTGATGTAAGCATACACCGATTGTTTCAGTAATAGGTGCCATTGTTTATAGAATTTCATTCTACATACCTTTAAATGGCAACTATTGGCTTTATTCAGATCCTCACACATTCTCCTTTGGAAGATCATTTACAAGATGCGAGAAGTACATGCAGCAAAATCAATGTTAAAATACTTGAAAGTTTTTAACAAGATCAAGCTCAAAAGCGATAAAGTGCAAAAAGTTCGGATTGAATTTTGCATTCTGTGATGTCACAATGAAAGCTACGTTTTCTGATCAGCAAATTCATACTACCCTACACTGTGACGATTAATCTCAACGTGTTCTTTTCTTCACAGAGTTTACTACCCGGCCACCATTGTAAAAGTCCATAGCGATATATAATATTCTTCTGGAAGATTCTTGATGACAGTTAAGATGCAGATCATTAAATAATCAGGATAGAATAAACTTTGGTTAAGCACAATTGGCATTCAATTTTAAGACAAAAAATTCTATGTAATTTAAGACGAGTGACTTTATGACTTTTACTAAGATCTTACTGTAACGAAGAAAAAGATGGATGGAATGTTAACAAGGGTTACATCTATGTGGATTGATGATGAAGAGAAAGTGACCACATATGTATGCAATGACAAATAGAAACTACGTACATAAAATGATGTCACCTTTTGTCAACAGCACTGGTTTACAACAGTACAACAGACAGTCAAAAGAAATGTTTAGATGAAGCAAACATTTTTATGTGAATATATATAACAGCGTGAAGTTGATCCTGTGGATTTTGAAATAATGCCTAATTATCCTGGTATTCCTAAAGTGAATAATTTTCAGCAGCATTCCTAGAATGGTCGCAGATTACATGCACTAGAATGTTATACGTTTGCTTGGATAGATATTAGACGAACTTTATAGAGGGCTGTAATCTTTGGGTAAAAAAAACTTGAGGAATCATCTTCCAAACAAAAAGGAGTTTATATGTATACTTCAGTGAGATAAACAGATGCTGTATATGTGACACTTGAGACAACTTTAACTTCTACACGTATCATGCAAAATTACGTATGTGTGAACTACTAAAACTGTCCTCGATAGTTAATTTTTAGGATCAAGAAAGTTCTAAACGAACAACACATTGGAGAGAATATACGTAACATTTATGTTTTCATGTTGTACACAAAAAGTACAATATTCCTCGACTGCATCTTTTGATTGACTTTGAAAGAGAATTTGACTTGCTTGCATGACAGTTTATCCATAAAGCTATGTATTTTATTTTATATTTTGAAGAATAATAATAAATTAGACAAAGTCTTATTTTCAAAATATCAGATCTTGTGTAGTTATTAATTATCAAGTCTCTACAATGTTTAGGTTCGAACGAAGAAGTAGAGAAGGGCATGCATTCTCCGTATATACTTGTATCCTGTGTGAAGATATTTTAACGCATATCCAAAAAAATTAAAATGCTGAGCGAATACACTTATCTAATATGTTTTTTATCAGTGTAAAGATTATGCAACACTTACTTTTGATGGTTCAGAAAAAATCAATGAGGCTTGTTTGATTTGTATATCAATTTTTGAAAATTACAGAGAGCGTTATAAATGTTGAAAAAACAATGTAGTTTGGATTAGACGTATAATATGTAGCAAGAAGAAATATGAACTGCATATAGAACAATTAGTAATAAGAAATAGTGCATAGAATATGAATTAATTTGACTTGTATCGATTCTGTTGCCTTAGGTCTAAATATTACAAATATCCTGGAACAGAATTGCAACTCTTAATTATCAGCCTTAACTTCGTGAAATTAATAGGATATCATATGCATTTTATTTTCTTACGTATTGTTGTTTGCAAGAACTGCTCGTGTGAAATTTTAGTTTAATTGCTTTTCTTTTTTCTGCTGATGGAAATAGTACAGTCTCGGCCTCTAACCCATTCAGCGACGAATCGTGCGCCTGACCCTGGCAATCCGCGATCTATCGACCGCCACAGCTGTAATTCTCAGCCATACGGAAACACTTTCAGCTCTAATAAGGCCTCGTTCAATTTATGAGCCAGTTATTGTTGTTTTACAATGGAATCACAAATCGAACCACGTGATGCATGTAGGAAATATATTATGCCAAAGGCTTCTATAAGGGAAAAATAATTTCTTGCATCCACATTAGATCTCACAATAAACATGCAGCTCAGCCTAGAAAGGTAAAAGGCCGTCATAATCTTAAAGCCGTCATCATGTGGTTTAATGCGTGTTTCTTGCTTGAGTACGCAGGCTTCGATCTCAAAGCTGATTTTTGGTCCACAAGTTCTACGTAATATTCCCCGAACATTTTCTTTCGATTTTTAAAAACGAAATGTTATTCCTCTTGAAAGATATATATTATATTATTATAAAAACCCATACAGCTGCTAGTAATAGTAAAAAGTGACTATTCAAGGTTATCACCTCCGCATGATTATTCCACTTCTGGCCACTCTTCGCGTGTGCCAAAATCGTGCATCCCGGAACCTCGAGCTGTTCAAGCGTGAAAGGGATGAATAGTATCCACGTTAGTGGGAGGAAAAAACATTATAAGATTATTAAAGATAGAATGAATAGGCTGTCTTTTTTTTCACTTTTTCAGGCTCTTTGCAGGAATACGCTTAAGAGGCATCCACTACTCTCTGTGTGATTTGAAGAAAAAAATAAGAAACTTTAATAATAATGCAAAGCCGGTTGTAACGGTCTCAAACTGTCTCAACGTTCTCACTTAGCTTTTCTTACAGGTCATACTTTGCATTTAAGGCTATAATTGGCGTTCATTCTGTGGAAGACACTCTTTTTTCAAACTTTTGAAGACTAGGCAGTGTTTGAAGTGTCTACTTAACTGCAATACGTTAAGTCAAGTGCATTTGTATTACACGAATGGAGTATTTGCATTTGTTGAAGGTGTACACCAGTCATGTTTTTAAGCAAATATCTAGTTGGGGGGTTGGTTGAATTTTCACGTATTATTTGTGCCTCGGTGAATCTCCGGAATATTTAAATCAGCTGCGATAGAAAAAGATACTATTTATTTTTGAATTTTCCTGAACGTGTCCTAAATTTCGAATGGACCCTCTGCGTCGTTTGCATGGTGTGGTAGCAAGCTTCTTCGTAAGTGGTTATGATTCTAGTATTACAAAGTTATGACCAAGATATGTTGCAAACATTGTTTTTGAGGTCCTCTTGTTCACCTGAAGGCAATTATTTCCAAACAGCCATCAAGACACCAGCACTACATCGTACCAATTCTCTCACATCCCTATTTCTGTTACAATATCAGAGAAAATATATGATGTTACAATGTCTACAGATTATTTTGATTAACTGCGAATACTCCTACACAATAGATAATATTTAGAAACGAGTTTCGATGCAAAATGGTAAGCAATCTTTCATTTTTAAATTTAGTCCGAGGTAAAAATAACAATGTTTATTTATGAATGATTCAACGAAAAAGACTGTTTGATTCGTACGCCAACAAAATCCAAATATTGGATATTTAACAAAATGTGCATGAACCTGATAATGTATTGTGCTTTAAATATGTGAACTGATATGCAAGAAGAAGAAAAAACTAAATAGAAGCATACAATGGTTAATGATTCAGAGTGATTTCACACAAATAATGGAAAAAATATTCACGCAAACATTGACAATATCCACACAAATAGTAATAAATGATATAGTTCACTCAAATAGCGATGTATGATGTTTCACTCAACTAATGATATATGATGTGTTCACTCACTTAATGAAATATGATCAATTTCCATTCAAATAGTGAAATATTATGAGTTTCCACTCAAACAGTGAAATTTGATATGAAACACAGTGACATATCTTGCGGAGTCAAACACAAATCCGAAAGGTTTTCAGCCCCAACGCTCTGTCGAATGGTAGAAGAACCACCACGAATGGTTTGCCCCTCCTGGTCTGCCTAAAGATCAGTAAACCTCTTATTCTCTGCATACCCATTGGTAAAAAGTATTGGTTCTTCAACACCTGATGACCTTTATTTTCTTCCGGGCCAATCTCACCCCCGACAGCAGCACATTGGGTATAACACAACCCAAAATAGCACCACGGATAAACAAAACCTACAATACGGTGCATATACGGAGATACAGCATAACTATCCCTCCGTCCCTTCTTCACTCCTTCAGCACTACACTCAGCATTCACCAGAAACCCGAGTACATGTATTTAATCAAAATAATAAGTGAACAATATGTATGTATGCATGCATGTATATATAATTCTGCGACACTTGTACATTAATGGAATCTATTTATAAATATCAACTCAATCCATATTTTTGTTTCATTAATTCACGTCTTACTGCATGCAACAACTCGTACTGCGCCAAAATATGGAGAAACGTTACATTTCCCATCAATTAAACTTAATATTGATATTTTAAATATCAAACATTCTTAACTAACCAATTAGAGTGTTATTGTTGTCTGTCTTTTACTTATTAAAAAAACGAGTAACTTAAACATCTTATTCTGGCTCTAGATGAGTAATTAGTTCGATACGATATAGAAATAAAGGGAAATCACAAAAACTTGAATATATCTTGTTGTTGTGGGGTTTAACGCCATTTTTCAGCACGATAGGCTATACATGGCGGCCAGTATTAATGGTGGAGGAAGAACCCGGAAAACCCCGGAAAGAACCACCGACCCACGAGAAGCTACTGGCAAGCTTTCTCACATGCCCACATTGGCTGAATCTTAGACTCGAACCGCCGCAGACAGAGGTGAGATGGCAGTGATCCGTAACGAAGAGCGCTTTAGACCACTCGGCCACTCGGGGCCCCTGAATATATCTAATCACGTTCTTATTTTATTGATATAAAGAATGTATGAACAAGACAAAAGTTGAATAAACGTTAACATTTGAATCAAACCTAATGGCATAAGCTAACAGAATTTAGGAAACATGAGCTCCTCAAGTTAAGAAATTGCTTGTTACAGTTACTTTTCACCTTGTATTCCAGGGAAATATATTATGTATTGGTTTGTACAAACCTCAGTAGTTTTCACTCTTATCTATTTCTTTGTTTAAGACCATAGAGTTTTGACTATATATATATATATATATATATATATATATATATATATATATATATATATATATATATATATTGAAGTATGTCATAGCATGATATTCGCTTTGAAATTTCTAGTTGGAGTCTTCAATGTAGATTTCGATGTTATCACATGCACCCACGCACACACACACACACACACACACACGATCCATTTACAGTACTGTACTAATGCAGCATTGTCTTTTGACGGATTTACCAAATTTCGGACGTTTAAGATGGCTAGTCTTAAACAAAAAGGCTTCCTCATTTTTGGGTTTCAGCAGTACTGTTAGAGACATTCAAGGCTACATGAAAAGTTGAACTCTTTCAACAAACATGACCTGATTATGTAGCTGTAAACAACATATGAATCAATACTGTGTAAATATAAAAAGCTAATTAAATTTGATGATGGTTGTACTTGTTGTGTAATGCATGATTCTACCGAAGGCGCGTATTAGTCGTTGTGCGATGTTGTAAAATACATGATTTTGTCCAGAGAGAGAGAGAGAGAGAGAGAGAGAGAGAGAGAGAGTAATATTCATTGTACGTTATTGCAAAGGCTAAATTAAATCGATGATTATTGATAATTATAATTTCAATTATCAACCTTAAATTAAAGAACTGACTAAAAATGAATGATTTTCATAAAAATCAGCGTTGTTAAAATTGCAGATCAGAGAGGCTCTTACAAAGCAAATATGTCTCGTAAATGTCGTTACCATGTCTATGCTGCAGCAAAACACAATACTTTCAGCTTGAGGGTTACTAAATTAATATATTGTCCCCAGAGTCTTTATAAATGTCCACGCATTGTCAACGTAAGACTTAGTACAGGGATAAAATGGCTTATCTTCATTGAGAAATAGGAATGGAAAAAGTTTCATAAACCCTATTGTCTTTTGAAGTATCTCCGGTACATCCTGCAAGAAATAATAAATTTGCAAGATCAGAACATACATAAACAATGGACAATGTGTTACGTATATTTGATTTAATTTATATTTGATTTAATTTGTGTTTGATTTGATTTGATTGTGGGTTTTGGAATCTTTTTATTTTCTTTACATGTCAATGAAATATAATTTTGTTTACAAGGAATTTGATATTTTCCAGAAAATTCAGTTTGCCCTAAATGTTTCCATAAACACATATTAATAGAAACACATGTTTCTATTTTCGACTTAGTTCCTGGCCTTGATTGAGGGTCAAGTAAACAACTTTTTCCTGGAGTAAAATGATTAATTCTTATCAAGGGCATACAGGAGCTATGTGATTTTTACATGTAAACATGATCACGTAATCCTCTATTTCTGAACTTGGCATTTCCGAAATTGCGAAATAGTTAGATTAACAGTGATGTTTAGTGAAAGAGATCTCAGAGTCCGGGCTTTTAAACACTTGACGTCAATCTGTTTTCTTCGGTTTTGGACGGTATTGAAGTTTTGAGTTTTTGAGTTATATGTTAATTTTTCTTCAGATTATCTGGTCTCTAAAAGATTAATTCGTTTCTCTGGAAATATTATTGTATTCATACAGGATTCGATTAATTATTTTGTCACTACAAGGAACTGTAGACTACAACACAATACAGGCGACGTCATACGTCATCGCCTTCCATCTTGATTTCTTCGTCGGGACCCGAACTTGAAATCATTAGAACATTTTAATATTAGGACTTCAAAAGTTTTATTCGTGAATTATTCTTGGATTATTTTGGATTTAATTCTGGGAAACGTAAGTTCATATATTTTCATTTATACAGAATATTTCCAGGGAAATAAATTATCTGTTATATTTTTCAAAGCTTGTTGTTTTCACTCTTTCTTGTGTTACTGTTTATTCGAGCTTAAACACGTAACATAAGAAATGAAGAGAGAATACAGAGAAATGCCGAATAAATCTTAGAACCATTGTGTTCAACGTTTGAGGGAATACAATATAGAAGCAGTGCGTACAGGAATTGAATAGAGCCAAGGTTCCCATTCAAAGAGGAATGATCTTGCATTTAGAAACAATGGTCTATAATTTGCATTTAAGGATGGGGAAAATTATATGGATATTTAAATCATACGTAAAGGAACCACTGTGCTAAACAACGCAAGAACATCTGTCACAGTTTCAAGAGTACGTAATTATATTTCGCACGGTGTTGTGCAACATTTTAATTTGTTCAATTGATCTGATTCAATTCATTTTGTTTTTGCTATGTCCTGATTTTGTGTATAATACGTAAAATTAATGCAAGTATCAACCTGTGCCTCGGATTTCACGGCGGTCTTCTAGTGTTCTAACGTAAGGAAAATGCAGTAGCAAGGCAGATGCAATCTTATGAAATTTTGTTCAATGAAAGTATTCTAATCTATTCAATGCATAACCGCATGACACTGAATTATCGCTGCATCCTTAAACTCTCTTTTCAGTTGGAATTCTCATCATCAAACCAAGTCGCCCGTTGGAGACCATTGATAAACTTGCCTCTGTGAATATGTTTGCGATTTGTCGACGTAACACGAATTTTTTTTATATTGGAAAATATCTAATATACTATTATATTCGCGCCGATGAAACTTGTAAGAGTTGGAATGTACCTTTAAAGTTTAAGTTCTGTAATATTTAAGGCAGTTAAATTTTCCATTTTTCTAACTAGCACTGCAATTTGTAGAAATCGCGAAATAACTTAATAAACCGAAGTAAGTCTAATAGGTAATAATAGTAACATAGGCAGAAAATTGACAACGGTGATGAAATGAATCGGAGAAGAATCAAAACACATGACTGCTTTGCTTTTAGAGGGAACAAATACAGAAAATGAGTTTATAAATAATATTTAGAAGTTTTAACGGTAATCAATGTCTGGTGTTAATATAAAGAAAGCATTAAATTTCTCTGACACCCATACAAATTAATAGAAGCACAGCTGTTGTTAAGGATGAGTTCTGTCAGCTAAGTCACGTGTTTAAATTCTTGATGATATACTGCATTTTCTCAGCTTTCATTTTCAACATAAATATGGCTAATCCATGATAAATGCATTTAATAAGCCAAATTGTTTCTAATATATGAACCTAACTATCAATAAAGTGAATAAAATAATGGAATAAAGTCTGACATTAGATAAAAATGTTTGCACCAATTTTATGTATGTTTTTAGTAATGACTTTTTCGCGACATCAGAATCATAAATCGTAGATAAATACTTTCCAACATCAATCCAAATAATTAAATGACGGGCTCTGTAAAATCCATTCACTTCTCCGTTAAAATATGCTACTTTGATATTTTCATTTTCTAATACATTGAATTCCAGTCATTATGCCTTATCCATCATTTCCCATGCACGTCGAAATTTGTCCGAGGTTGTCACTGATATAGGTTGTTCTTACCTTTCGTTATCTTAAGGTCATAATACAAAGATTTTCCGCTTTCTTGTGCTTGTAACTCATCATGCGTCTTGTTACCATCTCTGAAATGCATCGAATTATATTGTAAAAGCGGCATTTTAAGTTTCTCTTTTACTTGTATTAAAATTAACTGTCGATCATGATGGCTGCAATTTTAATATCGATTCTGAATTGTAGAATTTTTTCTTTTGGAGAAATCTGTTAGAAAAATAACTAAATCTTCTCATTCAATATTTTGCATAAAAACGTGTGTGACGAAGACAAAACCCGTTTTATTTATTAGGTCAAAAGGTTATAAATGAATTAAATACATATACATACTGTTGTATATATCTAATTTGTGGATTGTTTTATCTTTTCTTCATGATTTCTTATTATGCCTGTATGTATTGTATGACTGACATTGGTTAGTAATCGAGTTCCTGGCCTACATGACTACTGATTTATTTAATATTACTCATTACATGCTTAGGGGAATCGATTTAAGTAGTGTTTTATTAAATATTTGACAGCATTTATTGATCTAAATTATTCGCCGTAATTATAAAGTGTTCATCAATACTTCTGGACTAAATCATTATTTGGAATTAAATATGAATTCATTCAATGACATTTTGGACTATATAATTGTGATTCATCAGGACAGTTCACATTAGCAAATGTGAGGCTACCAGCGCAACAGCATGGTCAAAATTGAAATTTATTAGTTGCTGGAATTTATCTGCAACTCTAGACAATTGGACTTCTCGTAGAACTTTCAGAACCATTTAGAATTTAAATTACACTACTCTAAGTTATTTTAAATATTCACTTTGTATTCTAGGAAAACAAACTTTTTATTGAATTTTACAAAACTGGCTGGTTTTCGCTACTTTTTGTTACTTAGTTCTCTAAACTATATCTAAAAACTTTAAATTTAAATTCACATTGTCTCAGAATTTTCTAAGGCCCATATATATTAATTTCACATATTTTAAGAATCTATATTGAAACCAATAACCTTTCATTATTTTCTAAAGGGGATTACTTTATTTTAAATTCCTACCCAGGAATGGTTAGAGTCCTTGAAAAGGGACAAAATGTTCCTGCTTGTGGGACAATACGGTATTTCGTAATCGAAGGCTTCTTTAACGAAGTAAGAAATAAAAAAATATTATGGCCCAATATTTGGTGGAAAAGTATGTTTTGGATAAAAGTGTTTTCGTTTTATTTAGTAAGTCTTTCACTGTCTCTGAAATAAATTTAAAAAAAATTGGAATTAAAATCCTAGGAGAGATTGAGTTAAAAAGCCCCAGCTTCAAAAAGATATGATGGAAATCCAAAGTCATAAACAGGAATGAGAAATGCAATTTCCGAAAGGATAAAACGAAAGTGACAGAGAAGTGAGAAAAAACCAATGCAAATTAAAAGGCAGAGAGAAAAAGGAGAAAGAGACATGCAACTTCAAAAAGAAAGAGAGGGAAGTGCAGATGTAGAGAGAAGAACGAGAAATGCAATTCAAAATGAACACAGAACTAGCAAGCGAAATACTTTCCGCCCTTAGCACACAAATTCTGTTTTTGATGTAATGGGAAATAATAGGTATGTATCCTCTTTAAAGAAAAATTTGAAGAAAAAAACACAAAAACATACTGAAAATGTTAAATGGTCTAGAGTGCATTGGGGTCTTATATTACATAATTTACTTATTGGCAAGAAACGGTTGATTATGATGTGGTTAATGAGTTATAATGAAAGGTTAAGCGTTGGTACCTGATACAGATCGACAAAGGTTTAGGAACTGTACCAAAGAAACTGGACATACCCATGTCGAATTTGCAAGTGAATTTCAAAGAACAATTATTTAATATATGTATCTTAGCCAAGAAGGTTGGTCTAATTACGATAACGTCAGACACCTCATATTGGTTGAAGAGTTTACAAATTGCGTTCATAGTGACGTCACGAACTACCTTGATGAGCAAAAGTTGGCCCCGTGTGTCTGAGTGGTTTAAAGTGCTCGTCTTTACTGATCTATGCCATCTCACCCCGGTCCGTATGGGTTTGAGTCTCTGGCTCGGCCAATCTAAATGTTACGAGAGATTACTCAAAGAAATGTCATAGTTGTTTTGCTCTAATTTCCAAAGGGGATTGAGGATGGCGTTGGGTGCTAGACCCACTCTTGTTTCCTCCAGGCTCGATCTACCACTAGTAAGGCAGTTTGAAATAAATAAAAAATATCTCACAGATTACTTAACTGGCTTACAATAGCTAAGCATTGAATCGTTTGAGCACTTCTGTGAGGGGAGCTAATTAGGTTAATTAGCATAACATATGTTAAGAATACTGAATGGAACTCATTTCGAGTTCAAGTTAGGTAATTTAATATGCATGTTGAGGAATACAAGTTATTACACAGTATTGCCTTGAATGAGAATGTTTGAGGCATCATTATTAACGATTATTGGCAGATTTATGATCGATGGCAATCTTTGTTTGAAATCAGAATTTACTCCATATATAAAACACAGAGTGATATTATTTCTTTAGTTGAAATAGTGTTCAAGTGTGATTTATTTTATTGTGCAAACTGTTGAAATGAAGGAGTGGTTCAGGGAGGATGAGCTGTCTAGAAACCAAGCAAAACTTCATTTCAGAACTCATGTTTGGCTCTGTTTAACATTGTGAATCACAGCAGCAAAGGTAAGCATTTTGTTCTATGCACATACTGCAAACAACATCAGGACACAATACTGAAATGTAGAGTTCCATCCCAGATGCAACTAACATGCTTAAATAGTTTTCAACAGACAATGTCACAAGATTTGATGTAGATTTCTGCAGTTTCCTTGCAGAGCTTAGTCAGCAATTTGCAGTTGCAGATCATTTTTCAGACCTGCATGCTTGACACTCCCTGACAGCAATGTAGATGCCGAAGGGTGTCAGGATAATGTGACTGGGTGGGACATCATGCTACATGTTTGCGACATGATACCCCAGTGCTATGCATCACCATAAACTGCCACACTGCATCATACATATTACTAACAAATTGTTAAAGCTACGTTAAACATCAAAATCACACACACACACACACACACACACACACACTGGTGTATCCAGTAATATATCTACTTATACAATTCATCTTGCTGCGCACCTGCTACACATGCAGTTGACATGCGAGTCAGACTGAAAGGCAGTTTTAACTGAAAAGCAGATTACATTTTAGTGACATCCACAAAAGAACGATACCCCATTTACAAACAAGCAGTGTTCACTATACGAATTTTAGCAGCAGCATTGATGATATACATAGATGATATTTTTGGAAACTCCAATAACAATCTATTCGGATAGAGATTGACATCTGTCATTAAATCCAGACATTATATTTAAATTTGTCATCATTTTTGTCCCATGAAAGCATGAATGTCTTGGCCCTTTAATCATTTGCTAGAGTTTGTTTTAACTCTTTGGAAGAGTCGTGCTCCTCTCGTAACCAACTTCACTATAGAATTACCTTTATTTCGCTATGTTGTCGTAATGACAACATAGTATAAATAAGTCGCTAACAGAATACAAACTCTGTTTCATTCACAAAATTATTAGAATTGGCTAGCCACCTCTTCGTTACCACAAAAGACTGAAAACAAATATTTTGGGTTTGGTTTCTGTTTTTGATGACCGTCCAATCCTGCTGCATGAAACGATATTATCATTCGACCCTGACGCACTGGCCATATGGCCAAATTAGCTTCTGATATAGCCCTTCCTCTGGCTTGCATCATCCATTGTTCGTCAAAAACTGTTATTTTTAACTTTCCAATACTACAGACCAATTTCATCCAAACGTGGTACAATCATCCTGGCATAAATATTTTTATGCATTTGATGGCCAGGTTTATGATAAAAGAGAAATATGGCTACTTTTATGACAAGAAAGATAAACCTTAGAACAGAATTTAATCACATTTGATACAATAAAAAAATGAAATAGAGACAAACAGTCACACATACAATCATACTTTTATAAATGATATACAACATATCAATTGTTTTATTAACATTTTATACAATTTTATAAATATTGACAAACAGTCACACGTACAATGATATTTTTTATAAATGATATACAACATATTAATTGTTTCATTAACCTTTTATACAATTTTATATAGTGCCTCGGTATTAAGGCCATTAAAATACAAAGTATTTAATTTATGAATCCAAAAACTTTCAATCATCAGTTTATTCATGTCTCCATGCACACTATCTATTGTCATAAAAGAAAATTCGAATAGATAGTGATTATTTGCATTAAAATGGTTGTCTTTGTTTTATTATTTTAATGATTCAGTTTTCATTAGAGATTTGTGTATCTTTTGATCCTGTTATGTATATATAGTTGTTATGATGATGCTTATCATTTATGACATTACGTCAGTGATGTAATTGTTATTATACAATATAAAGACGTAATCCGTAACATTTTGTGCCTGCAGAAGCATAAAGTAAATGAAAAACTAGTTGCAGAAAATTATCGGCGTTTGTGTTGTTTTCTTTTATATCCAAATTCAGATCATATTAGATAGAAAACATACAGGCTTGAAGAACTATGCAATTTATAGAAACCAATTCACTATCAAATATATCCAACAATCCTGAAAAGAGAAAATCCTTGACTTGACGTTCACTAGGTCTGTATTGAAAGGGCTATGTATGACAGTGAACAGGAGAATAGTCTGGTCACATTGTTGATAGCTATACCTCCCACCTGTTTGATACAACTCCGCTTGGTAGTGCGTTAGGTAAACCTTAAGAGAATAAAGTTGATATTATATTGTCATGTCCAGTATTAGAGCAAGATCAAATCTTTCAAAGCATGTCTAATGTTCCAGTTCGTCTGCCATGAGCAAGCTGATCTTTTTAAAAATACATTTTGTAAAGCCTTGAAAAAGGTATCCTGGCATGAATTACGTTCAGTTTTTTTCACATGATGATGATCCACCAACAGTTGTGGCTGCCATTACTAAACATAGAAAAATCTGTAAACGCCTTCTCGAAAACCTTTGAATATGTCATGGCCAAAATTGAAAGAAAGAATTCTGATACAATTGTAAACAAAACTGCTGATTTGGCATCTAATATGTCTACCTTTAAAATGCTAAATATTTCAAACAATTTTTTAGAAAATTACTCACCAAATATGAAACTGAATTGGATGGAAACCATATTGTATTAACGACTTATTATCTAAAACTGCTAATATAATTTGATAAAAGAGAAAGCATCATGGCAAGATGCTTCAGTGTGATATGTATGGTGTTGATCCAACTTCGAATATGGCCACTACTACTAAATAAGAAAATGACTTTAAATGACTACTCCAAAACAAAATAAATAGAATTGTACCAATCTTGAATGAAAACATTTTAACTTTAGCTTTATAACAACAATATGTTGATTGCCATCAGTCATGGCCACCGTTAATAAAAAATGAAAAACGTTTAATGTCATTGTCTGAAAGACCACTAATTCATATTTGTCCAAATTATATATAAGTATTCTGACAGTAAGGTCTTTTAAGTTTGTTTTACAATAATGCTACATCCCATTAAATATGATCCTTGTTAAAAAATATAGAACCTTTTGACAGATTCTCAATACCCACTTAACAGAACTTCAAATTTTCTTATAGATTGTATTCTAACTTTCACGCCTTTTACAGCTATATAACTGATGCCATTCTGCCATCAAATATCATTGCTGGTAATATACATGAACACATAATTACACAGTGTTTATAAAAAAAGCTAAACCGAATGTGAAGATACAAACAATAGGAAAAACATGAAACAATTCTTTGTTAACTCACTATACATTTCAATTGAAGCATTCTACTTGCCCCGATTTTTATACAACCTGCTTTTGAATTTGATTATTCAGCTTTGTGAGTTAGATCTCAAGCTTAATTGGGTCTCATTATTGGGGTTTCACCAAATGTTCGAGGCAGCTTAATACAAAAGTTGCTTTAGTTGACTTTTAATAGTCAGAACCATGGACGCTCCTTTCCATACAATTCGTTTTCATTATTGAAGTTTAAACAAAAATGAATAGTATAGTATTTGATATTGATGGGAATTGTATTATCATCATTCTATATCTCTGTTTAGGTAACTTATAACATCTGGTTTTTGACATATTACCTATCATTTCTGAATAATACCTGACCAAATTATCTTTTGAATATACAAATATTTGGTTTGCTTCATGTTAATGAGATTTCAAGTGAGTTTGCTTTTCATCGTTCTATATAATTTAGCTAATTACTTTGTCTGATAGTGAGAAATATCCACCTTGATAAATAATGGCTCAGTAACTCCACTTCGTGTCATTGGATTTGAAACATCTTTAATAGGGGGCTTGTTAGTGATGATAACCTCTCTCACATAGACTGTTGAAGTTGCTTAATTGGACTTCAATGTTTTGCATCATCTTTAAGAAGAGTTCTAGCAGGATTTAACCACTTTACTTTCCACAGATAACTCCATTGGCCCTATATGAATATGGGGTTGACCAGATGTCTGCTTAGAAGCTACAGTGTTTGCCAACCAGAAAACGTTTATATGGATGCATCTCCTGACAAAATGACTGTATCGACGTGCAGTTTTCGCAAACATGACATGTAGCAAAATATTACTGGTTCTGAATGAAAGTTGTGCTTATTTGTCCATCAATATGATGTCATAATGGTCATCTAGAAAACATTGCTATTGCGAATCCTCTTCCATTAATGGTATAGTATTTTCAGTTACACAGTTCTCGAAATATGTAATAATAAGTTTGGTTTGCAATATCTGAGGCAGACCAATTCAAATGAATTTGCAAATAAGTGCACATATGAGAATCATACGTAATGATAGAAGCAATATGCATTAATTCATGCATGAAAAGCGTATGATATGGTCAGGTTTCTAAATATTAAATAGGACCAGCACCTTTACAGATAAACTTGCACGCATGCACCAGTCGCATTTGACTTCATGTCTGACAGATATTCAAAATAATACTCACATTCGTCGTTGTTGTCCTACAATGATTTTAGTCAGCCAGCAGTGTCTGTCTTTACAAATATACTTGAACTCCTTCATCATCATCATTATCATATATCACATTCTTCCACAGCATTATAATCCCTACTTTGAACATAAAACAAAATAAATCAACTAGTAGGTACCTGTCTTTTTATATTTACATCACACTTAAAATATGATATTTACCTGTAAATAATCAACTTTTGGAAGATGTTTATTATGAAAATCTCTTACAAAATATGATATAATCTGATTTTATTTATCTGTACTGGTTACCGACCAGAAGAACTTATGGAATCGCCTTCTATCCATATGTTTCTCTTAAAAAATTTCAATGAAATTGCAAGAAACGTAGCTTTTGCAGTTTTACCCTCAGGTCTAGTCGGCTCTAACACGAAAACAGTGACCTTCAAACATAGTATATAAAAAAACAAGGAGACCATCTTTAAAAGCTTGTGATTGCAACACGTCCAGAACAGATGGCCTTACTGAAATGGATATTCAACAAAATGGGCTTTTATGATATGTGGATGATCCTAAACGAAAGTGGTACAGATCCGAATTACAACACCGCTGTCATGACAACTCTTTTGAAAATATCAATTCCGATACTCTTCTTGAACAGTTCACAGATTCCTCTTGTTTACATAAACAGGTAATGAGTGCATGTGCGTCTGAGCTTGGTGGCTCTTGTTTACATAAGCACGGTATGAGTATGTATGTGTGTGTGTGTGTGTGCTTGGTGACTCTTGTTTACATAAGCAGCAAATGAGTTTACGTGTTTGTGCTTTATGGATATGTCATTCTAGATGACTCTAATTTACGTAGGCAGGGAATGAGCGTATGAGTGTGTGCTTTGCTTTGTGGATATGTCATTCTAGATGACTCTAGTTTAAAAGAAAGCAGGTAATGAGTGTATGAGTGTGTGCTTTGTGGAATCGTCAGTCTAGATGATTCTACATAAGCAGGGGATGAATGTGTGTGTACTGTGATGTATATTTAAATTAATTGCTTGTCGGTTAGTTTTACAATATTTTGTTATTCCATTACATGTTATTGTAATGTGATACTGTTTACTGGACTTGATATTTTAAGAATGAAGTTCAATTCTGTTTGACTTGATTGAATTTTTAAAAAAATTATTTCATTGACAATTTTTTATATTTGTTTTATCTGTCTCAGACTAAGACTCATGAGTAGAGTCAAAGTCATTACTGAACTACGTGACGTGACGCACGTGTTAGTTTGCAAACAAATTTTTGTTTCTTCTAGAGTGATAAACTCTTGACCCCCATCCGGGAATTTGTTTTGCGTTTTAGTTAGTCTTATAACTTATGTTATGATAAGAGTTCTATCAGTCGTGCCTTAACACTTGAGAAGTCAAGTTGTTTTATGTTGTGTCCAGATTGGGGCTGAAAATGTTGTTCTTCAATTGATTTCAAGTGATTGTTTTCCCAGTAAACACTAAAGTGCTCTGACAATACTTGGTCAAAGATATTTACCGGAATGTATACAGAATTCAAAAAGTGGAATAATATTTTCCTTGATTCTACTAGAAACTGTTGACACATCAGTACAACGCTGACTGTTTCATACGTCATTGCCTTCCATCTTGGATTTTCATCAGGATTTGAACTGTGGTTCACTTAGAAGTTTTCATCAGTAGGATTTGTGTTTTCTAATTCTTGGATTACAATTTGGACTTAATTCGCAATACTGTAAGTTTATTTTCTTACCGTTTTTTTCTTCGAAGTCTCAGGAAGTAAGCAATCTGTCAAATAATACAAAGCTTGTTGTCTCCCCTCTTTTCTGTTACTTATCTGAAAAGCATAGACACGTACCATTAATTTGTGAATATGTCATTTCGTGTGCATGTTGTGTGCGTTGTGTATATGTTATTTTAAATGACACCAGTTTACATAAGCAGGGATAAGTGTGTGTGTGTGTGTACTTTTTGGATATCTCATTTGTAGATGACTCTACAAAAACAAGGGATGATTGTATGATTGTGTGCTTTGTGGATATCTCATTTCTAGACGACTCTTGTTTACATAAGCTGGTGATGAGTGTAGATGCTTATGGGGGTAGCTAGGATATGTCATTTCTAGTTGACTCCTCCTTAAAAAAGCAAGGGACGTGTGTATAAAGGCAGTGGGTCGTGTGGATATGACATTGCTGAATGAGGGGATATTTGTTTGAGGAGGATATATCATTTATTGATGATTTGTGGTTATATAAGCAGTGTGTGTGTGTGTGTGCATGTGTGTGTGTGTGTGTGTGTGATGGATATTCAAATTCTAGACGACTCTCGTTTACATACGAACTGGATATGCATATGTGGCTGATATGTTTTTTATAGATGACATTTCTTTACTATATGCTAGCATTCTGTAGTTAGATTATGTGGAATAGGAACATGAAATGGCGTTCTTGGCCTACACATACGGTTGCAAAAGAACATAGATAAAAACATTTTCGTTTCTTAGTCACTTTTTTAATATATTAATATTAAAGTTTTTCAAAACGTTCTTACAAAGACGAAACTAAAACTTTGCAAATACAACTGCTGGACTAAAACATCTATTTGCACCACCTGACAAAATAAAATGATCGGTAATAGCCAAAAGTGTTTCTATTTTTAATAAAACATTTATCATTTTCTTTGTAAAGCAGTTATAGTGCCTTGTGACATTTAGATTATATCGACGTATTTTCATCACTATATTAACTTAGGTGGGATTGTAATTAGCTAGGACGGATGGCATAATTAGGCATTATAAACACATTTTATCAAGTCATCATGTTAACAAAGCCAACATAAAGAAATAGGTTATGTCACCTTACATTCTCCGGCATATTTGAAATAATAAAGATGCTTTCGTAAGCGGGTAAGTGGTAGGTTCTTGCTAGAACTTACTACCATACACCACACAACTGCACTAGACGTAATCGTGAACAAAAAAATATATGTATTTTTATATCAATCAGGATTTAATTTTTTTGTCAATCGCGAAAAATAAATAAATTGTAATAAACAAACAAAACAAAATTACATGACTAAATGAAAGTCAGCCGAAAATATATCTCTCAACAAAGTAGTAATTTTTTCAGAGCAAAAAATGTATGGTCAACTAGGCCAAAATCAATAAATGTAATTAAAATAAACACCCACTCCTAATTAGATGACTAAATGCAAGTCAGCCAAATAATAGATCCCCAGAAAAAGTAGTAATGTTTTCAGAGCAAACACTTCTGGTGAAGTTATACTGAAATCAATAAGGGATGTGATCTCGCAACCATAAATTCCATTTGACATTTATCGAAACAGTATCTCGTATCAAATGCGACTATTAAATTATCTGAGCATTACATATTTGAATAGCATCGAGTCCCAGGGTATTCTCATCGCGCTTAACAGTGGAAATAAACCACATTACCTAATTCACATTTTAGTCATGAATAAATTCATCATGCTGATTTAGTGCATGCCTACGTATCTTGACAATCAATGTAAGACCACATTCACTTTGTTAGGCTTCTCCATCAACAATTATGAAATTAAGATGTTTCAATTTTGCAAAAGTCTATACCCTGACATCCATCAATAGACGATTATAATCGTATATGATAGCTACTATCACCGGTTGATAAACAGTTTAACTGTGTCTTACAATGTGTGTGTGATTTGGATTTGTAACGTAGTTTTAACAATTTTTCAGTCATATCGCTACGATGTCTGCAGTGTGACAGTTTATAGCGATGTCTAGCACTGGAGCATCATGCCGCAGACATGTAGCATTATGTCCTTCCCAGTCGCATTATCCTGACACCAGGTCGTCAAGTCCTAACACTAACTCTTAATGCTGAGCGCCTAGCGAGGCAGCTGTTAGTACCATTTTTGTAAGTCTTTGGTATTACTCACGACTTTACCGGTCGACAACCGGAGCGGTGTTGTCTTACAATGTAGAAGACTGAAAACTATATATATATATATATATATATATATATATATTTACTTAGAAAGATAGTAAAGATAGCTAAGAGACAGATGGATGGATGGATGAAAGGATAGATGATTGCTAAATAGCTAATCGAGGTCGAAGTTAAAAGCCAGATTAAAATGTTGTTTAGGAAGTAATAAAAAACTAGCTATCTGTCAATGTTGTTAATGTTAAAAGTTTGGAAATCTAGCGATTGGACTAGCATGTGTGAATTTAATTAGATGCATAGTACCGATATTAAAGAATGATTTATTGATTTTTTTATTATGTATGTTATGTGCTTACAAATTATTCTTCATATTCTATCTCAGCTTGTTATGATATTTTATAACCTTTATATCACTTGTATAATAAATTCAAAACGCAAAACATTGGTCTCAGAGAAAAATATTGATCAAGAACTAACACCTTTCAGCAGAGTGAAACATCCAAGCAAAGGGTCTAATACGAATATAAAATCCACGAAAAATCCTTTGATTTTCAATCGGGCATAGCAAGCTTGGCGCTAGATAAAACAAATCTTTAAAAACCGTGAAAATAAATGTATAAAATCTGCGATTAGTGTTACGTGTTTAGGCTCGAATAAAGAGTAACAGATAAAGAGTGAAAACAACAAGCTTTTTTAAAATTTAACAGATAATTCATTTTCCGGGAACAATTCTGCAAAAATGAAAAGAGAGAAGAACATACGGTTTAAAGTATCAAATCCCAAAATAATCTAAGAATAATCCACGAATCAAATTGCACAATTCCTAGTAATAAACGTTCTAATAATTTCAAGTTCGACTCCTGATGGAAAATCCAAAATGAATGATGATGACGTATGATGCAGTCAGTACTGTGCTTATATACAGTTCCTTGTAGAAATACAAATATTGGCACTCCTGTGTTGGAAATCCAAATTAAATTTGTAAGCAATGTCTTTCCAGAATTTCTTTGTGAGTACTCCTCAAAATATTTCCAGAGAAAAAAGAACTGATCCTTTTGAAATCCAACTGATCTGAAAAAATTATAACTCAAAATCTGGTTGCAACAAAATTACTTGACATAAGCGTAGAAAGCTCAAAACTGAGAAATCTCTATCTACGCATCTCTATTAAAACTAACAAATGCGCAGTAATGGAAAAACCGGAATTGTGAAATCGAAAGGGGTGTCACTTGATTGTGTATATGTCACGTACAGCAAAAATGACCCTGACAAAAAACAATCATTTCAAAATAAAATAGAACATGTTTACGAAGGTTGCTACAAATTCGAAAACAAGGTCAAGATTTAGATCAACACCTGGTGTTCACGAAAGAATGATTCAGGTCAACTAATTTTCTGGAAAAATATCATCTCCAGTGAATACATTTACGTTATTATAACATATAATAGAATAAAAAATGTAAAACTGACAAAAAACAATTAAATTAAAATAAATATGAATTAAATCAGATATATGTAACATTATTTTTCCTCGTCCTCTAAGGCTTTTATAACCAGATATCCGCATTTTATCTTAAATCTTAACATCTAAGTTACAACTGACACTTATCTGCCTTAGATACTCAACACTTAATCAGTGTTACCAAACTATTATTACATGAGACACGACCGGTATCCAGTACTTATACATCAAGAATTAAACAACAGTTAGTAATTTTAACACTATACACATTTACTTTTATCACGATATGAAAAATGTCTTCCACGATAACAGCGGCATTCGAATAACATAATACTAATTAATGTCCATGACAAAATGTGAAGCACAGTCAATAGATGATTCATTGAATTATTTATGCGAACTAACCCAACAATGCAATAATAGTTAACACTGTATATCTCGACTAATTTAGAGAATACTGCAAACATAGTAAAGATTTGCACGTTGTTTTGTACTGAAATTTGTGCTGACTTTTGAAACGATTTAGTGAAATCAGAGATATACACCAATAAACTCGACTGTAAACTAGATTGGTACATACGGCCAACATAAAAGTAATATATTATCACTGCCGATTTGAAGGACATCGATTTAGATACATATGGTCTTAGATTAGGTGCACCACAAAATAATGCTTGAGACATTTCACATCTGAGCAAATAGGGCTGGTATAAATCAGTTTCCAGCTGATCTAAGGTATAATCCATCGACTCAATTACATGTTCAATTGACCGCGAAAACGAGACGAATTCTATCTCCGCAGTCATGGTACTCACAATGGCCCTGTCTTATGTACCTATAGATTAGAGATTGGTATATGCACTTTGCCAAAGATCAATTAATGTAATATCTATGAGAATATATCATAAAGCGAGAAATAACACTTATCTGTAACTAAACATTTAAACTTTTGCATCGCCTTCGAATCGCACGAGTCAAATAGAATGTATAAAAATGATTGACTGTTTGCTCGACCAATCATTTGATATTAAAACATTATTGTGAAACGTTTAATTTCCATTACAAACTCCAAATGCACTTTGAAAGATTCGAAAATGTACCTTTTGTCACGAAATACAGCTCTTGAAAACTAAATTATCTCGAAGATGTTACTTGAAGACGGCAGAGAAAAAGAATCTCATATATGTTTGTGTCAAATAAGAAAAAACCCAAATTCTTGATTCGATTTTACAATTTTTAATAATTTCCTCAAACCAATAGAGCTAGAAATGTCATCATCATGCTCATTTAACTAAGTGCGATTGTCGTGCTTTCATAAACCATATTATTGCTGATGTATACAATGTGAATAATACTATGTCTGATCTAATCTATATTAGCTTTAGGGACTACTAATATAGACCATAATTGTTCACCATTTCAACTTGAAAACCTGATAATTCATTGACGTACACTCATTGTTCTTTACTTCTGAAGTTTAAAAAGTCTGATTAGTTCTTTAAATTAATATATTTGATTACAATTAGGATCATTTAAAATTCAAATATATATTAAAACAATTGATTGAAGAAGTTTATTTAAGACATCTCTCCTACGATTCTACAAACACAGTTCTGTTTTGACACAAATGTCAATCAAATTGTGGGTACACATCAAGCAAAACAAGAAGACAAATTACTCCTAATTGATAGACTGATTAACTGAACAATGGAGCAAAGCATTGCACAATCAAGAAAGATACAGAAGATTTCATGTTAATCACGCAGGTAACCATTTGCAAAAGATATTGCTAGAATGCTAGCGTAAGAAAAATGCAAGAATATTTATAGGTTACTGCATTTGTATGGGAAAATATGAATGAGTTTTTTGGATGGAATAATGCACGACCTTGGGAGTGCAGTATATCCATCCGACAAAACGAGTTCAAATTTTCCCATACAAATGCAGTAACCTTTTTGTTATATGCTCATTTTCTTATTCTACCTAAGGCTTAATTGTATAAACAAAAACACCACAAGAAACAAAGTAAATGAATGTAAACCGCATTCCAAACTAAATACAGAAGCGCAGATTCATCATTACACAACAACATTATTAATGCGCACATAACTCCGCCCAGATAAATTTGAACTTAGTCGCGCGCTCGAGATAACTCTCGAAATAAAATGGCGTGTCTAGTTAAAAGTGTAATTTGCAGTCATAGTGTGAATGAATGCGCATTGCAACAAGTTTTCCATTTGATCTGGAATGGAAAGAGTTTGGTATTTTGTTTCGATTCTACGAAAGTCCGTGATTTTGGACTGATTCATCTGTGCAAATTGTACATGAAATACATCGGATTGAATCAACGCGGGAGAAGAGTATTTACATCTGCAAGTGTGTTTGTTCTGTCATTGACAATTTGAAATCATAATGTGGGAAAAAAATGAAGTCTTTCAATTGCAATTATCAAAAAGACGCAGTTGAATTTAATGTTTATTTCATTTGGAATATAATCGAAATTACAGTACAATTTCGAAATGTGTAATCATGCTTGAGAATTATGACATAGCTCATGTAATTCGGATTTGCAGAACTAAGAAAGTACATTTTGAGAAAATTCTGGATGTAAAACGGTAAGTATATTTTTTCGCCATTCTTATTAACAGTTAAAGGAGACAGTTTATGCCTTTATAGCTTGCATGTTATTTGTAGGTACCAAGCAATTTTATGAAATCTGTTGTCTATCGCAAAATCTGAAACAATGTATCAAAAAGTTAACGTGGAATGTAGCAAAGCAGTTGGTATGTTGCAGTCCATGAAACATCTGCTTTATTTCATTCAGAAACAACTTTAATCAACCAAAACGTATGGTGCCTACTTTGCGAATGTACATGATTTGTTTACAAAGTTGTTCCTAATACACTATTGGGCACAGGTGTATTGTGCGTGGGTGCAATATGAAGGTGTGCAATATAGTAAAATATTGAACGATTCTGATAATGTAAAGTTAACGGAGAAAAAATGAGCATATAATAAAAACATACATTTTGACAGTGATAGGTGTTTTCTCCAAATACGTTTGGGCAAATAAGAACATTAAGGGAGGTTATACAATGGATGATTTTAGAATGTTTAATGAGCAATGGCCGGCAAAATGCAAACAATGAAGGGAAGTAGTTCTACAACCGAAATGTGTGTGTATATATATATATATATATATATATATATATATATATATAGGGATATTTAAAATTAGAATTAATATAATGGGGCATGTGTCTGGCTGTCTTGACTGATCTTTGTATCCAGTGTAAGTAGATGCTCTATGACAGTCGAAAAGAGAACTAAACGTAAAGATATGTATAATCGTCGTCAAGAACAAATTTTATTTGGTCGACATAATCTCCCATTGAAATGAAAAATAAAAGAAACTGAGGAAATTGCACAAAAACTAGAAGCTAAGGAATTCAAAGCAAACTACACAGACTAAATTATGGATTTGAAAGTGATAGATTCGTGTTATGTTTGTGAACATTTTGGAAAGTGGGTTCTTGAATTTGTAAGGACAACATATGGCATAAAGGTAAGTTTATGTGTTTCAGTTTGTTACGCGTAGAAATAATCTCAATCCATGAAAATTACTTACAATTGTAATGATTATATGGTTGATAGTTTTATCTTTAGATGAGAACGGAAGGTGACATTATAAATGGAAGCGAAAATTTGAACTTGAGACTGGGGATCATAAGAAAATACACGAAAAATATTTCTGCTGGTAAAAATATTTGACTCGTAATTTAAGAAAAATGATATAACCTAGTGTAAATGGGTTAGTTGGTAATACAGTAGTTTAGATAAGAATAATATACACTTTAAGTTTATAACGGTGATCTTTATTTGATATGGGGAAATCGAGAATGTATGTTTAATGATGAGGGATTTATTTTGTAAAACCTTGAAGTAATGGGATTGTACTTTTATTTAAAAAAGAAAGAAAGGAAAACGAAATAATATGTAATATTATATAAGGTCATAGAGGTAATAACTTTATAATGAGGGTCCTATCAGGGATTAAAGAGGGTATCTTTATTGATAAGGATTTTAAATTTTATATTATACCAGTTCTTGCAGGTCGTCGACTTTGTGCATGGTATGTTAGTATTGTTTCATTTAAGAGCGTAGGGAAGAATAGCGATATGTAGATGGAGATATTTAGTTCATTTAAGAGCGTAGGGAAGAATAGCGATATGTAGATGGAGATATTTAGTTTATAATAAGAGTTACAACGTGATAAGAAACATAAATGTTTTGTTGATAAAGGGTTTCAATCGCATTTTAGTCATTTCTTAAGTCTGCCGTTTTCAAATAGGGTAGTAGTTTGTTTTAAATAGGCATGTACAGGAGGTAGGACTAATGGAGATAAAGAATTAAGTTGATATTATTGAACAAAGCTTATTAAAACGAATGTTCCAGATACAATCTACAAATACGCCAAGAAGGTTCAGAGAAGAAACATTGAACATCTAAATATCTGCAATAGAAACGTTAAAGCTTGTTTATCAGTGTCATTGTAGAGTATTGGTTTTAACGAATCTTGTTTTGAGTGGATTGAGTATTATTTGATTAGACTGACACCATACTGAGACAAGGAACAGATTCTTTTGCATTTTAATTTCAGTATCGTATGTTGATTTAATAAAGTTATTAATAGTTCTTTGATCTGCTAAGTCGTCCGTGTTAAGTTAAGTATCATGGAATGGAAAATTATTTAGATAAATATGACATATAATGTGAACCTAATTAGACCCGGTATGACAAGAATAGTGGACTAGGAGACCTGAAGGTTTGATCTATCAAAGTAACTAAGAGAAAAAGATATGATTTTCGAAATAATTGACAGTGCAGGAATAATTGACATGAATGTCTTCTTTTTTGCTTCCACAATGAATGGGGTTAACTCTGGTTTCTTCCAATTCTTGACGAAAGACTCCAGTTGGGATATTATGGTTCATTCATTACTCATTGATTAAGCAATTTCATAGGCAAATAAGATTTTTGTAAAAAAAAATCAGACGTTAATGCAGCAGGAGCAATATAATTACTTGGATATAAATCGAGATGATATTCATCGCTTTATTTGTGAGCATCAATGATAGACCGAAGTATATATTAATGGTAACATTTAATCTATGTAATATCTTAATTTGTTATAGGCATTTCTGGAATAATGTTCAGAGAGAATATGCATGGAATAAGGAAAACATTAAAATATTATGCACTATCATGAAGAACAATACATATTACATCGCTGAGATGCAATGCAGTGATGTTGTAAGCGTTGTTTTCAGTGTTGCGGATACATAAATGACACCAAGGCTGTTAATGATAGTTAGATCTACAAATTATGTAAGAAAAATAGTTTGTCGTGGATAGAGAAATAAGGAGTTTCGGTTCATTTCTAAAATACTTAAAGTATTCCTGATCTCATTAAGATGAAATCACTCCTGAAGTTTCAGTGTTTCCAGTATTTCTTGTGAAACTCTCTCTTGAAGTCTTTGTATCTTTCCAAACCTAGTTCTGAGTCGATCGTTTATAGACAGAACATACTTAAAGTTAGATTATCACTTTACGGGCCATAGGTGTAAATCATATAAAGACGGATGGCTAGACAGTATCATCGGCTAGACAATCTCACAAGGTTAGTAACAACGTCCATTACATCACGAATGGCGCAAAAGCGGTAAGTGTGTGATTCGTGGCTGCGATGTTTAGCATTTGAAAACGTTTTCCTCGGGACACAATAAATGCTTGGCGTGTTGGATACATCTTCAAATCCCTGTAGTTTCAATATCACTTCTTTCATAGAGTAACATTTATGTACTTCACAAAACTAGCAAGATTCAGTTCTTATGTCACACGTTTAGACTCTAATAAACATTAACACAAGAAAGAATCAAAACAGCCAGCTTTGAAAAAGATACAATAATGTTTTCCCTGGAAAATTTCTGTAAAAATGAAAAATATGAACTTACGGTTTATATAACCAACTCAAATTCGAAAATAATCCAAGAATAATCCAAGAATAAAGTTGTATTAGTCATTATAACAAAACGTTCTACTGATATAAAATTCGAATCCAGACGAAGAATCCAAGATAGAAGACGATGACATATGGTGAAATCTGTAATGTTGAATTCGACAGTACCTTGTAGAAACAAGAATTATTACTCCGGGTTCTGATAGCTGAATAAATTTTTTATACAAAACTGCCCTTGTTCCACAATAATACATGAGCACACGTATTTTCCAGAAAAATAACAGAATTAATCCTTTTGAATGCAAGTAATTTGAAATAACTCCAAACAGCACATCATACAACTTCCAGTTTAATAGCCCAGATTCTACTGAGAATGACTCTACAAAACAGAGGTTATCTCGTATCCTAAAACGTAAACAAAGGGTCACGTGATCATCTTCTGGAAATTTATAGAAACTAAGTACGTGTTAAAGATCACGTCTACCCAAACAAGGGGTCACGTGATCATCTTCTGGAAGTTTATAGCAATTAAGTACTTGTTAAGGATCACGTCTACCCAGTGTGACCCTGGCAAAAACCAATCATTTTACCTGAAGACTTTTTTTTAAAACAAATTGTTTACATATTAAACCGAAGTCCCATCATAACCTTGACAACAACCAATCATTTTAAAATAAAATTAGAACTTGTTTACGTTTCAATACAAATTTTGAAACAAGGTCAGGATTTAGATCAACACCTGGTGTTTATAAACTAACAGTCAAGGTCAAACTATTTTCTAAAAAAGTATTATCTCTAGTGAACAAATTTACATTACAATATCATGTAATGCATTTTTTTAAACTGACAAACAATTAAATTGAAATAAATATATATTAAATCAGATATAATTTAATCAGATATACATAACACAGTGAGGTACCTCCATCAACTTGTTTTTATATGTTCTTTCGTTCCATGTTGTGACTCTCATTACCTATTGATTTCTTCCCAATATATTTGTTCCACAAATGTCTTCAAATCCCTAGAGCATACTTTTTTAGTGGTCAGACATCAAGAAACAGACAAATGTATATAAAGCTGAATGTAAAATTGGCTATCAGGTAATGAAGAAATATTTGGCATTAGTCAGGTATATGATGAAAACATTATCAAAATGTGCCAAGAAAATGTTCATTTTATGTTGATAATAGGACAAGTTTATTTCTTTTTAATATAATAAAGAGAGAGAGAGCGAGATCCTTGTAACTGAGAATATAATGCAATTCAGGTGCGCCAACACCAACTGTTAGTGACAATGGACGATTTAGCAGAACGGAAGAGCTTTGAATGTAATGGTTTATTTATCTACTAATTTTGTAAAGCCATTTAAAATGATAAGGAGGACAGGAAACGTAGGCAGAAGAGGGTAATTTTGTGAATTATATTAGGTCAACAATATTTATTAAAGATGAAAATTATGTCTGCTAGTTCAACTCATTCACAAATGAGTTTATACACTATTTATGGTTTAAAAATGCTCACACAATTTATTTTGGGAAATGTTTACATCAGTCAGTTAAAAGTACATTTGTTGCAAGGATGTCACAAGGAGAAAATATGAGTAGGCTTTGGTTATTATGGTGATCGTGGAAATATGCATCTTTCTCACTCAGTTTTTACACTGGATTAAATCTAGTTCAGTTCAGTCTTGGATGAGATGAGTTCGCCATATTGTATATATTTCTTGTATGCACACATTTATGTCGAGATGTTTTGTTGCATTATTCGCATGCTCTTTACAGATACAAATTATATCGTTATTGTAGTGTAGTTACGAAGAAAATAAAAATTAATTTGTAAGCAAATATTTTTAGACGGCCCAAATAGAAAACTACATGATTTTTCGCTTAAATGTCCAGACTGTATACGAGGTTGCTCGATGAAACTTCCCATTTTGTGCCCCAAATATTCGTCAAAACCCCATTAACATCTAATTGATATGGAGGGAAACAGAGATGCAAGAAAGAGGTAAGGAACAAACCAAGGTTGGAAATACTTGGGTAGACAGTTGAGCATATTGATTAGGCTAACATTGAAGTCAAATTTAGAAGTCGATGGGTGAAACATTTAGGTGGACGTTTGAGCGTTTACATTTTCTCGGATGAAACGTGATGTTTTTTAAATGGTCTTTGCATAGTTGAAACAATAATAATCACATAGAAAATAATTTTTACACAGAAACGTCAACCGTATTAAAATATCTACACGTTTCAAGAAAGATGCAAGCTTGTCCTACGTTCTACATAACCTTACACGGTATCAATGATTATTACTATTGACTTATCAACGCAAAATTGATACCACGAGCGTGTAATAATAACTCTCAATAAATAAAGGAAGAAAAGAAAAAGGAAATTAGGGAAACTTAACCATTTAAACGGATATAAAGAAATTGTAATATTTAATATGTTTGTCATCGTCATCATCATCATCATCTTTATCATTAGCAGCAGCACCACCAGCTGCTGCAACAGCAGCAGCATCATGATCATGATTATCATCATCATGACGCACTTGTAAATTGCAGCAATGTTTAGAACAATAATTTCTGAGAAACATTTCTTTTTATCGGATCAAATAAGCTGAAATGACAGACTCATATTGTATCCTAAATTATTATTATTATTATTATTATTATTATTATTATTATTAGTAGTAGTAGTAGTAGTAGTAGCAGTAGTAGTAGTAGTAGCAGTAGTAGTAGAACTAGTAGTAATAGTAGTATTGCTGTTGTTGTTGCCTATGTATTGGCGGTGTTCCTGATTTTGTTTTCACTGTTTGAGTAATAGTGTTATATTTTCATTTTTGTCCTCGTCGTCTTGATAGTTGTTGCTGTTATTAAAATAATTCTCCAAAATCTTTAAATAGTATTTGCGTGGTGAACATTTAATCTTAGTACTTTACTGTAATATACAAAGATAAATGGTCTCGATTCCAAAAAAGTAGAAACATATTTAATTTTTACTCTCGAGTGCAGACGCTAAAAGAGAATAAAGATGTAAATAACGAAAATAATTTTCAAGGTGATATAGATCTGTAACATAATTATCAAATGATTGCTTCTTAGTAATATTTTATATAGGTCTCTAATAGAACTGTAAGGGAAGTCATAATTTCTTTCTATAATGTAGTTTGCTAAACGTGAAAATAATTAGTCATCACAAGTGAATAGAAACGAAAATGATCTTCTGAAATGCTACATAAAGCGTTTGTAAAACTAATTAGGACTTCACGTTATACTTAGAACTAAACTCCATGTAAGAAGATGATATGGAATACCTGCGTAATTTACGTTTGGAGAAAATATAGACTTTCACTCCCTCACAAAAATATTGAGCCATTCTAGTTAATATTCTCATTCTACTTTGGTATATGTGTATCGTGTTTACATACGGACAAAATGGCTCACGAATTGTAATACTTTGAATATTAAATGGTTCATGCGCACCTCTGTCTGCGTGGGTTCGAGTCTCGGGTTCAGCCAATGTTGGTACGTGAGAAAGCTTGCGAGTCATTTCTCTTGGGTCGGTGGATCTTTCTGGGCTTTTCTCAGGTTCTTCCTCTACCATTTATATGTCTTCACTACTTTTATTCAAATAGCATAATCATATTTGCCTGTTTTATTTGACTTATTTTGTGACAATAGTTTCTTTTATTAGTTTTCTTTGTCCTCATTGGAAATCATCTATTTCTACCATCACTAAATCCCACAGTGTAAAACACATTCACTTACCTAAATTATAGTAATTAGAGAAAATTAAGACTTATTCAATGAAACTGATTGTCCGATTGTTATTATACGATTAATATGTTTAATTCAATATTTTTATATAAATTGATTTTGTATTGTTTGTTGGCTTTTCTCCATGATGAAACTTTATTTATATTTGTATTTTGTAAGTGAACATTGCCCCAAATCAAATTATTGGTCTACCTGTCTAGTGATATTTATATTGTAAACAACATAATGCCTAGTTATTTCTTCTCTAGAAAATACATGTTTAGATGGTAATTAATGGAGATAAACATGTGTACCTCAATTTGAGTGTAGGTTATTAGTTTCTCACTTGGAAATTCTTAATTTTGCGCACAACCTAGAATGTTCTAAGAAGGAAAGTAACATAAATCCTGGCCCCGTTATTGTGACATAGATTTTATAATAATGTTGTTTACTGTGCAATTTATAAATTTCTACATTAACATACGAAGTGGAGTCTGTCTTATTGCTCATTCATACTTCTTGAACTAAATCCTTATTCTAGAACTATTGTGAATTCATTCAAGGACCTTTGGGATTATATTAGCGTACTACATCAAGACTGTTAACGCATGACCACATTACAAGCCATTGGTCCATTATCACATTTGAGACTACAGCACATCAGCACATTAAATATATAAATTTATTTGGAAAACCACTGGAATATATTTGGAACTCTATAAATTTGGACTTATGAAATACCTTTTAGGACTATTTGGGATTAGTTCACAGTAGTGTGGACTTACGGTAGAACTTTTAGGATTATTTGGGATAAATTCACAATAGTCTTTGCTCTTTCAAAATTTTCATGCTGTATTCTACAGAAGTAAAATTATTGAATTTTACAAACACTTGTTCGCTTCTTGCTCTATTCTGCCACTATGTTTCATGCCTTCTATTAGTAACACTCTCTTTGCAAATATTCATACTTTAAGTTATAATCTTAATGGTAATGATCTTCTTATCTTTTGAAGGAGGGCATTTTCACTATTTGTTTTTCGTGTTTGTTTTTCCTTCTTTTTATGACAATGAAGAGTGTTTTTGCTTTTGTATCAAATTACGATCACAAAAATTACCTCTACAGCTCCAGAGAAGGATGTTTTCATTATTTTCGTAAACGATCTTTTCTGAAACAGTCAATGGATTGGGATATAAAGACATGAGTCACTTCATTGAAATCATGAATTCACGTAATATGCATCTTTGAAATAAAAACAAGTTCCATGTTTAATTCACAGATTTGAAAAAAAATGTACACTGAAACTAACGATAATAAGATGCAGGTCAGAATATTATTCTTAAAGTTGCCATGTAAGTCTTTCCAGATGTGTTATTTAATTTTCGTAATAAATAAGCCTAGCAAACTATGACTAAAATTGCCTGACTCTAGTTATGCAGTGTTATGTGTCGAAAGGGTTTATTAGTTTAAAAGTCTGGTTAACGTAAGACCGCAGTATTGTATATTGTAAAGTGAATGTCTTAACTTAAAAATGCCTTGATACAGATAGGAATTCATTACATATTGTGTCTGCATATAATCTTTTCCTGTAACCAAACTTAGGGCAAGTGTTCAAATTTAAGTGTTCAGTGTACTGTGTCACACAGGATTCCTTAAAATGGTAAAATAATATTTAGGATTTGGAACATCGCTAGGCCAAATCTGTCTAATCGAAAAATAGCCTTGGATGTAGTTGTGGGAATACGCATACATGTGATGGGCATTATGATTCGCCTACCCTTGGAGTGCACAAATACGCTGCTACAGGAAAAGGTCTCATTGGATAGTTTCGTATCTTGACACCTCCCAATTTTTAAGGTAATTTTTTAGGTAGAAGGCATGTACCTAACAATCTTAAGCCTAGCACTTATAAATTCACACAGAAGATAAGTCAGTAATGTGGTTTAGATTTACTTTGAGTTAGGCTTGAAAAAGGGTTGGCTTGTTTGGTGACTGCCTGTCACACTTAGACTAGCACTGGAGATCAAATGCGTAACTTAGACTGAAAATGAACAGCCGACTTGACTTACGTATTTACGCATGTCTGCTACAGAGGTAAATATCTAAAAATCGAGGTGATTGAGGGTGATGAAAAGTATGCTAGTTTGTTATAGTACTAGTGAACTTAATTCGTGTATAAGGCAAACACCGATTCTTTTAGCTGCCTTGTCACATGAAAATATTCAAATTAGCTCTTTGCTGTCAAAAATGAACATAAAATTTAGGGGTTGGTGGCAGTGTTGGTTCAGTATAAAGCCACAAGTTGTATAAGGAAATAACCGGATTGCCGCAGCCACATTCTCACATGCATGCTTTCTACAAAAATCATTAGTTTGGTTTTATATGTATATTCAGTGTAAAATTATTCTTATTTTTCTGCAATAGGTAATTGTCAGATGACAATTCACCAGATAAACTGTCCAGTGAGACCAAAGACCGATAATAATCCGATTGTGACGTTGTCTCCAACCTTTGGCATATTGTGCAAGGTGAACAAACTGGTTCCATTAAGAATTCTCAACGTTGTTGAATTACATCCGAGGTTTTCTCTGTGATCTGATGGACGAGGCAGAGGATATTCCGATGTTCGTGTCTTTGTTTAGATCGTCCCTAATAGAACAATCATTATTATATCCTTGCAGTGTTTCATGTGTCTGACATGTCTTGGAATGCACTAGACTTTCAAGCAGCCGTGAACATTTGTAACTCTCTTGATACCACTATAGCGGACTACCAAGATCTGGTGGAATCCAGCGTCATCTGTTTTCACACGTGCGCTTGTGGATGGGTCTCGGATTATAAATCTTACGTAGTAAACCAGTATTCTTGTGCAAACTGTGGTGATAGTGTAATCTTATATTGCATTTGGCGAAGCTACTGGAATGTTTACTGTAAATTAAGGTGAAAGATGTGATTAGAATGTTTATGTTACTATTTTTTTCTATTGCATTATTTACAAATGTTAGCATTTAAAAACTGATCTTAACAAACGTTAGCGCAGATATTGCCTGACCATCTCACCTATGGAGAAGTGGCGTATGAGTAGAAAAAAGAACAAAGGAATTCTGCTTGTGATTCTAGGGAAATTTAAGGAACTGAAATAACTATACTCTCTTCAATAGATTTAGAAAACAGATTATTGGAAATAATTACAGATATGCTGTGCTTTCAAATGAAGAAGTACGCATTCAGCTTATTTTTTTACCCGTTCATTATGATTTAGCCCTCTTTGAATGTAATCCCATATCTTCTAACTTTATATTTCAGTATTTTTAATTACTGATATTTATTGCACTAATTTTCCAATATAAACATATAAAGAACAGTTTGAATGAAGGTATGTGTTTGCAGTTCAAATGTATGTACCCTATGAAACGAACAATTGACATTTTCATCTTCTTATTCTTTTATATCTCTCTCACTCTTATTGCCGAAATGAATGTCGATATTCGGATTCCAAATTTGTGAGTAAGTTTTAATGATCTGAGGGTTTGAAATATGCATAGGAAGATATTTTTAGGATGACCTGTAGAACCTACTCCTTATGATATTCTTTCTACTTCCTGTTTCGGCAAAGAATGATCGGCACATGCCAATGGTGTGCGCCTTTCTTCATTTAGAAATGAAGAAGAAGAAAACAACATATGATTTTGTCACAATTTGCAATTCTATTTTTCACAACACCATCAAAATTGTTACCTGAAATGAGTGTGTAATCTTTGCACTTCTAAACAGTGACTGGTCGGCTTGAACGTCTTAAAATTTTGCACGTGAATTGATAATTTTTATCGATGCTTTTTTTATCGAAAATGATAGCTGTACATTTTTCCAGACCGTTTCGTTATTTTTAACATTTCTATATTCTAGATTTTGATGTATGGTACTGAATGTTTTCACATTCAATATTCAGTTCCAAACACGTTTCAATTACTCTTGGAATGACGTGGCAAGTAAATTGGCTGGTAAAGGTAAATGAATTTAATCAATATTCATGAATGTATAGGGTCTAATTCATAGAACAAATGCCCTTAACTTGATTTCTATTAGAAGATTCCAAAATAGGCAAATGTCGTATTACTTATTAAGACATCCATCAGCGTATCACATTCACGTCTAGTCAAGCTGGGATTAGTGTATAAATATTTATGCTTTTGAACAATTTATCATTTTAAGTCAGAGCTAAAGAAGAAAAGAATAGGTTATTTATGTAAATCAACACGAAATTTGTTTTAAACTCATATGAGAAATGTACTATTTATGCTGATTTTCTTTCATCTCTCACTTATTAACATATCACCACCCTTCGAACGGTTGGATCGTGCCAGTCGGTGAACGAATGTTAACGCATTTAATGGCAGTCTACGAACCTTGTTCTGCCATGACAGTTTTATTATCATACAAACATCCACTTGCATATTGTTTTCAGGTATGGAATGGGTAAAAAAGATATTGTAATTATTCCAGGTATGGAATGGGTACAACGAATATTGTAATTATTCCAGGTATGGAATGGGTACAACAGATATTGTAATTATTCCAGGTATGGAATGGGAACAATGGATATTGTAATTATTCCAGGTGTAGAATGGGTATACTGGATATTATAATTATTCCAGATATGGAATGGGTAAAATGGATGTCGTTATTATTCCGCCCACGTTCTTCTCCAGGATATAAACTGATATAAACAGCTGTATGTAAGATTGCATTAAAGAAATATTCTGAACTGTCCAAGAAAGGTCCTCTCTAATAAACATTAAATACTTCCGAACCATTATGTTTTCATCTATGTGCAAAACTACTATGATCTTTTTAAGTCCTTAAATTGAGTGGGGAATTCTGATGTAATATAACGGAGCTTCAGTTGAGTGTTCAAATGTAAGCCTATTGGAGAGTGTAGTTTGAAACATCACGTGCTTAAAGAAGCATTATGGTCACTTTTCAGATTTAAGCAGGTGATTTTTGTTATCATTTCTATATTCTCCGAAACGTTTCTGGCTTAGAAGGTGTCATATATGCACAAGCAACACAATTCAACCGGAAAGAAACGGATGCTTAATGTTTGTATCTTTTTGTCATTTTTTTTATAATAAAATTGGTGCGTCTTTATAATATGCAAGCGGCAAGAATACATATATCCACTGACTGGACTGACATGTCTGTTTGACTTTTTCCGTGGAATGTTTATACCATATTAAGAGCTATAAAAGGGCAGATGAAACGTGAAGGATGCATTGTGGTCATCTGTTTCATGTTGACTTCAAATATTATATAAATCTGTATGTTCTGTATACCTTAAAATATGTGGAGTGAAAACTCAAAAGCACAAACGTGGTAACTCGAAGCTCGTCATAGCAGAGTGGCGAATGACACACTTTCCTTTCTCACGCATAACTCTTGATGGGTTATCGTCGATCAGACTGCCTACCTTTTACTAGTTGTAATGAACCCATTTGTAGCGAGTGTTTCACAATCTACACCACGAGACAGAAGATCTTTGAAAATATGCTATTTGAATAGGATGCCAATTAATGACATTAAAACGATGTATATACATTATAAATGTTTGGATTGTGTGAGGGAATGAGGCTAAGAGTATACGATTAAATGCGATATTTTAAGGGTTCTATATGTAAAACATCTGTTGTTATATACATTTGGCAGAATTTTAACATCCATTTACTCCTTTTTTCCTGATGTACGTCGTCTTTGCACTTATTTTGATGGGTGATCTATTCTTTTTCAGTACCTCCATGAATTGATGGTTGGTAGCTGAGTATGTCCAGGATAAATTTGTTTCATTGCCTATAGTGACCGTATTTATGATCATGGGTGCTACCTTACGAAGATCTAATTATAACACACACACACACACACACACACACACACACACACACACACACATATATATATATATATATATATATATATATATATATATATATATATATATATATATATAATGTCGACACTGTCAAATCACTATTTACTGGTAGGAATATTATGAAACTGTTCATAATTATCATTGAACGTGACGGTTTTGATATTTTAAACATTTTCATTACAAGCATATTACAACTAAATGTAGAAGATAAATTTAATGCCAAATGGCTAATAGTGTTAATGAAGATAATGTCTGTTGTCATAAATTTCCTGAAACTTTCAGAGCTTTTCTGGAACGGAGTTAGTTGCTCTTTTGGTATACATTTTTACGTGACGATTCTTTGACCTTAGGTTGACTATCAAGTGAAGACGGTTTACATTTTCTGGTTTTCTTGTCGGATATGTTATGAATGCGTAATTCTTATGCATGAGGCAACAACTATATCACGTATCTAATAATATTAATGGTGGAGTTTGTTTGAAATTGAATATCTCCGTACCGAGCTCGCAATCTTGGTTTTGTTTTTGTTCTGTTTTTTTATTGTTTTGTTTTTCTTGTTAAATATTCCCTTGATCAATTACATGTTGCCTTTCAAATTCAAATCGTTGTGGATCTTCGTTTTCCTTGTTTTATTCTTTCTTGATATTCACACCGCATCGCCATTTGTTTTGCAACACAATTAACTTGGTAAATCAGGCCAAGTCATGGCTAACGTAATTTCCAAATTATATTTAGAAATATTTTCAGCATTTGTCTTTACAGTATTATGTGTATTTGACGAACAATCTATATTAGTTCCGATATTTTCTCTTTGGCTTTTCCAATTGATATGTCTGAAATTGCAATCAATTTAGAAATAGATAATCCTAAACCCAAATAATAGACACTTAGTAAAATATTTGAATTTATTTGATGTGTAACGTGCTTAGGCTCTTTCAAACAGAAACAAGAAAAGAGTGAAGACGACAAGTTTTGTAAACTTTAACAAATAATTTATTTTCCTAGAAAAAACAAGCTAAAATAAGAAAACAAACTCACGGTTTTAAGAATCAAATTCAAAAATGACCCAAGAATAAACCAAGAATTAAAATATAGAAGTTCTAGTAATATCTTGTCCAAATGAAGCTGAGTTTGAATCCCGATGAAATCCAAAATGACGTATGATGTGGTGAGCGTCGACTGATGTGTCAACAGTTCTTTGTTGAATCACAAAAAATAATATTTCAGTGTTTGAATTCTGTGTAAATTTCGATAACTATCCTTGTCCATTAATTTAAAGCAAAAAGAATTTCAAGGGAAAATCTTATTCTCTTGGAATCCAAATAATTTGAAGCAAAACAAAATAATCAGCCCCTAAACTGGTCACAACATAAAACACTTTAACGCAGAGGTGGGCACACTTTCCAGTGCAATTTCCGCATACACAAATTTACACCTTGTCGCGGACCGCATAGTTCATTAAGTAAAATAATTAATATTTGAAATAGCAAAAACAAAAGAATTTTTAAATAACATCTAATTAATTTTCAGTTGTTAATATGTTGTTAATATTTGAAAACTTAAACTTAAACTTTAAAAAAAGGAGCACATTTATTTGATAAACAGAGTAACATAAACAGAGTCAGTGCGAATGATGACTTGTTCCTAGGCCGCATGAAAACCCTTGGCGGGCCGCATGAAAGCCCTTGGCGGGCCACATGCGACCCGCGGGACGTAGTTTGCCCACCCCTGCTTTAACGTCTCAAGTGTTAAGGCAAGCAATGACTATTCTTTCTCAAAACATCAATAATACATCTAGCTACAACGCGAAGCAGATGCCCGCATGTGGGTCAATCCACTGGAAAAACCCAATTGATACATGTTGGTTGTCACGTGCTCCAAGTATATCCTCGATATCACTTTATGAATCTTACTCTGATAAAGAAAAAAAAAAAGAAACAATTGTTTACTTCAACTCTTACTGGATCTAAATCAAGGTCGGAAACTAAGCCAGCATTAGATACAAAGTTTATATTATTACTTGTTTACGAAAAGCAGTAAGATCAAAGAGAACTGAATTTCTAGACAATGTCAAATGCAGTAAATAAAGTTATATTACGATAGAATAATAATAAAAAGAATTAAAACTAACAAGCAAACATCTAAATTAAATCAAATATAAATTACATTAAATATACATAACAGTTGTGATGCATGCCACTCCCAGTATTGTTGCATCTAACAATGACTCTGACAACTTAGTGTGTTTTATTATTTTTGTTCTTGTAGGCTTAAGTTCATCCATTTATTTCACTGTGTGTTACCTTTGTTACACCAACCTTTTAATTCAGCACTGTCGACAAGAAAAAAATGAAACCGCAGATGAAATATACATTAAGTCAACTAGTCATCAATGATGGGCTAAAAAGGAACATAGTATTGCCAATATGTGGGCAAAAATTCTAAACCAAAATAAGATGCTAGCACGCGAAAAGACGGAAGTGACGTTTTCAAATATTTTGGTCCGACAGTAGGAGGAAATAAATATAACTGTATCATTTCAGCTTCTTGGCTTATTTCTAACCAAAAAAAAACATAATAAAAACAATAGAACAAATATAAATACAAGCTCTTTAGATGATAGAACCATTTGAATAACAAATAAAATAATCACTAATACCTGAATACCACAAAAGTGTTTACCGTGTACCTCGTGGTTGATTACATATCTATAACAAGAATGATATATGATGAGGTTATGCAGACACAGCATATGTAGTGGAAACATAAATAATATCATTAAAACTAGTCAATAAAACCAGAAGTTGACATGTATGAGAAACTGATAGATACGAAGTGATAACAGCGAATAAAAGATGCCATCAAAACAGACAGAGTGCAAGAACCGTTGTGTATTACCAAACAAAAGAGCATAAGAATTCTATATTATACCTATTTACAAAATGTTATTTGAGAAGATTAAAAAAAAACTTAGTGTTACAGTGCATGGTATAACTTACGAATCTGACATATATTGCCGAAATGTTATTACGTTGTTTAAATAAAATTAATTATAATAATAGTACTTCAGCTAATAATATTTTAAAAAAATAATAAAATATGACTTAGTAATTAGTGATGTGCTTAATTGTTAAAAGCTTTAAGCGCTTTACAATATTATTTACACACACTTCTTTAAGTTCCCAAATGCATTGCTACGTTGAGTTGGCATGGAATGGAAATCAGTATTATATAAATCAGAAATATAATCTTCAGAAAATTAGGGATTTAATTCTCACGTTCCAAATAATGATTAGTAACCGAAGAATCAATTTGTTTACAGTTATATAGATATGATAAAAGATTTGCCATTCTCGGATAGTAATCACAAGCTTGAAATCAAGTGATATGGAACTTACTCTTTGATTAGATTTCTTAAATAGAAAGGATTACTAAACAGTTGACACCAGATGAAGATGAAACTCAATGACAATGCTTTCTATTTTAATCGACATTATCCTGAACCAGATCTGAGAATGGGTTCTGTTTCTACCAACACTATCCACAGTGGTAATAGCTATGTAAGCATAAGAGATGATCCGCATAGCAATGTAATCGAATTGAGTGAATATTTAGAACCTATTGGTACATCGTACTCTCTCTCTCTCTCTCTCTCTCTCTCTCTCTCTCTCTCTCTCTCTCTCTCTACGTGTGCATGTGTGTGCGTCTTGAAAAAGTTCATCTAAAGATATAGGAACTGCCCAAGTCGCTATCTGTTTTCCTTTAAATATATTGTGGAAAACGTTCCAAATTGAAGATGCATCATTTTTTTAAGCAAGAATACTTGTATCATTATGAACGCGATCTCATTTAGGACATTGGAAATACTTTTCCTATAAAGAGATCAAAATTGTAAATATATTACACACATCTATCTTGACTATGTATGTCTTTAGATTTATATAAAACAATATAAACAATAATGCGTACCAATGTACAGCTGCGAGTCCTTCAAATACAAATATTGGACATTGTCGGGCCAGTAAGTTGACTCTCACAGGTGTCACTTGTTTATATCAATTAAGTGTCAGAATCATGAATTAAAATAGATTCTTATTGCAAATATCCTTACGATAATTATTATTATTATTATTATTATTATTATTATTATTATTATTATCATCATCATCATTATATTTATTATTATTATTATTATTATTATTATTATTATTATTTTATTATTGTCATCATCATCATCATTATATTTATTATTATTATTATCATCATCATCAGTATTATTATTATTACCATTATTATTATATTTATTATTATTATTATTATTATTATTATTATTATTGTAGTTACAGACATTGAAACAGGAAACAGAGAATACTACAGTTGCAGGTAATTCTGGATAATACTGAAATTATATAGATTTAAAGATTATTAGAAAGTTGCATTGGTGGATGCATTAACAATTGATAAATAAATTAAAGATATTTTCATCTGTTCAGAAAATTCTTTTCTTGCATGTAATGCACAACCAAAGAAACGGACATGATAAGAAATTTAAAAGTTGCCAGTGGAATCCATATATTGACAAATGACTCAAATGAACCACATCCATTTGTAAATAAAATATATAAATACATGGAACCGATATATAAATGATGGATGGTTAGTACATGGATGCATGCAAGCATACATGTAAGGAAGGATACATACATACATACATGCATGCATAACGTGCCACTTATATCCAAGCAAGTATCAAGATGATGTGAATTGTACAATTTGCTGCTTGCTAGGTCTCGTAAAGCTACTAACTTATTGTATGTATGTATGTATGTATGTATGTATGTATGTGTGTGTGTGTGTGTGTGTGTGTGTGTGTGTGTGTGTGTGTGTGTGTGTGTGGTTCGAGTCCAAGGCTCGGCTAGCGTGGGTACGTGGGAAAGCTTGCCAGTAGCTTCTCGTGGGTCGGTGGTTCTTCCCTGGGTTTTCCAGGGTTCTTCCTCCACCAGTTATACTGGCCGCTATGTATAGCCTATCTTGTGCTGAGAAATGGCGTTAAACCCTACAACAACAACAACAACATGTATGTATGTATGTATGTATTTAATTATTTATTTATTTATTTATCTATTTATTTATTTATTTGTATTACTATTATTATTATTATTATAAACATATTTTCTTCTTTGCATTATTGAACAAACTCATAAAAAGCATATTTATTTTATTCTGCCCAAAAGTTCTGCTGGCATACCGTTACTGTATCCCATTCGCTTTAATCCATCGTTAATTCATTTACCACTAAAATTTAACAAAAACCAACGATCTTTCCGTGTTGTGTGCACAATAACAAAACATTCATTTGACTAATGACGTAACAAAAGCAAAACAATACTACAAAGCAATCGGCTTATGTGAGAGTCCTTTGATAAATTAAGTTTCATGTGGTTATTATTAGTAATGCACTTACCGGAACTCCGCATAACTCTCGGATTCGGCATATTAACATAACTAACTTTCACTGGTATAGCGACTGAGTCGAGTGAATACAAGCGAGATAACAAAGACTTACAAATCCATTCATATAATATACCTTTGTGTAGCAAAATCTTACTATTTAAAAATAATTTGCGAGTGATTACATAGAACAAACGGTACCAATAGGATCCATTGACAAACTAAAGCATAGAATAAAACATTATACCATGTCGATGACCATTCAAATCATTATGTTATGACATGGGTTGTATCATAACCTTCTACTCATATCTTGCTATGAGAACGGATTACTCATAAGTTAAGACATGTCTTGCCCATGTTCAGAGAGAGAGAGAGAGAGAGAGAGAGAGAGAGAGAGAGAGAGAATTCAGACTCTCTAACAAGGGTGTTACCAATAACCGTGAAGATACGACTACATCTTTGGGGAATGAGGTACGGAACCGCTGTAAGGAAAAGACAGAGCTGTTCTGATTGGAGTAACGAATTCTATATATATATATATATATATATATATATATATATATATATATATATATATATATATATATATATATATATATATATATATATAATGCTAAATTCTAAAGATACATTTATAAAGCCTTTATAGTTATAATACAAGAAATACATATAAACTTACACTTTCCCATCGTGCTTACCAACTTCACTGTATATATTGATTGGTAACTTTTAGAATGTAATATAGATATTTAAATCTCAATTAACTTTATGATATCCAACGAGTATAAAATTAAATATTTGCGAATAATGCAACGATCATTTTGAAGAAATGTATCGTGATAAAATAGGATACTAATTTGGAATAGGTTACTAAACATTACTCAATATTACTTAAACAATCTTTTATTTGCAAATTAAATCTAAACATGAAGTTGGAAACGAATTCTTCTTTTCCAATAATACATACCACAAATACAATTAAACATTCCATTATATTATAATATAAAATATAAGAACTCACAAAAATGTTGGAAAATATGAACTTTACCGTTAAAATCTCAAATATTAAAAAGTACACATCCTTTAAAGAAGTTTGCGAACGCAGACGATTCTTACCTGTAAGGAAAAGACAGAGCTTTTCTGACTGGAGCAACGAATTAATTCTTCGTAAGCCCGATTCGCTATTTATACAGTTTTTCGTTTGCTCAATGTTAGTGAGAACATGCCCTTTGAACTTTTCCATGGCGATCGTGTGTACCATCTGCGCAACGCATCCAATATTGATATATTAATAATTTGCATGTTCTGCAGTTTTTCTCCAAATCTAAATTGATGACATTTAGATACGAGCGAAATGTATTTTGTGCTGACAATTGTTGATTTTTAGTTACGAGCAAAATGTAATTTATGCTGATAAATGTTGCTATTTAGTTACGAGCGATACGTTTTGTATTATTTTATGGGTTTCTGCACCTGCTTGTAAAGTGCGATCTTTATAAAATAGCATACAGTTATATTTCACAGATATATAAATTTTATCTCCATATATTTTAGTGGAAAATTATTTTCAATATAAATTAATGAAAAATTACTTTTAATACAATTTAGAATAAATTTCAATCGTAATACTTTTACTTAAAGTTCTGTCCTAATAATTACATTATGTACAAGACTGTTAGGATATATACCTGGGAAAAGTTAGAATGGCCGATATGAGCAGGTGTCCTCTACTTAACGATGATCATTCAGACAGGTTTCACTGCATTTGTGTTCCGTCTATAAGTGTTACAAAAGAGGTTAACATTTCCTACTTTTTTCGTCTCGAAGTGACTATCTGGAGACTTGATGACACCACATGATGAAATTTGTACGCATTTCTGACACCAATTGAAGCTGTGGGAAGTTAGGTAGTCATGGTTACAGGTTATTTCGAAGTAAAATGTTGACGGTGAGCATTACTGCTTTAGATAACTCTTAATAATTGCAACAAAACAAACGTCAAGTGAAATACTTTAGCGACAGATATATCAAATGTTTCTGATGAAAACCTTAATTATTCATTCCTACGTCGAGATTTATATAACGAGGGTGGGGTAGAGTATTTTACTCAAGTTCAGTGTTCCTCTTCATTACACCTCCTTCTCCTCACATACACACACAACAACGCACACAATGGATAAATAGTTGTATCACCCAGACTTTCATCCTCATAAGAGAGATGTTTGTTCTGCATTTTAACATCCGGGCAACTGCTCCTCTAGTTTCTCCACCAGACACGGAACTATTTCCTATATCCTTTCTTTGCCTGTATGGGGAAACACAAATCTGCTCCACATGCAAAAGAGTTGTATTTTGGTGCTTAATGTGTGGGCCGATTAGCTTGTAAATGATCATTTCAATGTCGTCTTCAACACTTGGTACCAAACAAGCAGTGAATAGCCAAAATTATGAAGAGCGCATAGTATGATGATTGGATAAATTAATGTATAATAAAAAAGAAATGATATTCAAATAAAAGGCGAAGGACGAGTTCGCAAACAAATAGACAGATCGAGAATAAATTGAATTATTTCAGCTACTAACTACAGTAAATACACACGTGTATGTGTATGCAAATGTATACGTTAATATGCATGTATTTTTACGACTATATGGTCTTAAACTATGAAACAGAAAAAAGGGAACTCAACAAATGAATGTGCTGATGTACCAATACACTTAAATAAGTTGCTGGACCAATATTTTTCATGTGTCGTAATGAAATGATCCAGAATATTATTGAATAACTTTCCGTAATTTCGAAGTAGTGTTTTAGTCCAAAATCAATGAGCTTTTTCTAATTGAACAGAAAAAATTCGAACTAATTCTTAATTTTGTTAATGAGCTTTGATCTCTAAATACTATAATCGGACAAAGAAATAACTAATATGACATACAATGTGTTACAAAGCATATATCAAGGCCAGACATTCCTTCTCGATTGTTGAATAATATATGTGTATGCTTCTTTCTAATTTTAAAAAAATAACAAAATGGAAAATCCACACCATTTGTGTGTTTTTCAATCAATACTCCGCATACACATTTTAACTTGCATCAAAAAACATTTTAAACTATTGACTGACGTTGAGAGCTGAAAGAACTGGCATACCTATAAATATGGACTCTAATTTATAAAATGATTTAAAACACTTGTCTGACCACGCAATTTGGATCTCTTCCTTAACAAAATATCTAGAGGTTCGGAAATTATGGAAGAATCTGAATAAAATTTCCGATAATATCAAGCCATACCAAAAAAATCGAATTAGTGCCTTACTGATAGCCTTAACGGTAACATGTACACTTTTGTCATGACTGTGTCTCACAATATGCATTATAAATGTAACACAATTAGGCGAAACTCAATTTTACCGAAAGTGATTGTCAGATTCGCATCTCTGAATCGACCAAAGTGTTTCTGATTGGTTTCCAAATGATCCTTGTGTTATGTTCAACGATAGCCCATTAGTACAGATCGGGGTTGGTAGGAAAAACAAAACATTTTAATACGTGTGCGAACATCCGATGGCAGGTTCGTCCTGAAATGGCCTCTCGTCGCAGGCATCGACATATTTGTTAAGAAAGTTGCAGTAGAGGACTCCCAAGAAAACTTGTATTTAGTTGATAAAATATAATACTTTAGTAATTTGGTAGATCATCTGCTAGAAGGTTTGATGTACCTCCTGCAGATATGCCATGGGCATTTTGTAGATGTCTATCTTTTCAACAACCAGAGCGGCAACGGTCTAATGCTTGTCCACCTGTGTGCTCAACATCTTTAAGCTGTATATACCAAAAAACATAGATGTCTAGACAAGTCAGGAGTCCTCGGAGATGGTGGTGGTGTATACTGCCACTGCGGCCTGCCAGGAAGGTGACCCAAGCGATGTTAGTGTCTATTTTTGTCCAATAGGGATTTTCGAAGACATGATGGGGGCAATAGCCTTGTCGGTATTAGTGTCCACGCATCGAAACGTTACACTAACTGCCATAGTAGACAAACACTATAGCGTGCTGCTCTAATAGACCCAGTGTCCTTGGTCAAGCAAATCTTCAGAAATACATTTTGACTACAAGATATGCACCTATCTAGAGCAATGCGATTGTTATAAGGGTAGTAGAACATAAACAAAGGGGCTATATAGTAACCTCGCTAACGATTTGCTAGTAAACTTGGCGGTACTATACGAGCAAAATACCGAATCTTTCTTCCAACAGAGACTGTTCCGGTGGCCTAAGTGGACAAAACGTCAACCTCTGATGCGGACGTTGCAAGTTCGAACTCCGGCCGAGTCATATCACATTCTTATGAAAATGGTTATAATAGCTGCCTCGAATGGCGCTCAGCATTAAGAGGTCAGTGTTAGAACTGGTCGGCGTTGTGTCAGGATAATGGTACTGAGTAGAACATGATGCCACATGTCTGCGGCATGATGCCCCAGTCTTAGACTTGACTATAAACTGCCACACTGCAGAGATCGTAGCGGTATGACTGAAAAATTCTTAAAGCTACGTTACAAAATACTACTCTCTCTCCCTCCCCTCTCTCTCTGTCTCTCTGTCTTTCTCTTTCTGTCTCTCTGTCTCTGGCTCTGTCTGTCTGGGTGTCTAACTCTCTCTTCCATGCGGCTATCTTATAAATTATCCAGTTGCTTTCTATACTAAACTGTACGCCAATTATTTACAGAATAGTGCAGTAGTACCAGATAATTGAGGCTAGTAACTAACATCAGGCAAATATATTTGTTTTTTCCCCCTCATGATGTGAAAATAAACACAAATACAACCCCTACAGTGGTAGTAAATATCACACTCAGAATTGGAATTAAAGAATTGCAATTATTCAAGGTCAGACAAGATTAGCAAAACTAATTTTAAAATAAATTATGTCTTACACTATTGCTTTTTGCTTACAAAGCCTGACGTATAAAATATCTTACGTGAACCTATATATATTAATTTAGGTATTTTTTCTTACAAATCATCTATTAATTTATGGTAATTTGTCTTCTTTTACATAGTTCCCTCCAATTTTCTTTTCAGACGTTTCCCTGATTTTATTACTGGTGTATGTCTTTCAGCCTCTTGTGCCATGATGCATATTTTTTTATATCTTACTTATAAAATTCAGATTTTACCATGGCGTAAAGGAACGCGCTTGTTTCTCAAAGTATATGAAACTAGCAGCCTCTGTAAATAGTGAAGTGTGTCTTTTCTAAATCAATCTCTATACACGCACACCTCTCATTGCAAACATTTTAGAGACATTCCAATGTCAACGAAGCAAGGAAAGTGCTACCAATTAGTGCAAACACATTACGTGTAGTTAGTAACTTTTGGAACAATCAAAACGGTCGATAATTTTGTTTCGACTAGAATCCTACGTAACAATCACAGATTACCTCCCTTTCTTAGAATCTTACTGTTGTCGTAAATCATATAGTTATTAGCAATACACTAAAAATCCTGACTGGGATAAAAACTTATTCGTTTTTTACATAACTAGCCAATTTAGTGGGATATTTTGTTTGTTTGTTCGTTCGTAAACTTTGACTGAAGCGATTTATTCCATACCTTCAAAACAGCCGTTGCGAGGAAACAATTGTTATACAGGAGATTTTGAATACAAATGCTGCTGGCGATAAATAGTTATTATGCAAGAATAACTGTGTGTTATGTCATCGACAGCTAATTATTTTAAGGACTATGGAATAATCTTTTGTTAGGTAGAATACCGAAACTATATCTTAATAAAGAAGATAGTTCATTGCATGAACATATTTACCACAAGAAGAATGACGGATTTTCTTCAGAGGAAATGTCAATAAGCGTACATTGTATATAATAGTATATTTTAACTTCAAACCATATTCATTTGATGACAATATAACCACAGTTACTACCGCACGTACATATACATGCGTGCGTGCGTGCGTGAGTACGTACGTACGTGCGTACATACATACATACATACATATGTATGTACGTGTAAAAAAGAAAATTTTATAAGAAAGAAGTAATATTTTTATTTCATGGAAAATGATGATCTCCACGAGAAAAAAAACGTATCGCCTATTATGTGCTCATTGAAAAATGTATTCTCGGATAACCTTGGAAAGGTGTAATCATTGTATTACCACACACATGCACATACACATCTGTGTGTTATAGCATATTATTATTATTATTATTATTATTATTATTATTTGTAGTAGTAGTAGTAGTAGCAGTAGTAGTGGTGGTAGTAGCAGTAGTACACAAGCAATGTATATTGGTATTTTGATTACTTTTTCATGTCTAATACATTTAATTAAGCCAAGTAAAATATTTTGACTTTTCTATATAACGAAAGCTTTACTGGCTTGTGTTGTTTAGATTAACCACATATTACGACAGAAGCTAGTGATGGAGATGAAAGACACGTTATCATTCCAGTTGTTGTTTTCACAGTACCGTGTTTGGTTCTCACCCCTCTGGTTGTTGTTATGTTATTGACTACGCAGATATGCTCCTAAGTAACCTAATAACACGCTTTAGTCGCAGTTAGTTTCTACCGTAAGAAACAATGGTGCTCTGATCTATTTCATCGTGTAGCACGTTTGCTCCACCTTACCTGTCCATAACAGGGAAAGGATGTGAAAAATACAGGACTGTTCTACTAATTGTAGATCGTGTTTTAGTCAATTGTATTAAAGTATTTTTGGCATGAACGTTCACAATTTTGTAAATTTCAAGATTATCTCTTTTTAGTTTGTTATTTTCCAACGTAGTTTGGTATACACTTAATACGGCTAGTTGTTCATATTGACTAGACTGCCAGTAATAGGAAACATCCATTAATTTAAGTGAAACTATATACTATATCTGGATGAGTAGCACCAACGTTTTGGGTCACTTCACTCCCGCACATATTTAGTTGGGTTTACCTCTGCTGTCAGCCAACTGGGTATTATTCTTTTTCTGTGAAGTCTACCGAGTAACACCTGCGGAAAAATCCTTCGAAGTGCTTGTTTGAAAAAACTGAGAGATGGGTCAAACTTTTAACAAAATTAATTAATTACTTTATATCACTTTGTTCTAGTTTGTACTTGTAGGTCGGAGTTTTTTATGAAATCTGATAAAAATATCCAGGAGTATTTCTTAGAGTAAGTTATCAAATGCGTTTGGTCATAATTGTTTCCGTATTGAGATATTAAGGAAATCTGTATTTCTTTGGCTAGTGTCAGGACCGCTGAAAGACTTGATTATTATTAGTATCTTCAACCTATCCAATCGCCGTCATCAACTTGCGGTCGACTATGAAGCAAAATACCCTAAATATTGAACTTACTTTTAAATGTGCAATCAGATGTAATATACTTCTCTGTGTAACAATAGTTCCGCTGTTATGATCACCATCATTAGCCACGGCTATCGTTTGTATTATTGGGTTTTGTCATCATCACATGATTAACACCATCGTCGTCGTCATCATCATCATCAGCATCATCATCTGTGTGGTTATTATTGGTAATGCTAATTTCATGATGAAAAAACTACTCCGATTTATACAATCATACTTCGAGAATAATACTTCTTTATTACAAAACTATCACCAGGTACAACCGCAGCAAGAAGTAAATTCGTTGTCCATGGAACTCAGGAAAAGGGGACAGTATATTGATTTATGTACCTTATTCTACAACACGATTCACAGTAATAATAATAATAGTAGTGAAGGGGGATACCCTAGCGTCAATGGGAATTAGCATTACAGAACCCCTTGGGACACTCTAGCGTCAATGGAAAATTAACATGGAGAAAAATCGTGGGACACTCTAGCGTCAAGGGAATTTAACATGGGAATAAATCGTGGGACAATCTAGCGTCAAGGGGAATTTAACATGGGAATAAATCGTGGGACTGTCTAGCGTCAAGGGGAATTGAATATGGGATTTTTTTTATAAAAAATAAAATAAAAAAAGGGTAGGCAATTCAATGACTATCTCTTTTCGAGAAATATGGCTGGCCCTGAAAAGGGCCTTTGGTTTATGTTAATATGCCCTTAACATAGAGGGCATTTGCGACATCTTCTTTTCCTCAAACTTCGTCTTACAGCAGGGCCATACATCAGAGTCCGCTTGAGGCAACCTTGTCTCTCTATATAGACTCTTCTTATCCACAGGCTGCTGTTGGTCCTGTGGACAACGGTCCACTTGGATCGGACATACATGAGCATGTCCGTCCTGAACATCATCGTTGACACAAGGGTTGAAGATTCAACGTCTGTCCACATGTTGAGGCTCCGAGAATAGGTGAATCAATGCAGTGAACAGCGCTTATTTATAGGGACAGAAAGGATTGAAACGGATTGAGTTCATTCACCAATCCGAACACGCGTTACAGAATTCAGTCAGCCCGCATCCAATCCGAAGAGAGCAGTCTGTGACGTCACGTAGTCAATATAGATTCGCTAGCGCTTGTGTGCAGTCAATCTATGCGACAGTGATTCAACATGACGGAAACTCAGAAAACGATCCAGTGGGGTGCACCAGCAGGGGAGACCGTCCAAAGGAACCCGGACTTACTTTCAGAAGAGGTGAATTGGGATTTTGTGGATTTTCTCTCCTCGCAAGAATTTGTTCCGGAACCTTCGTTACCTTCTTCATTACCGCAAGTGGAGAATTTTAGACAGAGACAGAAAGAAGAATTGGAGAAGTTTATACAACGACAAAAAGAAGCCGAACAAGTTTTTCTCCTACAGCAACAGCAGCAAGAAGAAGAGGTAAGAAAAAAACAACAGCAGCAGCAACAGCAAGAAGAAGTAGTAGCAGCAAAGAAACAAGAGGGTGAAAATCAAACGGTCACGGTACTGTTGGACATTTTAGCGGAGTTAAGAAGTTTGAAACAAATGTATCAGACTTCTTTATCACGACCGAAGAGAATACGACCTTCCCGAGCTAAACACGTCAACCCTGTGACTAAGCCTACCGTACCACCCTTAGTGATTTCAACCCAATCATTATCATCATTACGCAGTCCAGAAGTAGGCCTTGGCCGTGGCAAAGGCTTAAGGCAGTTAAAATTGATTGCTTAAACTCAACCCTGCACCATAAAGAAAAAGGCCCTTTTCAGGGCCACCCACATTTCTCGAAAAGAAATACAATTTCAATTTGCCAATAACTCAAAAAAAAAAAACCTCACCCATGTTACCCTTATAGTACGTGTCTGTGTATGAGTGCGTGAGTGTAGCTTCTTATTTTAAAATCAAAACTCAAAGACTCTTACCTTATATCATTCATTTATTCTTTTCTCCATTTTTACAATCCAATTCACAATTCACAACACAACACTTTAATTAAAAGTTCATTGATTTCTTCTTTTCTCCTTGTTTAGTCTCTCTGTTTTTTGAATTTCTTCACCGTCACACTCTTTTCCTCTTCTTCCTCCTCGCTTTCTTCCCTTCTTCTTTTTTTCTCCTGTTTCTTTTTCTTCACCTGTCTTCTTTCTTCCTCAGAAGAATCCCTCTCTTCCTCTGAAGAATCCCTCTCTTCTTCTTTTAAAGAATTCCTCTTTTCTTCTGACTCCTCTTGTTTCTTTTTTGGGCAATCTGGAGACCAATGTCCTTTTTCTTTACAATAATGACAGGTATCTTGACTTTTGTCTTTTTTATCCCCTGTTTTTTTTCTTTTTTGACGGTCTGGACACTCTGAAGACCAATGCCCTTTCTTTTGACAGATATAGCAAGTATCTTGACTTTTATCTCTAAAGGAAGGAGAGTAGTCCGTAGGCTGGTCTGAAGAGAATTTTCTAATGACCCCTCGCAAAGCTCTGACGAAACGTTCCATCTGGTCAGTCTCTTCCATCGTTGTGCTCGGCTTGAGAGTGAAATGAATAGTGAAAGGACAAGACACACACCCTTTTATATACGCTGGTCTGCTATGACTATAAAGTAGTTTATGGTGTTTGAACTTGAGTCATTTGACTTTTTGCTTTCAAGATGAAACGATCCCATTCATTCGAGAAGAAAGAAGAAGAAGAAAGTAAGAGGCAGAAACGTGATCTATCGCCTCGTACCAGGGCTGAAATCTTGGCACAAATTCATGCCAGTGATTTTGAAGAGGACATGAGTGAACCAGAATCCAAACCCTCTAAACCAAGTTCACCACCCTTTGTCAACCCTGAAAAGTACTATTCCATTCGAGAGACGGAAAAGCGCTCCTCTAGAAAATTTAGAACCACGGCTTACAAATACACGGTGAAGTTTAAAGATTTCAAGGCTGAAGTGCCGTTAGAGAAAGCAGAAGTGTTCATCACTGAGGTGTGGGATTCTTTGCTCACTGCACTCAAGCGACAATGTCAACCCAAAGAAGACGATCGTTTGAGACTTTCCGTACAACACGACGGTTTGAAATCCCCTGTTTGGATCGAGTTTAGCACCCCTGCAGAATTGACTGCTTCCAAAGTCATGGACAAGATTCAACACGTACAACAATCTAATGATCAGTTTGACATCACCGATGGTAAAGCCACACTGGACATGACCCACGTCTCTCCTCCTCAAGGAACAGGACGCAAAAAGGTCTTATTGGTGGACGACCTTCGCAACACCAAAACAAGTCTCGTCCGAATTAACAACCCTCATGACCAGATGTGCTTAGCCCGTGCCATCGTGGTGGGACGAACCTATGCCAACAAGAACGACACGGTAGAATGGAAAAGAACCTGGAAAACTATTCAACAATCCGACCGAGCCAAACAACGAAATGAAGCAGAACTCCTGTTACAACAAGCCGGACTGTCCAAAGACACACCCTGTGGCATTCCTGAGATGCAAAAATTGCAAGATGCCCTAGCTCCACGCTACACCTTGAAAGTGCACCCTCAAGAAGTGCGCGGACCTCTGTTGTTTCGAGGCCAAGACTTTAAGGACGGAAAATACATTCATCTTTATCATCACGATGAACATTTCGATACCATTACCAGTATCACCGGATTCCTGAAATACGGTTATTACTGTGAGAAATGTGACCATGGTTATAACAATCGAGAGCAACACAAGCATTGTGGATCGAAATGCACAGGATGTTTGGCCTCTTCACCCTGTCTGAGCGAAGAACCAGTGCCTTGTTCAACTTGTCTGCGCACGTTTGTCAGCCCTACCTGTTACCAACAACATCTGAAAACGCAAGGTTCACAGAAGAAATGCGCTTGTCAACTGCTGAGATTGTGCTCTACGTGTGAACAAGTCATACGTACCAATAATACCAAGGCACACGTATGTTCAGGAAAGAAAAAATGTCACATTTGTCACCACATCGTGGACTTGGAACACCAATGTTACGTGCAAAAATACCAACCCCCACCAGAGAAAGAGGACGGTCACAAGAAGAAAGGCAATTTCATCTTTTTCGATTTCGAATGCATGCAAGAAACCGGCATTCACATTCCTAATTTCTGCGTGGCTCATCGAGCGTGCGAGAAGTGCATTCAAGAACCTATCTTCAGTCATTGCCCTCACTGCAGCAAGATACCCGGAGGGCGTGAAAAAATCTTTCGGGGACCCAACACGCTAGCCGATTTTGCCCAATGGGTCTTAGACCCCGTCGACAAGACGTGGAGCCAAGAGGACATCGAACGTTACGGAGATTGTCATCGTCATGCCACGGTGATGGCTCACAATTTCTCCGGATACGATGGACAGTTTCTTCTCAGATACTATACGGAACAAGGCACCGAGCGTCCTAAAGTGACTTTGAACGGAGCCAAAATCATTTTCATGCAAGTGGGACAAGTACAGTTTAAAGATTCGATGAGCTATTTGGCCATGCCTTTGAGTCGAATGCCTAAAACGTTTGGAATGACAGAAATGGCTAAAGGGTACTTTCCACACTTTTTCAATACGGAAGCCAATCAACATGTCGTTCTACCCCATTTACCAGAGGCTCACTATTACGACCCCGACAACATGCGTACCGAACAACGAGAAGCTTTCTACGCTTGGTACCAGATTCACGCCTCGGACCCTTTCGACTTTCAGGAAGAAATGCTAAAGTATTGTCGTTCCGACGTGGACATTTTACGGCGTTGCTGTGGAAAATTTCGAGAACTGTTCATGGAACACGGAGGGGTCGATCCTTTGAAAGAAGCTTGCACCATTGCCAAAGCGTGTTCCTTAGTGTATCGACAACGATTCATGCCTGAAAACACCGTGGCTGTCATCAGTCCTCAAACGACCCACTTTGTCAAACGTCAATACTCGGTCAAAGCCCTACGTTGGTTACATTACTTGTGCGACAAGGAAGACAAGTGGATTCAGCATGCTCGCAACGGAAGGGGCGAAAAGACCATCGGAACGTATTCGGTCGATGGCTGGGACTTAGAAAACCCCAAGATCGTGTACGAGTTTAACGGTTGCTTATTTCACGGATGTCCCGTCTGTTACCCTGACCGTGGTACTAAAAATCAGTTTTTACAACGAACCATGGAAGACTTGTACCAGGACACTTGTCAGCGACGCCTAAAGTTAGAACAGCAAGGATACCAAGTGGTGGAAATGTGGGAACACGAGTACGATCACCGTATGAAAACCGATCCCGAGTTTAAACGCCTCGTGGAAAGTTACCAGTTCATGGACCCGTTGAACCCGAGGGATAGTTTGTACGGAGGAAGGACCAATGCCACCTGTTTGCTGTACCAAGCCGACGAAGAGAAAGGAGAAGAAATCAAATACTTGGACGTGTGTTCGCTGTATCCCTACGTGTGCAAATATTGTCGCTTTCCTACAGGGCACCCACAATTGTTGACGGAACACATCGACCTGGTCAACATTCGACAATACGAAGGCTTGATCAAGTGCAAAGTTTTGCCTCCCACGAACCTATACCATCCCGTCTTACCTCACCATTGTCAAGGCAAACTGATGTTTCCCTTGTGCCGTACTTGTGCCGAAACGTGCAACCAAGACCAATCTTGTCAGCATACCCAGGAAGAACGTGCCTTGACGGGAACCTGGGTCAGCGTAGAATTGTTCAAAGCTCTGGACATGGGATACCAACTGTTAGAAGTGTACGAAATTTGCCACTTTCCCAAGACACAACAGTACCACAAGGGTGACCCTACTCAGAAAGGCATTTTCGCCGACTACGTGGATGCCTTTTTGAAACTGAAACAAGAAGCCAGCGGCTATCCTTCCTGGTGTCACACTCCCGAAGACCAAATACAATTCAAAGAGAAATACTACGAACAAGAAGGCATCACTTTAGACCACATCGAGAAAAACGAAGGTAGGCGATCGTTTGCCAAAGTGATGTTAAATTGCTTGTGGGGTAAAATGGCACAACGACCGTGTTTACCCAAGACGGAATATTTGACAGAGCCTTCCCGCTACTTCCAGATGATTCACGACAAAACCAAATACATGAAACACGTGGACGTCGTTCGAGAGAATTTGATCTTGGTCAATTACGAAGAAGATCTGGACTTTGTACAAGACGACCCTTTTGGAAATGTCATCATTGCGGCTTACGTGACAGCCCATGCTCGCTTAAAATTGCACGAAGCTTTAGAACTGTTAGGGGAACGCGTCCTGTACTTTGACACGGACAGCTGCATTTACATCCATCACCCGATTCAACATCACCCTAACATCGAAGGAGACCGTTTAGGAGCCTGGACAGACGAGCATCCCGACGACAAGATTCTAAGTTTCGTCAGTGGCGGTCCCAAAAATTACGGCTACGAATACCGGGACAAACAAGGAGAAGTGCACACGACGTGCAAAGTGAAAGGACTGACTCTGAATTATCGTACCAGTCGAGTGGTCAACTTTGGGGTATTGAAAGAAGCCTTGCAATCGGGAGAGGATGGAAACTTTAAAGTGACCACCTATCAACCGAACAAGATTGTACGTTTACCCACTCACCACATCGTCAGTCGACCCTTGGAAAAAGTCTATCAAATCGTGTACCAGAAGCGAGTTCGACTTCCCAATCATTTCACCTTACCGTACGGTCACGTCGGTATTGGTCTGTATATAAAAAAGGAACCCTAGGCAAGATCGATAGTTCATCGTGACTACCAAGACCGAGCGAACAAGATGAATACTTTGAAAGAGGCATCGTTCCAGTTTGGGGATTGTAAAAAAGTTGTATCTTCCTCTAGTGTGACTAATATTGGATGGATAAGACCCATGCATTGCGACGGAAAATGTCCGGAAGGAAACTGCGATTGTCCATGTGGTTACCATTGTAATTGCGTAACGGAGTTTGCAGACGAGTGCGATTGTGAGCCTTGCGATGGATACGATGCTGTACCTTGTGACCTGAGCGATGCCGTAAAGCATCATGGGAACTTTAGTGCCCCTACCCCTATTATGGAAAGTGATGCTGTGCGTGTCAAACCTGTGGGATGCGAAAGCGATGCTGCTCGTCCTCTTGGACATTTTACTGGGTTTCGTTTTAAAGGGGAATGTTCACCTTCACGTCTACCCCCCTACGGATGTCATCCAGCCCTGAGCAAACTCCTGTTCCTGTCACCCAACCCTCATCGAAACGAACCTGTGAAAGACGAATATTCGTTTCCTGTGCGTTTGTCGGAATACTGCGACTTTGAAAATCGTCTTCAATCGTTCAAAGGAAAATGGCCTAAGTATCTGGGAGGACCGACCCCCGAAGAATTATCCAGAGCCGGATTTTTCTACTTGGGCGAAGGAGATAAAGTCAAGTGCTTCAGTTGCGGTGTGTCACTTCACCACTGGGAACCGCAAGATTCGGCCTACGTTGAACATGCTCGATGGTCACCGAATTGTCATTACTTACCCTTAGTGGGACCGAGACATTGAAGTAACTTCTTACCATAATAATCTGTTCATGGATACTTTACAAGAGAACATTTGTGCTTTGCCTGTGGAGTTGAGAGAACGCATTTATCGAGAACTGGTCAAAATACAAGTGAAACGTAAAGAACAATTGCATCCGTTACGTCACCGGTGTTTGAACCACTGGTACCTGAAAGCTATACAAGGACTGATTCAATTGAAAGTGTTCCATTGGACAGACATTGATCAACGATCCTCTAGTTTTAAAAAGGATTGGTTTGGTATGGACGATTCTATATACTACATTGTAAACGTACTGCATCGAATTCCAGAGGAAGAGTTAACGAATTACCAACATCTTTCACGCAATGTCAACTTAGTGAAAGAGGAAACTTCTGAACGAATTGTAATGTGTAGATTAGTGACTCAACGATTTAAATTCGACACTGAAGTGAAACCATGTTTGTGCAAAGAGTACATTTCTTGTGTCAGACCAAAGAGGATTTAGTATGACCTATTCATGGATACTTTACAAGAGAACATTCGTGCTTTGCCTGTGGAGTTGAGAGAACGCATTTACCGAGAGCTGGTCAAAATACAAGTCAAACGTAAAGAACAATTGCATCCGTTACGTCACCAGATCTTTAACCACTGGTACCTGAAGGGTATAAGAGAACTGATTCGTCAGAAATTCTTTCAGTGGTCAGACATTGTTCAAAACTTTGAGGTCTCTAATGATCGACATGTTCATGATTATGGTTACTTCGAGATTCACCTAGTGCAACGCATTGAGGAAGACGAGTTAAAGGATTACAAACATATTTTACGTGGAATCTGCTTAGCGGAAGAGGAAACACCTAAACGAACTCTGACGTTTCGGTTACAGTATGCAAGATTTAGATTCCCTACTGGAGAACGAAGATCTCTGGCTAGAAAGTACGTGTATTGCATCCAAAAAAAAGAGAATATAAAAACAGGCTGCCATGCCACGGTTTATGTCACATGTCATCCAACAGATTCCGTGGAAGGAACTCAATGACCATATTCAAACCGTGGATCATTACCATCGATTATTACAAGAACTGTATCCATTCAATTTGGGACGACAAGTGGTGTGTGTCTTAGTGACTTGTTTTCTGGGATTTCGTTTACCAGCCGATTCTTTGTGGACTCTTTACGATCAGTACTTACCACCTCCATGGCCTTAAATGGTCACGAAAAACTCCTTTTGCTCAAAGCCTTGCGGTTTCATCTGGATACTTCTCGACCTCAACAGGAAAAAAAGATTTGTCAACTTTTAGCTACCCAAGACGTGTATGACGATGTGTGTGTAGCTTGTGACTTACACCCTCATTGGACAGATGTTCGTGACTGGAAAAAGGGGGGTTTTGAGGCTTGGACCCAAGAAGTGGCCCAGTATGCACAAGAGTTGTTCAAGGAAAAAAGTTACTTTTCAACCTGTGTTAGTGACGGTGCCAGAAGAACCCGTCACCGAGAACAACCACTCGCTTCAGGACAGGACTGTCATGGACATGCCTGAAAGGTCATTCCGGGAGGACACTTGTGTGACAATACCTCATGTAGAGACTGTAAGAACATTACACACTGTCCCTAGGACATCTTGGTTACCCAAAACATGTTGTACAGACACTTGTTTATATTCCACTTTGATCGCTTTGCTGTGTTTTATATTCCTGTACATCACTATTTGGGTTGTATGTATTTTTGTCTTTCGTGTTCATATTTGAAACATTCAATAAACGTGTTCTGAAAAAAGTATATAAACTCTTGTCTTGTTTGTTTTTCGTGTCACAAGTGACATTCCTCACACCATGGCTACCTCTGCTGTCTCTGCTCCCTTTTCCTCTACTGTCAAAGTCATCGACGAACACTTAGATCGTGCCAGTTGGGAGGCTTTGTATCTTCGCCATCCCTTTAACATGCTCATTGCTGGACCTAGCGGTTCAGGCAAAACCGAATTCGTCAAACGTTTGATCGAACATAAACATCATTTGATCGATCGGCCCCCTCAACGGATCGTGTGGTGTTACAAAGAGTGGCAATCGGCGTACAACCTCTTGCGAGAAAGTCAAGGCGATTCCATCGTGTTTGTGGAAGGCATTCCTAAAGAAGACGACGGCATCGTCTCTGACTCCCGTCAAACCCATTTGGTCATTTTCGACGACATGTTAGGAGAAGACGAAGAAGAAATTAAATTGTGGTTCACGCGCAAAGGGCATCACCGTAATGCCAGTGTCATTTACATCACCCAAAATTTGTTTCAACAAAGTAAAGCCCATCGCACCATCAGTCTCAATGCGCATTACGTGGTCTTGTTTAAAAGCCCTCGAGATAAATCGCAAGTGCAAGTCTTAGCCAAACAGTTAGGAACGCCTTGGCTGACTCAGGCGTACGACGATGCCACTCAAACGCCACACGCCTATTTACTCGTCGATTTGAAACCTACGACCCCCGAGGATTTGCGATTTCGTACCCACTTGTTTCACCACTGGTGCCAAGACGGAGGGCCTGTCCTGTACACGTCTCCGTCCTCGACTTCATTTCACTCCCCATCAAAAAATCTATAAAAACCTCAGACCCTTTTTCGTCTGTCTCACACAGTGTGAACATGACGTCCCTTCAGTCGCATCTTCCCGTCAAATTGATTCGTGCCTTGTATGGCATCAGTCGAGAAAAAGATCCACAAACACGAGCCCGTGTCTTAGAAGCTAGTCTCAAAGAAGTCTTACGATGGTTTACGGTGACGGCACGTCAATTACTCCAAGGAATCATTCAGATTCCTCATCAAACCCAACGCTTTTTTGATCGAAACAAAGTCGCTTTGGTCCAACTGGCCGATCCCCGCATTGACACTCAAACCAAAAAACAAATCATTTTGAAACCTGGAGGGAGCGGTACTCTAGGAGGGGTCATCATTCGCTCACTCTTAAGATGGGATCCTAATGCCCCCAAAGTTATCCCCAAGACAAAAGTTCAACGAAGCCCCAAGAAGAAAAAGAAAAAGACCAGGTCCCCAAAGAGAAGAACTTCTCCAGTGGCAGGACCCTCCTCTTACCAGACACCACCACCCCGGAAAAAGAAAAGAAGCCCCCAGAAAAAGAAACAGAGAAAAAGTCCCCAGAAAAAGAAAAGTCCACAGAAGAAAACTAGTCGCAAGAGAGGCACTTCGGCCAGGACGCAACCTTACACTCGCAAACCACGACCTGCCACGGCGGTGACTGCGTCTCCGGCATCCTCACGTTCATCCACTTCTCCGTTGATGACACCCAGAACTGAAGAGTACTTGGAGACGTTGATCACACCAAGAACATCTCCGTTGATGACCCCCAAAAGAACTTCCCCAGTGGCAGGACCCTCCAATTTAGTGGCAGTGGCTGCTGCTCACAAAGTACCTTCTCCCAAAATCAAAGTCCAAGAAAGATCGGGCATGTTACAAAGTTTACTGGATTTGTCCAAGCAAGAACTGACTCGATTTAGTCCGTTGCGTACCCCTGCACGACGTGTCATGCCTGTCATGAAGTTGATACGACGTAAAGACAATCAATGGCGACGCGTTCCAGTATAAAAAAGGCCTGTGACCAAGTAGGATATCAGTGTTTTTTTGGTGCTCCTAAAGACTCAAAGATGTCACCCTCCAGAAAACCCCAAGGAAAGAAAAGGAAAGGACTGCCACCACGTTTAGCCAAACATGGGGACATGTTATCTGTCCTGTCCAAAGCTTCTCCACCCCTACGAAAAAAACTCATTCAAACGGCCTCCAAAGAGGTCATCGATACCGTGTGCGAATGTTGTTTGAACGTCTTGAAAGGCACGATCCCTTTGTCCAAACACCAGAAACAATGCTTAGGCAAACATCGTCACGTTCTTCGGAAAATGGTTCAAAAGAAAATTCCCATTCGTCAAAAAAAGAAGATGTTGGTCCAACGTGGAGGCATTTTACCTCTCTTGTTAGGCCCCATACTGAAAGGAGTCTTGGGAACCATGTTGGGAGGACTGGTGGGAGCAAGATAAAAAGACCCTCGGAAGTCCCAAGATCTCAGAATCGACCCCTGACAACCCATGGAAGGACGAAAACTAGCTTTAGTGCCTTACAAACGATGGATGGAATACCATCGGTGGCAAGAACAACGCACCCCGCATTTACCTCCCAATCCCAATTTGAGCGAGATGTCCCAGTTACAATACGAATTGCAATCCTTGATGGATCGCCAAGATTTGTCCGAAACAGAAAAATCGCAAAAGTACGGTCAACTCTTGCAACGACTGCAACTCTTTCACCAGAAAGCTTTAGACGAAACAGCTTTACCCACTCTAAAAGATTTTAAGACCTTGATGAAAAGTCCAGCACCATCATCATCATTACCATCACCACTACCATCCCCAAGGGTCACTAGAGATGCTACCCCACAAAGACCTGAGGAAGAAGAGATGCGCGAAGTGTTTCAAACACCGTCATCAGCTCCCATTTCGAGTAAGATTGCAGCATCCTTGTTGACCCCGTCCCCCACACCCCAACGAGAAGAAATGAAAGCTTGGGTTAAAAAGATGATGTCCACGCCTCCTTCGACAGAAGTGAAAAAGAAAGAAGGGAAACCAGAAGCGAAAAAAGAAAAGAAGACCAAAGCCATTCCATTGCCACCACCACCACCACCACTACCTTCGACTTCTACTCCCGTAGCCCATCGGACACGTAAATCCGTTTCCAAACCACCCTTTCGACCCACCCAAAGTAGCATCACCGAAGAGTGGGTGACTTATTAACACGCCAACACAAAATAAAAAATGGAAAAAGTCTTAGCCAGCATTTACTACGATCCCTCACATCCTGCAGGTTACGCAGGAGTTCAAAAATTGTATCGTGCTGCCAAAACTCGACTGAAAAGTCTCCGTTTACCTCAAGTGCAACGATGGTTACAAGAACAAGCTACCTACACTTTGCACAAACCCATTCGACGCAAGTTTGCCAGAAGTCGCACCCGAGTGGAAGGCATCGATCATCAATGGCAAGCCGATTTAGCCGATGTCTCTCATTTGGCCAGCTACAATCGTGGCTACAAATATCTGTTTTGTGTCATCGACGTCTTTTCCAAATTTGCCTGGGTCGTGCCCTTGACTTCCAAATCCAGCAGCGAGTTAGTGCGAGCCCTGCAACGAGTGTTGAAACAAAGTGGTCGTCACCCTCTTCGATGGCAAACGGACAAAGGCACCGAATTTCTGAACCAAGCTTTCCAAAAAGAATTAAAGAAACGTGACATTCATTTTTTTACCACCGAGAATCCCGAAACCAAAGCCAGCATCGTGGAACGTTTTCAACGCACTTTGAAAGAACGCATGTGGAAATATTTTACGCATCACCACACTCTGAAGTACATCGACATCTTACCGCACCTGGTGCAAGCGTACAACCAATCTTACCATCGAAGCATCGGACGTGCCCCGCAAGACGTGACTCCCGACAACGAAGTGCTGGTGTTCGAGCGCCTGTTCGGTACGTCCCCGACGAGGGCTGTCCCCAAGAAAAGTGGAGAGTTGGTCGTAGGAGATTGGGTGCGCATTGGCAAAACCAAACGCACTTTCGACAAAGGTTACTTACCTAACTGGACGACCTAATTGTTTCGCGTCACTGGACAAGTGCATGGCCGTCATCCTGCCGTCTATAAATTGGAAGACATGAACGGAGAAGTACTCAAAGGAACGTTTTATTTGCCCGAGTTACAACGTGTCACCAAAAAAGAAGACGACGTGTACGACATCGAAAGCATTCTCGAACGCAGAACCCGTAAAGTGGGCAAACGACGTGTCAAAGAAGTCAAAGTACGTTGGAAAGGATATCCACCCAGTTTCGATTCTTGGATCGACGCTTCGCAAGTCATCGACTATAAAAAGAAGAAGTGACCATCATGCCCTTTCACACATCAGACGCAGCTACGTCGACCAGTCCTTCTTCCCCTAGTTCTTCTGTGCAAGATTTACAAAAACAACCCTTGTGGGTGTGGTGTGGAGAACGTGTGCCTAAAACGCAAATCGTCTTTTTCTGCCAAATCTTCGTGGTGTATTGTGTCATCGGGGCAGCCATTGCCAATTTGAGTTTGCAACAAGGAGACAAACAATTGTGGACCATTTTATTGAGCAGTTGCATCGGTTACCTGCTTCCCAATCCCTCCCTGAAATTCTCCTCAAACGGGAACGTTGTGTCCAGTGCCAGTGTCAGTGCCAGTCACCACTCCAACAACCACAACCAGAACCCCATTTTGGGCGGAGACACGCCTCTGACATCCAGTAATATCCCCTCGGACAGCCACAGAACTCTGGAATTATGAGTCACCAAAACCAATTTTACTTAACCTTACCCAGTGACAGTTCCATGGAGGTGTTTCCCCACAACACGTTGTGCTGTTACACGGCCAAATTACCTCAAGCCATCCAGTTAGATCACGAAGCCCATTGGGAAGTGGCTTTAGTAGAAATGATTCACCCGACCCAAGTCCACAATATCACTGCCCAGCAAAATTGGTTTAAGGTGGAAGTTCATGACAAACAATTGCAAGAGGAGTTGGATAAGATTGGCACATCTACCAATAAAACCTATGATGACAAAACTAAAACGACCACCTACAACTTCTTCATTCTCCCAGGCTATTATTTCAGTGGTCATCATTTGGTCAGGGCCATAGCCTCCAGGTTTAATGGCGTGTTCCATAAAGCTTTGAGTAATGTCCAAAAAAGTGTCACCCTGGAATACCACAAAATAGCTCGTCGCTTTCTGATGAAATTTTCTGAGGGGTCCAAAAAATTCATGTCTTTCTTATTTTGTCCTGAATTGTTTGACATATTGGGCGGTGACACGGAGATGAGAATGGTCATGATGAAGAAAAACGAATTGCCAGTCATTTCCGACAACGATATTTTTGCGAGGTATTTTCGTTTCCCGGTAGAACTGAACCAAGGACTGAATTTGATCTTTGTGTATTCCGATGTGGTGGAATACAACGTGGTGGGACACACCTCCGTGCCGTTACTGCGTGTCATTCCTTTCAAAGTGGATTCTGCCACAAACGCTGACGAGGAAGGTGGAAACACTTATCACGTTCACCGCGAATTTGTCCATCCTCACTATTTGCCGGTCAGCAAGTCGTATTTGGACACGGTCAACATTGCTATAAAAGGAGATCTGGGACAAAATATTCCATTCACCAAAGGAAAAGTCACGGTGAAACTCCATTTTCGAAAACGGTTCTCTCACGACTCGTAAGTCATGTATCCAGTGTACCAAGGGGTGGCTCGACAGCGAGGACACGGTTTAGGAGACATGTTAAAATCGGCCTTTCGTTCGGTGGCCCCGGTGTTGAAACCGATGGTAACACGAGGATTGCACGCCTTGAAAGATGCGGCACTGACACAAGGCAAAGAATTTCTCCAAAATGTCATCATCGACAAACAAAACCCTAAAGAAGCCTTCATGAGGGCAGGCAAAAATGTCTTGCTGCAAACGGGTAAAGACATTTTAGGCCGACGAGACACACCTATAAATGCCCTGCACGCTACCGAATCAGGCATTCAGCAAGGACAAGGCAGAAAGAGACGACGCAGAAAACACCCTTTCACCAGACTTCAAGCGAGAAAGGCCAAGAAAAGAAGAACCGTTCGAGACTTAGACGTTTTCGATTATTGAGGAAGAACAAAAAAATGATGCACCGAGAGTCTTGCGCTTGTTCCAAGACGGAACTGGATATGTTTGCCATGCCCCCCACCATGATGACGATGCAAGAATCCCAGTGGGTGGAATTTCACCCGGTCTCCTCATTGACCGATTCCGCTCCCATCGAGTTTGAAATCAAAGGACAGCCCGAAGATTACATCGATCTGAATAGCAGTTACCTGTATTTGAAAGTCAAAGTGATCAAAACTGACAACACCAATCCTGGAGCCAATGATAGGGTAGCGCCCGTCAACAATTTCATGCATTCCTTGTTCAGCGAAGTGGACTTGTACTTGAATAACAAACTGGTCAGTAGCAGCATGGATACTTACCCGTATCGCGCCTACTTGGAAAATCTCTTGACGTACGGAAAAGAAGCCAAGAACACTCATCTGGATGCTTGCGTGGTATGGAAACCTGACACGGCAGGTGAGAACACGTTTAGCGATACAGCCCTGACAGCAGATGACAATCTTCACAATGTGGGGTTTAACACACGTAGAACTAAAATTCTGCAAGGGCGAAGTTTAGAACTGATGGATCGTTTGCATTTGGACATGTGGTTGCAAGAAAAGTATTTGCTGAACGGTGTGGATATCCGCCTGAGACTGAATCGTAGCAGTGCCGCTTTCCATTTGATGACCCATGCCAATGAATACAAAACTGTTATCCAAGAAGCCAAGCTCTACGTGCGTCGCGTAGAAGTGTTACCTAAAGTGGGAAACGATATCAGTCAAACGTTAAGCAGAACAATTGCCAAGTATCCCATACGACGCGTAGAAGTGAAAACGTTCACCATTCCTGCTGGACAGCGATCCATGATCGAAGATCATCTGTTCCAAGGACAGTTACCCAAGCGTTTGATTGTTGGTATCGTCAAGAATACAGCCTTCAACGGAGTCCACAACGAAAATCCTTTTGAGTTTAAGCATTACAATGTGTCCAAGATCGAAGTCAGTCGCGATGGCAAGACCTTGTGTACCCGACCTTTCGAGCCTAACTTTGCCCAGAAGAATTACTTGAGATCGTACTTGTCCCTGTACGAAGCCACCGGTCAGTTAGGAACCAACACCAGTCACGGCATTACGTACGACGATTATGACGGAGGCTATGCTTTGTGGGCTTTCGATTTCACTCCAGACCAAGGCAGCGACGAGGGACATTTCCACCCTATAAAATCTGGCCAGATTCGAGTGGAAATTCAGTTTGCGAGTGCACTGGAAGCAGGGAACACAGTGAACGTCATCCTGTATGCAGAATTTGATAATACGATAGAAATCAACAGTTTAAGAGAAGTCATCCTAGATTACTAGAAGCCATGGAAGACTGTTATCCCTCTTTACCTAGTGGAGAAACTTTGGAGATGGAATGTAAGGAGACCGTGGAAAAAGAAGAAGTGATCATGATGAAATCGAGATGGCCAGAACAAGAAGCCCATTTAGTCTCCTGTTTTGCCAAACACTTGGTCGACAAAATGACGGAATTGATCAAGAAAAATTGTTATGGATGTCAAAACGATCATCCCAGTCAAATTCAACACGATAAATGCCTAATGTTAAGTCAAGAAGAAAAATTGGACGAGTATCTGGACGAAGCTTGGAGTCTCATCTCGAACAAAGACGTGTTGCACCAGTGGTATAAAGACTTGCGTGAACATTCTTGTCCAGCATTAACCACTCAAGAGATCCATCGTATCGAAGCTCTCCTGAATCAGAGTGAGGAAACAGAACGAATAACCGTTTATTCGTCAGACATTTTCAAGCAAAAAGTCAGGATCGAATTGACGACTTATTATTACCTGTGAAGAAGAAAACACAAAACAATGGATACCTGGGAACTTTATTACCTTTTGAACCACAGTTCGTATACGGCTTCTTGGAATCCCGTCGTCTGTGCTAAAGATGAACTCCCTCATCGCAAACCTAAAGACCATCAAGCTTACGTGATCAACACGGACGACAGTCATCTCCCAGGAACCCACTGGGTAGCCGTCTACTTTCCTCAAGAAGGATGTGTGGAATATTTCGATTCGTACGGATTGCCCCCTTTGGAAGACGATATCATCGACTTTATGAGAAGAAATGCTCAAACCACCCGATTCAATAATGTGAAATTACAAGGCACAGATTCCTTGGTGTGTGGACAATACTGTGTGTATTTTCTGCATCATCGCAGCCTGGGCTATTCCTTAGAACATTTAGTGACTCATTTCGATCCTCGTTCTTCTGCTAGAAACGATGTGAAAGTAGATCGATGGTTTTGTGACCATTATGCTTATCTTTTGTCTCAAGCTAGGAAACGTAGTGTCCATCAATGGCCTAATGATTTCCAACAGTGGAAATCACAATTTCATTCACAACGTTGTCAGCCCTGTTCAAAGTAGATTGAGAATTGAGAAAAAATGTTTGTGATTTGAAGAAAAAATGGTTTGATGTTATAGTGTTATATTATTGTTAAAAATGTTGTTGTTTAGTGTTAAGTGATTTTTGAATAAAAAATGTTGTGTTTTGAAAAAATGCCTTTGTCTTTTGTTTAGCTAGAAGAATGTTGGATTGATGCTCTTTCATTTCTTACTATCCCTCTCATGAACGTTGCGGCTCGAAAACCGTGTGGGGGGATGTTTTCCTTCACGTCCGCGCTTTAACTTTAAGAACCGGGTTGTTCCCAGTCTAGCCATCCATTGTCGACTCATCCTCCTAAGAAGATGTGCTCCAAACTAGCTAAGCTCAACGAAGCCTACGTGAATTTGCATAGGGTCAGACACAGTCTGATACCGAAGCCAGAAGAAATAGAGAATGTGAGAATGTTAAAAATCACTGAAGACCTGATAGAAGAGCTCTTCAGAGAAGAAATGAACAGGGAGAAAGAAGAATGGACAGAGAAGTACAGACTTCAGAGACAGCAGCAACAGCAGCAACAACAGCAACAGCAGCAGCAACCTGAAGCTGACAGAGGCTTTGTCGATTGTCGTATCGACACCAAAGAATTCTTCTTCTCTTTCCGAAGAAGCAGACCTATTGCCAGAAAGTCTATCCTCAGAGGACATCGCATTCTTAGAAACTAAAAAAGAATGCCATAGGAAAACAAAAAAACAGCCCTTTTCAGGGCTACCCAATACTCTAGAAAAGAAATAACGATCCATTTGCCAATGTGTGTAGGTAGAGTAGTGTGAAAATAAACACTAACTCTTTCTTAAAAAAATGTGAGGGTATGAGTTTGTGTGTTAGTGTTAGTAAGTGATAAAGTAAGTTGGTATGGATAGTAGATTAAAATGATGTATTTTTGGTGTTTGAGGTGTATATTTGGAGTTAGATTGAATTGCTTTGTGTATGTGGATAGTCTATTGAAGTGATTAATAAAAAATTTTAAAATGGTGATGGGTAGCATAAAAAAGTGAGTGAGTGTTTCTTTTAGGTCCGCGCGTTGTTGTTGTTTTGGTTATAATCTAGGTAAGATGAATTTTATGTTATTAGGGGGATGTTTTCCTTCACGTCCGCGCTTTCAGTATAAATTGAAACTCGTTCGGCAGTCCAGCTACCCTTGTTGATTGTTCAACACTAGAAAAATGAGCAGCAGACTGAGTAAATTGATGGAACTTCAGATGCATCTGGAGTATGCCAGATGCCTCCTGAATGAGCTGACTGCAGAGACCCTTGTGGAAGAAGCCAGGATAGAACAAGAGGAAGAAGAAAGAAAACTGAAAGAAGAGGAAGAAAAAAAGAGAGGGATAAGGTCTCACGTGTTCATGATAGAGAAATGTGAGGTGAAGCCCTGGGTGATGGAACCTCCACAAGTAATGACTGCACCACAGTTACAACCACAACAAGAGGTAATTGTTCATCCTCGAATGAGGAATAGAAGAGAAAGAAGACAAAGGGAAGAAGAAGAAGTGTTCACTATTCCGCAAACGGAGGAGTGGGATAGTGAAGCCACTCACCCCCCGTCAGCTCTTCCAACAACTTCAGTCAATTGGACCAATGACTGGAGTAGGCGTTGTGTCTGTGGTGCCAGACCCGGAAGGTGCCACCATTAGCCAGGTGCCTCTGAAGTTCCAAAAACAGTCCTTTTCAGGGCTATCCCAATACTCTAGAAAAGAAATAACAATCCATTTGCCAATGTGTGTAGGTAGATTAGTGTGATTATAAACACTAACTCTTTATTGATAGTGGAAGTGTGTGTGTGTGTGTGTGTGTGTTTGTGTTTGTAAATGGTGAAGTAAGTTTGTGTGAATAGTAGATTATGGGTTTCTTAGCGTATGTGAAAAGTATAGTTAGGGTTATATTATATTAAAAAAGTAGGGGGATGTTTTCTTTCACGTCCGCGCGTTGTTGGGTCATGATCTAGGTAAGATCCATTTTATGTTCTTTTGGGGGATGTTTTCCTTCACGTTCGCGCTTTTCGTATAAGAACCCACAGTGTTGGTCGTTCAAACCATTCTGCAAAGAATAAAAAGAAGATGGCGTCAAACCAAATGGACAAATTACAAACCTTGCAAGACGTTTTAGACAACTTAGGAATAATGGAACAGATGCTAATAAGACTCGTTGAAGACCATTATTCCTATAGTCCCCATCGTGTAAAGATGGAAATTAACAATTTAAGGAAAGCAAAGGACAAGATTAGTGGTGTCATGAAAGAGATCAAGGAGGAGAAGGAGGATGAAGAGGAAAAGATAAGAATAAGAACATGGAACGAAAAAATTGAAAAAGAAGAGGAAAATGAGAAGAGGAAGAAAGAAGAAGAGGAGGAAGAGAAGAAAGAAGAGAAGGAGAAAAAAAAGAAGAGAAAGAGTGTTGGAGATAAAATAAGAAGTTGGTGGAGGAAAAGAAGAAATTAGAAGAAGAAGAAGAAAAACCAAAGGCCCTTTTCAGGGCCAGCCATATTTCTCGAAAAGAGATAGTCATTGAATTGCCTACCCTTTTTTTATTTTATTTTTTATAAAAAAAATCCCATATTCAATTCCCCTTGACGCTAGACAGTCCCACGATTTATTCCCATGTTAAATTCCCCTTGACGCTAGATTGTCCCACGATTTATTCCCATGTTAAATTCCCTTGACGCTAGAGTGTCCCACGATTTTTCTCCATGTTAATTTTCCATTGACGCTAGAGTGTCCCAAGGGGTTCTGTAATGCTAATTCCCATTGACGCTAGGGTATCCCCCTTCACTACTACTACTACTAATAATAATAATAATAATCATCATCATCATCATCATCATCATCATCAATAATAAATGTCATTTCATAACAGAATGAAAAGAAATTACAATAATACGATGTCATATAGCTGGATATTATATCATATCATATGAAATATACCAACATATTAAATATCAAATTATTTTCCCATTGTTATTCATTTGTTTTCGTATAGAGTCGAACCAAGCTCAGTGTGCACGTGTTTCCTCTCTTGTGACGCGAAGAATCGTCAGTTTACAAACTTGGTTTGCATATGCATTATTGCTACCTCGTAGATATCCTTCAACAGTCAAAAATGTCATTGGCAGTATCCAGTGTACACGGGTGATTTCTGTATGGAGGTTAGATTTCAAACTTGTTTTCTTAATTATTATTATTATTATTATTATTATTATTATTATTATTATTATTGTAAAGATGTTTTCTTTCGTGTATAATTAAAGGAAATCACAATCAGCATAAATATGTTGTTCTGCCACAAAGTTATGTATCTTACTTACTTTAATCCATTCATAAATTAAATCAACCCTGACTTTTAACACAAAAATCTCCGATCATTGTTGTGTACAAACATGAAAAACACCAATATTGCTACTTATTTACTTATCGGCGTCTTACGATTCGAATGCCTTACATAATTAAGTTTAGAAACGTTTGTTCATGCTTTAAATTGTATCTGCTGGATTGATAGGTTGCTCAGTTCCTCTGGAGAAAAAAAAGAGGGTTTATGTAAAACTTATATAGTGAGTAGGAAGTTAAAATAAGTTTAATGCGGCTATTGTTAGTAACATATGAACTGAAACTTGGCATAACTTTCGGATTTGACATACTAGCATATTTGAATTGAAGTGGTAATGACATAATGAAATTAGTACACATTTCTATCATCACTACTAGCCGTGGACAGTTAATACTTCCTGGTTCTAGGTTCATTCGATGGAGAATGTTGAAGGTCAACATTACGGCCTTAAATGACACTTTACAAATGGACCAAATAGTAAAGTGAAATATTTTAGAGCAAGAAATGTCAAAGAACTCGTTGGATTTTGTCTCTGAAACCTTGCACCTTTTCACCTCAGTTGTGCGGGGTTTGCCGTGTTAGAGGTTTAATGGGGCTGGCGATTGAGGATCTTACTCAAGTTATATCCTCCTCTTCGTGTGCCATCAACCACAGACATAAACCGCAAAGTATACAGAGCATGTACCTACTTAATTAGTTTCGTCAACGAAACTTTCATCCTCATGAGATGGATGCTTATCCCGTCAACTGATCATGAGGTTTCTCCGTGGCAGACACGGAGATATGTCCTATATATCAGTTCCTTTTGCCGGTATCGAGTAACACGTAAACGAGATACACATGTCAAGGCGGCATCTTAAGTACAAAACGTACTGACCTATTAGCTTGTACACTAATGTATTTTAAATGCCATCTTCACGCCTTGTGACCAAACAAGAAACAAGTAATCAAAAGAACGAAGAGTGTATAGTATACTGATTTAAGAAATAAAAACTTAATTAAACAGAAATGATATTTTAATAAAAAGTTAAAAGACTGTGACAAGTTTATAAAATAAAGACGGGTAGGGAATAAGATAAACAATTTTAGCATCATGTCACAGTCGATGCGCCCGAATATTTGCATGTATATCTGTCCGTTCATCTGTACGTATTGTTACGATTCTACGGTCTTTAAATTAATAAAAGAAAGCAACTAACCAACAAGTGTTGTAAAATTCAACAACTAATTTATTTTCCTGTAACAAAACGCGAAAGTTTAAGAGAAACTTACAGTACGGTGAACTAATTCCAATCGATCCTAAATAAGTTATAAAAGTGATCATGAGATATTTCCGTGGCAGACACGGAGATAGGTCCTATATCCTAGAGTCTTGATTCATATAGTCTTGAATGTGCTGATGTAGCTATAGTGTTTAATGAGTTGATGATGTACCCTACTGATATGGTTCAGGATTTCTTTGAAAAGGTCGTAAATAATAAAGTAATGCTTTTGTCCAAAAAGCAATGTGCACGTTGTCATTCCGCTGACTCATTGAAATAAACGAGTCCTTTAAGCATTATGTCTAAATACAACTACAAATGATTCCTCTGACTGACATTAAAATATTAACAAACACTAAAGAGCAATTGTTTCCCTAATCCTGTATATACCGATTGTTTCCTGACCTATGGAACAACAAATGAACTGACTGTATGTAATAAGTTAAAACTCATGCATTCGTAAACAGAGGCAGGCCTTTGACTTCAGTTTTGGAAACATCTTTTCGACCACTTATCACTATGACAATACAAAAGTAGGTATTTACATGACAATAGTCCGGTAGGCAAAAACTATGCATTCAATAATAGACAAAGGTCAACCCGACAACATAAATTAAATATACATAGCATCTCCTCTTTTACAAAATTCTGTCTGTACATATTAGTCAAATAAACTGATAATACAATACTAATTAAGACTACAGAGACAGATAACAAAATGCATGCATAATCTGCAGCAAAGCACTTATAAACACGTGCAAGCACAAATGCATTCAAATTATTTTCCCCAGTTGTGTCTAATGAAATAGTTGCATTCCTCTACATTAAACCCCACCATAACTATCCCTGATTTTGGTTGTTTATTTTGTTAATGAAATAAAGTGTGCTGTGATCACTAAATTCAACACTCATAGAAAGAGCTGAACTAATATCAATTTCATTGTGTTGCAAATCAAATGTCAAAGACAAACAGTCTTTCTCCACTGACGACAAATGTTTCTAGTGGTTGTTTATTTTCGTTTCAGAAAAATTAACCAACTGGAAGATGATTCTATTTTTGTCTTCTTGAATCAATACTCTACCAACACATACATCACTCGCGTCGACATATATTTTTAGCAATTGTCTGAAGTTTAAAGATGAAAGAACTGGTGCACCGTTAATTATGACCTTCAATTTGTACAAAGATTCGTGACACGTGTCTTACCAAGAAAGTATGATCCCCACCGAACAAATTTATCACAGGCTTTGCAATTATATTCCTGTATCGAAACAAATATAACATAATCATATTCTTCAGAACTTTAAATTGTTGGAACCCAAATGAATGCATACTTTGTTGCAAAATTCCTGACATAAGATTTGACCCTTGTTACGACTATACAGATTTATTAAGGCCTAAAAAACTGCACAAAAAAAGAGATTTTATTCAAGCTTTTACAATGGTCGTAGTTTTAATATTTCTTATACGTATTGTGTCTGGAAATCTTGTTGACACAAAAACACATTATGGTAAAAAACAAATATATTGGTTTCCTGATTTCGCATAGTCTACCATCATTTTGCTAAACAGTCAATGCAGGAGTAGAATGCCAATGCGCCTTGGGCATCTTCTGTTGAGGATTTCCTACCATTTGACAAGTATGACAAAATCTACAATAGTTAGAAGCGTCACTTTCGGTTTTTGCCATTAAAAATGATTGAAAATTTTGTGATAGGTCTTACTGACTCCCAAATAACCAGCCAAGAGAGTTTTTTTTCAGCTAGACAACGAAATTCCCGTCGATATGACATTGTAACGACAGCATGAAAGCTTACACACCACTCGCCACCAGCTTTCAACAGGTTTATTTATTATAAAAATAACGTTTTAAAGGCAAAGCATTCATGAACAAGTGGACGGACGACTTGCGTAAATGTAATTTAGTAGAACAAGATGACTCTAGGGATATACACGGTCCGTATATCACCTAAATACATCATGTAGTGTGGACTTGACCATGCACCAATAAATACTTTATACGAAATCTTTTGATTTTAATTTCTTTCCTCCTAATCAAATCAGCTAAATATTTGCAATGCTTATCGATATTTGGAACAATTATAAATCTATTGTTATGTTAAAGCTTACAATAATTATCTTTTTCTCTTTCTTGATTTATTTATTTGTATAGCTATACCTGTATCCAGACTTTGCATAAAGGTGAATTGTGGGCTCCAACCCTGACATCTCTACATATGAGTAAGGAATAATAATAAGGTTGGGACAATTTGCTGCAACAAAGGCAACAACACTACTACTACTGCCATTACTACTACTACTACTACTACTACTACTAATAATAATAATAATAATAATAATAATAATAATGGCAATCATACTATTTCTACTAATAATAATGGTAATACAAATAATGTTATTAGTAAAGACAATAATCAATTGGCTGTGAGTTCCAATCATCAAAGCTGTCTATATTGTTGCTGTACTTATAAATAGTATTTTAAATACTAGCGACATTTGTATCATATTTTCGATTTTTATTGTGGCAGTAACGTTGTTGTGGCTCTAATAATGAAAACGGGAAAGAGGTAAAAATTATCATCATCATCATCATCATCATCAAACTTATTATTATTATTGCCTTTATTATTATTATTGCTGTTGTTGTTGTTGCTGTTGTTGTTGTTGTTACTGTAATAAGAAATCCATGGATTCTCTGTCACATTTCAAACTACGTGCCCAAAATTTGAAAATTATTAATTATTCATCGAACAAGTTTGAATAATGCACGATTGCAACTTTCTTCAAATCCAATCGTTCCTTTATTCTACAAAATTTATTTTGTAACATTTACACAATCATTCGGTACTAAACACATATTATCAGAAACTGGATCTCCATCATCATCGTGACGATTTATTATTATTATTATTATTATTATTATTATTATTATTATTGATATACGACATAACTATACTCCTGGGAACATTTAACTTTATTACATGCCTTTATCCAGACTGACGCAGCGAAATCAATGGGACTAGCTGTGGAAAAAGTATACATAAGATAAGCTATATATTGCGGTAGGTATAAATGGTGGAGGAAGAACCAGGGACAACCCCAGAAAGCTTTCTCACGTACCTACATTGACCGAGCCTGAGACTCGAACCGACAAACAGGTGAGATGGCAGTGATCCATAACGGTGAGCGCTTAAGACCACTCAGCCCCTATAGTGAGTACAGACGATTCATACATACACACGAACGTACATACAACATTTCTCGTATTAGAATACTAACATATCATTGTTCGCATATCCTAAATATACAATTACAAGAACGAGTAAGCTTCATAAAGAAAGATAATCGCAGTCACAAATGTTTTTTTCTTTTTGCTTCCTTCTACTTCTCAGTGTTAACTGATGAAAAATCAAACAAATCCTTTATATTTATACAAGTTATATATTAAGGACAGCACAGTCTGCGGGATTTATTGCTTTATAAGGTAGAAATAAGAAATAACTTAGCAATTGAAGTTATTTATTGAGTCCATTATCAATTAATATTAATACCCAATCACATTTTGCGTCCACAGTTTTATATATACGTGTGTGTGTGCGTGTTTGTTGTACTTCATAATGGTAGTAGGCAATGTTTAAGACCATTATAACAGGCTGGAGTACAAATAACATCGCTTCGAGAGTGCGGAAAATCTATGCATAGATTATGCTATTTAACCATAATGATAATTCATTCAAATCGGTAGCCGTCAAAACGTCATTCGTCCTACTTATTTCGTTTGTGAGGAGACCATCATGTGACATAAGGATTACGAAATCAATATAATAGTATGAAGATTACTAGCTTCATCCTAGTAGATTTTTAATGCTGTCATTTGCTACGAAAAGACTTACACACATGAAGATTTTAGTGTCCATCTCACTTCTATCAAGATTGTTTTTTGGAAAGAATTATTTATTTTTTCTTCAGAGATTGAAACAAAAAATAGGTTTTAACTCAGACAAGACAAAATGATATAAATTTGCACATATAATTGTGGCTAATTATGAAAGTAAATTACTTTTTGAATATACTTAATAATTTTACTAACAACTTATATTTTTAAATTAAAACTTTACTTTATAGTTTTCATATATTCCCTTGCAGCTAACATGAAGGTACAAATCCATTCATAATCGCATTTTTTTTAAAAAAAACATACTTTGCTTTTCTTTGCGTTTTATCATAAAATACATCTAAAATTTCTCTCCACTATAGTCTTAATTGTCCTTTCATTTTAGTATCATGAACATGCTTAGTCTGTGAGAACGACAAAATCTGCGGGATAAAAACAAGTTTTCAGTTTAATTTCAGAATTATAGATACACGGTCCTCATTATTGTTGTTTTCAACGGTCGTTTTAAGAAGGGCCATTTTATTTGTTTTGTAAGATACATAATCATAAATCACACGTATAAATGCTGAGCACACAGAAATATGTTTCGATGACTAATGTAAGACTCTTGAAGTTTTGTGCGTGCTTGTAAAATGCTTGTGAAGTACCGGAATATATGTCAGTACACTACCGCCTCTTATCATAGCATGAGTCACGACGATATGAAAGAACAAAATGTGGAACACATTGCTAAAAATAGCTAGTGTAACACATGTTTGACCTGATGTGGATATTCAATCAGTATTTTTGTCTTCAGAAATAAAGGGTTGGAAAAATGTCATGCGTTTGATGAAAAATATTTATTTCTAAAGCTATATGAACGGTTCGATCTATACATGTTTCATGGAATACAGTCCAAAAAATAGCATCTTATATTTCAATTTCCATTTCAGCATGTTTAGTGTCATTATAACTTTTGATAGGGTATTTTATCCATAACTGTCGAAGCAAAGACGTAATTGGAAGATGTGCACGTTAATATTCCATGTCATCAGACGAAAGCTTTAAGACTGCTGTGCAAAGGCACACAGTAAAAAATATTCTTAACTTTTGCGTATGCGAAAACCTACAGCTAATCCAAAGGAAACGGGAAAGAATGAACCTCCATATCGAGAGAGAGCGAAACAAAAATCACAAATACAGCCTCATTCGTAATAATAGTCAAGCCACACACCCTTTCTAGGCACAGTCATATTTCAGTTAATCTATATGACAACTTGAAGACAACATTGTAAGATTTTGCATGGATTTGATAAAATTCGCTGAAAAACGCTAATTTTCGTTTCCACTAAGGTACTAAAAATTCTGTCTTCAACTAATTGACCTTCAGATAATCTTTATTGTAGGGTTCGTACTGAAGGATCTGTACCATATACAACTGTGGATTTTGAAGGGGTTTAAAATAAAACAAACTGCATGTGACAAGCCAATCTTATTAACTATAAAGTGGATAGTATTGCGGTTTTTATGGAAATCTTGTTTTCGTGCTTTTAAAAGGATATATATCTATCAAAAGCCATATAATCTATGAACTTAACTTGCAATAGGCATGATGTATCCAGTATGATGATGCTGTGCACTTCAATTGTTATACATACAAACATGCTTTCAGCAATTTGGCACAGGACAATATCGCAACGTTTTGAGGCAGTCGAGGACTTTATGCATATGATTATGAGATATGTAACCTCATAACTTGAGAAAGCAGTTATTAGCCTTACCTTTAACTTTCTTTAGATAAATCTGGTCCTAATAGATGACAGGGAGATAACATTTCGATCATTGTAAGAATGTATGGAATTTATTTTGATAAAATTTAATTTCATATAAAAATACACTTCCTAACACTATCCGGAAGTATGTCGATAATATTTTGAATTTAGATGATTAATTATTTATAATAAATATTTTCTTAAAATTAAAATTGCTAGATTCTTAGAGTACTTTGCACAATTATAATTATGCAAGAGACATACGAAAAAACAGAGATACTCGTATATCTAAAACAAATTAAAAAAAAGGAAGATGATACAGCGTCCTTCCATTGGATTTTCTTGGTTACGTGTGAGTATTTTTATATTGTTCGTTCATGAAGTTAAATAGTGCTTCCTTATTCAACTGGCTTTATTAGTTTCATACGAGAAAGATTGACTACCGTAATGGTACGCTGGCCATAGATGACTTAACTAGAACAGTGTACACGACTTTTTATACATTAATAATCAGAAATGTTGTTTATAATGTGTCAAATATCCATTGAGCAAGAAGAATATAAAGAGCGCAATGTGCATGGCAGGACACCATTTTTAGGGATTATATCACATCTCCTTTTTCTTCTCTTGTGGCTGGATACTTAGGAGTCGACGGAGTTGTGTCGGCAGCTCATATTGCATAACATTCGTATAGCGTAAGTTTGGTAAATATGAGAGAGTGTATATTAAATCAAAAAGGAAGATCCTAAAACATATATCAACTGAAATAACCTGCGTCATTCTGTCTAATATAAAAACAGTATACCAAGTGAACAAACTTCGTGGTAACTCCGATCTAAAAAAAAAACATTTTTGCAATTGAAAAAAAAAAAACAGAAGAAAAAACTATGGCGAAGAACTCGTGGCGATAAAACATTTACTATGACAAAAATGGATTTCGATGAAAAGGGGAAATCTTGTGCTGCTAAGTAAAAGAAGCATGGCGAAAGATTAATGTTAATGCACGTGTATGTTGAGTTGACGGATGAAACCTTCCCTATCTACAGGTTCTACTCCTCTGTCCAATAAGAGACTTTTCTCCCATCAACAAAGTAATGACTATATCGAGTGCTTTTGTACTATAGTCCTGTGTAGAGATTTCCTCCAAACAGCTTCATGAAAATATATATGTAGTAGCACAATATAGGTAGAAATATAATAGTTATATCAAGCAAAACACTGTAAGGAAGTAAAACAGACAAAATAAATATCTTTTTATTTTTTTTATTATTTACTTTATTTATTTGTCTGTCTGTCTGTTTGTTTGTTGATTTATTTATTCTTTCACTTATTATTTTCTTTCTTTCTTTCTTTCTTTCTTTCTTTCTTTCTTTCTTTCTTTCTTTCTTTCTTTACCTCTATAATAAATCCATGAATCAAGAAAGCTTACTTACCATTTATTTATTTATTTAAAATTCAGATCTGATTAGGTATCGTTACAAAGAAAATTATTTTTAATTGGGTGATACGGTACTGTCCCTATAGCAAAGAATTTAATTGCATAAGCCTTGTGTGTGTGAGTGTGTGTGTGTGTGTGTGTGTGTGCGTGGGTGGGTGGGTGAGTTGGATTTTTAACGTAGCTTTAACAATATCTAGCACTGGGGCATCATGCCACGGACATGTAGCATCATGTCCGACCAAGTCACATTATCCTGACACCAGGCCGACCAGTCCCATCATTAATCTCTTAATGCTGAGCGTCAAGCGAGGCAGCTGCAAGTATAATTTTGTATCAGTCTTTGTTATTACTCGACCGGGGTTCGAACCCGTGACCTCCAGCATCCGATCTAATCACTTTGGCCACTGGATAAATGCCTTATCTCCGTCATAGCAAACCTACATTCAATACTAAGAAAGGTTTGAGATTTATATATTTTGTATATTTTAGAAAATACGTTATCGATACAGTCAAAATTATTAGTCTCCACTAAGGTACGTAAGGCTTTGTCTTTGACAAAAGTAGCTTCCGTTGTTACATTTCAGCACATTAAGATTACACGATCGAAACCTGGAACTTCAGTGAGTTTTTGAGGTGGGTACAACCTATTCCTGAATGTCCGTCGCAACAAATAGTGGTTCTAGTTCGATGATACATTTTCTGTAAAATCCATCAAAGCAGACATCTGAACGTTTGATTCATTTCTAGCATACTTCAAAATGAAACTGATGTAATGTTCTTTAAATTATCAGAAATTTTGATGATTTAAACTAATAATAATAATAATAATAATAATAATAATAACAACAACAACAACAACAACAACAACAATAATAATACTAATAATAATGACAATAATAATAATAATAATAATAATAATAATAATAATAATAATGATATTAATATAACTATACCAATATGATGACACTATTTATAATGACTTTTTAAGTTAAAGATTTATAGCTTTACTTGATATTTAGATAACTTATTAAAGGTAACACTTGCGTAGTTAGATCAGCATAATCATATAATTATATGGAAACGTTACTCCACATGCTTCGGTATATACCCTCTCATGTGTTGATGTGCTGTTTAACACAAATATTCAACCAATCATTTCCATTCAAAATAATTCTTCACATTCGCCAACATTTTCCAATTAGAACTGCGAAATTTCCTAAAACATTAATTCAAGAGAGATATAGTTGTCACATTGACTTCCACGACAATGCATAACAAATGCGCTGAAAGAAAGCCGCATCCGTAATAAAAATGGAAATGTTCCTCTAGGTGATGAAATAAATTTCCAATTAATCACAGGCCAAGCACATGCCAGTGATGAGATATGTGCCTTTGACCCCTCCCCCCACTCCGGAAAACCTACATCATTTATCAAACGATCAGTGTTTAATGGCGTAGCAAGATTTGAAACATTATATCAATGTATAAACTTTAGAGAGATATTGTGTGCCATATTCTCACAGATTCATTGGATTTAGCATCTTTACGTATTTGTAAAAAATAAAATATGGTTTCTGTTAAATAAATTCCACGGATCAATTATACAAGAATAATCTCCCCTTATAGTTTTGTTTACATAATTTTGACCATCTAAGAAACACCAGAACTTTGCAGCTTTTTTATTCTCCTCCAACCCACATTGCTTTAGCCCTTATAAATCCTGCTAAATACTATTTGCTGTCATTGTCTAAATAATTTATAAAAATTATAATTTCCTTTAGCTAAAGAAAATCACCAGTAAATCTTAGATACTATTTTAACTGATCAGTTTATTGTGGCACATCGTGTGCTTCTACCCCTTACATCTCTCAGTATTTTATTAAAAAATAAAATTGCCATTCATAGCAGGATGAAATTATGCATCTGAAATATTCATCTCAATTGCACAGATTCCTCTGTAATATCGTGCGTTTGATGTTATTTTTCATTTTTATGTACATAATCCATATCAAACAACACATTATTAATAACCTTCCAGAGCCTAATCCTCTGTTAATGTTATTGAATTGAAATGTAAAGATTCTACATAATGATATCACTATATCCGGGTGCAAACCAAAACTTTCTCTATCTCAGTCAGAACTCTTACATGCATCCACACCCACTCCCCATATATATATATATATATATATATATATATATATATATATATATATATATATATATATATATATATATATATATATATATATATATATATATATATATATATATATATATATATATATATATATATATATATATATATATATATATATATATATATATGACCTTTTAATATATGTGTGTGTGTGTGTGTGTGTGTGTATGGTTCTGCGGATATTTCCGCCTGGAAACAAAGAAATTAAAATCAAGGAAAAAATGTTTAGGGGCTCATATCACCTTATCATTAATTTGGCAACACACATACATACACATACGCACTCACATCTCTCTCTCTCTCTCTCTCTCTCTCTCTCTCTCTCTATCTATCTATCTATCTATCTATCTATCTATCTAAGCGTGAAATGAAGAGACTTGACTGGCGAAATATTTTTCATAGCTTTTATTCCTTTATTTTCACATGCGAAAATATAACATTTCCTGTCATGCCATTGAGATCTTAATTGTGCGTGTACATACAAGTTGTACATGCAGCAACTATATCGAGTACTTCGGGAGGTAGAACAAATAAATAGAAATTGATTTACATGACAGATATGGAAATTAATCTTTCATAAAGAAATCTGACAAGATGCCGTTCGTATGTCTTAGAAGTTATCTCCCCTACTTCCTTGACAACAACGATGAACCCGCTGCGATGCATTGCTGAATCGGAATCGCATTGTTTTTAGATAGGGTCAAATAGTTTACAAAATGACAAAAAGGTAATTTACTGACGTGGATTAAGTTAACCCAAGCCTACCGCTTTCTTAAGTAACGTATAGTTATATAACCAGGCTGTGAGAGTAAGGTGAATTTACGAAAAAGGGTTGTGGTGGTGTTGGCGTGTTTTGCGGAGGAGTGACTATACTTTTTTTTAAAATTCGACTCTGAAGCTAGTTTGGACTAGAATGAAAATACCGTTTTCTTCCTCCTACGCTAATACCGGATATATTGCATCTTGTTATATTGCTTCGACATTCGTTTAAATACCATTTTTTGGTACCACGATCAAACATATTCAAAATTAACTGCGCAAAAGGAAATCTCTCTCTCTCTCTCTCTCTCTGTGTGTGGTAAAATGTGTGTACCACAAATGCGGCAAACGCGCTGATTAATACTAATTGGTGTTTGTTTCAGTGCAGCAATTGCTTTTATAAACGTTATTCTTCTATGATAAATGACTTTTTCTGCATTTTAGAAACATTGGAAATATACCTGAATATATATTTAATTCTCTGCAAGAAAATAGATTCCTGTGAAATCTTCACGTGGAAGGACATCGAAATCATTCACTCATTCAAAAAGTAGTATGTGTCTGAAAGCTTAATATTTATTTGTTTGCTTTTTTAAAATATTTGCTTATTTAGTTTTATGTATTTATTTATTTATTTAACTCTAAAATAAATACAAGAATCAAGAAATAATGCTTTCTAAGTATTTATTTATTTTTACTAGTTGTCTTTAATTGAGTGATATGGTACAGCGATCAAATTTACAGGTAAATAGCAGGAATGGTTTACTAATTTGCATGATTTGGAATATGCTACGTTAATACTTTTTCGTCTCACAAAGGTACGTAGGATTTTGTCTTTAGCAAACGTATCTTCAGATATTACACATTTCAGAAAATCATTATTACACGATCTAAACCTGGAACATCAATGCGTGTATGAGGTGGATAAAAGCTATTGTTTGATGTCCGTCGTAGCAAATATTGGTTCTAGTTCGATAATTCATTTTCTGTAAAATCCAATGAAGTAGATAGCTAAAGATATGAGGTAGTTTTAGCACACTTCAAAACGTGAACGATGTCGTTTTCTTGAAATTATCAGAAATTCAATTGATTTAAAATCTTTAAGCTTCTGTTGCTACTACTACTAGTAACAATAATCATGAAATATATATATATATATATATTGGTTGAAGGCTTTTGCAGATATTGCCACCTGGAAACGAAAAAGCATCACACACCGACACAATTTTCTTGGGCTGATATCAGTTTAATTAAACAATCCATATATGTTTCTTCCGAATGGGGAGTACTATTTTTTTACTTAGCACAGTCGGCATTTACGTAGATTAATAATAATGGGTGTTTGTTTCAAGCTAACACGTGTTTTACAACCTTTACTCCTTTGTCCTAAATTACTTTTTTTTTCACCCGTTTAGAAACGTCTGAAATATAGCTGATTATATATTTAATTCTCTGTAAGGAAATAGATTACGGTAAACAGGGCCGGATTATCCATAGGTCAAAGTGGGCAACGTACCCAGGGCCTCCGAGGCTCAAGGGGCCCCGTCTATTATCGTCTGATTTCACAGGGAATGTTGTAAATGGTACTGCAAGCATATCTATGGACAAGGCAGGATAGCTATGGGCCCCTATGTTGGCTGTGCCCAGGACCCCCAAAGGCCTTAATCCTGCCCTGCCTGTGAAATCTTCATGCGGAAAACTTCAAGTACCTTCAGATGTAAAATCACTCCATCCGAAAGTGCTATGTGTAAAAGAAACACATTTTTATTTATTCAAGTATGCATTTATTTATTTATGTATTTATTCCTATCTGATTACTTGCCATTACCGAAAATGTTGTTTCACTTGAGTGATACGGTATCGCACCTATCGCGATATGATCGATTTTATAAGCCGTATCTCCATTATCACAAACTCTGAGGTCAATCATAAGAATGGTATCATACTTTGCATGATTTGAAAAATGAATGATGATAAAACTGAAGCCATTCTATTACAACACAAAGACTTTCTCATTCACATCCTTTACCTCAAACAATAAATATCCGCAGCACCAACATTAAATTCGCACAATCCGTACGAAACCTAGGTGTTACTCTGGACAGTACTCTCATATTGCACCAACATATCATAACATATGCAAGGCTGCATATCTTGAGCTGAGATGCATCAGCTCCATTCGCAAATATCTTTCAGTTGATGCCACTAAAACACTTGTGTGTTCATTAGTACTTTCAAGACTGGACTATTGTAACTCAATTCTTACTGGTTCATCTCAATATCTTCTCCAAAAACTTCAAAAAGTTCAAAACACAGCTGCTCGGATCATACTTAGAGTACCACGATCAGAGAACACCTCCCCTCTGCCCTGTACCCTATACTGGCTATCCATTCGATCCAGAATCAAACACAAAATTTGTTCTCTGTGCTACGTTTCACTGACGGACTCTAGTCCAACATACCTATCCGACCTCACCCATGTGTACACACCAGCAAGATACTTACGCTCCTCTTCTGACAATCGTATACTCATTATTCCCACTATGAAAACAAAGTCATATGGACAGCGTTCTTTTGCATACCAGGGCCCAGCAACGTGGAATGAATTGCCCACTGAACTTAGACACAAAGACACATTGATCACATTCAAGAGTGCTCTCAAAACTCACTTATTTCGACTGCAAGAACAAACTTAAAGATCTAATACTGTTTCCTACCTTAAATATTATCATGTTTTATTTTTGTTCTTCTATGTTTTCTAATTTCATGGTGTTTCTGTTTGTAATCATATCATTATATATGTTTTTTATCTTATAGGTGTTGTTTAATGTTGTAAAGCGCTTAGAGCTTCTAAAGATTAGGCGCTATAAAAAGTCCTCATTATTATTATTATTAGTATTATATGCAATGACACTAAGGTACGTAAGGCTTTGTCTTTAATAAAAGTAGCTCCAAACATGACATATTTCAGCACTTTATTAGTAAACGACCTAAACCGGAACACTAATGAGTTTTGAGGTGTGTGAACGCGATTCCTGAATGTCCGGCGAAACAAAAAAATCGAATCAGCTTTTGCTTAACTTAGGCCGAATGTAATTGTTGCTGTACACATCATTGCTCTGGACGCATGTCTAGAGAAATTACCAAACCAATACATAAAGTCGATGAAAAAAAAGATATTTTAGATATTTTAATGTTTAATCACAATTGGAAGTTTGTGAACATATTAGTTGACCATTATATAATTTGACGGATATTGAATCACAGATATATGCAATACAATTAAGGTGCAGGTTTCCCTGACTGGCGGTAAAGATAACGTTCAGAAGCGCCCGTACATATGTAAGCGCTCAACCCTTTTGCTATAAAACTTGCTTGTGCTACATATTGGCCCTGTTCTTGTCTTTCAGATAGCTGTCATACCTCCTGCTCATACATCATCATTTAGGTTGAGACAACTTAAGGTTCCTGTTTCCGTCCGAATGATTACTTTTTTAAAATCTTTCAATGACAAATGTGTTTCACTGTGCACTTGATACATGTATTGGTAACAAAATGTGCACACTGAGTCAGACGTTTTTAATGGCAACATGTTCTTCATATTACTTTCTGTTTAAAGATTCCTTAAAACGACGTCAACAGTTTGATTGGTTTTATAATGATAACGTGTAACAATCATTGAACACAAGAATTAATGGCTTATGAAAGTTAAAAGGTTAAAGCTCCAGTGTGTTATATTTTCCAGAATCAGCTTAAGAATATCCATATCAATAATTGTTTTAATATACTGATGGGCCACGTGCATTGTTCCACAACTTACGGAGAAGTGACCAATATGACTAAAGGGCTCTAAAAAAAAAGAACTATCAAGATATGATCTTTCTCTTTTATTGAAAAGTTAACACCGCTTAAAGAAAAGAAAAACAGTGAAATATGGCTACTCAAGGATGCACAAAAGCTGCTGGGTGGGGTTTATCACAGTGCACTTAAAATGGGAGCATCCTTTGTGTGTTATAAATATTGTGCTTATATATATTTGTAACAATTTCCCGTGCATCACGTTTTATGTTAACTATGCTTATAATAAAGCCATATGATGAAAAGATTAAATTTGTTATGTCTTTATCTCGTTTGGCTTTTTCACGATAGGGCCCAGACGGAGTACTGATCTACTTTCGGTCATTCATCATTTTGTTATTGGCTAATTTAAAACACACAGTATAGATGATAGTGCCCACTTCATCTTCTGAAGATTCTGCCTCGAATCGTAATAAGAACGGACATCTACTACTTACAACTGCCCCAGAGAGGTTTTTAGTTGAGTGGTGTATTTTATCTATGTATATTTATAGCAACAATAAAGACGGGTCGAGAATAAGATAAATTATTTTAGCTACTGGTCACAATAGATGCGCCCGAATATGTGGATGTATATATGTACGTTCATCTGTATGTATTGTTACGATTCTACGGTTTCAAAATTAATAACAGGAAGCAGCTAAACCAACACGTATTATAAAATGCAACAACTAATTTATTTTCCTGTAACACAATGCAAAAATTTAAAAGAAACTTACAGTATTGTGAACTAATTCAAATTGATCCTAAATATGTAGAGCACGTTCTAATAATCAATCCCAATTAATCCTAAATAAGTAAAGAACGTTCCAAGAATCTTGAATGTGCTGATGTATCTATATTATTTAATGAGTTGATGCATCTGATTTAAGATATATTTATTATAATTTAATTTGTTTGTTTGTCAGTTTGGAGATGATATTTTTCCAGAATATTGGTTGACCTGAATCATTCTTTTCATAAACACTAGGTGTTGGCCTGGATGCTGACCTTGATTCAAAATTAGTAAACAAAGTTATATCTTTGTTTTAAAATGATTGGTTATTGTCAAGGTCATGATGGGGCTTTGGGTTTAAGATTGTAAACAACTTTTTATATTTTTTTATTTCTTAGAGAAAATGATTGGTTTTCGTCATGGTCACTTATGGTGTACGTGACATAAACCCGATCACGTGACCCCAACCTTTTTTTTTTCGCAATTCTGGTTTTTCCATTACTACGCATTTGTTAGTTTTAATAGAGATGTATAAAGAGAGATTTCTCAGTTTTGGGCTTTTACACTTGGTATCAAGCTGTTTTCTTTGTTGTTACCAGTTTTTGAGTTAATTATCTTCAGATCATTTGGATTTCAAAGGAATTAGTTCTTGTTTTTCTCTGCAAATATTTTGAGGAGTGCTCACACAGAAAGTTTGGAAAGACATTGCTTAGAAGTTTAATTTCGCTTTCCACCACCGGAGTGTCATTATTTGTATTTCTACAAGGAACAGTAGATAAGCACAGTACTGAATACAGCATACGTCATCGTCATCCATCTTGGATTTTCCATCAGGATTCGAACTTGAAATTATTAGAACATTTGTTACTAGGACTTTTGCAAAATAATTCGTGGATTATTCTTAGATTATTTTTGGATTGGATTCTTGAAACCGTAAGTTCTCCTTTTTTAATTTTTACAGAATTTTTCCAGGAAAATAAATTATTTGTTAAAATTTAAAAAGCTTGCTGGCTTCACTCGTTCTGTGTTACTGTTTTTATTCGAGCCTAAATACGTAACAGCACCTATATTGATGATGTACCCTACTGATATGATTCAGGAAGTCGTGCTTTAGTCCAAAAAGCAATGTGCACGTTGTAATTCCACCGCATCATTTGAAGAAACTAATCCTTTAAATGTCATGTCTAAATACAATTAAAAATGATTCCTCAGACTGATATTAAAATATTAACAAACACTAAAGAACAATTGTTTCCCTAAACCTTTGTATACCGATTGTCTCATGACCTATGGAACAACACAATGACCTGCCTGTGTGTTATATGTTAAAACTCACGCATTCGTAAACAGAGTCAGGCCTTCGACTTCAAAATTTTTAAACATCCTTTTTAACCACCTATAACTGTGACAATACAAAAATAGATATTACATAACAATAGTCCGGTAGGCCAAAACTATGCCTGTAATGATGGACAACAGTCAACCTCACAACATAAATTAAATATGCACAGCATCTCCCCTTTTACAAAACAAAATCTGTCTTGTAAAGATTAGTTAAATAAACAGATAATACTATAATAATTAAGTCTACATAGACAGATGACAAAATGCATGCATAATCAGCAACACAGCACTTATATACACGTGCAAGTACATTTGCATTCAAATTATTTTCCCCTGTTGTGTCTAATGAAATTGTTGCATTCCTGCCGCATCAAACCCCACCAAATCTATCCTTGATTGTGGTTGTTCATCTTGTTAATGAACGTAAGGGTGCTGTGATCACTAAATAAAACACTCAGACAAGGAGCTGAGCTAATATCAATTTCATTGTGTTGCAAATCAAATGTCAAAGACAAACACTCCTTCTCGACTGATGTCTCTGGTGGTTGTTTAGCTTCGTTTTAGAAAAATTAAACCACTGGAAGATCCATTCTAGTTTTGTCGTTTTGAATCAGTAGTCCACCAACACATACTGCACTTGTGTCGACATATATTTTAAACAATTGTCTGAAGTTTAAAGCTGAAAGAACTGTGCACCGATAATTATGACCTTCAATTTGTCAAAAGATTCCTGACACGTCTCAAACTAAAAAAGTATGATCCCCACTGAACAAATTTAGCAGAGGCTCATCACTTATAGAGAGATCTGAGCGAATTTCCGATAATATCCAGACATTCCTAAAACTTGTGTCGCCAGCGCATTAATAACAGTCACTAGGGAATTAAGGAGATAGCCTTGACGATATTTTCTACAGCTTTGAATTGACCGTCCTGTTTTTGCTCTTTTTTCATTTCAGGAACATCAGGACACAAGTGCCCATATTCGATAAATAACTTTTTTAATTAACTCTTTTCTTGTGGGTTTCGATGTGAAAGTTTCTTTCATATTGTTTAATATTTCTTAATTCCAAAGATTGGTTAAACACAGTCACTACAGTCATAATGCATTTAATCATTTACATCCTATCTTTATGGAACAGGTACTACTAATTGTATTGAATAATTAACTCGGCTAACTCTACCAAAACACTCTTTTAAAATATTTATGTGACAAAGCAGTGCCTGCTTCCACCTTCCATGAGTGTCAATGATATAACGCAAATCATTTACTTTCTTTTCAAATATAAAAGGAAGATACAATTTAGTCCGAAGAGGATTTGGAGGTATAAGCTAGAGACCCAGCGATCTATCACCAGGACAGAAACTCCGTTCTTTTGTATTTATGTCATACATCAGTAGTGAATGGGGGCACCCTACGGACAATGGGAATTAGCATTAAAAACACCCTTGGGGTACTCTACGGACAATGGAAATTTAACATGGAGAAAAATCGTGGGGCACTGTACGGACAAGGGGATTTAACATGGGAATAAATCGTGGGTCACTCTACGGACAAGGGGAATTTAACATGGGAATAAATCGTGGGTCACTCTACGGACAAGGGGAATTTAACATGGGAATAAATCGTGGGTCACTCTACGGACAAGGGGAATTTAACATGGGATTTTTTTTTTTTTAAAAATTTTTTTAAAAAAGGGGTAGGCAATGGAAAGGCTATCTCTTTTCGAGATATATGGGGGCCCTGAAAAGGGCCTTTGGGTTTTCTTCTTCTTCTAATTTCTTCTTTTCCTCCACCAACTTCTTATTTTATCTCCAACACTCTTTCTCTTCTTTTTTTTCTCCTTCTCTTCTTTCTTCTCTTCCTCCTCTTCTTCTTTCTTCCTCTTCTCATTTTCCTCTTCTTTTTCAATTTTTTCGTTCCATGTTCTTATTCTTATCTTTTCCTCTTCATCCTCCTTCTCCTCCTTGATCTCTTTCATGACACCACTAATCTTGTCCTTTGCTTTTCTTAAATTGTTAATTTCCATCTTTACACGATGGGGACTATAGGAATAATGGTCTTCAACGAGTCTTATTAACATCTGTTCCATTATTCCTAAGTTGTCTAAAACGTCTTGCAAGGTTTGTATTTTGTCCATTTGGTTTGACGCCATCTTCTTTGTATTCTTTGCAGAATGGTTTGAACAACTAATACTGTGGGTTCTTATACGAAAAGCGCGAACGTGAAGGAAAACATCCCCCTAAAACATAAAATGGATCTTACCTAGATCATGACCCAACAACGCGCGGACGTGAAGGAAAACATCCCCCTACTTTTTTCATATAATATAACCCTAACTATACTCTCCACATACGCTAAGAAACCCATAATCTACTATTCACACAAATATACCTGAGCTCTTACAAACACAAACACATACCCTCACAATATCTTAAGAAAGAGTTAGTGTTTATTTTCACACTACTCTACATACACACATTGGCAAATTAATAGTTATTTCTTTTCTAGAGTATTGGGTAGCCCTGAAAAGGGCTGTTTTGTTTGGAACTTCATGGACACCTGGTTAATGGTGGCACCTTCCAGGCCTGGCACCACATACACATCTTATCCCCCAGTTACTTTTTACCTTTTGGGGGGAGAGAGCAGAGGCAGGATATGTCGCTTCAGAATCCCAATTTTCACTCTCTGGGATTCTGAAATTTTTTCTTCTCTCCTTTTCCTCCTCCTCTTCTTTATATCTTCTCTCCTCCTCTTCTTTTTTTCTTCTTTCCTCCTCTCTTATCCTTCCCTCCTCGACAATGGCTTCAGCGGCCAGTTCATTTAATATGCGCCTGGCATATTCCAGATGCACATGAAGTTCCAACAGTTTCTCCAGTCTCGTGTTCATTTTTGGTGTTGATCAATCAACAAGGGTAGCTGGACTGCCGAACGAGTTTCAATTTATACTGAAAGCACGGACGTGAAGGAAAACATCCCCCTAATAACATAAAATTCATCTTACCTAGATCATTAACCAAAAAACAACAACAACAACAACGCGCGGACCTAAAAGAAACACTCACTCACTTTTTATGCTACCCATTACTATTGTAATATTTTTATAAATCACTTCAATGGACTATCCACATACACAAAGCAATTCAATCTAACCCAAAATATATACCTCTAACAGCCAAAAAACTAACATTATTTTAATCTACTATCCACACCAACCTATTTTACCACTTACAAACACAAACACACAAACACATACACTTCCACTATTAATAAAGAGTTAGTGTTTATATTCACACTACTCTACCTACACACATTGGCAAATCTATCGTTATTTCTTTTCTAGAGTATTGGGTAGCCCTGAAAAGGGCTGTTTTTTGTTTTGCTATGGCATTCTTTTTTAGTTTCTAAGAATGCGATGTCCTCTGAGGATAGACTTTCTGGCAATAGGTCTGCTTCTTCGGAAAGAGAAGAAGAATTCTTTGGTGTCGATACGACAATCGACAAAGCCTCTGTCAGCTTCAGGTTGCTGCTGCTGTTGCTGTTGTTGCTGCTGTTGCTGCTGTTGCTGCTGTCTCTGAAGTCTGTACTTCTCTGTCCATTCTTCTTTTTCCCTGTTCATTTCTTCTCTGAAGAGCTCTTCTATCAGGTCTTCAGTGATTTTTAACATTCTCACATTCTCTATTTCTTCTGGCTTCGGTATCAGACTGTGTCTGACCCTATGCAAATTCACGTAGGCTTCGTTGAGCTTAGCTAGTTTGGAGCACATCTTCTTAGGAGGATGAGTCGACAATGGATGGTTAGACTGGGAACAACCCCGGTTCTTAAAGTTAAAGCGCGGACGTGAAGGAAAACATCCCCCACACGGTTTTCGAGCCGCAACGTTCATGAGAGGGATAGTAAGAAATGAAAGAGCATCAATCCAACATTCTTATAGCTAAACAAAAGACAAAGGCATTTTTTTTCAAAACACAACATTTTTTATTCAAAAATCACTTAACACTAAACAACAACATTTCTAACATTTTTTAACAATAATCCAACACTATAACATCTAACAATTTTTTTCAAATCACAAACATTTTTTCTTCAAATACTAACTACTTTAAACAAGGCTGACAACGTTGTGAATGAAATTGTGATTTCCACTGTTGGAAATCATTAGGCCATTGATGGACACTACGTTTCCTAGCTTGAGACAAAAGATAAGCATAATTGTCACAAAACCATCGGTCTACTTTCACATCGTTTCTAGCAGAAGAACGAGGATCGAAATGAGTCACTAAATGTTCTAAGGAATAGCCCAGGCTGCGATGATGCAGAAAATACACACAGTACTGTCCACACACCAAGGAATCTGTGCCTTGTAATTTCACATTATTGAATCGGGTGGTTTGAGCATTTCTTCTCATAAAGTCAATGATATCGTCTTCCAAAGGGGGCAATCCGTACGAATCGAAATATTCCACACAGCCTTCTTGAGGAAAGTAGACGGCTACCCAGTGGGTTCCTGGGAGATGACTTTCGTCCGTGTTGATCACGTAAGCTTGATGGTCTTTAGGTTTGCGATGAGGGAGTTCATCTTTAGCACAGACGACAGGATTCCAAGAAGCCGTATACGAACTGTGGTTCAAAAGGTAATAAAGTTCCCAGGTATCCATTGATTTGTGTTTTTTCTTCTTCACAGGTAATAATACGTTGTCAATTCGATCCTGACTTTTTGCTTGAAAATGTCTGACGAATAAACGGTTATTCGTTCTGTTTCCTCACTCTGATTCAGGAGAGCTTCGATACGATGGATCTCTTGAGTGGTTAATGGTGGACAAGAATGTTCACGCAAGTCTTTATACCACTGGTGCAACACGTCTTTGTTCGAGATGAGACTCCAAGCTTCGTCCAGATACTCGTCCAATTTTTCTTCTTGACTTAACATCAGGCATTTATCGTGTTGAATTTGACTGGGATGATCGTTTTGACATCCATAACAATTTTTCTTGATCAATTCCGTCATTTTGTCGACCAAGTGTTTGGCAAAACAGGAGACTAAATGGGCTTCTTGTTCTGGCCATCTCGACTTCATCATGACAATTTCTTCGTCTTGGGATTCTCCTTCCACGGTCTCCTCACATTCCATGTCCAAAGTTTCTTCACTAGGTAAAGAGGGACAACAGTCTTCCATGGCTTCTAATAATCTAGAATGACTTCTCTCAAACTGTTGATTTCTATGGTATTATCGAATTCTGCATACAGGATGACGTTCACCGTCTCTGGTAGACCAACCGCAAACTGAAGTTCCACACGAATCTGGCCAGATTTTATAGGGTGGAAATGTCCCTCGTCGCTGCCTTGGTCTGGAGTGAAATCAAACGCCCACAAAGCATAGCCTTCTGGATAATCGTCGTACGTAATGCCGTGACTGGTGTTGGTTCCTAACTGTCCGGTGGCTTGGTACAGGGACAAGTACGATCTCAAGTAATTCGACTTAGTCTTATCGGCGGCATGAAAGACAGGTTCGAAAGGTCGGGTACACAAGGTCTTGCCATCGCGGCTGACTTCGATCTTGGACACTCTGTAATTTTGAAACTGAAAAGGATTTTCGTTATAGACACCATTGAAAGCTGAATTCTTGACGATGCCAACAATCAAACGTTTGGGTAACTGTCCTTGGAACAGATGATCTTCGATCTTGGATCGGAGTCCAGAGGCAATGGTGAACGTTTTCACTTCTACGCGTCGTATGGGATACTTGGCGGTTGTTCTGCTCAATGTCTGACTGATGTCGTTACCTACTTTAGGTAACACTTCCACACGACGCACGTAAAGTTTGGCTTCTTCGATGGTGGTTTTGTAAGTGGCATCAGCAGCACCAGTCATCAAATGGAAAGCAGCACTACTGCGATTCAGTCTCAGGCGGACATCCACCCCGTTCAGCAAATACTTCTCTTGTAACCACATGTCCAAATGCAAGCGATCCATCAGTTCTAAACTACGACTTAGATGAATTTTCTTTCTTCGTTCTACAAATCCCGTTGTATTTGGTTCCTCCCCAGCAACAATTGTAGTTTTGTTGAACCTATCCGCTTGGTCAGGTTTCCATACCACGCAAGCATCCAGATGAGTGTTCTTGGCTTCTTTTCCGTACGTCAAGAGATTTTCCAGGTACGCTCGATAAGGGTAAGTATCCATGCTGCTGCTGACCAGTTTGTTATTCAAGTACAAGTCCACTTCGCTAAACAAGGAATGCATGAAATTGTTGACGGGAGCTACTACATCATCATTGTCTATGGCACCGTTGTTCGCTTCGGTTACTTTGACTTTCAAGTACAGGTAACTGCTATTCAGATCGATGTAATCTTCGGGCTGTCCTTTGATTTCAAATTCGATGGGAGCAGAATCGGTCAATGTGGAGATGGGATTAAATTCCACCCACTGGGATTCTTGCATGGTCATCATCGTGGGGGGCATGGCAAACAGATCCAGTTCCGTCTTGGAACAAGCACAAGACTCTCGGTGCATCATTTTTTCTCTTTCTCAATAATCGAAAACGTCTAAGTCTCGAACGGTTCTTCTTTTTTTGGCCTTTCTCGCTTGAAGTCTGGTGAAAGGGTGTTTTCTTCTTCGTCGTCTCTTTCTGCCTTGTCCTTGCTGAATGCCAGACTCGGTAGCGTGCAGGGCATTTATAGGTGTGTCTCGTCGGCCCAAAATGTCTTTTCCCGTTTGCAGCAAGACATTTTTACCTGCCCTCATGAAGGCTTCTTTAGGGTTTTGTTTGTCGATGATGACATTTTGGAGAAATTCTTTGCCTTGCGTCAGTGCCGCATCTTTCAAGGCGTGCAATCCGCGTGTCACCATCGGTTTCAACACCGGAGCCACCGAACGAAAGGCCGATTTTAACATATCTCCTAAACCGTGTCCTCGCTGTCGTGCCACCCCTCGGTACACTGGATACATGACTTGCTTACGAGTCGTGAGAGAACCGTTTTCGAAAATGGAGTTTCACCGTGACTTTTCCTTTGGTGAATGGAATATTTTGTCCCAGATCTCCTTTTATAGTAATGTTGACCGTGTCCAAATACGACTTGCTGACCGGCAAATAGTGAGGATGGACAAATTCGCGGTGGACGTGGTAAGTGTTTACACCTTCCTCGTCAGCATTCGCGGCAGAATCCACTTTGAAAGGAATGACACGCAGTAACGGCACGGAGGTGTGTCCCACCACGTTGTATTCCACCACATCGGAATACACGAACATCAAATTCAGTCCTTGGTTCAGTTCTACCGGGGTACGAAAATACTGGCCAAAAGACTCGTTGCTGTAAATGACGGTTTTTTGGGCTAGTGTTTGTTCTGTTTTCTTCCTCATCTTTATGTCACCACCCAACATGTCAAACAATTCATCATTAAAATAGAAACCCATGATTTTTTCCCCCTCAGGAAATTTTATCAGGAAGCGACGAGCTGTTTTGTGGTATTCCAGGGTGACAGTTTTGTTCTTGACATTCTTAAAAGCTTCCCCAAACACGCCATTAAACTTGGTGGCTATGGTGTTGACCAAATGTTGACCACTAAAATAATAGCCTGGGGTAATGAACAAGTGATAGTCGGTCCACTTTGGATTGTCTTTGTTAGGGATTTTATGCTTATATTTACTATTGTCATCCATCCACTTTTGCAGTTGTTCGTCATAAACTTCCACCTCAAATTTATTTTGATTGGGAAGGACATTGAGGACTTGGGTTGGGTGAATCATTTCCACTAAAGCCACTTCCCAATGGGCTTCGTGATCTAAGGGGATGGCTTGAGGTAATTTGGCCGTGTAACAGCACAACGTGTTGTTGGGAAACACCTGCATGGAACTGTCACTGGGTAAGGTTAAGTAAAATTGGTTTTGGTGACTCATAATTCCAGAGTTCTGTGGCTGTCCGAGGGAATATTAGTGGATGTCAGAGGTGTGTCTCCGCCCAAAATGGGGTTCTGGTTGTGGTTGTTGTTGTTGGAGTGGTGACTGGCACTGGCACTGGACACAACGTTCCCGTTTGAGGAGAATTTCAGGGAGGGATTGGGAAGCAGGTAACCGATGCAACTGCTCAATAAAATGGTCCACAATTGTTTGTCTCCTTGTTGCAAACTCAAATTGGCGATGGCTGCCCCGATGACACAATACACCACGAAGATTTGGCAGAAAAAGACGATTTGCGTTTTAGGCACACGTTCTCCACACCACACCCACAAGGGTTGTTTTTGTAAATCTTGCACAGAAGAACTAGGGGAAGAAGGACTGGTCGACGTAGCTGCGTCTGATGTGTGAAAGGGCATGATGGTCACTTCTTCTTTTTATAGTCGATGACTTGCGAAGCGTCGATCCAAGAATCGAAACTGGGTGGATATCCTTTCCAACGTACTTTGACTTCTTTGACACGTCGTTTGCCCACTTTACGGGTTCTGCGTTCGAGAATGCTTTCGATGTCGTACACGTCGTCTTCTTTTTTGGTGACACGTTGTAACTCGGGCAAATAAAACGTTCCTTTGAGTACTTCTCCGTTCATGTCTTCCAATTTATAGACGGCAGGATGACGGCCATGCACTCGTCCAGTGACGCGAAACAATTCGGTCGTCCAGTTAGGTAAGTAACCTTTGTCGAAAGTGCGTTTGGTTTTGCCAATGCGCACCCAATCTCCTACGGTCAACTCTCCACTTTTCTTGGGGACAGCCCTCGTCGGGGACGTACCGAACAGGCGCTCGAACACCAGCACTTCGTTGTCGGGAGTCACATCTTGCGGGGCACGTCCGATGCTTCGATGGTAAGATTGGTTGTACGCTTGCACCAGGTGCGGTAAGATGTCGATGTACTTCAGAGTGTGGTGATGCGTAAAATATTTCCCCATGCGTTCTTTCAAAGTGCGTTGAAAACGTTCCACGATGCTGGCTTTGGTTTCGGGATTCTCGGTGGTAAAAAAATGAATGTCACGTTTCTTTAATTCTTTTTGGAAAGCTTGGTTCAGAAATTCGGTGCCTTTGTCCGTTTGCCATCGAAGAGGGTGACGACCGCTTTGTTTCAACACCCGTTGCAGGGCTCGCACTAACTCGCTGCTGGATTTGGAAGTCAAGGGTACGACCCAGGCAAATTTGGAAAAGACGTCGATGACACAAAACAAATATTTGTAACCACGATTGTAGCTGGCCAAATGAGAGACATCGGCTAAATCGGCTTGCCATTGATGATCGATGCCTTCCACTCGGGTGCGACTTCTGGCAAACTTGCGTCGAATGGGTTTGTGTAAAGTGTAGGTAGCTTGTTCTTGTAACCATCGTTGCACTTGAGGTAAACGGAGACTTTTCAGTCGCGTTTTGGCAGCACGATACAATTTTTGAACTCCTGCGTAACCTGCAGGATGCGAGGGATCGTAGTAAATGCTAGCTAAGACTTTTTCCATTTTTTTGTGTTGATTGGTGTCTTAATAAGGCACCCACTCTTGGAAGAGGCTACTCTTTTTCTCTTGGGGTATTTTCTTGGATTGCAAGGCTTTGCGTGTGCGGCCAGCAATAGGTGTCGAAGAGGAGGAGGATGTCTGAGCGGGGGATATCGGTTCTTGTTTCACTTCTGTCTTCACTTCTGTCTTCACTTTCTTTTTCTCTTGTGAGGAAGAAGGGGTGGCCATCATCTTTTTAATCCATCCAATTCTGGAGGTAGGTGGTGTTGTTAACTTGCGTACTTTTTCTGGTGGAGTTTGAAACCCTTCTTCTTCTTCTTCTTTTCCTTTTTCTGTCTTGGTCACGGGTACTGGTGGTACTGGTACTGGTACTGGTGATGGTGCTGGACTTTTCATCAAGGTCTTAAAATCTTTCAAAGTGGGTAAAGCTGTTTCGTCTAAAGCTTTCTGGTGAAAGAGTTGCAGTCGTTGCAAGAGTTGACCGTACTTTTGCGATTTTTCTGTTTCGGACAAATCTTGGCGATCCAGCAAGGATTGCAATTCGTGTTGTAACTGGGACATCTCGCTCAAATTGGGATTGGGAGGTAAATGCGGGGTGCGTTGTTCTTGCCACCGATGGTATTCCATCCATCGTTTGTAAGGCACTAAAGCTAGTTTTCGTCCTTCCATGGGGTTGTCAGGTGTGAATTCTGAGATCTTGGGACTTCCGAAGGCCTTTTTATCTTGCTCCCATCAGTCCTCCCAACATGGTTCCCAAGACTCCTTTCAGTATGGGGCCTAACAAGAGAGGTAAAATGCCTCCACGTTGGACCAACATCTTCTTTTTTTGACGAATGGGAATTTTCTTTTGAACCATTTTCCGAAGAACGTGACGATGTTTGCCTAAGCATTGTTTCTGGTGTTTGGACAAAGGGATCGTGCCTTTCAAAACGTTCAAACAACATTCGCACACGGTATCGATGACCTCTTTGGAGGCCGTTTGAATGAGTTTTTTTCGTAGGGGTGGAGAAGCTTTGGACAGGACAGATAACAGGTCCCCATGTTTGGCTAAACGTGGTGGTAGTCCTTTCCTTTTCTTTCCTTGGGGTTTTCTGGAGGGTGACATCTTTGAGTCTTTAGGAGCACCTAAAAACACTGATACCCTACTCGGTCACAGGCCTTTTTTATACTGGAACGCGTCGCCATTGATTGTCTTTACGTCGTATCAGTTTGAGGACAGGCATGACACGTCGTGCAGGGGTACGTAACGGACTAAATCGAGCCAGTTCTTGCTTGGACAAATCCAGTAAACTTTGTAACATGCCTGATCTTTCATGGACTTTGATTTTGGGAGAAGGTACTTTGTGAGCAGCAGCCACTGCCGCTAAATTGGAAGGTCCTGCCACTGGGGAAGTTCTTTTGGGGGTCATCAATGGAGAAGTTCTTGGTGTAATCAACGTCTCCAAGTACTCTTCAGTTCCTGGTGACATCAACGGAGAAGTGGACAAACGTGAGGCTGCCGGAGACGTTGTGGCAGGTCGTGGCTTGCGAGTGTAAGGTTGCGTCCTGGCCGAAGTGCCTCTCTTGCGACTAGTTTTCTTCTGTGGACTTTTCTTTTTTTGAGGACTTTTTCTCTGTTTCTTTTTCTGGGGGCTTCTTTTCTTTTTCCGGGGTGATGGTGGTGGTGTCTGGTAAGAGGAGGGTCCTGCCACTGGAGAAGTTATTCTTCTTGGGGACTTGGTCTTTTTCTTTTTCTTCTTGGGGCTTCGTTGGACTTTTGTCTTAGGGATAACTTTGGGGGCATTAGGATCCCATCTTAAGAGTGAGCGAATGATGACCCCTCCTAGAGTACCGCTCCCTCCAGGTTTCAAAATGATTTGTTTTTTGGTTTGAGTGTCGATGCGGGGATCGGCCAGTTGGACCAAAGCGACTTTGTTTCGATTGAAAAAGCGTTGGGTTTGATGAGGAATCTGAATGATTCCTTGGAGTAATTGACGTGCCGTCACCGTGAACCATCGTAAGACTTCTTTGAGACTAGCTTCTAAGACACGAGCTCGTGTTTGTGGATCTTTTTCTCGGCTGATGCCATACAAGGCACGAATCAATTTGACGGGAAGATGCGACTGAAGGGACGTCATGTTCACACTGTGTGAGACAGACGAAAAAGGGTCTGAGGTTTTTATAGATTTTTTTTTCATGGGGAGTGAAATGAAGTCGAGGACGGAGACGTGTACAGGACAGGCCCTCCGTCTTGGCACCAGTGGTGAAACAAGTGGGTACGAAATCGCAAATCCTCGGGGGTCGTAGGTTTCAAATCGACGAGCAAATAGGCGTGTGGAGTTTGAGTGGCATCGTCGTACGCCTGAGTCAGCCAAGGCGTTCCTAACTGTTTGGCTAAAACTTGCACTTGCGATTTATCTCGAGGGCTTTTAAACAAGACCACGTAATGCGCATTGAGACTGATGGTGCGATGGGCTTTACTTTGTTGAAACAAATTTTGGGTGATGTAAACGACACTGGCATTACGGTGATGCCCTTTGCGCGTGAACCACAGTTTAATTTCTTCTTCGTCTTCTCCTAACATGTCGTCGAAAATGACCAAATGGGTTAGACGGGAGTCAGAGACGATGCCATCGTCTTCTTTAGGAATGCCTTCCACAAACACGATGGAATCGCCTTGACTTTCTCGCAAGAGGCTGTACGCCGATTGCCACTCTTTGTAACACCACACGATCCGTTGAGGGGGTCGATCGATCAAATGATGTTTATGTTCGATCAAACGTTTGACGAATTCGGTTTTGCCCGAACCGCTAGGTCCAGCAATGAGCATGTTAAAGGGATGGCGAAGATACAAAGCCTCCCAACTGGCACGATCTAAGTGTTCGTCGATGACTTTGACAGTAGAGGAAGAGGGAGCAGAGACAGCAGAGGTAGCCATGGTATGAGAAATGTCACTTGTGACACGAAAAAACAAACAAGACAAGAGTTTATATACTTTTTCAGAACACGTTTATTGAATGTTTTTTTTCAAATATGAACACGAAAGACAAAAATACATACAACCCAAATAGTGATGTACAGGAATATAAAACACAGCAAAGCGATCAAAGTGAAATATAAACAAGTGTCTGTACAACATGTTTTGGGTAACCAAGATGTCCTAGGGACAGTGTGTAATGTTCTTACAGTCTCTACATGAGGTATTGTCACACAAGTGTCCTCCCGGAATGACCTTTCAGGCATGTCCATGACAGTCCTGTCCTGAAGCGAGTGGTTGTTCTCGGTGACGGGTTCTTCTGGCACCGTCACTAACACAGGTTGAAAAGTAACTTTTTTCCTTGAACAACTCTTGTGCATACTGGGCCACTTCTTGGGTCCAAGCCTCAAAACCCCCCTTTTTCCAATCACGAACATCTGTCCAATGAGGGTGTAAGTCACAAGCTACACACACATCGTCATACACGTCTTGGGTCGCTAAAAGTTGACGAATCTTTTTTTCCTGTTGAGGTCGAGAAGTATCCAGATGAAAACGCAAGGCTTTGAACAAAAGGAGTTTTTCGTGACCATTTAAGGCCATGGAGGTGGTAAGTACTGATCGTAAAGAGTCCACAAAGAATCGGCTGGTAAACGAAATCCCAGAAAACAAGTCACTAAGACACACACCACTTGTCGTCCAAAATTGAATGGATACAGTTCTTGTAATAATTGATGGTAATGATCCACGGTTTGAATATGGTCATTGAGTTCCTTCCACGGAATCTGTTGGATGACATGTGACATAAACCGTGGCATGACAGCCTGTTTTTATATTCTCTTTTTTTCGGATGCAATAGACGTACTTTCTAGCAAGAGATCTTCGTTCTCCAGTAGGGAATCTAAATCTTGCATACTGTAACCGAAACGTCAGAGTTCGTTTAGGTGTTTCCTCTTCCTCTAAGTAGATTCCACGTAAAATATGTTGGTAATCCTTTAACTTGTCTTCCTCAATGTATTGCTGTAGGTGAATCTCGAAGTAACCATAATCATGAACATGTCGATCATTAGCGACCTCAAAGTTTTGAACAAGGTCTGACCATTGAAAGAATTTCTGACGAATCAGTTCTCTTATACCATTCAGGTACCAGTGGTTAAAGATCTGGTGACGTATCGGATGCAATTGTTCTTTACGTTTGACTTGTATTTTCACCAGCTCTCGGTAAATGCGTTCTCTCAACTCCACAGGCAAAGCACGAATGTTCTCTTGTAAAGTATCCATGAATAGGTCATACTAAATCCTCTTTGGTCTGACACAAGAAATGTACTCTTTGCACAAACATGGTTTCACTTCAGTGTCGAATTTAAATCGTTGAGTCACTAATCTACACATTACAATTCGTTCAGAAGTTTCCTCTTTCACCAAGTTGACATTGTGTTCAAGATGTTGGTAATTCGTTAACTCTTCCTCTGGAATTCGATGCAGTACGTTTACAATGTAGTAGATAAAATCGTCCATACCAAACCATTCCTTTTTATAACCAGGAGGTCGTTGATCAATGTCTGTCCAATGGAACACTTTCAATTGAATCAGTCCTTGTATAGCCTTCAGGTACCAGTGGTTCAAACACCGGTGACGTATCGGATGCAATTGTTCTTTACGTTTCACTTGTATTTTGACCAGTTCTCGATAAATGCGTTCTCTCAACTCCACAGGCAAAGCACGAATGTTCTCTTGTAAAGTATCCATGAACAGATTATTATGGTAAAAAAGTTACTTCAATGTCTCGGTCCCACTAAAGGTAAGTAATGACAATTCGGTGACCATCGAGCATGTTCTACGTAGGCCGAATCTTGCGGTTCCCAGTGGTGAAGTGACACACTGCAACTGAAGCACTTGACTTTATCTCCTTCGCCCAAGTAGAAAAATCCGGCTCTGGCTAATTCTTCGGGGGTCGGTCCTCCCAGATACTTAGGCCATTTTCCTTTGAACGATTGAAGACGATTTTCAAAGTCGCAGTATTCCGACAAACGCACAGGAAACGAATATTCGTTTTTCACAGGTTCGTTTCGATGAGGGTTGAGTGACATGGGCAGGAGTTTGCTCAGGGCTGGATGACATCCGTAGGGAGGTAAACGTGAAGGTCGACATTCCCCTTTAAAACGAAACCCAGTAAAATGTCCAAGAGGACGAGCAGCATCGCTTTCGCATCCCTCAGGTTTGACACGCACAGCATCACTTTCCATGACAGGGGTAGTGAGAACAAAGTTCCCATGATGCTTTACGGCATCGCTCAGGTCACAACGTACAGCATCGGTCCCATCGCAAGGCTCACAATCGCACTCGTCTGCAAACTCCGTTACGCAATTACAATGGTAACCACATGGACAATCGCAGTTTCCTTCCGGACATTTTCCGTCGCAATGCATGGGTCTTATCCATCCAGTATTAGTCACACTAGAGGAAGATACAGCTTTTTTACAATCCCCAAACTGGAACGATGTCTTTTTCAAAGTATTCATCTTGTTCGCTCGGTCTTGGTAGTCCCAATGAACTATCGATCTTGCCTAGGGTTCCTTTTTTATATACAGACCAATACCGATGTGACCGTACGGTAAGGTGAAATGATTGGGAAGTCGCACTCGCTTCTGGTACACGATTTGATAGACCTTTTCCAGGGGTCGACTGACGATGTGGTGAGTGGGTAAACGTACAATCTTGTTCGGTTGGTAAGTGGTCACTTTAAAGTTTCCATCCTCTCCCGATTGCAAGGCTTCTTTCAATACCCCAAAATTGACCACTCGACTGGTACGATAATTCAGAGTCAGTCCTTTCACTTTGCACGTCGTGTGCACTTCTCCTTGTTTGTCCCGGTATTCGTAGCCGTAATTTTTGGGACCGCCACTGACAAAACTTAGAATCTTGTCGTCGGGATGCTCGTCTGTCCAGGCTCCTAAACGGTCTCCTTCGATGTTAGGGTGATGTTGAATCGGGTGATGGATGTAAATGCAACTGTCCGTGTCAAAGTACAGGACGCGTTCTTCTAACAGTTCTAAAGCTTCGTACAATTTTAAGCGAGCATGGGCTGTCACGTAAGCCGCAATGATGACATTTCCAAAAGGGTCGTCTTGTACAAAGTCCAGATCTTCTTCGTAATTGACCAAGATCAAATTCTCTCGAACGACGTCCACGTGTTTCATGAATTTGGTTTTGTCGTGAATCATCTGGAAGTAGCGGGAAGGTTCTGTCAAATATTCCGTCTTGGGTAAACACGGTCGTTGTGCCATTTTACCCCACAAGCAATTTAACATCACTTTGGCAAACGATCTCCTGCCTTCGTTTTTCTCGATGTGGTCTAAAGAGATGCCTTCTTGTTCGTAGTATTTCTCTTTGAATTGTATTTGGTCTTCGGGAGTGTGACACCAGGAAGGATAGCCGCTGGCTTCTTGCTTCAGTTTCAAAAAGGCATCCACGTAGTCGGCGAAAATGCCTTTCTGAGTAGGGTCACCCTTGCGGTATTGTTGTGTCTTGGGAAAGTGGCAAATTTCGTACACTTCTAACAGTTGGTATCCCATGTCCAGAGCTTTGAACAATTCTACGCTGACCCAGGTTCCCGTCAAGGCACGTTCTTCCTGGCTGTGCTGACAAGGTTGGTCTTGGTTGCACGTTTCGGCACAAGTACGGCACAAGGGAAACATCAATTTGCCTTGACAATGGTGAGGTAAGACGGGATGGTATAGGTTAGTGGGAGGCAAAACTTTACACTTGATCAAGCCTTCGTATTGTCGAATGTTTTTTAGGTCGATGTGTTCCGTTAACAATTGCGGGTGCCCTACAGGAAAGCGACAATATTTGCACACGTAGGGATACAGCGAACACACGTCCAAGTATTTGATTTCTTCTCCTTTCTTTTCGTCGGCTTGGTACAGCAAACAGGTGGCATTGGTCCTTCCTCCGTACAAACTATCCCTCGGGTTCAGCGGGTCCATGAACTGGTAACTTTCCACGAGGCGTTTAAACTCGGGATCGGTTTTCAAGCGGTGATCGTATTCGTGTTCCCACATTTCCACCACTTGGTATCCTTCCTGTTCCAACTTTAGGCGTCGCTGACAAGTGTCCTGGTACAAGTCTTCCATGGTTCGTTGTAAAAACTGATTTTTAGTGCTACGATCAGGGTAACAGACGGGACATCCGTGAAATAAGCAACCGTTAAACTCGTACACGATCTTGGGGTTTTCTAAGTCCCAGCCATCGACCGAATACGTTCCGATGGTCTTTTCGCCCCCTCCGTTGCGAGCATGCTGAATCCACTTGTCTTCCTTGTCGCACAAGTAATGTAACCAACGTAGGGCTTTGACCGAGTATTGACGCTTGACAAAGTGGGTCGTTTGAGGACTGATGACAGCCACGGTGTTTTCAGGCATGAATCGTTGTCGATACACTAAGGAACACGCTTTGGCAATGGTGCAAGCTTCTTTCAAAGGATCGACCCCTCCGTGTTCCATGAACAGTTCTCGAAATTTTCCACAACAACGTCGTAAAATGTCCACATCGGAACGACAATACTTTAACATTTCTTCCTGAAAGTCGAAAGGGTCCGAGGCGTGAGCCTGGTACCAAGCGTAGAAAGCTTCTCGTTGTTCGGTACGCATGTTGTCGGGGTCGTAATAGTGAGCCTTGGGCAAATGGGGTAGAACGGCGTGTTGATTGGCTTCCGTATTGAAAAAGTGTGGAAAGTACCCTTTAGCCATTTCTGTCATTCCAAACGTTTTAGGCATTTGACTCAAAGGCATGGCCAAGTAACTCATCGAATCTTTAAACTGCACTTGTCCCACTTGCATGAAAATGATTTTGGCTCCGTTCAAAGTCACTTTAGGACGCTCGGTGCCTTGTTCCGTATAGTACCTCAAAAGAAACTGTCCATCGTATCCGGAGAAATTGTGAGCCATCACCGTGGCATGACGATGACAATCTCCGTAACGTTCGATGTCCTCTTGGCTCCACGTCTTGTCGATGGGGTCTAAGACCCATCGAGCCCAATCGGCTAGCGTGTTCGGTCCCCGAAAGATTTTTTCACGTCCTCCAGGAATCTTGCTGCAGTGAGGGCAATGACTGAAGATAGGTTCTTGAATGCACTTCTCGCACGCTCGATGAGCCACGCAGAAATTAGGAATGTGAATGCCAGTCTCTTGCATGCATTCGAAATCGAAAAAGATGAAATTGCCTTTCTTCTTGTGACCGTCCTCTTTCTCTGGTGGGGGTTGGTATTTCTGCACGTAACATTGGTGTTCCAAGTCCACGATGTGGTGACAAATGTGACATTTTTTCTTTCCTGAACATACGTGTGCCTTGACACTATTGGTACGTATGCCTTGTCCACACGTAGGGCACAATCTCAGGAGTTGACAAGCGCATTTCTTCTGTGAACCTTGCGTTTTCAGATGTTGTTGGTAACAGGTAGGGCTGACAAACGTGCGCAGACAAGTGGAACAAGGCACTGGTTCTTCGCTCAGACAGGGTGAAGAGGCCAAACATCCTGTGCATTTCGATCCACAATGCTTGTGTTGCTCTCGATTGTTATAACCATGGTCACATTTCTCACAGTAATAACTGTATTTCAGGAATCCGGTGATACTGGTAATGGTATCGAAATGTTCATCGTGATGATAAAGGTGAATGTATTTTCCGTCCTTAAAGTCTTGGCCTCGAAACAACAGAGGTCCGCGCACTTCTTGAGGGTGCACTTTCAAGGTGTAGCGTGGAGCTAGGGCATCTTGCAATTTTTGCATCTCAGGAATGCCACAGGGTGTGTCTTTGGACAGTCCGGCTTGTTGTAACAGGAGTTCTGCTTCGTTTCGTTGTTTGGCTCGGTCGGAACGTTGAATAGTGTCCCAGGTTCTTTTCCATTCTACCGTGTCGTTCTTGTTGGCATAGGTTCGTCCCACCACGATGGCACGGGCTAAACACATCTGGTCATGAGGGTTCTTAATTCGGACGAGACTTGTTTTGGTGTTGCGAAGATCGTCCACCAATAACATCTTTTTGCGTCCAGTCCCTTGAGGAGGAGAGACGTGGGTCATGTCCAGTGTGGCTTTACCATCGGTGATGTCAAACTGATCATTAGATTGTTGTACGTGTTGAATCTTGTCCATGACTTTGGAAGCAGTTAATTCTGCAGGGGTGCTAAACTCGATCCAAACAGGGGATTTCAAACCGTCGTGTTGTATGGAAAGTCTCAAGCGATCGTCTTCTTTGGGTTGACATTGTCGCTTGAGTGCAGTGAGCAAAGAATCCCACACCTCAGTGATGAACACTTCTGCTTTCTCTAACGGCACTTCAGCCTTGAAATCTTTAAACTTCACCGTGTATTTGTAAGCCGTGGTTCTAAATTTTCTAGAGGAGCGCTTTTCCGTCTCTCGAATGGAATAGTAATTTTCAGGGTTAACTAAGGGTGATGAACTTGGTTTAGAGGGTTCGGATTCTGGTTCACTCATGTCCTCTTCAAAATCACTGGCATGAATTTGTGCCAAGATTTCAGCCCTGGTACGAGGCGATAGATCACGTTTCTGCCTCTTACTTTCTTCTTCTTTCTTCTCGAATGAATGGGATCGTTTCATCTTGAAAGCAAAAAGTCAAATGACTCAAGTTCAAACACCATAAACTACTTTATAGTCATAGCAGACCAGCGTATATAAAAGGGTGTGTGTCTTGTCCTTTCACTATTCATTTCACTCTCAAGCCGAGCACAACGATGGAAGAGACTGACCAGATGGAACGTTTCGTCAGAGCTTTGCGAGGGGTCATTAGAAAATTCTCTTCAGACCAGCCTACGGACTACTCTCCTTCCTTTAGAGATAAAAGTCAAGATACTTGCTATATCTGTCAGAAGAAAGGACATTGGTCTTCAGAGTGTCCAGACCGTCAAAAAAGAAAAAAAAACAGGGGATAAAAAAGACAAAAGTCAAGATACCTGTTATTATTGTAAAGAAAAAGGACATTGGTCTCCAGATTGCCCAAAAAAGAAACAAGAGGAGTCAGAAGAAAAGAGGAATTCTTCAGAAGAAGAGAGGGATTCTTCAGAGGAAGAGAGGGATTCTTCTGAGGAAGAAAGAAGACAGGTGAAGAAAAAGAAACAGGAGAAAAAAAGAAGAAGGGAAGAAAGCGAGGAGGAAGAAGAAGAGGAAAAGAGTGTGACGATGAAGAAATTCAAAAAACAGAGAGACTAAACAAGGAGAAAAGAAGAAATTAATGAACTTTTCTTTATTAAAGTGTTGTGTTATAAATTGTGAATTGGATTGTAAAAAATGGAGAAAAGAATAAATGAATGATATAAGGTAAGTGTCTTTGAGTTGTGATTTTAAAATAAGAAGCTACACTCACGCACTCATACACAGACACGTATTAAAAGGGTAACATGGGTGAGTTTTTTTTTTTGTTGAGTTATTGGCAAATTGAAATTGTATTTCTTTTCGAGAAATGTGGGTGGCCCTGAAAAGGGCCTTTTTTCTTCATGGTGTAGGGGTGAGTTTAAGCAATCAATTTTAACTGCCTTAAGCCTTTGCCACGGCCAAGGCCTACTTCTGGACTGCGTAATGTTGATGATGATAATGATTGGGTTGAAATCACTAAGGGTGGTACGGTAGGCTTAGTCACAGGGTTGACATGTTTGGCTCGGGAAGGTCGTATTCTCTTCGGTCGTGATAAAGAAGTCTGATACATTTGTTTCAGACTTCTTAACTCCGCTAAAATGTCCAACAGTACCGTGACCGTTTGATTTTCACCCTCTTGTTTCTTTGCTGCTACTTCTTCTTGCTGTTGTTGCTGTTGTTTTTTTCTTACCTCTTCTTCTTCTTGTTGCTGTTGCTGTAGGAGAAAAGCCTGTTCCGCTTCCTTTTGTCGTTGTATAAATTTCTCCAATTCTTCTTTCTGTCTCTGTCTAAAATTCTCCACTTGCGGTAATGAAGAAAGTAACGAAGGTTCCGGAACAAATTCTTGCGAGGAGAGAAAATCCACAAAATCCCAATTCACCTCTTCTGAAAGTAAGTCCGGGTTCCCTTGGGCAGTCTCCCCTGCTGGTGCACCCCACTGGATCGTTTTCTGAGTTTCCGTCATGTTGAATCACTGTCGCATAGATTGACTGCACACAAGCGCTAGCGAATCTATATTGACTACGTGACGTCACAGACTGCTCTCTTCGGATTGGATGCGAGCTGACTGAATTCTGTAACGCGTGTTCGGATTGGTAAATGAACTCAATCCGTTTCAATCCTTCCTCCGCCTATAAATAAGCGCCGTTCAATGCATTGATTCACCTGTTCTCGTCGCTTCAAGATGTGGACTACAGTTGAGTCATCCACCCTTGTGTCTTCCATGATGTTTCGGACAGACTTGCTCATGTATGTCCGATCGAAGTGGACCGTTGTCCACAGGACAAACACCAGCCTGTGGATACGTAGGATCTACGTCGAAAGACAAGGATGCCTGAAAAGAGTGCTGATGTACGGACCAACAGTAAGACGCAGCCTAAGGACAAGAAGAAGACCAATGCGGTGCCATTTATGTTAATGAATACATTAACATAAAACCCAAAGGCCCTTTTCAGGGCCAGCCATATTTCTCGAAAAGAGATAGCCTTTCCATTGCCTACCCCTTTTTTAAAAAAATTTAAAGAAAAAAAATCCCATGTTAAATTCCCCTTGTCCGTAGAGTGACCCACGATTTATTCCCATGTTAAATTCCCCTTGTCCGTAGAGTGACCCACGATTTATTCCCATGTTAAATTCCCCTTGTCCGTAGAGTGACCCACGATTTATTCCCATGTTAAATCCCCTTGTCCGTAGAGTGACCCACGATTTATTCCCATGTTAAATCCCCTTGTCCGTACAGCGCCCCACGATTTTTCTCCATGTTAAATTTCCATTGTCCGTAGAGTGCCCCAAGGGTGTTTTTAATGCTAATTCCCATTGTCCGTAGGGTGCCCCCATTCACTACTTACATCAATTTAATTTTTGACTGATTTGAGCGAATATTATATTTTGCTACTTCATAAGTCCTTTGACAACTTTTTTTCAAATCAGAAATACTGTGAAGAGGATTAATCTTAAAATCTTCATTTGAAAAAGTTTTCCATTTTAATAATAATGGTTCCTGTACAGTATGTTCAAAACCTAGATCGAGTCCTAAAACCTAATAATTATTGAACTGATTCCTTACAGCACACAACATCAATTTAACACCCTTTCCCAATCCTTTCCATTATGAAAATAAATATAACATAATCATATTCTTCAGAACTTTAAATGGTTGGAACCCAAATGAATGTATACTTTGTTGCGAAATTCCTGACATACAATTTGACCCATGGTACGATTCTGCAGATTTAGGAAGGCCAAACAACCGTTAAAAAATATTTTATCAAAGTTTTTATTATGATCGTAGTTTTACTATTCCTTAAATGTATTGCCTCTGGAAATCATGTTGACACAAAAACACATATTATGATGGAAACAAATATTGGTTTCCTAATTTCGTCTTTGATACGGGACCCGCACAATCTACCAATATTTTGCTAAATGGTTCGGGTTTCCTATCTTTGACAAGTGTGACAAAATCTACAATAGTTAGAAGCATCATTTTCGATTTTCGCCATTAAAAATGATTGAAATTTTTTTGATAGGTCTTACTGACTCTCAAAAATAACCAGCCATTAAATATGAATGAAGATTTGGTGATAGGTCTTACTGACTCCCAAATAACCAGCCATTAAATATGCAAGAAGATTTGGTGATAGGTCTTACTGGCTCCAAAATAAGTAGCCATTAAATATGCATGAAGATTTGGTGATAGGTCTTACTGACTCCCAAATAACCAGCCATTAAATATGCAAGAAGATTTGGTGATAGGTCTTACTGGCTCCAAAATAAGTAGCCATTAAGTATGAATGAAGATTTTGCGATAGGTCTTACTGACTCCCAAAAATAACCAGCCAAGAGAGTTTCATCAGCAAGACAACGAAATTCCCGTCGATACGACATCGCAAAAACAGCATGCAAGCTTACACACCAATCGCCACAAGCTTTCAAAAGGTTTATTTATTATTAAAAATAGCGTTTTGAAGGCAAAGCATTCGTGAACAAGTGAACGGACAACTTGCGTAAATGTGATTTAGCAGAACAAGTTGTCTCTAGGGATATACACGGTCCGTATATCGTCTAAAGATATCATGTAGTGTGGACTTGACCATGCACCAATAAATATTTTATACTAAATCTTTTGATTTTAATTTCTTTCATCCTAATAAAATCAGCTAAATATATGCAATGCTTATCTATACTGGGAACAAGTATACATATATTGTCATATTAAAGCGTACAATAATTCTCTTTAACTCTCTCTTGATTTATATTTATCCAAACTTTGCATAAAGGTGAATTGTGGGCCCCAACCCTGATATCTCAACATGCGAGTCTGGAATGATAATAAGGTTGGGACAATTTACTGCAAAAAAGGCAACAAACACTACTACTACTACTACTACTACTACTAATAATAATAATAATAATAATAATAGTAGCGATACTTACAATAATAATAATGGTAATACTGCTACTATTTCTACTAATTATAATGGCAATACCTATAATGATATTAGTAATGACACTAATCAATGGACTGTGAGTTCCAGTCATCGAAGCTGTCTATGATTGTTGGTGTACTTATTACAAAATAGTACTTTAAATGCTAACAACATTAGGTTTCGATTTTTATTGTAGCAGTAATGTTGTTGTGGCTGTAATAATGATAACGAGAAAGAGGTTTAACATTATCAGCGCCATAATCATCAATCTTATCATCATTATTATTATTGCTGTTGTTGTTGTTGCTGCTGCCGCTGCTGCTTTTGTTGTTACTGTAATAAGAAATCCATGGATTATCTGTCACATTCTGAACTACGGGACCAGGATTTGAAAATATAAATTATTCATCGAACCAGTTTGAATAGTGCACGATTGCAACGTTCTTCAAATACAATTGTTTCTTAATACTCCAAAATTTATTTTGTAACATTTTTATAGTCATTTTTGGTACTGAACTCAGATTGTCAGAACTGGATTTCCAGCATCATCGTGACGAGTTATTATTATTATTATTATTATTATTATTATTATTATTATTGATATACGACATAAATTTACTCCTGGGAACATTTAACTATATTAAACGCCTTTATCCAGATTAACGCAGCGAAATCAATGGGACTAGCTGTGGAAAAAGTATAAATAAATACTGCAAGTAGTTCAAGTGACACACTATTTTAACAGGATAAGAACATTTTTGACAATTGTTCTCTGAAATGTTTAAATTTGGAATAGTTACGAAATAGTTTTGGTATTCAGCGATAATGGAAAAAATTCAAACATCCACTTTGATTACTAAATTGTATCAAAACTGACAAGCTTGTAATCTATATAACATTTGAAGACTGCAAAATTTTCTTATGTTAATGCCAGCATAATGCAGATTAATGGCAAATAATCACTTCAAACAAATCAGAATCTTCCAACCGATCTCATTTAAAAGAAAAGACAATAACCAGCTTCTCCTTGTACTTACAATATACTCTCGGATGTTGGAGGTCGCGGGTTAGAATCCTGGTCGAGTCATACAAAATACTTATAACAAATGGACTAGCAACTGCCTCATTTGGCGCTCAGCATTAAGAGGTTTGTGTTAGAACTGGTCAGCCTAGTGTCAGGATAATATGACTTGGTGGGACATGATGCTGCAAGTCTGTGGCAGGATGCCCCAGTGCTAGACATCACTATAAGCTGACACACTGCAAACATCGTAGCGATATGACAATAATTGTTTAAGCTACGTTAAAATTATGAATCTCAAATACACAGACATAATTATAAGATGAGCAACAACCGTAGAGGACATAGCTTTTTTCATTATTCGTGCATCGTATATATTTTCAATCAATGTAACATCAACTGCGGTAAGTTAATCATTTAGTACCCACGGGGACACCTTTCTGTTTAGTGAGGCTTAGTGAGAAATAACGAGAGTAAATATGTGTGGGCGTGCAGGTATATAAAAGTTTAACCTTTTTTCAAAAAGGACAAGGATCTATAAATATATGAATCTTAAATGAAAAGAGCTCATTAAAATATCACTTTTGGTCATTTCAATTCATATATATATATATATATATATATATATATATATATATATATATATATATATATATATATATATATATATATATATATTCATATACTCTGTTCCACCGACATATTATATCCTAGCGATAACAACATGGTCTCACACACACACACACACACACACACACACATATACATATATATATATATATATATATATATATATATATATATATATATATATATATATATATATATATAATTACATTATATTATTATCTTATATATTACCATTCGGCCTAATGGACTTTGAGCATACATGTAAAAACAGTTAACAAATTTCTCTTAGAAATAAGGTAACCTCACCGTCTCAAGTACTGTTTATACATATGCAATTCTAAACCAAACCAGTTAGCAGCTGGATCTGCATACATGCATTTAAAAACTAATGTTAGAAATAAAGCTACTTACATAAACAAACTATTTCACAGAAAGAAACTGAACAGGGTTTTTCAATTAAAGTCATGGAGTTACCATTTACAAACTGCCAACGTTGATAAAGGCATCTCATCGCCTGTGTAAGAAACATAGAAAACAATGCATTATCGCTTGGAAAACCACTTCAAGGTAAGTGTTCTAAATTAAATTTATGAAACTATCAGAGTGAAATCTGACACTCAAAGTGTTCGCTTACCGTCGTATTTGTTTGTACCCCCCACCAATTTAAAAAGAAAAATCGTTAGGGATGTAAAAATGCGCAAATCTTTGTAAGATCATTCATCAGTTTATAATTTCTAATGTGATTGCAGCCAGGGTGTCCATAACACTCTCAGCTTATTACTACAATAACATCTTATCTTGAATACTACATTTGTCAAATTATAATCTGATAAAAGAGTCGAAAAGTTTCGATTAAAATACCCAAGACAAAACATACATTGCAATAATTAGCAAAAGAGACAAAAATAGCATTAAGCCTAACAAACCGGTATGAGAGAAAATTGTCGCAGAGCACGTTGGGTCATGGCACGAAAGAATCATAACACGAGTGGTAAGCCTTTGAAGCTAGAGTGATGAACGTTTCAAAGATTAATTCATATAGGGGCCAGATCAGGAAGCGACACGGAAGTAAACTTTTCAACCCCAGAAGAATATGAGGTCACACATAATTACCATAAATACCCATTTATCAGTCCAGTCCAACTGCCAAATGCTTAGACCCATCTATGCCTTCGTACAATGAGCATGCATACCTGGGTCTTATCAGTAATAAGTAACATAGACTATGAGGTGCCGACTCAATGTGCGACTGCCGATCAAGGTCAGGGTTTTTGGCATTCGAACTCGACTTATTAGCGAGTACAGACTTCATATTCGCACACGAACATACCAAATTTCTCGTATTAGAAGACTAACATATCAATGCTGGCATATCTTAAATATCATAGAATTATGAGAACGAGTAAGCTTCAAAAAGATAATCTCAGTCACAAATGTTTATGGTGCTTCTTTCTACTTCTCAATATTAACTCACGAATAATCACACAAATCCTTTATGCACTATTTATACAAGTTATATTTTAAGGAAAGCAGTCTAATCTGCGAAATGTATTGCTTTAAAAATATAGCGTGCGTCATATTCTCATAGATCCATTGGATTTGGCATCTTTACGTACGCACGTCATTATACTTTGTCTTAGTACAGTAGAATATGTTTCATTATCTTAAACAATACTTAAAGCATTACCTATAAATTATCCCAAATATACCTAAAAGTTAAATAAATTCCATGGATCAATTATACTAGTATAATATCCCCTTATAGTTTGATTTACATAATTTTGGCCATCTAAGAAACGCAAGAACTTTGTAGCATTTTTATTCTCCTCCAACCCACATTGCTTTAACCCTTATAAATCCTGTTAAATACTATTTGATGTCATTGTCTAAATAATTGATAAATATTATAATCTCCTTTCGCTATAGAAAATCACCAGTATATCTTAGATACTATTTTTACTGATTAATTTATTGTGGCATATCGTTTGCTTGTACCTCTTATATTCCTCAGTGTTTCATTCAAAAATAAAATTGCCATTCAAGCAGGATGAAATTATGCATCTGAAATATTCATCTCAGTTGCATAGATTCCTCTGTAATATCGTGCATTTAGTTGTTTGATGTTATTGTTCATTTTTATGCACATAATCCATATCAAACAACACATTATTAATAACCTTCCAGAGCCTAATCCTCTGTTAATGTTATTGAATTGAAATGTAAAGATTCTACTGAATGATAGAACTGTATGCGGGTGCTACCAAAACTTTCTCTACTAAGTCAGAAGTAGTACTAGGAGATACCCTAGCAACAATGGAAATCTCAGTCAAAAAGGTCGTGGGACACTTTGGCGACAAGGGGAATTTAACATGGGGAAATTTAACGTGGATGGGACTACAGAGCGAAAAAAGAATGGGACTGTCTAGCGACAAGAGTATGGGACTGTCTAGCGACAAGGTAAATTGATGGGTTGTTTACGGACAAGGGGACTTACCATCAATAGAGGGACAAAGACAGAGATAACGCATATAACAGACAACATACAAACAAACAAAAAGCAAACTATACAACCGACTAAAAAAGATTTTATCAAGAAAACAAATCTTTGCAAGGCATATCTACAACAGACAACAGACAAACACAAGCAACTATACAACCAAGGAAAACATATTTTAGGCAAGCAAGCAAATCTTTTCGAGGCATATGAGTGGCCCTGAAAAGAGCCTTTGGTATTTTGTTGACATCATTCCGTTAACATGAAGGGAAACGCATAGGTCTTCTTCTCTTCCTCAAACTTCTTCCGACTGCTGGTCGGTAGATAAGGACTCTCTTCAAACAGCATTGTCTCTCCACATAAATTCTTCTTTTCCAAACACTCTTATCGGTGATCCCGATAATTGTCCATGATGATTTCACATACATGGGTAAGTCCGTATAGAACAGCATTGACGATACGAGAGTAGATGATTCTACGTTTGTCCACATCTCGTGACAAGAACATCTGATGGGAATGCAGTGAACTGCGGTTATTTGTAGGGGAAGTGCGGATCGAAACGGATTGAGTTTATTCACAGATCCAAACACGCGTTATAAAATTCAGTCACAACATGGAGTCAGTCTTCCAATCCGAATAGAGCGGCCTGTGACATCAAATTCCCTATATAGATGTAGTAGAGTCTGTACGCAGTCAATCCATGCGACATAGTTTTCAAACATGACGGAAACTAAGAAGACAATGAACTGGGGTGTACCGGCCGTGGATGGTATAGGAGCGGCTACCAAAGTCAACAAAGGCCTACTGCCAGAAGAGGTCGATTTTAATTGGGATTTAGTCGCTTTTCTTTCTTCTTCGCAAGAATTTGTTCCGGTACCAGTACCTTCGCCACCTTCTCCTTCTTAACCACACGTCGATGATTTTAAACAGAGACAGAAAGAAGAATTGGAGAAAATTTTACAACAGCAGAAAGAAGCAGAACAAGATTTTCTCCTTCAACAGCAACAGCAAGAAGAAGAAGAAGCAAGAAGGAAAAGACATGAAGAAGCAGCAGAGAAGAAACAAGGTCTAGGAGAGAAGGAAAATATTGAAAGCCAAACGCCGATGATAATCTTAGACATTTTAGCAGAGTTAAGGAGTCTAAAACAAATGTATCAGACTGCTTTAGTACGACCCAAGAGAAAAAGACCTTCCCGAGCCAAACAACTCAGCCCTGTTACTACGCCTGCGATACCACCCCTAGTGATTTCTACCAAATCATCATTGACAGGAGCCAGTCCAGAAGTAGGCCTTGGCCGTGGCAAAGGCTTAAGGCAGTTAAAGATGACTACGTCCCGTTCCTGAGTTTGTTTTTTAATCAAGCAAATATCCAACGGTCCTTTTCAGGGCCACCCACTTTTCTCGAAAAGAGATAGTATTTCAATTGCCAAAATCAATTAAAACTCAAAAACCCGTTTACCCATGATGTACGTGTGTGAGTGAGTGAGTGCGTGAGTGTAGGTCCATTGTATACAATCAAAACCAAGAGATACTTACGTTTTCTGCCTGGTCTATTCTGGTGCAAATTGTAAATTCCAATTCACAGCACAACACAACACTTTAAAAAGTTTATAGACTTCTTCTGTGTCTTTGTTCACTCTCTCTGGTTTTTGAATTTCTTCACTTACACAGATTTGTCCTCCTCTTCGTCCTCACTTTCTCCCCGTTTTCTTTTGTTTCTCTTTTTTCTCTTTCTGCACGTGTCTGGTTTCTTCCTTTGGGGAGGGTACCTCTTCTTCTTCCTGTTCGGAACCCGTCTCTTCTTTTTGCTCCTATTGTTTCTTCGGGAATTCTGAACACCAATGTCCTTTCTCTTAACAGTGATAAAATGTATCTTGCATTTTGTCTCTTCTGACACCTGTCTTGCTTTTTTGACGGTCTGGACACTCTGAAGACCAATGTCCTTTCTTCTTACAGATATAGCAAGTATATTGACTTTTATCTCGAAAGGAGGGTGAGTAGTCTGAAGGAAATTTTCGTATGACACCTCGCAAAGCTCTGATCAGATGTTCGATCTGTGTAGGCTCTTCCATCGTTCTGCTCGGTTTGAGAGTGAAAAGAATATTGGAAGGGAAGACACACACCCTTTATATATACACTGGTCTGATATTGATATAAAGGAACCCATGGTGTTTAAAAGGTAGTCATTTGACTTTTTGCAGTTAAGATGAAACTATCTTATCATGTCACGGAGAAAGAGAAGAAAGTAGGAGACAGATACGTGATTTATCGCCTCGCACAGTAGCTGAAGTCTGGGCTCAAATTCATACCAGTGATTTTGAGGATGACATGAGTGAGCCAGAATCCAGACCCAGAGAGTCTACACCCAACCAAAGTTCACCATCATTAGTAAACCATGAAAACTACTGTCGCATTCGAGAGACGGAAAAGCGCTCCTCTAGAAAATTTAGAACGACAGCTTACACGTACACGGTGAAGTTTAAAGATTTCAAGTCCAACGTACCACCGGAGAAAGCAGAGGGTTTCATCACCGAGGTATGGAATTCTTTGTTAACCACACTGAAACGACAATGTGAAGCCAGAGAAGACGATCGCTTGAGATTTTCCATTCATCACGATAATTTGAAGTCACCCGCTTAGATCGAGTTTAGCAGCCCAGCAGGATTGACACCTTCCAAAGTCATCGACAAGATTCAGCACGTGCAACAATCCAACGATAAGTTTCACATCACCGATGGAAAGCCACACTGTTCATGACCCACATGTCTCCTTCCCAGGAGACAGGAAGCAAAAAGGTGTTATTGTTGGATGACCTTCGTAGCACCAAAACGAGCCTCGTCCTAATTAACAATGATCTGGACCGGATGTGTTTTGCCAGTGGCATCGTGGTAAGAAGAACGTATGCTTACAAGAACGACACGGTAGAATGGAAAAGAGCCTGGAAAACTACTCAATGAGCGGACCGAGCCAAACAACGAAGAGAAGCATAACTCCTGTTACAACAAGCAAGACTATCCAAAGACACACCTTCTGGCATTCCTGAAATGCAAAAAATTACAAGACGTCTTGGCTCCACCTACATCTTGAAAGTGCGCCTCTGTTGTTTCGAGTTAAAGATTTCAATGACGGAAAATACATTCACGTCTATTATCACTATGAACATTTCGATGCCATCACCATTATCACTGCATTCTTGGGATACGGTTATTACTGTAAGAAATGTAACTATGGCTATAACAATCTAGAGCAACACAAGCATTGTGGATCGAAATGTGAGGGATGTTTGGCCGCTAAGTCCTGTCTGGACGAAGGACAACCACGAGTGCATTGCTTATCAACGCACTTTTGTTAACCCTGCCTGTTACCAACAACATCTGAAGATGCAAGGTTCACAGCAGAAAAGTGCCTGTCAACTCCTGAGATTGTGCCCTACTTGTGGACAAGGCATACGTACCAATAGTGCCAAGTTACACTTATGTCGAGGAAAGAAACGATGTCACATTTGTCACCAAATCGTGGACTTGGAACACGAATGCTCCACTCAAAAATACCATTCCAAACAGGAGGAGAAGGAAGATGATCAGAATAAAAGCAATTACATCTTTTTCGATTTCGAATGCATGCAAGAGACCGGCATTCACATTCCTAATATCTGTGTGGCCCATCGAACGTGCTAGACGTGCATCCAAGAGCATATCTTTAGTCATTGCCCTCACTGCAGCAAGATTTCTGGAGGACGTGAAGAAAGACCGAACACGCTGGCCGAATTTGCCCAATGGATCTTAGACCCCATCGACGAGACGTGAAGCCAAGAGGACATCGAACGTTACGGTGATTGTCATCGCCATGCCACGGTAATGGCTCACAATTTCTATGGATACGATGGGCAGTTTCTTTTGAGATACTGTACGGAACAAAGTACCGAACGTCCTCAAGTGACTTTGAAAGGAACCAAAATCTTTTCCATGCAAGTGGGACAAGTACAGTTTAAAGATTTGATGTGCTACTTGGCCATGCCTTTGAGTCTGAAACCTAAAACGTTTATCTTAACAGAAATGGCTAAAGGTTATTTTTCCTCACTTTTTCAATACCGAAGCCAATCAACATACAGTTCTACCCCATTTGCCTGAGGCTCACGACTACGACACCGACAACATGCGTACCAAACAACAAGAAACTTTCTACGATTGGTACCAGGCTCACGCCTCGGACCCATTCGACTTTCAGGAAGAAATGTTTAAGTATTGTCGTTCTGACGTGGACATTTTACGGTGTTGCTGTGGAAAATTTCGAGAATTATTTATGTAACACGGAGGGATCGATCCTTTGAAAGAAACCTGCACCATCGCCAAAGCGTGTTCCTAATTATACCGCCAACGATTCATGCCTGAAAACACCCTGCTGTCATCAGCCCTCAAACGACCAACTTTGTCAAACGTCAGTACCCTGTCAAAGCCTTACGCTGGCTACATTACTTGTGCGACAAGGAAGACAAATGGATCTAACATACCCGCAACGGAGGAGGTGAAAAGACCATCGGAACGTATTCGGTGAATGGTTGGGACTTAGAAAATCCCAAGATCGTGCATGAGTATAACGGTTGCTTATTTCACGGATCTTCCCTGTTACCCTCAACGTGAAAATAAAATTCAGTTTTTACAGCGGACCATGGAAGACTTGTACCAGGCCACTTATCAGCGACGCTTGAAGTTAGAACAGCAATGATACCAAGTGGTGGAAATATGATAACACGAGTATGATCACCGTTTGAAAACCGATAGTGAGTTTAAACGCATCGTGGAAAGTTATAAGTCTGTGGACTTACTGAACCCTCGAGACAGTTCGTACGGAGGAAGGACAAATGCCGCCTGTTTGCTGTATCAAGCCGACGAAGAAAAAGGAGACGAAATCAAATACTTGGACGTGTGTTTGCTGTATCCTTACGTGTGCAAATATTGTCGCTTTCCTGAAGGGCACCCACAATTGCTGATGGACAACATTCGACAATACGAAGGATTGATCAAGTGCAAAGTCTTGCCTCCCACGGACTTGTGCCATCCCGTTTTACCTCACCATTGCCAAGGAAAACTGATGTTTCCGTTGTTTCGTACTTGTGCCGATACGTGTAACCAAGCACACCCAGGAAGAATGCGCCTTGACGGGTACGTGGGTCAGCGTAGAATTGTTCAAAGCTCTGGACATGGAATACCAACTGTTAGAAGTGTACGAAATTTACCACTTTCCCAAGACATAAAAATACCACAAGGGCGACGAGACTCAAAAAGGCATTTTCGCAGACTACGTGGATGCCTTTTTGAAACTGAAACAAGAAGTCAGTAGCTATACTTCTTGGTGCCACACTCACGAAGACCAAAATAAATTCAAAGAGAATACTGAGAGCAGGAAGGCATCACTTTAGACCACATCGACAAAAACGAAGGCAGGGTATCGTTTGCCAAAGTGATGTTAAATTATTTGTGCTGCAATATGGCACAACGACCGTGTTTACTCAAGACAGATTATTTGACAGAACCTTCCCGCTACTTCCAGATGATTCACGACAAAACCAAATACATGAAACACGTTGACGTTCGTGAGGACTTGATCTTAGTCAATTACGAAGAAGAACTGGACTTTGTACAAGCCGACGAATTTGGAAATGTCATCATTGCGGCTTACGTGACAGCCCATGCTCGCTTAAAATTGTACGAAGCTTTAGAACTGTTAGGTGACCGCGTCCTTTACTTTGATACGGACAGTTGCTTCTACATCGATCGCCCGGGTCAACGTCACCCTGACATCGAAGGAGACCGTTTAGGAGCCTGGACAGACGAACACTCCGACGAGAAAATTTTAAGTTTCGCTAGGAGTGGTCCTAAAATTTACGGCTACGAATACCGGCACAACCAGGAGAAGTGCACACTGAGTATAAAGTGAAAAGATTGACTCTCAATTATCACACTGAGTATAAAGTGAAAAGATTGACTCTCAATTATCGCAATAGTCGAGTGGTGAACTTTGGGGTATTGATAGAAGCCTTGCAGTCTGGACAGGATGGAAATTTTATAGTGACCACCTACGAACCGCACTAGATTATACGTTTACCCACTCAACAAATCGTCGGTCGGCCTTTGGAAAAACTGTATCAAATCGTGTAACAAAAGCGAAGTGCAGCTTCCCAACCACTTCACTTTACCGTACGGTCACGTCGATATTGGTCAGTATATAACAAGGGACAACCTCCAAACCGATAGTTCATTGTAACTACCAAGACTAAGTGAGAAAGATGAATCCTTTTAAACAGATATCATTCAAGTTCGGTGATTCTCAAGTGGAGTGCGATGCTGTAACTGTAACTATTACTACTACCACTATACCTACCATGGAAAGGGATGCTCTCCGTTTCAGACCTGATGGATGCAAAAGCGATGCCATTCGTTATCGGTGACTATTTACTGGTTTTCATTGTGGATGTCAATCTTCACGTGACACCATGCAGCTACCACCCTACGGATGTCATCCAAAACTGAGTAAAGTCCTGTGGATTTAACCCTACCCTCATCGAAATGAACCAGTGAAAGACGAATATTTGTTCCCTGTGCGTTTGCCTGAATACTGCAATTTTGAAAGTCAATTCCAAACCTTCCAAGGAAAATGGCCTAAACATCTAGGAAGACCTACCTATGAAGAATTAGCCAGAGCCGGATTTTTCTACTTGGGCGAAGGGGATACAGTCAGGTGTTTCAGTTGCGGTGTGTCACTACACGAGTGGTAACAGAAAGATTCGGCATACCTGGAACATGCTCGATGGTCTCCGAGTTGTCACTAGCTACCTTTAGTGGGATGACCCCAGCAATCCCTGATGGATAATGTACAAGAGAGCATTCGTGGTTTGCCTGTGGAGTTGAGACAACGCATTTACCGAGAGTTGGTCAAAATACAAGTTCAACGCAAAGAACAATTGCATCCGTTACGTCACCGGTGTTGAAATCACTGGTACCTAAATGGTATAAGAGGACTGATTCATTTTAAAGTGTTCATTTGGTTAGACATTGATGATTCAAGTCAGATTCATAAATTTTGGATGACTCTCTTTCTACTTACAAGGTGATCCTAATACACCAAATTCTAACGGACGAGTTAGAGGATTATCAAAATCTTTTACACCAAGAAATCTTGGTTGAAGAGGAAACTTCTGTACGACGTGTGGTGTGTGAGTTAGTGATTAAATCATTTTGGTACGAACTAAAGTAAAACCGATGCTGTTCAAAAAGTACACTTATTACTTCCAACAAAAGAGAGTTTAGTATGACATGATCAAGTATAATTTACAAGAGAACATTCATGGTTTGCCTGTATAGTTGAGAGAACGCATTTACCGAGAGTTGGTCAAAGTACAAGTGAAACGCAAAGAACAATTGCATCCGTTACGTCACCGGTGTTTAAACCACTGGTACCTGTATGATATAAGAGGACTGATTCAGATAAAAGTGTTCCAGCGGTCAGACAATGATCAACTACCCACTGGCATAAATGATTGGTTTGTTACTGCTGATTCTATTTCCTACAAGGTAAACCTACTGCAACGAATTCAAGAAGAAGATTTAGAGGGCTACCAAAATCTTTCAAACAACGTAAATTTAGTTCAAGAGGAAACTTTTGAACCAAGTGTGACGTGCAAGTTAGTGACTAAATCATTTATATTCGTCACTTGATCATCTCTGATCATCCGATCATCTCTTTGCAAAAAGTGCACTTATTACCTCCGACAAAAAGACGTATAAAAACAGGCTACCATGCCACAGCCTTTATCAGAAGTGATACAACATATTCTGTGGATGGAAATCAATGACACTATTCAGACAGTGGAGGATTATCAGCACTTATTACGAGAACTGTGTCTATTGAATTGGGGTCGACGTGTGGTGTGTGTCTTTCTGGGATTTCGTTTACCAGCCGATTCCTTGTAGACTCTTTACGAACAGTACTTACCACAAAATAAAACATGAAAGTGGTTCCCTTAAATGAGAGACTCATTTTGTTTAAAGCCTTGCGCTTTCATCTGCATAATTCTCGGCCTCTACGGGAAAAAAAGATTCGTCAACTTCTACTTACCGAAAATGTGTATGACGATGTGTGTGTAGCTTGTGACTTACGCCCTCATTGGACAGATGTATGTGACTGGAAAAATTGTGGTTATGGGGTTTCGACCAAAGAAGTGTCCAATTATGCTCAAAAGTTCTGATCCTCGATTCAAACGTCCAAGGAAAAAAGTAACTTTTAAACCTGTGTTAGTGACAGTGCTAGAAGAACAACCACTCTCTTCAGGATAGGTCTGTCATGGACATTCCCGAAACATCATTCCGGGAGGACACCAGTGTGACTGTACCCAATGTAGACACTGTAAGAACATTACACACTGTCCCAAGGACATCTTGGTTACCAAAAACATGTTGTACAGTGACTTGTTTATATTCCACTTTGATCGTTTTGATGTGTATATTATCGTTGTACTTAACCATTTGGCTTTTATGTATTTTTGTCTTTCGTGTTTTTCCATTTTAACTTGCAGTAAACGTGTCCTGAAAAAGTATAAAAAACTCTTGTCTTGTCTCTCTTCGTGTCAAAAGTGATATTCCTTGAACTGTGGCTACCTCTGCTGTCTCTGCTCCCCCTTCCTCCACTTTCAAAGTCATCGACGAACACTCAGATCGTGCCAGTTGGGAGGCCTTGTGTCTTCGCCATCTCTTTAACATGTTAATTGCTGGACCTAGCGGTGCAGGCAAAACTGAATTTGTCAAACTTTTGATCGAACATAAAAATCATTTGATCGTTTGTTCACCTCAACGAATCGCGTGGTGTTACAAAAGAGTGGTAATCGGCGTACAGTATCTTGAGAGAAAGTCAAGGCGATTCCTTCGTGTTTATGGAAGGCATTCCTAGCGAAGACGACGGAATCGTGCCTGAACCTAGTCAAACCCATCTGGTCATTTTCGACCACGTGTTAGGAGAAGACGAAGAAGAAATTAAACTGTGGTTTACGCGCAAAGGGCATCATCGTAATGCCAGTGTCATTTACATTGCTCAAAATTTGTTTCAAAAAAGTAAAGCCCATCGCACCATCAGTCTCAATGCTCATTAAGTGGTCTTGTTTAAAAGCCCTGGAGATAAATCGCATGAGAATGTCTCAGCCAAACAGTAAGGAAAGCCTTGGCTGACTCATGCGTACGACTATGCCACTCAAGCCCAATACGCCTATCTACTCGTCGATTTAAAACCGCCCACCACCGATTATTTGCGATTTCGTACCCATCTGTTTCATCACTGGTGTCAAGACGGAGGGCCTGTCCTGTACACGTCCCCGTCGTCGACTTAAAAAAAATATCTATAAAACCCTGCGACACTTTTGGTCTGTCCCACGCAGCGTCAAAATGACGTCCCTTCAGTCTCATCTTCCCGTCAAATTGATTCGTGCCTTGTACGGCATCAGTCGCGAAAAAAATCCGCAAATACTGTCTTAGAAGCCAGTCTCAAAGAAGTCTTAAGATGGTTTACGGTGACAGCACGTCAATCACTACAAGGCATCATTCAGATTCCTCATCATACAAACACATTTTTGACAGAAACAAAGTAGCCTTGACACAGCTGGCTGATCCTCGCATCGACACTCAAACAAAAAAGCAAATCATTTTGTAACCAGGAGGAAGCGGTTCTCTAGGAGGTGTCATCATTTGTTCCCTCTTAAAATGGGATCCAAATGCCTCCAAAGTCCTCCCCAAAAAAAAGCCACTTCCAAAAAAAGCCAAACGAAGCCTAAAGAAGAAAAAGAGCAACGGTGTCAAGACCAGGTCACAACCTCAGAAAAAGACAAGCCCTCAGAAAACAGCTTCTACCCGCAAGAGAGGTATTTCGACCTTACATTCGCAAACCACGACCTGCAACGACGGTGACCGCATCTCCAGTAGCCTCATGTTCTTCCGCTTCTCCGTTGTTGGGGATGCCTACCAAATCCAATTTGACACCCTTTCATCATCAGGTGATGAAACAATTGAAACCCACGTCTCCAAGAACTTCACTAGCGGTGACACCCTCCTCCTCTAAAGCTGCAGTGGGATTGATCACAAAGTACCTGCTTCCAAAGTCCAAGAGAGATCGGGCATGTTGCAGAGTTTACTGGATTTGTACAAGCAAGAACTGTTCCGATCTAGTCCGTTGCGAGCCCCTCCACGACGCGAGATGCCTGTCATCAACTTGATACGACGTAAAGACAATCAGTGGCGACGCGTTCCAGTATAAAAAAGGCCCGAGGCAAAGAATGGGAATCAATGTTTTTATACTTCTGAACACCCAAAAGTCATCCCTCTTCTGAACCCAAAGGTAACATAAGGATAGGACTGCCTCCTCGTTTAGTCAAACATGGGGACATGTTGTCCGTGCTCTCCAAAGCTTCTCCACCTATGCGAAAAAAACAACTCATTCAAACCGCCTCCAAAGATGTCATCGATACCGTGTGCGAATGTTGTTTGAACGTCTTAAAAGACACGATACCTTTGTCTAAACACCAGAAAAATTGCTTAGCCAAGCATCGTCACATTCTTCGCCAAATGGTTCAAAAGAAAATCCCCATTGGTCAAAAGATAAAGATGCTGATACAACGCGGCGGAATTTTGCCTCTGTTGTTAGGAGCCTTGCTGAAAGGAGTATTGGGAACAATGCTGGGAGGACTCATAGGAGTAAGATAAAAAGGGACCAAGAAGATGAAAGGGACCTCTGGAGTCTAAAGATCTCAGCGTGACCATTGAAGTCGAATGAAAGGACGAAAACTGGCTCTAGTGCCTTACCATCGTTGGCAAGAAGAACTGACTCCGCATTTGCCTCCCATTCCTCATTTTACCGAGATGTCACATTTACAACATGAATTGAAGTCGTTGATGGATCGCAACGATTTGTCCGAAACAGAAAAATCTCTAAAGGACGGACAACTCTTGCAACGACTGAAACTCTTTCACCAGATAGCATTAGACGAAACAGCTCTGCCCACTCTGAAAACTTTTAAGACCTTGATGAAAAGTCTATTACCACCACTACCACCACCAACCCCACCGGTCAAGACAGACACAGCCCCACGAATGCTTAAGAAGAGATAGGAGAAGTCTTTCAAACATCATCAGCAGCTCCCATTTCTTGCCAGAATGCAGCGTCCTTGTTGATGCCTTCCACCATACCCCAACGAGAAGAACTGAAAGCTTGGGTTAAAAAGATGATGTCCATTCCTCCTTCGACAGAAGTGAAAAAGAAAGAAGGGAAACCAGAAGTGAAAAAAGAAAAGAAGACCAAAGCCATCCCATTACCTCCTCCACCACCACCACTATCTTCAACTTCTATTCACGTGGCACATCGGACACGTAAAGCCATTTCCAAGTCACCCTTTCGCACCATGCAAAGTATCATCAGCTAATAGTGGGTGACTTATTAAAAAATGGAGAAGGCGTTAGGCAGCATGTACTACGAACGGAGGAATTCAGAAATTGTATCGTGCTGCAAAAACTCATCTGAAAAGTTTCCGTTTGCCTCAAGTGCAACGATGGTTACAAGAACAAGCCACGTACACTTTACATAAATCCATTCGACTAAATTTTTCCAGAAGTCGCACTCGAGTGGAGGGCATCCATCATCAATGGCAAGCCGATTTAGCCGATGTCTCTCATTTGGCCACCTACAATCGTGTCTACAAATATTTGTTTTGTGTCATTGACGACTTTTCCAGTTTTGCCTGGGTCGTGCCATTGACTTCCAGCAGTGAGTTAGTGCGAGCCCTCCAACTGGTGTTGAAACAAAGCGGTCGTCACCCTGTTCGATGGCAAACTGACAAAGGCACCGAGTTTCTGAACCAAACTTTCCAAAAAAGATTAAAGAAACAAGACATTCGTTTTTTCACCACCGACAATCCCGCAACCAAAGTCAGCATCGTGGAACGTTTTCAACGTACTTTGAAAGAACGCATGTGGACCTATTTTACGCAACACACTCTCAAGTACATCGACGTCTTATCACACTTGGTTCAAGCGTACAACCAATCTTACCATCAAAGCATCGGACATGCCCGCCAAAAAGTGACTCCCGACAACAAAGTGACCGTTTCTGAGCGTCTGTTTGGTACGTACCCGACAGTGGCTGTCCCCAAAGAAAAGTGGAGTGTTGGCAGTAGGAGATTGGGTGCGCATTGGCAAAACCAAACGCACTTTCGACAAAGGTCACTTACCCAACTGGACCACCAAATGTCACTGGACGAGTGCGTGGTCGTCATCCTACCGTCTATAAATTGGAAGACATAAACGGCGAAGTGTCAAAAGGAACATTTTACTTGCCCGAGTTACAACGTGTAACAAAACAAAGACGACGAAGTGTACGACATCGAAAGCATTCTTGAACGAAGAACCCGAAAAGTGGGAAAACGACGTGTCAAAGAAGTCAAAGTACGCTGGAAAGGATGTTCACCCAGTTTTAATTCTTAGATCGACGCTTCGCAAGTCAACGGCTATAAAAATTGACCATCATGCCCTTCCACACAGCCTCAGCTACCGCTACCACCGCAGTGACCACTCCTTCACCGAGTTCTTCTCTGCAAGATCTACAAAAGCAACCCTTGTGGGTGTGGTGTGGAAAACGTGTACCTAAAAAGCAAATCGTCTTTTTCTGCCAAATCTTTGTAGTGTATTGTGTCATCTGTGCGGCCGTTGCCAATTTGAGTTTGCAACAAGGAGACAAACCATTGTGGACCATTTTAGTTAGCAGTTGCATCGGTTGCCTTCTTCCCAATCCGTCCCTGAAATACTCCTCGAACGGGAACAACGGGAAACTTGCATCCAGCACCACTCCAACAAGAAAAATATTCAGGCGGAGACACTTCTCTGACTTCCAGTGACCACTCGGATATCAGAACTCTGGAATCATGAACAACAACCAATTTTACTTAACCTTACGCACTGACAGTTCCATGGAGTTGTTTCCAAATAACACTTAGATGACGAAGTCCATTGGGAAGTGGCTTTGGTGGAAATGATTTACCATACACAAATCAAAAACAACACTGAAAAGCAAAACACGTTCTAGGTCGAAATCCTGAACGCCCAATTGCAAGAAGAAATAAATAAAATCGGGGTTTCAGGTGACACAAAGTCAGCAAGCAATCCATCATTCAGCATCTGAAAATTTCGTCAGGCTATTATTTTAGTGGTGAAAATTTGGTGGACACCATTGCTGACAGGTTCGCGTTAGCATTTGGCAAAGCCCTGAACAGAGCCAAAAGAAGTGTTAAGATTGAGTATTATAAAGTGGCTCGTCTCCTACTGATAACATTTCAGGATACCGACACGATGTCCCTCACTTTTAATGGTAGTTTGTTTGAAATTTTGGGTGGACATCCACATTTAGTAGCTGAGAATCTGGGTCCAAAGATCAACAGTAATAGGGATTTTTACAAGGCTTTTTGATCCCCGGTAGAACTGAACGTAGGATTCAATTGGATGTTTTTTTTTTACTCCGATGTTGTGGAGTATAACGTGGTGGGACACACCGTTACTGCTTGTCATTCCTTCCAAAGGAATAGCACCGCGGCCAATGACCAGAAAGGTGGAAATACCTATCACGTTCACCGCGAATTTGTACATCCTCACTATTTGCCCGTCAGTTAGTCGTATTTCGACACCGTCAACATTACTATAAAAGGAGATCTGGGAGAAAATATTCCATTCTCCAAAGGAAAATTCACGGTGAAATTCCATTTTCGAAAACGATTCTCTAACAAATTGTAAGTCATGTATCCAGTGTACCGAGGAGTCGCTCGTCAACGAGGACATGATTTAGGAGATATTTTGAATTCGGCCTTTCGTTCGGTGGCTCCCGTTTTGAAACCGATGGTGACACGAGGATTGCACGCATTGAAAGATGCCGTATTGACGTACGGCAAAGAATGTCTCCAAAATATCATCATCGACGAACAAAACCATAAAGAAGCTTTCTTGAGAACAGTAAAAAATGTCTTGCTTCAAACTGACAAAGACATTTTTGGTCGGCGAGAAACTCCTATAAATGACCTGAACGCTACTGAGTCAGGCATTACTGCTTCCCTGAAGCCACAGCAAGGACAAAGCAAAAAGTGACGACGAAAACACCCCTTCAGAAGACTTCACACTCATAAAGCTATACAGACTACAAAAATAAGAACTGCTCGAGACTTAGACTGTTTGATTATTAAATCACATAGACCGAAATAAATAAATATGATGTTCCGAGAGCCTTGCGCCTGTCCCAAGTTGGAACTGGATCTGTTTGCCATGTAACTCACCTGGATGACGATGCAAGTTTCCCAATGGGTCGAATTTCATCTCATCTCCTCTTCGACAACCTCAGCTCCCATTGAGTTTCAAATCAAAGGACAACCCGAAGATTACATCGATCTGAACAGTAGTTACTTGTATTTGAAAGTCAAAGTGAAAGATTCGGATGGTACCGATCTAGATTCTGATTAGGTAGTAGCTCCCGTCAGCAATTTCATGCATTCCTTGTTCAGCTCAGTGGACTTGTACTTGAATAACAAACTGGTCAGCAGCAGCATGGATACTTACCCTTATCGAGCGTACCTGGAAAATCTCTTAACGTACGGAAAAGAAGACAAAAACACTCACGTGCATGCTTTCGTGGTATGGAAACATGACACAGCGGGCAAGTTCGATGAGGTAGTAGATAAAGATTGCACCAATAAGGAATTTGACTGCTCTTATACAAATAGTGAAACTAGAATAATAGATCTCATGAATAGCAAACAAATGTTCTATTATGCAGCCAAAACATCACACAGTTTATTAACACCAACCTAGAACAAGGCAAGAAATTCACTACTCAAAATAAAACAGTACGTCGAAATTCAAACCAAAATAAACCAACTACACAAGCAAATAAAAAACCAAGCCCACAAAATCCTAGGGAACAAATAACAGTACCGCCCAATCAGGAAAAGTATAAACACCCACCCCACCCACCAGCAGTCAAAGAAAATACAAACTCAAATAAGGGAAACACAGCAGCTCCCCCAGTTGAACAGTTTATTCATGAAATAATTACATTAACCATGAATAGCCTAACATCATGTAAAAACAACATAGAGCAATATCTAGGCAAACTCAAACTGATATTAGCCAAGCTACCCTCCCCCCCCCAAATTAAATGACCACGCATCACTATGAATAACACAACCAAGAATAAATTAATAATATGGTAATGGAACTGTAGGGGTATAACAAGTAATATCAATAATTTAAAATCAAATTACAAGACCAAGTTCCAAAGAAAGTAAGATCTCAGAAAAAACTAAGCAACTACCCAAACTCACTGGTTACTCCCCAGGCCACTTTAAAAATCGTAACATGGGACAGGGAGGAGGTCTGGTCATTTTTATCCTAGAAAACCTACCTAATATCACACCAGTTAATATAACAATATAACTCACACCCCAGTTAGTAATGAAAACCTTGAAATACAATCCTTAATAATCCATACGGGGAGGGGAAGCCTTCAAATTTGTAACATATACGACCCGGGCGGAAACATCAACGCCTCTAATTTGGCAACCCTTAGGCAAATAACGAACAATGAAGTAGAAAATAACATCGTCATCTGCGGAGATTTCAATGCACACAATGAGCTGGGGGCGGGGGCAGGGGCTATAGAACGGACAAGAGAGGCAGGTGGGTTGAGGCATGGGCTGCCGAATCCAACCTGACCATCCTTAATGACGACACAAAACTCGCTTAAGCCAGGAGGATGGATCTCTGCTATCGACCTAACCACATGCTTACCTAAACTAGCACAGATGACAGACTGGAGAGTGGAACTAACTGAATCGTTAGGAAGTGACCACTCTCCAATCATTATCACTCTGCAGATGGCGGTTCATTATAACCCTACCAACAAACACCTTAGATGGAAATATGACTAAGCTGATTGGGAATCCTTTAGAATACAATTAACCAAAATTAACACGAACAACCTAGAAAATGAGGACGTAATTAGATTCTATGAAAATTTAATTAACACAATCCAAGCAGCTGCCACCTCCAACATCCCTAAAACCAGTGGTACACAAACTAAACCAACTCTACACCATGGTGGAATAACCCATGCAAGCAGGCGCAAAGCAAAAACGAAAGGCCCTTAAAACAATTCAAACGATCAGGAAACTCTTTAGATTTCTCAACATATAAAGATAGGGAAAAAAACCTAAAACAAATAATTAAGCAGGAAAAGGAAATATCTTGGCAAAATTTCTGCTCTAAAATTGATATCAAAACTAGCTCCAAGCACGTATGGGACAAAATAAAATCAATTAAAGGAAAAACAGTAAATACCCCCCAACCCGAAAAAAAGAGCAGGTACCACCACAAACAAGGAAAAGGCAGACAAACTCGCCAACCACTTAATGCAATGAGTAGTAACCTTAACCACACCCCAGCCTTTCAACAACACAGGGATAAAGTAGAAAAAAAACCAACACACACCTCTTTAAAGACATAGGGACAAAGGAATCCAACCTAAATTGTGAAATATCCTTATATGAATGGGGAAGTAGCCTTAGGATCTAAAAAGGAAACATCGACAGGGGAAGATCAAATAGGTTGCATTATACACAAACACCTGCATAAAAGTACTACCAACTATATACTAAAGCTATTTAACAAATTCTGGGCTGTTGGTAAACTACGTGATAAATGGAAACACGCTATAGTAATCCCAATCCCTAAACAAGGAAAATACCCAAATTATATTAATTCTTATAGACCCATTTCCCTAACTAACAACATCTGTAAAATTATGGAGAAAATTATAACAAATCGCCTTAAATGCCACTTAGAAAGTAACAATCTACTCTCTGAAAATCAATGTGGATTTAGAAATAGAAGGTCCACTAAGGATCAACTCATACAATTAGAAGCGGCAATCAAAGTAGCACTAACCTCCCACCTCAAAGCAGACAGAAATTTAATAGCAGTATTCCTAGATCGTGAAAAAGCGTTTGACCTCATCTGGACTAAAGGACTGATAGCCAAACTAAATTATTTAGGAATCACCGGACGAATGTTCAACTTTATCGAAAAGTTTCTAACCAACCGCAAAATAATAACTAGAGTGGGGGACACTTTTTCTGAACTATGCTCACTAGAAAACGATACTCCGCAAGGGAGCGTACTCAGCCCCACACTCTTTATCATCATGATAAATTACCTCGATCTAAATCTAAATTGAAATGTCACAATTTGCGGACTACAGTGGACTCTAGCGATCAGGAAACCCTGAAAGACACAATTATCAGTGAAATCCAAAATAGTCTAAACAAAATAGGGAAATGGGCAGATAAATGAGGATCAAACTATCTCACGAAAAAAACATTGCAGTCCTATTCTCCCCTAAACGTAAAATCAAATTAAAATTACCTAAATTAGGAAATTAGACTCGATTAAAAGAAAAGCACTACTAATATGCACCAGCACTCTGCCGTCTGTATCCCTAGCTGAGCTCCAAATTCTAATTGGAGAATTACCACTGCACTTAAGAAGGCAGGAATTAACCTTAAGATACGCAGCTAGATTATCAACCCACCCCAATACACACCCCATCCGGGTAGCCATCAATAAATGTAATAAACCATTTAGCAATAAATTAGTACCCAACGTACCTGCAGGGAAACACGTACATCAACTAATTGGACGATTACCAACAGCCACCTTCCAGGATTAAATCATTAAACACTATCATAAAATGTCATAGACTAACATCAAACCATCAATCAACACACAATTAACGAAACTTGGCAACAGAAATGAACAGGAGCTTAAGACAAATTTAATTTCCACAATAGAAATAATGACTAAATACCCTAATTCAGTCACAATTTACACTGATGGATCCAAAATAGCAGAACCCACAGAACAGCAGCAGCAGTAGTGATCCGTGAATTGAACATTTAAATGGGAAATAGACTACCAGATCATTGCTCCATACACACAGCTAAATTCTGGGCCATCATGGAAGCATTAAGATGGATTAAAGAAAATAATATGAAAAGCACTAATATTAAGTAACTCTCTATGTGACATTTCGTCTATCCTCAACAATAACACCGACTCAAGAGAAAATTTCCTGAAGCAAACTAATCAGTCAATTAAAGAGCTTAATAAGAACCATCAAATAGTTGACTTCTTGTGGATATCATCTCACATCGACATAAAGGGAAATGAATTAGCTGACCAAGTAGCGAAGCAAACACTACATGACCCAACTTATACTAACTACCACTACAGTGTCAGTGAATTAATAAGTATTACCAAATATTATATCAATAGGATATGGCAAGAAAACTGGAACCGAATATTACAGGCAGAAAACTATACTCCATCATGAAAAACGTCACCAGATCTAGGAAACCACCTAAAGTGAACAATAACGATCAAAGGATCATAATCAGAATTTACACAGGAAAAACCACATTGGCCAGCAGCTTTGGGCAATACATAGGACCTTAACCCCACGATCCAAACTTCTACCACTGACGGGTTCCTCAAGACCTAACACATATATTGAACACCTGCCACAAACTAAAGAAAGAACTAAATTAAAAATGGAGCAAAATAAGATTGGATCCCCGGAAACATACCCAGCTTTTATAATGAATAACAACCCTAACCTCAATCTCATATATAAATATAGTTAACATTACACATGAATCTGGGTTACAAAACAAAATAGAAAACCAAAATTACGTAATTAAATTATTATCATCTAGGAGACTGGCTAACAAACCAAGTGTAAGGACCATTAAGATCGTATGCCTTTGACATGTCTTAGCGACCCGAGCATTCGGCAAAAAAATCTCTCTTATGCAAATAGTTTTAGCCAGAAAATAACATCACACAACTAGTACAGGCTAACAAACTTAAACATAGGGAACAAATAAGAACAGATCTCTTTGACACGTCTTAGCGACCTGATTATTCGGCAAAGATTTCTGTCTTATCCAAATAAATTTAGCATGAAAATAAACATCTCATAACTATTATTCACGCTAAGAAACTCAAATTTAGGGGAAAAAATAAGATCAGATGTCTTTGACACGTCTTAGCAACCCGAGTACTCGGCAAAGATATGTCTTAATCAAACAGACTTAGCCTGAAAATAAAATAACACCAAATAAATCTAACCACATAAAAAACATGACAAATAAGGCAACTAGGAACAGAAATAGGAAGGGAAACAAAAAAAAAAAAAACAAAACAAATAAAAACAATTAAAACGAATAAAAGGGGGAATTTGTTGTTTTTCACCTTTTATCTCCGGAGAAAGGGAGAAAAATAGAGGAAAAAAAACCCACCATTAATGCCTCTGAGAATTTAACACTCTAGACGAAGGTAATATCTATACCACGAGAAATTCTAGGCTCCTAAAATTATAAGCATATAAGGTGGTCCAACACCCAAGACCATCAGGGCCCGCCACACAAAGTGGCAAACCTATTGACAACTTTAGAAAAGAAAGACCTCAAATTAGCATCTGTAAGGTGGCCTAAAACACTAACGACCATCAGGCTCAGCAGCACAAGGCTGCAAATAAAACAACGATAATTTAGACACGTAAGACCCTAAAAACCGAATCCTACACATAAGGTGCTCTCAAAAGTCCAAGACCATCAGGACCAGCCACACAAGGTGGCAAACTTTACTAAAAGCTGTCACCTAAGATACCTCTCCTAAGCTAAATTTTAAACTCAAAACAGCACAGAGCTTTTTTTCAAATATTGAGTATGACGACAATTTAGACCCGATACCCTGAAGTATAGGAACACCGATTTTGGAACCGCCTTTCTACCGTCTCCTCCCTTGCCACGACCAGACATCAAAATAAACAGCGTGCAGTGTACGCCGTTAATACTACTGAAAATTCAGTACCAACACATGAGTGCATGATGGGTCCATTCCCACTCATACATACCTAAATGCAGCTAAGTAGTAGCGACTGAATAGGTCAAGTGTGTGTTGGGTCTATTCCCACTGGCCTTCAAGCCCTCCATTCAGACAGTTAGGGGCTAATCTTATTCCCACTGCCTGACAGCTTCAATCAAACAGTGCTGCGTGAGCACATAAAAGCCTTGGGGAAGTGGCTCGAATTCTTTCCCCTAGGAGTAATTAAACAGCCTACCGTGTACGCATAAAACAGTGGTACATGCACGACTGTGCGAAAACCACTAAGATCTAAATTTAATAAATCAAACCATCCATTGTTGACTCATCCTCCTAAGAAGATGTGCTCAAGACTAGCCAAGCTAGTACAGGTCCCCAAGCAAGTTACTAAACCTAAGTGAATTCCCGTTGTCATTTATACACGATTATCCGATACCCGATTAGCCTCTTTTCTAACGAGTCTAGTGCCTTTGTCTAACATTCAACTGAAAATGGCGAGGATATTCCACTTGCTGATTTATAGGCCCCGTTCTTACTAAGGAATTTTAAAACAAAAGCTAAGTAAACTGTAGTCCTACAGGAAATATTTCTCGACAGCTCCTTATCAAGAAAATAAAGATGTAAAATTTAATTGACAGCACGAATCAATCATAGCATGCCACTGGCCCCAGGTAATAAGGTGTAACACGTTACCCTTGACCACTCTGTATGTCTCCTCTATTCGCCGTCTGACATGTATTACACCAGTAAATAATTTCCTCTTATATTGACAAAACGTTCCTGTTGCAGTTGGAAAACACACACACACACACACACACACACACACACACACACACACATCTATCTATCTATCTATCTATCTACCTACCTACCTACCTACCTAGCTACATATCTACCTACCTACCTATCTAAGCGTGAAATGAGGAGACTTAATTGGTGAAATATTTTTCATATTTTTTATTCCTTTATTTTCACATGTGAAAAACTATACCCTTATATTTTGTCATGCGGAAACATAACATTTCCTATCAGGCCATTGAGATCTTAATTGTGCGTGTACATACAAGTTGTACATGCATCAAATATATCGAGTACTTCGGGAGATAGAACAAATAAATAGAAACTGATTTACGTGACAGATGTGGAAATTAATCTTTGATAAGATGCCGTTCGTATGTCTTTGAAATTATCTCCCCTACTTCCTTGACAACAACGATGAATCCGCTCCGATGCATTCCTGATTCGGAATCGCATTGTTTTTAGATAGTGTCAAATAGTTTACAGAATGACAAAAACGTAATTTACTGGCATAGATTAGGTTAACCCAAGCCTACCGCTTTCTTAAGTAACGTATAACCTGACTGTGAGAATAAGGTGAATTTACAAAAAAGGGTTGGTGGTGTTGGCGTGTTTTGCCCAGGAGTGACTTTAATCTTTTAAAATTCGACTTCAGGAGCTAGTTTGGTTAAGAATGAAAAGACAGTTTTTTTTTCTCCTACGCTATTACCGGATATAATGCATCTTGTTATAATGTTTCGACAGTCGTTTAAACACCACTTTTTTGGTACCACGATCAAACATACTCGGAATTAACTGCGCAAAAGGAAAAATACCCCACGTCTCTCTCTCTCTCTCTCTCTCTCTCTCGACGGCGATACACTCTTCCTGAATGGTAAAATGTTTCAATGCAGCAGGTGTATATATAAACGTCATTCTTCTGTGATGAATGACTTTTTCTGCCTTGTAGAAACGTTTGAAATATACCTGAATATATATTTAATTCTCTGCAAGAAAATAGATTCCTCTGAAATCTTCATGCGGAAGGACATCGAAATCATTCACTCATTCAGAAAGTAGTATGTGTATGAAAGGTTAAGTATCTATTTACTTTTACCGGTTGTCTTTAATTGAATAATACGGTACAGCGCCTTCGCGATCCAATTAATTTTATAAATCGAATTTCAGAAGATCATTATTACATGATCTAAATCTGGAACATTAATGAGTTTATGAGGTGGATAAAATCTATTGCTTAATGTCCGTGGTAACAAATATTGGTTCTAGTTCGATAATACATTTTCTGTAAACTCCAGTGAAGTAGACAGCTAAACCTATAAGCTAGTTTTAGCACACTTCAAAATGTTAACGATGTCGTTTTCTTGAAATTATCAGAAATTAAATTCGTTTAAAGTCTTTAAGCTACTACTAATACTACTACTACTAACATTAATTGTGAAATTAATGATTGTTGCTGTTTTAGTGTTTTACGCCATTTTTCAGCACACGATAAGCTATACATGGCGGCCAGTACTAATGGTGGAGGAAGAACCCGAGAAAAGCCCCGGAAAGAACCACCGACCCATGAGAAGCTACTGGCAAGCTTTCTCACATACCCACATTAGCCGAATTTGAGACTCGAACCCACGCAGACATAGGTGAGATGGCAGTGATCCGTAACGGAGAGCGCTTTAGACCACTCGGCCACTCGGGGCCCTGAAATTAATGAAATTATGTCACTATGACGATCATATTTAGAAAGAATTTGTTAGTCCAAGTAGTGTAAATGTATGCGATATTAAGATGACTTATTACGAATAACATTTTTATAATTAGAGCAGCTTTATCTTATAATTTAATGGACAATTTACTTTACATGCCTATGCAATCAACCTCTCGTTTGCTGATGTTCTGCTTAGCACTAATCAAACAATGAAACATTTCCAATACAGTAATTCTGCACATCCGTCTTAAGAATGACTCCTGATGAATATTAATTTATATCATTGTCTGAATAATTTAGAAAAATTATTATTTCCTTTCTTAATAGAACTTTCCCAGCATTCCTTTGATAATGTTTTCATTGATTCATTTTACGTGGCATATGGCATAATTGTACCCCGTGTACATATCAAAATATTATCCAAAATAAAATTTCCATTGACAGTAGGATGTAGTTTTGCATTGCATATATTCATCTTTATTGCTCGGATTCATCTACAAGACCGGGCCATTACTCTCTTGATGTTATTGTTCCTTGCTATTTACATAATCTTTATCACAAAGCAAATTAATATTAAGCTTCCAGAGCCATTTGCATATGTTAAGTTTTTTTAAATGATATGAAAAGAAGCTTCTAAAAGACTAGAAATATATCATGGCGCAAATGTTTCTCTACTGCAGTCAGAACTGTCTCTCTCTCATATACATCTATATATATATATATATATATATATATATATATATATATATATATATATATATATATATATATATATATATATATATATATATACTATTGACAGGCGAGATAGTCAAGTCGTCTGTAGTGACCACTTCAGAGAAGACGATTTCGATATCGCCTCTAAAACTTTCATTTGGGAGTAAGACCATTAGACGACTCATGCCAAATGCAGTTCCAAGTGTGTTTTCTCACCAGATAACCCAGAGTACATGCACACCAGTTCAACAAAAATCAAGGGTTACAGCAGACTTAACAACATGTAGCCTGAGAGGAGCTTTTCAAAAGCGAGAGGAAGCAAGGGTAAAAAGTTTATTACTTTTAGCATGAAGCAAGGGTAAAAAGTTTATTACTTTTAGCATGTTATATTATTTGTTGTCAACCCTGGACTCTTGCCGCAAATACACATACCTTACTAGCGATTAATACGAGAGGGTGGTTTTAGTGGGAGGGTGTTTGCAAATCGTAATAGGTCCACCCTTACCCAAATAAATATTAAACCTGCTTTATCATGATCTTCTGTATGTGTGTGTGTGTGTGTGTGCGCAATGGTGCAAAGCCTAAATCAAAGGGATATATATATATATATATATATATATATATATATATATATATATATATATATATATATATATATATATATATATATATATATATATATATCTTACCTCCCCCCTTCTCATTGTTTGGACCTCACCGCATAACAAATTCTTGTGGATGCCCTAGTTTGTTTCCTGTCTGTTGCTGTTTTCAACAATGATAATAATGATATATCACAAGTGTTCTTCTCGTGCTTAAATGGTGTGAATAGTTGGTGTATTGATTGGATTGTTTTTAATTGTAAAGACTAATTAGTTCTGAGGCTCTGGGGGTAAATTACCTTCCTTGTTTAGATATACACAATAATGTCAGTGGATTCTGGTCTTGGTGGGATTCACAACCACAACCCATTGATTGCAAATGCGAATAGTAATCTTTGTTCGATGTGGAAAGTATATTATTATTATTATTATTATTATTATTATTATTATTATTTACATTGTGAACTAAATCTTGTAAGGTAATATAAAAAGGATTTAGTCTTTAATATTGTTTATGATGTAAACGTCTAATGCTGCACGATTTAGTTGCATCTTTGTGTGTGTGTGTGTGTGTGTGTGTGCGTGTGTGTGTGCGTGTGTGTATGTGTGTGTGATTTGGACTTTTAACATACTGTTAGGTATTTAGGCTCGAATAAACAGTAACACAAGACAAAGTGAAAACAACAAGCTTCGAAAAACATATAATAATTTATCTTCCTGCAAAAAAATATGTAACACTGAAAGAATATGAACTTACGGTTTTAAGAATCATATCCAAAAATAATCCAAGAATAATCCACGAATACAATTTTTGAAGCCCCAATAACAATATGTTCTAATGATTTCAATTTCGAGTCTTGACGAATAATCTAAGATGGAAGGCGATGACGTATGATGTATCCTGTAGTGTTGAAGTCTACAGTTCCTTGTAGAAACAAGAATTATCACTCCGGTTTTGAAAATTTGAATAAATGTTTGTATAAACTATCTTTGTTCAACAATTTCACACGAGCACACGTATTTTCCAGGAAAAAAAGAATTAATCCTTTTGAATCACAATGATTGAAATAACTCCAATCCAAGAAATTTGAATAACTCCAAAAAGCACAGCATACAACTTCCATTGTAGCAGCCCGACGTCTACTTTTACTCTACTGAGAATATCTCTCCAAAACAACGGTTAAATCGTATTCTAAAACGTAAAAAGGGGGTGACGTGATCATGTTCTAGAAGCTCGTAGAAATTAGGTACTTGTTAAAGATCATGTTCACCCAGTGTGGCCCTGACGAAAAACAAACATTTTATTCTAAGAAATAAAAACGATTTTTTTACGTCTTAAACAATTAGTCCCATCATGATCTCGACAACAACCAATCATTTTAAAATAAAAATAGAACTTATTTGCGTGTGGTTGCTACTAATTTTGAATCAAGGTAAGGATCCACATAAAAACCGGGCGATTATAAAATGAACAGTCAAGGTCAGATTATTTTCTGGAAAAAGATTGAACCCAAGAGGCCGACGCTCTAACTAGGCCACCGGAGCTGTTGTATCTTTTTGTTAGGTGTTGAAAGAGATTTTTCAGAACCAGCATCCAAAAGAAAATGTTCAAGAGAGAACCCAAAAGACACAAATCACACAGTCAACAGTAGATGTTGTGACATATCCTGGTGTGCATATTGATATCACTGGGAACATTCCATGCATTTCCAGTGTTCAAATGGTTGGTATATGATTTCATATGGCCTCATACATGATATTGATACTAGTAGATAAATAAAGATATTCATTGCGGAACAGCTCTGCAATGTGTTGGTTATATGCCAAACATTATGATCAGCCACAGTTTCTATAAGTAATGAAAGAGCTTTGATGCATTTGTCATTTATTGTTCGGTCATACATAAAACTTAAAGTATAACCACCTTAACTAATGCAAATGTATTCACTAGAGTTTGCCAAACGCACTTTTCATGTATTGCTTTTGTTTCAGGGACTATGCACACCATCATACAGTATTGCTGTTGAATGTGAAAATGACGGTATACTTAAGAGATCCAAGAAAATTCAAGCATTAGCGAGAGGAAAACAAATTGATTTTTGTAATAATAATACATATATAACTAGTTCCATGAATGAATGCACACTCCAATACGAGATATTTCAACTCATCAAGTTTAGTAGTATCTTTCATTCATGCTGTGGATGTGTACTGTTGTAATTCAGTGATGTAAAGTGGCTCAACGTTATAATCTCACCATTAAAAATTAACAAGCAAATGACACAGATAAATTTTATTAACTAAGTTCAGTATGATCGTGCAAGCAATTGTCTCAGTATACCAAGCACTTGTCGACTTTTTGTTACTGGACAATATTACACTGTTATTGAGAATTACTCATCTCTGTGAAAACCACGATAATCAGTATACACATGTATGATATTTCACATTTCACAGGTTGTCAGGTAAATGTCTGGCAAGTACAGAGAAGAACCAAAGGCATTCAGTGTTCTTAGACGTCCCCACCGATAGTGAAATGGAGAACAAAATAGACAGTTTTGATGAACCGCACAAAGACCCTGTTACTGATGTTCATGATATTCATGATGAGTTTGATGATGAGTGTTCCACGATAAGGGAGTCCGATGATTCAAGCTATAAGCCAGATGAAAGTGACCCAATGGATTCCAGCTTCAACTCCAATACCTCTTGAAAAGGGTAATGTAAATTGCCTGACGTCAGCATGTATGAAATCATTACTGATTTGATGGTGCTATCAAATTCTTAATATTACTATTTAATCAAAACAAAGTCCTGGATTTTAATCAAAGTAAAGTTGGTGCAGATTTATATTTGTAGCACATATTCAAAATCGTATATTGTAACAAAATAATAATACATGCATAATACTATTTATGCTTGTTAAAATGAGTATCATTTTAACTTTTATTTCTATTTACAAATTTTTTGGTATAACAAATTTCAGCGTGCATATAGGCAGTGGATGAAATTCTTCTTTCCTAAATTATGGTGGGAAACGTTTCTTCTTTCCGAATATGTTGAATAGCTGATGGCAGCACTGGAGGAAATGGACAGGAAACCAGTCAGTTGATAGTTATCACCATCTCTATGCAGCCAGTCCCTGAGTTCAGGCTCTCACATCACGATTTGCAAGATAACTACAAGTGCATGAAACCGAGTATTTCATGATAATGTCCAGTATAACAAACAAATGATGCTAGCAAAATTTATTTTTGAAAGGTTTGGGTGACAACTCCACATAAGAAAAATGTCACATTTTCTCAATGAAGGAGGGATTTCATGAATTTATGAGTAACTTTGTTTTATATTTATGTGTATGCAGCAGTCTCTTTCCCCAAAAGGGACCTGATATTGGCGCAACAGCTATTTTTACGTACTTTGACAGAATTTCCTCGTGATTTTCATACTGCTGTATGTACGCATAATATGCTGCATCCAAGCAAACTGTCTGAAATCCAGGATGATCGATGATACAATCGACATTGAGCTCCTCCATGATATCCATAATCACACTGATCTCTTTACAGCATATACATTCTTCAACTGTTTCTTTACTGCTGCAATTTTCACACGTACATCTTGATAAATCAAAATACGTGGTAAATACTCTCTATCATACTTATTGTATTAGACAGCAAACTTGTAGATCTTGCATTATCAAGTGCAAAACATGTATATATGTGATACATGGTGAGACTTTTGTTGTACCTTTTGTACCATAACACTGAAATGAACATTTCATTAGAAATGTATTATATTATTCTCATTATTAGTTTCCCCATAAATCTTTATGCATTATTTGCCACTAGTACTGTGCACCTTAACCGACATGGACAAATATGCTGGCTAACCATCTATCCATAGGGGAGAGAAAAATGTATACCCATTAGCTGAATTGAAAGGTAAATTCAGGGTCTGCATTTCATCATGGTTTAAAACAAAAAACCTGAGTCATAAAATTAATAAAGTATTTTTTTTTACACCTCTCACAGTCCGAGTCTTAAGTGTTAAAATGTAACACCACTAGATACTAAGCTAGATGAAGACATTTAACAAGCTTTGGCTCAAACTCATCTACTTCACTTTTCATTGTGAAATTTAAATAACATTAACGAAAGAATAATAAGATGAGTAATAATTAGTAATAATTGCAAAAATGATAATAGTAATTACGAGAATGTAGCGCCCAAGCACTGCTCAGCTTGATCATGGACTATGTTCTCTTCAGGGTATTGACCCTCGTCTCTTTCAGGCTGAAATTGATACGGCCTCACTTCATAGCAAGCAGAATCTTCTTCAGATTCATTAAGTTGACCATCTTCAAGGGATTGACCTTCCTCAAACGACGAAGGTGAGCGTGATACATTTGCCATAAATTCTCTGGTGTCGTCACTATCAGCCATTATCATCACATACACTAAACTTGAGGGACTTCCCGACTGTGCGTCACTTCCGGAAATCCGACTTTACACCGGAAGTTTATAAATATTTCCGGAGCGTTTTCCGTAAAACATCGATGTATGCTCAAATAATCTTAATTTTCTCCTCTGTGAGTTAAAACCTACACCTAAAATGCACATTCTGGAATTATTTAGCGAAAAATGAACATTATGATATATAATGTATATTTGACTCCCTCCAAAAAACAGGCAGCCGAACTTTAAAAATTGTGTACTTAGCTTAGCAGGAGCGGCAGTTACGCAGATTGGTTATAATGGGTGTTTGTTTCAAGGTAACACGTGCATGTACACTTTACTCCTCTTTCCTTTATGAATTTTTCTCCCCGTTTGAAACATCTGAAATATAACGGATTATATATTTAATTCTCTGCAATGAAATAGATTCCTGTGGAATCTTCAGGGAGAAGGACGTCAAAAACTCTTAGATATAATATCACTTCATCCAAATACATTACGCGTATAGGGTATTAATGTTTATTTATTTATTTAGTTCTAAAAAAATCCATAAATAAAAAAAATCACGCTTTCTGTTTATGTAATTATTTTCTTATATATTTATTTACGTATTCCGGTCTGATTATGTATATATAGTAAGAAAGTTGTTATTAATAGATTGATATGGGACCGCACTTACCGTGATCGCATTAATTGTATAAGCCGTATCACCATTGTCGCAAACCTAGAGGTAAATGGGAAGAATGGTTTCATACTTTGTGTGATTTGGAAAATGCAGTGTTGATGAAGTCGGAACCATTCGTCTACACTAAGGTATGTAAGACTTTGTCTTTAACATGTAGCCGATGCTACCCATTTTAGAACATTAATAATACATGATCTAAACCAGGAAAAGCAATGCGTTTTTGAGGTGTATAAACTCTATTATTATATATCCGGCAAAAGAAATGGAGGTTCTAGTTCGATGATACATCTTTTATGAAATCTAATAAAAACAGACTGTTGGATATTTCACTTAATTTTAGCAGACTTTAAACTATAATTAGTCTCGGTTTCTTGAAATTATCAGAAATTTGGTTTAAAGTCTTGACACTAATACTACTAATACTACTACTGCTACTACTACTGCTGCTACTAATAATGATAATAATAATAATCCTATTATCATAATAGGAAGAAGAAAAAGAAAAAGTAGACGAATCTAAAGAAGAAGACGACTGACATTAAGATAATTATATCACTCTGATGATCATACTGATAATGAAATTTTCAGTTCAAGTTTTCACAGCTTTACGTGGTATTTAGATAACTTAATAAGGGTAAACTTATATAATCAGAGCTGTACTATCATATAATTGTATAGATATTTTGATCCGCATACCTTGACATTTAACATCTCATGTGTTGATGTGCTATTTAATACAAATTAAAGATTAATCATTTCCAATAAAACAATTATAAACAAACGATGATATTTTACACCGAGTACTTATATAATATCTTCGAAATCTCTAGAAAGAGCCATTCACGAGACACCCAGTTGTCACATAGTTATTTCTACGACAATGCATAACAAATATACTGAATGACAGCCTCATTCGTAATAAAAAATTCAATTTTCTTTAAGGTAATGAATGTATTCTGAGTGAATCACAAGCCATGAATATGTATGTGGCAAAATATGTGCACCTGTCCCCTCCTCACCCATAAACAATGATTTATCGATCGATTGGTGTCTAATGCCATGTATGGCCGTAAAATATTATTTCAATATATCCTCTACATTTTAGAGAGATGTTGTTTTGATTTAGATATTTACGTACACGCGTTATTATAACTTGTTTTAATACAGTAGAACACGTTTCATTACAATAATAAATATGTACAGCGCTGACTAAAAACTATCTCAAATATTAAAATAATGGATGGTTTCTGCTAATCAATCCCACTGAATAATTATCCTAGGACAATCATTCTTTATTGTCGTTTGAATTGTTTTGTTTACAACCTAATTTTGCCTATCAAAGAAAAATGGGAAGGTTTGTTATTCTTTATATTTTTTTTTGTTCTCTAGTACACTTTGCTTTAGCCCTTGGGATACTTCCCGTTAGATATAATATTCTATCATTGTCTAAATAACTTGAACTTATTATAATAAGGACATCATAGTCAGGGCAAAGCTATCGCTAATCACTATTCAAGAGCAGCCTAGTCAGTCTGGCCCCTGTGGCGATAAAAGGTGCAAAACATGTCAACATATGATAGAGACCATGCCATTATTTAGCACAGTGTCTAGAGAAAAACTGAACATACATGGTCCAAACAAAACGTGCAAAACAGAGAATGTAATTTATCTCATCCCATGTAAGATCTGTAGCCTTCAGTATGTCGAAGAAACTGAAAAGCTACACAGAAGGATCAACCTTTATAGATCTGATTGGATGACAAAGAAGCTGTACAGAAGCCCAGTCGCAGAACACTTCTTCTCCCCTGGCAACACTTTCAGTGATATAACACTTATTGCCATTACTCACAACCCCAACTGGAATTCCCAATTCAGGAAAGAAAATGAATCTTGCTGGATACGCCGCCTTAGAACATTGAAACCAAGCGGTTTAAACCAAGAAGACTTTTAAATAATTATCTAAATTTGCTTAATAGCACTTAATGACTACTATAACAATGAGATATCCGGGATATAATTTGCGCTTACATAAATTTACATAAAATAAATGATGTCGTTATGGCTCATCATTTTCTAGGTCAATAAAAATATTTTCCATTATCAGCAACAAGATGAAATAAACTAGTTGAAACATAATAAAGTTGAAGGATTTATTCCTATAGAAACAGCCATCTAAGGTATTGCAAACATAACCGTGTTTCTGTTTTATTTGTTTGTCTTGCCTATTTTTTGTATTTGTCTTTGAAAAAATCATTAAAGAGTCGAAAGCGCTCAGGCAAGCTAGATACTAGTTTCTCAGTGTTCGTTGTCAGCTTATTGCATATATATAACTGCCTGGCTGAAGGCATTTGCAGATATTTCCACGTGGAAGAAAAGAAACATAGCAAAGGGAGAAAATGTACATATCAGCTTATCATATATATATATATATATATATATATATATATATATATATATATATATATATATATATATATATATATATATATATATACACGTGTGTGTGTGTGTGTGTGTGTAAGTTCACTGGCATGATATGAATCATATTCTTGGCTGATTTTCATTCTTCCTGAATGGTGAAATGTGTGTACTTGGATTTTCAAAGACGTCATTTGTGCAGATTAATACTAGTTAGTGTTTGTTTCAAGTCATCAAGTGTTCTGTGAACTTTACTCCTCTGTCGTAAATTAATTTTGTTTGCGTACTTTCGAAACGTCAGCAATATAGCTGAATATATACGTAATTCTCTGCAAGAAAATAGATTCCTGTGATATCTTCAACTGAAGAACGTCAATAACCTTTAGATATAATATCACTCCAACCATCAATATTATTTACATAACAATAATTTTTGATTAATTAATTAACTCTAAAATAAATCAATGAATCGGGAAACTATGCATCCTTATTACTTAATTGTTTATTTACCTATACATTTACGCATATATTTATTTATTGCGATCTAATTTGGTATCTTTACCTGGAAATTTGTTTTTAATTAGACGATATGCTACCGCCCAATCGCGATCAAATTATTTTTTCAAACCCCATCTCCATTATTACAAATCTATAAATAACTATTAAGAACGGTTTGATACCTTGCATGATTTAAAAAATGCAATGTTGATTACGTTGGGGCCATGCCTCCACTAAGGCACGTAAAGCTTTGTCGTTAACAAAATTAGCTTCATATGTTACATGTCAGCACATTAATAGTACATAATCTAAACCTGGAACACCAGTGTTTTTTAGAGGTATGTAAACTCTATTTCAGAATGCCGGCGAAAACAGATGATATATGATATATATTCTCTAAAAGCCAATATAAGAGGCAGCTAACCTCTTTATTTAGTTTTAGCAAACTTAAAAGTTGAATTAATGTGGTTTTCGAGAAGTTTTAAGAATTTCATTCGACCTAAAAATTTCACATTAATAATAATAATAATAATAATAATAATAATAATAATAACAATAATAATTATCAGAATTTCATTTGACCTAAATTTCACATTAATAATGATGATAATAATAATAATAATAATAATAATACTTAAAGGAAGAAAAAGAAGACGAAAACCATTCGTACGATTATTTCACTAGGATGACCATATTTAGGATGACATTTTAAGTTGAAATTTTTTGTAACTTTACGGGATATTTAGTTAGCTTACAGAGAATATCACTTGTATAATTATAACAGTATCATCCTACAATATTAGGGATATTTCATTCCACATGCCTCGACATTTAACGTTTCATTAGGTGATGTGCTGACTAGCACAAATACGAAAAATTAATCATTTCCAATAAAATAAGTCTACACATCTGCTTTCATTTTTCAGCGAATATTCATATTCTAAATCTCACATTCTAACTCTCGAAAAACATCTATCCAAGAGACAACTAGTTGTCAGATATTTAATTCCACGACAATGGATACAAAATGCGTAGAACTACAGCCACATGCGTTAAAAATAGCAAGTTTCTTCAAGGTGATGACATAAATCTATAATTAATCACAGATAATGCACATGTCAGTGTTGAAATAAGGGCGTGTAACCCCTCCTCCTCATTCGGGAAAAGAAGCATGCTTTAATGAACGACAGGTGTCTAATATAATATCAGGATGTGAAGTATCAATTTAGTTTATACTCAACATTTTGAAGAGATATTGTACTCCAGGTTCCCGTATATTGTTTGGATTTAGTATCTTTGCGTACGCGCTTTATTATACCTTTTTCTGAATACGTTTCAGTATTATAAACAACATTTACAGCACTGATTATATACTATCCCAAATACATTATCAAACTAATAGATAGTTTCTTCCATTTATACCCAATTATAACCTCCCCATATTGTAGCTTGAATACGTAATATTAGATACTATTTTCTGTCATTGCCTAAACAACTTAGAAATATTATAGTCTCCTTTCGCTATAGAGATTCCCCATAATCCTTTGTTAATGTTTTTACTGAGTCGTTTTATGTGGCATATGGTATACTTATACCCTGTATATTCATGAGTATTTTATCCAAAATAAATTTTTTATAGATAGTAGGCATCTTTACAAAGAAAATTGTTTTTTAATTAAGTGATACGGTATCGTCCCTATCACGATCGAATTCATTTTATAATCCGTATCTCCGTTATCACAACCGCTCCGGTGGCCTAGTGGTCAGAGCGTCCGCCTCGGATGCCGGAGGTCGTGGGTTCGATTCCCGGACGAGTCATAACAAAAACTTACAAAAATGGTACTAACAGGTGCCTCGCTTGGCGCTCAGCATTAAGAGGTTAGTGTTAGGACTGGTCGGCTTGGGACTGGTCGGCTTGGGGTCAGGATAATGTGACTGGGTGGGACATCATGGTACTTGTTTGCGATATGATGCCCCAGAGCTAGACATCACTCTAAATTGTCACACTGCATACATCGTAGCGATATGACTGAAAAATTGTTAAAGCTACGTTAAAAATCCAAATCACACACACACACACACACACACACACACACACACACACACACCGTTATCACAATCCCACAGGTCAATAGTAAGAACGGTTTTATAGTTTGCATTGTTCGGAAAATACAATATCGATAAAGTGGGAACTATTCGTCTCCGCTTAGTTATATAACGATTTGTCTTTTGCAAAGGAAGCGTCATTTATAATACATTTCTGCGCATTAATAGTACAAGATCTAAATCTGGAAAAACCAATGCGATTTTGAGGTGGGTAAACTCTGTTCCTAAATATCTGGGAAAACATATGGTCCTTCTACTTCGAAGATACTTTCTCTGTAAAATCCAATAAATCAGACCGTTGAACTTTCGATATAGTCTTAGCCCACTGTGAAATTGGTGCCGTTTTCTTGAGATTATCAGAATTTCAATTAAAGTCTTGAAAATAATAATAATAATAATAATAATAATGATAATAATAATAATAATAATAATAACGATAATAATAATAATAATAATAATAATAATAATAATAATCAGAAGAAGAAGAATGCCATTGATATGATAATATCAATATGATGATCATATTTAAAATTAATTTTTAAATTAAAGTTCTTTTAGCTGATGTGATATTTAGATAAATTACTAAAAGTAACACTTGTAAAAATAGAGCGAATTTTCATATAATTTCATCGATAACTTACTCCTTATCCGTCGGCATTTAACCTAACATATGTTCATGTGCTGTTTAACACAAATAAAAAATCAATCACTTCAAATAAAATAATTCTACAAAACCGCTGACATTTTCCACCTAGTACTGATATAGTTTCTGCGATATCTCTAAAATAATATCCAATCAAGAGACAACTGACTGTCATCTAGTTACTTACATATTTACATATTTACTTGTAAGTCATTGCACCAAAATGCGCTGAAGGACAGCCGCACCCTAACAAAAATAGCAATGTTCTTCATTATATATATATATATATATATATATATATATATATATATATATATATATATATATATATATATATATATATATATATATATATATATATATATATATGTGTGTGTGTGTGTGTGTGTGTGTGTGTGTGTGTGTTTGTGCGTGTGTATGGTGGAAAGCTTATGCAAATATGTACACCTGGAAACGAAGAAATAAAACACAAGTACTCAATGTGCATGGGCTCTTATCAGCTTATCATTAAGATGACGATCAATATATATATATATATATATATATATATATATATATATATATATATATATATATATATATATATATAACTTCACTCATAGGATATGAGTCATTTTGTTGATCGTGCTTCATTCTTTCTGAAAGGCAAAAGGTGTACTCAACTTGGCATACTCGACATTTACGCAGATTAATACTAATGGGAGATCTATTTTACAACGTTTGGTGATCTTTTCTAAATGGCATTTCAGATTCACAGTTGAAATTACAGTAGATAGGAAGGGTAAGTAGGCAGGGTAACATATATATATATACCATTTATGATCGACTGACTGTTTTCACACTTTTCTTTTATAGGTAGCCCACTTGATAAACACTTTTGCAAGTGCATACAATTTATGAAATATTTTCGATTTGGTTCATTACTAGCACAACACTGCCGAGTTTATGAAACGTAAGTGTAAAAGCAAAAGAAAACAGATCTGTAATTTGGACAGATTGTATGAATGGACCACAGCAAAATATGTGTAATGCAACATTTTACATAGTACCATCTTTGCTCTGTTCTTAAAATCCGATATAATTCATGTCGTTTTCGCACATATACATTCATTCTGATATTTGGTTTGGCCACATAAATCCCTAAATTGAGATTTAGCTTCGATTCTGGAAAGGATAATGAGAGGATAATTATTCAAGAAACAAACAAAACACTAATAACAGCAGACATGTATCGCCCACATATGATATGCGTATATTATGAATATTTCTACTGCGCGAAAATTGAAATGAAAAAAGCTAAATGAATCTTAAAACATAAGAATCGCAAACGACGTTATGTTTCCTTGACACTGAGAAAATGAAAATTATCAAGAGAGCAAGACATTTCTTACACTGTAAACATCGCTTTGCATGCATTTCAATTTGTCCAATGATATAACTATCGTCGTTTCCATACAGTCAAAAAGAAATTCCGAAATATTTACGACAAGTCTAGAAAAGCGATGTTTGCAGATTTTTAGCGATTCCAGATAATGCTTTTATTTGGATATTTGGTCAAATTGATGCGTTAACTCAAACGTAAATGAGGAGAAATTTCCATGAACTCAGTTCGGTGGGAGCAATACAGAAATATCATTAAATATCCGTATCTGATATACCGCAGATCTTAGAATTTTCAAAGAAATTATTTATGTAATTGCAAGCTTACAAGTAGGTATTAGGAACTGAGATATTATTTATTTCTTCATTGGTGTTTTGTGTTGTATTGGCAATGTCGACAGATAATTAGGCAACAAATAAAAAGCTACACCCAAATTTTTGATTGTCACTTATTTGTGGTTTGCAATCAACACTCACCAATGTCTGGTTTCTCTATTTTTTCCGACATGATACAGACTGTGATGCGAGTTACCACTGCTGCTGACACAATGTTATTAACAGAATTAATTATTTCCTTGACAAGTGTACAGGTTGTCGTTCAGTGTAAGACGGATACGACTAAAAGAAAGAATATCAAAGAGCAAATGGTCATGTTAGCTTCTCGCTGACAGTTTGCATGGTTCATGGGGAATTGATTATAAAAGGTTCATACTTGTTCGGCCATATTTATCTTGCTTGAGTTTCTTGCTAGGCATGGCGCATACTCATCTCTCTCATACTCGATCTCGCAACACACGCACGCAACCCCTACCCCACATACATACATACATACATGCATGCATGCATGCATACATACATATTAACTTATATATATATATATATATATATATATATATATATATATATATATATATATATATATATATATATATATATATATCATCATTCCTTAGTTCCATTATTTATAGACAAGGATACAGACACAGAAAAAGGGATATACAGGACAAAGTAATATAGTGAAAACAATGCATTATTTATGTACAATAAGTATATGATAACCCATTCTTTTGGTGTATACTAATTTCTTAGCAAAGGAGACATTTCTTCAGATTAATTTAACGCTTATTTGTTTCAAGAAAGCATGAAAAAAGTTTGCAGATTCTACAGCACTGTTCTAAAGGAAAGTTATTACCCCTGTTATAGAGATCATTGATAACATTTTTAAGTGCTCTCAAGAATAAGATCCTTAGGAAACATTTTGCTAACACTGTTTTTGCGGAAGCACATAAGAATTGTTTATAGTGATGTCTAAGCTCTGGGACATCATGTCACAGACATGTGGCATGATGCCCCACCCAGTCACATTATCCTGACACCAGACCGACCAGTCCTAACACTAACCTCTTAATGCTGAGCGCCAAGCGAGGCAGCTGTTAGTACCATTTTTATAAGCCTTTGATAACACTCGGCCGGGGATCGAACCCACGACCTCTCGCATCCGAGATGGACGCTCTAGCCACTAGGCCACCGGAGCGGTCAAGCATATAAGTATAAAACTGTGCCTAATATAGACCGGGAGCGATGTTGTTACTTGATAAGAAATTCATCCGGGAGATCTTGGTTACCCAGACTATCAATGCACATGTGTGAAATTAATGGGACATACCGTTGAAACTGCTCAGTGCTTTGAATAAAAGTTTGGCATACATTTACACTCACTAAAAGTTTTCATACAAGGAACTTACCAGAATAAGAATGCACTGTATATGATAACCCAAATCTAATGCTCTGGGGTCCATTTTATTAGATTTGTTGCTTACATACAGGATGTTTTGTGGGTTTGTTTACTTCAAGATGTAGAAGCATACTTCCTTATCGAACGGTCTCTCCCAATTTCTTATAAAAATATTGACTATAATAACAAGAAAAAGTGCAATATATTTACGACGTAAACAGCGCAATGCATTTAACAGCATTGTACTGTCTTTCTCTAACTTAATCATAAGGAGTACTGAGTATTACATAAAACTGGTGTACCATAAATGAAAACAAAGATAATACTGTACATGACAGAAAACCATTCACAAGTATTATATCATGTCCCTTGTTCTAATCGTGCCCATCAAAAGTTATAGGTCGGTGATTTTGTGTTTGCATAATTATAGAGAACAACGGTTTTAAAACACAATGTATAATCTAAAATGAAAATGACTATAATTTCTTCAAATAATTGCTATTATCTACTTCTTGCACATCTTTCTTAGCCAGACAGGGATTTGATGGTGGCTGTTTATATAAGTCCGACACTTGAAAGGTTACAGTAGACGAACAGGTGGGCGAGTCGTGTTAGAAACCGATTTGTGGAACGCTTCATCATGAATGTCAGCAGCCAAAATTAGTATCGATAAGTGACCGCGCCATACGTTATTAGGTAGATGTATATATCGATTATGATTCATTTAGCCAAGTACTCGAGGTGCGATCATAGATCGGACTGAATGCATGTAACCATTTGTCTCATATCTGTTGTAAAGTAGCTGTTTCATAACTGTAGTGGTTTTAGTAATTTGTGTGTGCGGTATGCATCAATCTGACATGTTTCTTACATTTACAGACTTTTTACATTTAGCTTTGCTACAAACGATCGCTAAAATTCAGATTAGCAGTGACTCTGGAAAGGAGGCAAGATGGGTAAATGTTCACTGATACAAACACAAAATCAGAGCAGAAATGTAGAAGGTAATAAGAACACATTACTGTATACTTTTGTTGCACACAACGTGAATAAGAAACATCGAAGGGATTTGAAAACAAAATAACGAGGCCGTCTTTCGTTTTTTACTGTTTGCATTTTTTTATTACTGAGTTCTGAAGATTCTGTCATACGTTTACTAGAACATCATTTTCCAACAGTTTTAAGTTGACATTAGTTCAGCTCCTTCGATTATTGTGTTTGGTGACTACAACCCCCTTACTTTCATCGGTAAGATAAAACAAATAAAAGACTATTAAGGTGGAGTTTGTTGTTACAGTAATAATGTTATTGACATCAGGCACATCTAGGGGAAAGATAAATTAATAGCAGATGCAATTTACCGTGTATAGAATTATATTATTTTATGTACACTGTGTATAATTCGTAAGAGTTCTTTTTAACCTCATGTATAATTAATCTATGGTAAGAAAAAGCTTTTTCATATAAATCTTTCTTTTTCTTCAAGGGCGAAGTGTTATGTATACTTGGTTTTATTTATATTTCATTCAATTTAATTGTCTGTAAGTTAAAACATTTTTATTACGTGTTAAATTAATGTAGTGTTTGTTTACTGGAATTTGACAGTTTCCAGAAATTAGTTTGACCTGAGTTTTGTCGTCAACACCTAAAAATATAATGTTTTATCTCAATGCTGACTTAGTTCATGACCTTGATTCAGAATTAGTAACAGTTCGAGTAAACAGCTTGTTTTTCTATTTCTAAACGTGTAATTCATAATAGTGAAATCCAGGCTGACTGAGACTACGTGACGTCGGACGTAAATAGCTTCTACGATATTCTAGAAATTCTGGTTTCACCGGAGGGTTGAACTTCACCCAGGCATATGTTTTGCGCAGTATTCAAATTTTATACCGATACCTATAAAGAATTTAGTTAGTCGAGCTTCTAAACACTTGATGTCAAGGTGTTCATTTTGTTGTGACCAGTTGAATCGAAATTTTGTTTTTAGATTTAGTAATTCTTTTTCCTGGAAATATTTGAGTGCTCATACAGAATTCTTAAACAAAGACATTTCTTGAAATTTTATTTGGAAATTCAAACACTGGAATAGCATCTTCTGTGGTATAACAAAGAACTTTTTAGAACACATCAGTCTTATGAAGGCTATAGTATACATCATCGCCTTCCATTTTGGATTTTTCAGCGGGACTCAAAATTGAATTCATTAGAACATTTTATTAATAGGATTTCTAATTAATAATTCTCAGATTATTCTTGGATGAGTTTGGATTTGATTCTTAATACAGTAAGTTGTTTTCCACATGAATATTATTTTTCCAAGGAAATTATTTATTAAATTTTACAAAGCTTGTTATTTTCTCTTTTCTTTGTTACTGTGCATGAGAGCCTAAACACGTAACATAAGAACACACACACACACACACACACACACACACACACACACACAGACACACACACACAGACACACACACACACACACAGACACACACACATACACACACATATATATATATATAAAACATTACTTCTTCTATATTAATTTCTATATAGTTTAATATCCTTTGCCTGTGTGACGTTTTAACATTTCATCACTTTCGAATAAGTAGATCCATTATAATGGGTGAAGTTTACAGGATTTAATTAAAAATTTGGTATATTAAGAAGTTGGTATATATTTTCAGTAGCGAAAGGCTTTCATTCAGAACACATACGAAAATAAGTATAGGGCGTATGCAACAAGTCAACTTTAATCCGACATCCTTCTTGATAAATTTGGCTTTTGCTACATGCGGGCAATATTTGTGCTTATTATTTCTAGTATTCAAAATATACCGATTTTTTTACTGTCTTTATCACCTTCATGCAAGACAATCATGGCTGGTAGAGGAGAATGTTGTACAAGGAACATACAATGTAAATAGAACAATGCGCATGGCAGTATTTGGACTATTTGCAACAGCCTCAGTCAAGAGAAAGGATGTCTTTAGTTGGAGCTTGGTGTCCCTGCACGTAAGGTGTGTATGGGATAATATACATGACATGAGGCTGCTGTTATTGATGACCACACGACAGAGGTCTTCTTGTTGTTCATGAATAACTGAGGGGATTTGGGGCTATTCATCTGAAACACGCAGAACAGCCGTCAAAAGCAAAGTGCACGATCTAAAGGGAAGCTTTTAGAATAATTTGCTTCCGGTTATTAGTGTTCTGATATGCTTATTCCATATACGGTACTTTATTAAGCTTAAGTTAGACGTGGATGTGGCGGTGACAACAAATTATAGGTTTCAATGGACAAACGGAGGTGGAGTCGATTCATAAGTTGAGTTGTACACTAAACCAAATCGACGTTACGGGTTTATTGTAGTTGGTTATATCCATCAATCGTCACTGTTGGCAGAGTACGCTAGAAAATTGTAGGTACGATAATAATTTAGACTTATTGTATCTCTTCATACTGCCGCTGATCAGCCTTATCGATTTATTGGTAAATAGTACGTTTTTCCTACTACCAGCAAGAGTATGTCACAGCGATCTAGTTTTTAACATTATCCTCGCATTTCTACATAGTCATGGAATTTCAGAGATTCAAATTTGAAATCACAACAAACAGAAAATAAATGGAGGTAGATATAACGTAAATAATACCTTTTCGTATTACATTGACTATAATCACTCAGTTTGTTTTCACGTAGCCCACTTTGCGAAACAGTATTGTATGTGCATCCAAATTGGTGACTTGTATTAAGACATATAATAAGTTAGTTGTGGATTCAATGGCCTACTTTTCATGCATAGCTAGTTATGCTAAATATTTGGCTTACTTACAGGTTATGCCAGCCATATATAATATCATATGATTTTTCTGTCGGTTTATTACCAGGACAATACTGCCATTTAATATGAAATAGAACTGCTGCCCCCACCCCCAACAACATCAAAACAAACAAACAAACAAACATTTCTAATTTTGTGATTGATTGCATTAATCAAAAACATCAACACCTGTCATCGAAATAATGTTTCTGAATGTCTTAATATAGGAAAACCATATTGGGGAAAGCACTACAATTTTCTCAGCCATTCAAGAACTCATCCAGATTATTCGTATCCAGTTTGCAATCTAGTTTAGGCTCCTTCTTTAATGTCGAGGATAAGGTTGATTCTAAGCTACTAGCATTACTATTACTAAAGTTACTACTAATACTACTATTTCTATTACTACTATCAATACTAAATGTAAGCTCTTACCATTCTTATTATGATAATAAAACATCTAATTAATTCTTTAAGCAGTTTAAATCATGCACGGATGTTACTTTTTTAAATTATCAGAGGCATCTAGTTTTATTATTTTCTGAAATTTATTATCAAGAATATTTCTGCAGCAATTATGATCTTCACTAATGTCTAACATTCAAACAATACATTACATGTGCGCATTTTCTGAAAATTAAAGCAAGTTTCCAATATCGCATCACTTGTACTTTTTGTCTGTTTCTCTCTAGCCAAAGAAAGGTTTATTTGTCACAGGTTTTACAATACAGGAAAAAGTCACATCGACATAATTTTAATCCGATCTCTCGTTCAAAGTTCATTCATTCCATTGCTTAATATGATTTAAGTATTGCCATGCATCGTTGGGTGAATCACCATTGAATGCATTAGGTGTTGAAGACAGCATATTTCATTAGCGAAGTAGTAACTTTTAAATATACAGCACTGCCAAGTACCACTGTACATTTTAAATTCTGTGCTCACTATATCCTCGTGAATGAACTCTAATAAGCTACAATGCCATGATCATTGCTTTCAACAATCCACTATCCTAGAACGAGAAAAGAATGGGAATTAATACGTTCATTGAGTTATAATTCAGGTTCATATTAAGGTCATCTCTCTCTCTCTCTCTGTCTCTCTCTCTCTGTCTCTCTCTCTCTCTCTCTCTCTCTCTCTCTCCTTAACCCCATACACAGAAATAATTTCTCCAGGATATCGCATAGCTTCCCTTTTTGACCGGACAAATGTTGAACGTTGCTTTTGACCAGACAAGGAAGGTGACCGTTGAGAGGGTGTCATTTTTTAAATGAAAGAAAGAGATACGGGAAAATCAAACTCTGTCGGGATTCCACTATAGTCCATACATTGTGTTAAATACCGTATATTTACCATTAGTTCATGATGGAGGCGTCTACAAATCATGCGTCAAGATGAATTATTCCTTATAAATCCCTTATTTAAGGACATCGTCTACAAATCATGCTTCAAGACGAATTAGTCCTTATAAATCCCTTATTTAAGGACATCATCTAGGAAACATTGTCCTAATTAACCTTATCATAAACACAGATTCGTTGCTAATCTAAATTGCAAGACCGCGTCTTTTTACCACATTTTTTTGTTTATAATTAGTATCGATGAAGAAAAAATTATGAATGATCGAATGCCAGTGTATGCACAATCAAATTCTCTTGGTCTTCGTCTCACCATTAAAGTGTACTCCTGTTACCTTGTTTGTTATGTATATTTGATTTAATTTATATCTGATTTAATTGTTTGTACGTTTTAAAATCTTTTAATTTTTTAATTTGCTAATGTCAAAATAATGTAGTTATGTTTTCGAGGAACTCGATGCCTTTGTTTTAGAAATTAGTTTGACCTTGACTGTTCATTTTGTAAACACATAAGGCTGACCTGGTTCCCAACCTTAATTCAAAATCAGTAACAGTCACGCGAAAATTTTTTTTTATTTTTAAATTTATTTTTATTGTGGGAATAATAAGAGTGAGTTAGAGGCTGTATTGAATACGTGACCCTAGACTTGTAAATAGCTTTATTGAAGTAAACAACTTTTTATTCTTTGAGTAAAATGATTGGTTCTTGTCAGAACCATGCTGAGAGTACGTGATGTAAACACGATCATGTGACCTTTATCCGGGCACCTGTTTTACGCGATATTCAAGTTTTAATCCATTGTTTAGAGAATAATATCAGTCGGTCTTCTAAACACTGAGACTTAAAGGTGTTTCTTTTGCTGTGTCATCTTGGGAATTACATTTTAATATTTATTCGAATTATTTGGATTCTAAAGGATTAATTCTTTTGTTTTTGCTAGAAATATTTTGAGTGCTAATACAGAAGTCTTGAACAAAGACATTTCTTAATATTCTTTTTCGAATTTCCAAAACCGGAGTGATATTTCTTGTGTTTCTACAAGGAACTATAGACTACCACACTATACAGGATACAGTATAAGTCATCACCTTCCATCTTGGATTCAACGTACGACTTGAACTTGAAATCATTAGAACATTTCACTATTAGGACTTCTAAAATTTGATTCGTGGATTATTCTTGGATTATTTTTGGACTCGATTCTTAACATTTTAAGTCCTTATTTTTCGTTTTTACAGTAATTTTCCAGGGCAAAATAATTTATTAAATTTTCAAAGCTTGTTGTTTTCACTCTTTCTTGTTTACTGTTTATTCGAGCCTCAACACCTAACATACGATATAGAACAATGAGATATAATTATAATCCGACATAAACGTACAGCTGTTCGTAATCCTCTTTTAGGTAGCAATTTTAAAGAAACTATCCGCAAAGCAAATTACACCTAAAACTTCCACAATTCTACAGTTATTTTTCCCAGCTTTTCCAGCGTATGTTGTGATGTACGTTTGGCACATTGACAGCGTTCGTAGTTTGTATTTGGTATTTATAGATACTGAGGTTTTCGCACATAGAAATATATTTTGATATTTAGCTTTGTTATAAATGATCTCTAAAATTGAACATGAGCTTGGATCCTAGGAAGGAGGAATGATAGGTAAGCTCTCTAGAAACAAAAACAGAATATATAACCGGAGCAGAAATATATCGACTACAAAGGATATGCATAAATTAATGTATAGTTTTGTTGGGAGAAAATTAAATGTAAAATGATGAAAGAAGAGTATTTTAAAGACAAATAATCGCTAAATAGTGTTCTTTCTATAACATAATTTACAATTTATAATTTATTAATTGGCTAGGTTTCTCTGATGCCATTCTCTTGCGTGAAAGAGAAGAAATGTTTGGTAAGCAATTTTCGGTCAGAAAATACATAGCGGTGATGATAAAATGTGCATCCTTCTTCCAAGTTTGCTTTGAGGAGCTATTGCTGGAATATTGTTACATACATATATATATATATATATATATATATATATATATATATATATATATATATATATATATATATATATATATATATATATATTTACGGTTGAAGGACATTACAGATATAACCGTTATGGTCATCACATAACATAATCATCATCATTATTATGTATCTCCTATGTTCAAAGATGAGGTTACAAGCATAGGAATGAGTAATATAGGAATAATAAAAAAATGAATTAGTTATTTATATGTAGTGTACAGATGAACCTTCATTCAGTTGCTATTTAGGTACTCAAAATCCCCTTCTTTCATCTGAAATTTATTTCTTTGTTCTGCTCCTTATGAAAAAGGCCATTTGCTTCTGTAGTTCACCTAATGCCCATACCGTTTAGATCCAACTCGAGGCACACATTGTCTAGTCTATCGATCTCAATCCCACGGGTTATTGGAGATGTAAATAGATAATCTGGAACATGTCGCTTCATAATCCCAATCTTAGTTTGATTGACTGTGGAGAATGTTCTTGTTTTCCTCTGGAGTCGATGTTGTGTCTGTAGATGCTGTTGTGGTTGCAGCCTCTGTTGTTGCTGCTCTTGCTGCTGTGCTGCAACTCCAAGGGTTAGTTTTCAGTCTGGGGTCCATTATCATTGGTTATTGGTGTGACCTCTTCAACATGGCCTCACCGAACAGACTGATCGTATCTTAGGTTGCTTTCTTCTTTTCCAGTTGTCTCTAACATCCTCTACTCATTTGCCAGTGTTAAAATGATCAGTTGGGTCGCCGTTTTTCTTGTCTGGTCACCAATGGGTTGCCAAAGCAGCACTTTATATGTCTTTATCACAGACGTGACGTACAACACAATGAGTATAAAACTTCAGTTTGACCACAAACAAGACCGATGCATGTACACATCATTACTGTGCTGACTGAAATAAAGCTATATCTCTATTTTTTACATGTACGCTTTTTATACTCCACACAAATACACACTGGTAAAGATTAAGTTTATTTTGGTGGTGAAAGGTACCCCCCCCAACACCCCCCAAACCCCCCCCCCCAACAACACACAATAGTAGTGAAGGGGGGCACCCTACGTACAATGGGAATTAGCATTACAGGGACCCCTGGGTCAATCTACGTACAATGGAAATTTAACATGGCGAAAAATCGTGGGTCAATCTACGTACAAGGGGAATTTAACATGGGAATAAATCGTGGGTCACTCTACGTACAAGGGGAATTTAACATGGGATTTTTTTTAAATTTAAAAAAAATTTTTTAAAAAAAGGGGTAGGCAATGGAAAGGCTATCTCTTTTCGAGAAATATGGCTGGCCCTGAAAAGGGCCTTTGGTTTATGTTAATATGCCCTTAACATAAAGGGCATTTGCGACATCTTCTTTTCCTCAAACTTCGTCTTACAGCAGGGCCATACATCAGAGTCCTCTTGAGGCAACCTTGTCTCTCTATATAGACTCTTCTTATCCACAGGCTGCTGTTGGTCCTGTGGACAACGGTCCACTTGGATCGGACATACATGAGCATGTCCGTCCTGAACATCATTGTTGACACAAGGGTTGAAGATTCAACGTCGGTCCACATGTTGAGGCTCCGAGAATAGGTGAATCAATGCAGTGAACTGCGCTTATTTATAGGGACAGAAAGGATTGAAACGGATTGAGTTCATTCACCAATCCGAACACGCGTTACAGAATTCAGTCAGCCCGCATCCAATCCGAAGAGAGCAGTCTGTGACGTCACGTAGTCAATATAGATTCGCTAGCGCTTGTGTGCAGTCAATCTATGCGATAGTGATTCAACATGACGGAAACTCAGAAAACGATCCAGTGGGGTGCACCAGCAGGGGAGACCGCCCAAGGGAACCCTGACTTACTTTCAGAAGAGGTGAATTGGGATTTTGTGGATTTTCTCTCCTCGCAAGAATTTGTTCCGGAACCTTCGTTACCTTCTTCATTACCGCAAGTGGAGAATTTTAGACAGAGACAGAAAGAAGAATTGGAGAAATTTATACAACGACAAAAGGAAGCGGAACAGGCTTTTCTCCTACAGCAACAGCAACAAGAAGAAGAGGTAAGAAAAAAACAACAGCAAGAAGAAGTAGCAGCAAAGAAACAAGAGGGTGAAAATCAAACGGTCACGGTACTGTTGGACATTTTAGCGGAGTTAAGAAGTCTGAAACAAATGTATCAGACTTCTTTATCACGACCGAAGAGAATACGACCTTCCCGAGCCAAACATGTCAACCCTGTGACTAAGCCTACCGTACCACCCTTAGTGATTTCAACCCAATCATCATCAACATTACGCAGTCCAGAAGTAGGCCTTGGCCGTGGCAAAGGCTTAAGGCAGTTAAAATTGATTGCTTAAACTCACCCCTACACCATGAAGAAAAAAGGCCCTTTTCAGGGCCACCCACATTTCTCGAAAAGAAATACAATTTCAATTTGCCAATAACTCAAAAAAAAAACTCACCCATGTTACCCTTATAGTACGTGTCTGTGTATGAGTGCGTGAGTGTAGCTTCTTATTTTAAAATCAAAACTCAAAGACTCTTACCTTATATCATTCATTTATTCTTTTCTCCATTTTTTACAATCCAATTCACAATTCACAACACAACACTTTAATAAAAAGTTCATTGATTTCTCCTTGTTTAGTCTCTCTGTTTTTTGAATTTCTTCACCGTCACACTCTTTTCCTCTTCTTCTTCCTCCTCGCTTTCTTCCCTTCTTCTTTTTTTCTCCTGTTTCTTTTTCTTCACCTGTCTTCTTTCTTCCTCAGAAGAATCCCTCTCTTCCTCTGAAGAATCCCTCTCTTCTTCTGAAGAATTCCTCTTTTCTTCTGACTCCTCTTGTTTCTTTTTTGGGCAATCTGGAGACCAATGTCCTTTTTCTTTACAATAATAACAGGTATCTTGACTTTTGTCTTTTTTATCCCCTGTTTTTTTCTTTTTTGACGGTCTGGACACTCTGAAGACCAATGCCCTTTCTTCTGGCAGATATAGCAAGTATCTTGACTTTTATCTCGAAAGGAAGGAGATTAGTCCGTAGGCTGGTCTGAAGAGAATTTTCTAATGACCCCTCGCAAAGCTCTGACGAAACGTTCCATCTGGTTAGTCTCTTCCATCGTTGTGCTCGGCTTGAGAGTGAAATGAATAGTGAAAGGACAAGACACACACCCTTTTATATACGCTGGTCTGCTATGACTATAAAGTAGTTTATGGTGTTTGAACTTGAGTCATTTGACTTTTTGCTTTCAAGATGAAACGATCCCATTCATTCGAGAAGAAAGAAGAAGAAAGTAAGAGGCAGAAACGTGATCTATCGCCTCGTACCAGGGCTGAAATCTTGGCACAAATTCATGCCAGTGATTTTGAAGAGGACATGAGTGAACCAGAATCCGAACCCTCTAAACCAAGTTCACCACCCTTAGTTAACCCTGAAAATTACTATTCCATTCGAGAGACGGAAAAGCGCTCCTCTAGAAAATTTAGAACCACGGCTTACAAATACACAGTGAAGTTTAAAGATTTCAAGGCTGAAGTGCCGTTAGAGAAAGCAGAAGTGTTCATCACTGAGGTGTGGGATTCTTTGCTCACTGCACTCAAGCGACAATGTCAACCCAAAGAAGACGATCGCTTGAGACTTTCCATACAACACGACGGTTTGAAATCCCCTGTTTGGATCGAGTTTAGCACCCCTGCAGAATTGACTGCTTCCAAAGTCATGGACAAGATTCAACACGTACAACAATCTAATGATCAGTTTGACATCACCGATGGTAAAGCCACACTGGACATGACCCACGTCTCTCCTCCTCAAGGGACAGGACGCAAAAAGATGTTATTGGTGGACGACCTTCGCAACACCAAAACGAGTCTCGTCCGAATTAACAACCCTCATGACCAGATGTGTTTAGCCCGTGCCATCGTGGTGGGACGAACCTATGCCAACAAGAACGACACGGTAGAATGGAAAAGAACCTGGAACACTATTCAACGATCCGACCGAGCCAAACAACGAAACGAAGCAGAACTCCTGTTGCAACAAGCTGGCCTGTCCAAAGACACACCCTGTGGCATTCCTGAGATGCAAAAATTGCAAGATGTCCTAGCTCCACGCTACACCTTGAAAGTGCACCCTCAAGAAGTGCGCGGACCTCTGTTGTTTCGAGGCCAAGATTTTAAGGATGGAAAATACATTCACCTTTATCATCACGATGAACATTTCGATACCATTACCAGTATCACTGGATTCCTGGGATATGTTTATTATTGTGAGAAATGTGACCATGGTTATAACAATCGAGAGCAACACAAGCATTGTGGATCGAAATGCCTAGGATGTTTGGCCTCTTCACCCTGTCTGAGCGAAGAACCAGTGCCTTGTTCCACTTGTCTGCGCACGTTTGTCAGCCCTACCTGTCACCAACAACATCTGAAGACGCAAGGTTCACAGAAGAAATGTGCTTGTCAACTCCTGAGATTGTGCCCTACGTGTGAACAAGTCATACGTACCAATAATACCAAGGCACACGTATGTTCAGGAAAGAAAAAATGTCACATTTGTCACCACATCGTGGACTTGGAACACGAATGTTACGTGCAAAAATACCAACCCCCACCAGAGAAAGAGGACGGTCACAAGAAGAAAGGCAATTTCATCTTTTTCGATTTTGAATGCATGCAAGAGACCGGCATTCACATTCCTAATTTTTGCGTGGCTCATCGAGCGTGCGAGAAGTGCATTCAAGAACCTATCTTCAGTCATTGCCCTCACTGCAGCAAGATTCCTGGAGGGCGTGAAAAAATCTTTCGGGGACCTAACACGTTAGCCGATTTTGCCCAATGGGTCTTAGACCCCGTCGACAAGACGTGGAGCCAAGAGGACATCGAACGTTACGGAGATTGTCATCGTCATGCCACGGTGATGGCTCACAATTTCTCCGGATACGATGGACAGTTTCTTCTCAGATACTATACGGAACAAGGCACCGAGCGTCCTAAAGTGACTTTGAACGGAGCCAAAATCATTTTCATGCAAGTGGGACAAGTACAGTTTAAAGATTCGATGAGTTACTTGGCCATGCCTTTGAGTCGAATGCCTAAAACGTTTGGAATGACAGAAATGGCTAAAGGGTACTTTCCACACTTTTTCAATACGGAAGCCAATCAACATGCCGTTCTACCCCATTTACCAGAGGCTCACTATTACGACCCCGACAACATGCGTACCGAACAACGAGAAGCTTTCTACGCTTGGTACCAAGCTCACGCCTCGGACCCTTTCGACTTTCAGGAAGAAATGCTAAAGTATTGTCGTTCCGACGTGGACATTTTACGGCGTTGCTGTGGAAAATTTCGAGAACTGTTCATGGAACACGGAGGGGTCGATCCTTTGAAAGAAGCTTGCACCATTGCCAAAGCGTGTTCCTTAGTGTATCGACAACGATTCATGCCTGAAAAGACCGTGGCTGTCATCAGTCCTCAAACGACCCACTATGTCAAACGTCAATACTCGGTCAAAGCCCTACGTTGGTTACATTACTTGTGCGACAAGGAAGACAAGTGGATTCAGCATGCCCGCAACGGAGGGGGCGAAAAGACCATCGGAACGTATTCGGTCGATGGCTGGGACTTAGAAAACCCCAAGATCGTGTACGAGTTTAACGGTCGCTTATTTCACGGATGTCCCGTCTGTTACCCTGACCGTGGCACTAAAAATCAGTTTTTGCAACGAACCATGGAAGACTTGTACCAGGACACTTGTCAGCGACGCCTAAAGTTAGAACAGGAAGGATACCAAGTGATGGAAATGTGGGAACACGAGTACGATCACCGTATGAAAACCGATCCCGAGTTTAAACGCCTCGTGGAAAGTTACCAGTTCATGGACCCGCTGAACCCGAGGGATAGTTTGTATGGAGGAAGGACCAATGCCACCTGTTTGCTGTACCAAGCCGACGAAGAGAAAGGAGAAGAAATCAAATACTTGGACGTGTGTTCGCTGTATCCCTACGTGTGCAAATATTGTCGCTTTCCTGTAGGGCACCCGCAATTGTTAACGGAACACATCGACCTGAAAAACATTCGACAATACGAAGGCTTGATCAAGTGCAAAGTTTTGCTTCCCACGAACCTATACCATCCCGTCTTACCTCACCATTGTCAAGGCAAATTGATGTTTCCCTTGTGCCGTACTTGTGCCGAAACGTGCAACCAAGATCAACCTTGTCAGCACAGCCAGGAAGAACGGGCCTTGACGGGAACCTGGGTCAGCGTAGAATTGTTCAAAGCTCTGGACATGGGATACCAACTGTTAGAAGTGTACGAAATTTGCCACTTTCCCAAGACACAACAGTACCGCAAGGGTGATCCCAGTCAGAAAGGCATTTTCGCAGACTACGTGGATGCCTTTTTGAAACTGAAGCAAGAAGCCAGCGGCTATCCTTCCTGGTGTCACACTCCCGAAGACCAAATAAAATTCAAAGAGAAATACTACGAACAAGAAGGCATCACTTTAGACCACATCGAGAAAAACGAAGGCAGGCGATCGTTTGCCAAAGTGATGTTAAATTGCTTGTGGGGAAAAATGGCACAACGACCGTGTTTACCCAAGACGGAATATTTGACAGAACCTTCCCGCTACTTCCAGATGATTCACGACAAAACCAAATACATGAAACACGTGGACGTCGTTCGAGAGAATTTAATCTTGGTCAATTACGAAGAAGATCTGGACTTTGTACAAGACGACCCTTTTGGAAATGTCATCATTGCGGCTTACGTGACAGCTCATGCTCGCTTAAAATTGTACGAAGCTTTAGAACTGTTAGAAGAACGCGTCCTGTACTTTGACACGGACAGTTGCATTTACATCCATCACCCGATTCAACATCACCCTAACATCGAAGGAGACCGTTTAGGAGCCTGGACAGACGAGCATCCCGACGACAAGATTCTAAGTTTCGTCAGTGGCGGTCCCAAAAATTACGGCTACGAATACCGGGACAAACAAGGAGAAGTGCACACGACGTGCAAAGTGAAAGGACTGACTCTGAATTATCGTACCAGTCGAGTGGTCAACTTTGGGGTATTGAAAGAAGCCTTGCAATCGGGAGAGGATGGAAACTTTAAAGTGACCACCTATCAACCGAACAAGATTGTACGTTTACCCACTCACCACATCGTCAGTCGGCCCCTGGAAAAATTGTGTACCAGAAGCGAGTTCGACTTCCCAATCATTTCACCTTACCGTACGGTCACGTCGGTATTGGTCTGTATATAAAAAAGGAACCCTAGGCAAGATCGATAGTTCATTGTGACTACCAAGACCGAGCGAACAAGATGAATACTTTGAAAAAGACATCGTTCCAGTTTGGGGATTGTAAAAAAGTTGTATCTTCCTCTAGTGTGACTAATATTGGATGGATAAGACCCAGGCATTGCGACGGAAAATGTCCGGAAGGAAACTGCGATTGTCCATGTGGTTACCATTGTAATTGCGTAACGGAGTTTGCAGACGAGTGCGATTGTGAGCCTTGCGATGGGACCGATGCTGTACGTTGTGACCTGAGCGATGCCGTAAAGCATCATGGGAACTTTGTTCTCACTGCCCCTGTCATGGAAAGTGATGCTGTGCGTGTCAAACCTGAGGGATGCGAAAGCGATGACGCTCGTCCTCTTAGACATTTTACCGGGTTTAAAGGGGAATGTCGACCTTCACGTTTACCCCCCTACGGATGTCATCCAGCCCTGAGCAAACTCCTGTTCCTGTCACCCAACCCTCATCGAAACGAACCTGTGAAAAACGAATATTCGTTTCCTGTGCGTTTGTCGGAATACTGCGACTTTGAAAACCGTCTTCAATCGTTCAAAGGAAAATGGCCAAAGTATCTGGGAGGACCGACCCCCGAAGAATTAGCCAGAGCCGGATTTTTCTACTTGGGCGAAGGAGATAAAGTCAAGTGCTTCAGTTGCGGTGTGTCACTTCACCACTGGGAACCGCAAGATTCGGCCTACGTTGAACATGCTCGATGGTCACCGAATTGTCATTACTTACCTTTAGTGGGACCGAGACATTGAAGTAACTTCTTACCATAATAATCTGTTCATGGATACTTTACAAGAGAACATTCGTGCTTTTCCTGTGGAGTTGAGAGAACGCATTTACCGAGAGCTGGTCAAAATACAAGTCAAACGTAAAGAACAATTGCATCCGATACGTCACCAGATCTTTAACCACTGGTACCTTCAGGCTATACAAGGACTGATTGAGTTGAAAGTGTTCCATTGGACAGACATTGATCAACGACCTCCTGGTTATAAAAAGGAATGGTTTGGTATGGACGATTCTATCTACTACATTGTAAACGTACTGCATCGAATTCCAGAGGAAGAGTTAACGAATTACCAACATCTTTCACGCAATGTCAACTTGGTGAAAGAGGAAACTTCTGAACGAATTGTAATGTGTAGATTAGTGGTGAAACGATTTAGATTCGACAATGAATTAAAACCATGTTTGTGCAAACAGTACATTTCTTGTGTCAGACCAAAGAGGATTTAGTATGACCTATTCATGGATTCTTTACAAGAGAACATTCGTGCTTTGCCTGTGGAGTTGAGAGAAAGGATTTACCGAGAGCTGGTGAAAATACAAGTGAAACGTAAAGAACAATTGCATCCGATACGTCACCAGATCTTTAACCACTGGTACCTGAATGGTATAAGAGAACTGATTCGTCAGAAATTCTTTCAATGGTCAGACATTGTTCAAAACTTTGAGGTCGCTAATGATCGACATGTTCATAATTATGGTTACTTCGAGATTCACCTACAGCAATACATTGAGGAAGACAAGGTAAAGGATTACCAACATTTGTTACGTGGAATCTACTTAGCGGAAGACGAAACTTCTAAACGAACTCTGACGTTTCGGTTACAGTATGCAAGTTTTAGATTCCCTACTGGAGAACGAAGATCTCTGGCTAGAAAGTACGTGTATTGCATCCAAAAAAGAGAATATAAAAACAGGCTGCCATGCCACGGTTTATGTCACATGTCATCCAACAGATTCCGTGGAAGGAACTCAATGACCATATTCAAACCGTGGATCATTACCATCAATTATTACAAGAATTGTATCCATTCAATTTGGGACGACAAGTGGTGTGTGTCTTAGTGACTTGTTTTCTGGGATTTCGTTTACCAGCCGATTCTTTGTGGACTCTTTACGATCAGTACTTACCACCTCCATGGCCTTAAATGGTCACGAAAAACTCCTTTTGCTCAAAGCCTTGCGATTTCATCTGGATACTTCTCGACCTCAACAGGAAAAAAAGATTCGTCAACTTTTAGCTACCCAAGACGTGTATGACGATGTGTGTGTAGCTTGTGACTTACATCCCCATTGGACAGATGTCCGTGCCTGGAAAGAATGGGATTTTGAGGCTTGGACCCAAGAAGTGGCCCAGTATGCACGAGAGTTGTTCAAGGAAAAAAGTTACTTTTCAACCCGTGTTAGTGACGGTGCCAGAAGAACCCGTCACCCAAGACAGGACTGTCGTGGACAGACCTGAAAGACCTTTTCGGGAGGACACTTGTGTGACTTTACCCCTGTTGAACTGGTTAGAACATTACCCAAAACATGTGGTTGTTGTACAGACACTTGTGTTTATTCCACATTCATCGTTATCATGTGCCTTTTATCCTTGTACTTAAGCCTTTGGCTTTTATGTATTTTTGTCTTTCGTATTCATGTTTGAAAAAAAACATTCAATAAACGTGTTCTGAAAAAGTATATAAACTCTTGTCTTGTTTGTTTTCGTGTCACAAGTGACATTTCTCACACCATGGCTACCTCTGCTGTCTCTGCTCCCTCTTCCTCTACTGTCAAAGTCATCGACGAACACTTAGATCGTGCCAGTTGGGAGGCTTTGTATCTTCACCATCCCTTTAACATGCTCATTGCTGGACCTAGCGGTTCAGGCAAAACCGAATTCGTCAAACGTTTGATCGAACATAAACATCATTTGATCGATCGACCCCCTCAACGGATCGTGTGGTGTTACAAAGAGTGGCAATCGGCGTACAGCCTCTTGCGAGAAAGTCAAGGCGATTCCATCGTGTTTGTGGAAGGCATTCCTAAAGAAGACGATGGCATCGTCTCTGACTCCCGTCTAACCCATTTGGTCATTTTCGACGACATGTTAGGAGAAGACGAAGAAGAAATTAAATTGTGGTTCACGCGCAAAGGGCATCACCGTAATGCCAGTGTCGTTTACATCACCCAAAATTTGTTTCAACAAAGTAAAGCCCATCGCACCATCAGTCTCAATGCGCATTACGTGGTCTTGTTTAAAAGCCCTCGAGATAAATCGCAAGTGCAAGTCTTAGCCAAACAGTTAGGAACGCCTTGGCTGACTCAGGCGTACGACGATGCCACTCAAACGCCACACGCCTATTTACTCGTCGATTTGAAACCTACAACCCCCGAGGATTTGCGATTTCGTACCCACTTGTTTCACCACTGGTGCCAAGACGGAGGGCCTGTCCTGTACACGTCTCCGTCCTCGACTTCATTTCACTCCTCCCATGAAAAAAATCTATAAAAACCTCAGACCCTTTTTCGTCTGTCTCACACAGTGTGAACATGATGTCCCTTCAGTCGCATCTTCCCGTCAAATTGATTCGTGCCTTGTATGGCATCAGTCGAGAAAAAGATCCACAAACACGAGCCCGTGTCTTAGAAGCTAGTCTCAAAGAAGTCTTACGATGGTTCACGGTGACGGCACGTCAATTACTCCAAGGAATCATTCAGATTCCTCATCAAACCCAACGCTTTTTCGATCGAAACAAAGTCGCTTTGGTCCAACTGGCCGATCCCCGCATCGACACTCAAACCAAAAAACAAATCATTTTGAAACCTGGAGGGAGCGGTACTCTAGGAGGGGTCATCATTCGCTCACTCTTAAGATGGGATCCTAATGCCCCCAAAGTTATCCCCAAGACAAAAGTTCAACGAAGCCCCAAGAAGAAAAAGAAAAAGACCAAGTCCCCAAGAAGAATAACTTCTCCAGTGGCAGGACCCTCCTCTTACCAGACACCACCCCGGAAAAAGAAAAGAAGCCCCCAGAAAAAGAAACAGAGAAAAAGTCCTCAGAAAAAGAAAAGTCCACAGAAGAAGAAAACTAGTCGCAAGAGAGGCACTTCGGCCAGGACGCAACCTTACACTCGCAAACCACGACCTGCCGCAGTGTCTCCGGTAGCCTCACGTTTGTCCACTTCTCCGTTGATGTCACCAGGAACTGAAGAGTACTTGGAGACGTTGATCACACCAAGAACTTCTCCGTTGATGACCCCCAAAAGAACTTCCCCAGTGGCAGGACCTTCCAATTTAGCGGCAGTGGCTGCTGCTCACAAAGTACCTTCTCCCAAAATCAAAGTCCATGAAAGATCGGGCATGTTACAAAGTTTACTGGATTTGTCCAAGCAAGAACTGGCTCGATTTAGTCCGTTACGTACCCCTGCACGACGTGTCATGCCTGTCCTCAAACTGATAAAACGTAAAGACAATCAGTGGCGACGCGTTCCAGTATAAAAAAGGCCTGTGACCGAGTAGGGTATCAGTGTTTTTAGGTGCTCCTAAAGACTCAAAGATGTCACCCTCCAGAAAACCCCAAGGAAAGAAAAGGAAAGGACTACCACCACGTTTAGCCAAACATGGGGACCTGTTATCTGTCCTGTCCAAAGCTTCTCCACCCCTACGAAAAAAACTCATTCAAACGGCCTCGAAAGAGGTCATCGATACCGTGTGCGAATGTTGTTTGAACGTTTTGAAAGGCACGATCCCTTTGTCCAAACACCAGAAACAATGCTTAGGCAAACATCGTCACGTTCTTCGGAAAATGGTTCAAAAGAAAATTCCCATTCGTCAAAAAAAGAAGATGTTGGTCCAACGTGGAGGCATTTTACCTCTCTTGTTAGGCCCCATACTGAAAGGAGTCTTGGGAACCATGTTGGGAGGACTGATGGGAGCAAGATAAAAAGGCCTTCGGAAGTCCCAAGATCTCAGAATCGACCGCTGACAACCCCATGGAAGGACGAAAACTAGCTTTAGTGCCTTACAAACGATGGATGGAATACCATCGGTGGCAAGAACAACGCACCCCGCATTTACCTCCCAATCCCAATTTGAGCGAGATGTCCCAGTTACAACACGAATTGCAGTCCTTGATGGATCGCCAAGATTTGTCCGAAACAGAAAAATCGCAAAAGTACGGTCAACTCTTGCAACGACTACAACTCTTTCACCAGAAAGCTTTAGACGAAACAGCTCTACCCACTTTGAAAGATTTTAAGACCTTGATGAAAAGTCCAGCACCATCACCAGTACCAGTACCAGTACCAGTACCACCAGTATCCGTGACCAAAACAGAAAAAGGAAAAGAAGAAGAAGAAGGGTTTCAAACTCCACCAGAAAAAGTACGCAAGTTAACAACACCACCTACCTCCAGAATTGGATGGATTAAAAAGATGATGGCCACCCCTTCTTCCTCACAAGAGAAAAAGAAAGTGAAGACAGAAGTGAAGACAGAAGTGAAACAAGAACCGATATCCCCCGCTCAGACATCCTCCTCCTCCTCTTCGACACCTATTGCTGGCCGCACACGCAAAGCATTGCAATCCAAGAAAATTCCCCAAGAGAAAAAGAGTAGCCTCTTCCAAGAGTGGGTGCCTTATTAAGACACCAATCAACACAAAAAATGAAAAAAGTCTTAGCTAGCATTTACTACGATCCCTCGCATCCTGCAGGTTACGCAGGAGTTCAAAAATTGTATCGTGCTGCCAAAACGCGAGTGAAAAGTCTCCGTTTACCTGAAGTGCAACGATGGTTACAAGAACAAGCTACCTACACTTTACACAAACCCATTCGACGCAAGTTTGCCAGAAGTCGCACCCGAGTGGAAGGCATCGATCATCAATGGCAAGCCGATTTAGCCGATGTCTCTCATTTGGCCAGCTACAATCGTGGCTACAAATATTTGTTCTGTGTCATCGACGTCTTTTCCAAATTTGCCTGGGTCGTGCCCTTGACTTCCAAATCGAGCAGCGAGTTAGTACGAGCCCTGCAACGGGTGTTGAAACAAAGCGGTCGTCACCCTCTTCGATGGCAAACGGACAAAGGCACCGAATTTCTGAACCAAGCTTTCCAAAAAGAATTAAAGAAACGTGACATTCATTTTTTTACCACCGAGAATCCCGAAACCAAAGCCAGCATCGTGGAACGTTTTCAACGCACTTTGAAAGAACGCATGTGGAAATATTTTACGCATCACCACACTCTGAAGTACATCGACATCTTACCGCACCTGGTGCAAGCGTACAACCAATCTTACCATCGAAGCATCGGACGTGCCCCGCAAGACGTGACTCCCGACAACGAAGTGCTGGTGTTTGAGCGTCTGTTCGGTACGTCCCCGACGAGGGCTGTCCCCAAGAAAAGTGGAGAGTTGACCGTAGGAGATTGGGTGCGCATTGGCAAAACCAAACGCACTTTCGACAAAGGTTACTTACCTAACTGGACGACCGAACTGTTTCGCGTCACTGGACGAGTGCATGGCCGTCATCCTGCCGTCTATAAATTGGAAGACATGAACGGAGAAGTACTCAAAGGAACGTTTTATTTGCCCGAGTTACAACGTGTCACCAAAAAAGAAGACGACGTGTACGACATCGAAAGCATTCTCGAACGCAGAACCCGTAAAGTGGGCAAACGACGTGTCAAAGAAGTCAAAGTACGTTGGAAAGGATATCCACCCAGTTTCGATTCTTGGATCGACGCTTCGCAAGTCATCGACTATAAAAAGAAGAAGTGACCATCATGCCCTTTCACACAGCAGCAGACGCAGCTACGCAGACCACTCCTTCTTCCCCTAGTTCTTCTGTGCAAGATTTACAAAAGCAACCCTTGTGGGTGTGGTGTGGAGAACGTGTGCCTAAAACGCAAATCGTCTTTTTCTGCCAAATCTTCGTGGTGTATTGTGTCATCGGGGCAGCCATCGCCAATTTGAGTTTGCAACAAGGAGACAAACAATTGTGGACCATTTTATTGAGCAGTTGCATCGGTTACCTGCTTCCCAATCCCTCCCTGAAATTCTCCTCGAACGGGAACGTTGTGTCCAGTGCCAGTGCCAGTCACCACTCCAACAACCACAACCAGAACCCCATTTTGGGCGGAGACACGCCTCTGACATCCACTAACCCCTCGGACAGCCACAGAACTCTAGAATTATGAGTCACCAAAACCAATTTTACTTAACCTTACCCAGTGACAGTTCCATGGAGGTGTTTCCCAATAACACGTTGTGCTGTTACACAGCCAAATTACCTCAAGCCATCCCCTTAGATCACGAAGCCCATTGGGAAGTGGCTTTAGTGGAAATGATTCACCCGACCCAAGTCCACAATGTCATTGCCCAGCAAAATACTTTTAAGGTGGAAGTTCATGACGAGCAATTGCAAGAGTACTTGGATAAGAATGTCAAATATGACAATAAAACCTATGATGAGAAAACTAAAACGTGGACCTACCACTTGTTCATTCCCCCAGGCTATTATTTCAGTGGTCATCATTTGGTCAGCGCCATAGCCTCCAGGTTTAATGGCGTGTTTGGGAAAGCTTTTGAGATTGTCAAGAACAAAAGTGTCACCATGGAGTACCACAAAGTAGCTCGTCGCTTCTTGATGAAATTTGAGCGAAGTAAAATCGTGTCCATTGAATTTTGTCTTGAATTGTTTGACATGTTGGGCGGTAACATGCAGATGAGGAAGAGCTTAGAACAAAAACAAAAACCCGAATTACCCATCATTTACGACAACGTGACTTTTGGCCAGTATTTTAATAGCCCGGTAGAACTGAACCAAGGACTGAATTTGATCTTTGTGTACTCCGATGTGGTGGAATACAACGTGGTGGGACACACCTCCGTACCGTTACTGCGTGTCATTCCTTTCAAAGTGGATTCTGCCACAATCGCTGACGAGGAAGGTGGAAACACTTACCATGTTCACCGCGAATTTGTCCATCCTCACTATTTGCCGGTCAGCAAGTCGTATTTGGACACGGTCAACATTACTATAAAAGGAGATTTGGGACAAAATATTCCATTCACCAAAGGAAAAGTCACGGTGAAACTCCATTTTCGAAAACGGTTCTCTCACGACTCGTAAGTCATGTATCCAGTGTACCGAGGGGTGGCTCGACAGCGAGGACACGGTTTAGGAGACATGTTAAAATCGGCCTTTCGTTCGGTGGCCCCGGTGTTGAAACCGATGGTGACACGCGGATTGCACGCCTTGAAAGATGCGGCACTGACACAAGGCAAAGAATTTCTCCAAAATGTCATCATCGACAAACAAAACCCTAAAGAAGCCTTCATGAGGGCTGGCAAAAATGTCTTGCTGCAAACGGGCAAAGACATTTTAGGCCGACGAGACACACCTATAAATGCCCTGCACGCTACCGAGTCAAGCATTCAGCAAGGACAAGGCAGAAAGAGACGACGAAGAAAACACCCTTTCACCAGACTTCAAGCGAGAAAGGCCAAGAAAAGAAGAACCGTTCGAGACTTAGACGTTTTCGATTATTGAAACACAAAACAAAATGATGCACCGAGAGTCTTGCGCCTGTTCCAAGACGGAACTGGATCTGTTTGCCATGCCCCCCACCATGATGACCATGCAAGAATCTCAGTGGGTGGAATTTCATCCCGTCTCCTCACTGACCGATTCCGCTCCCATCGAGTTTGAAATCAAGGGACAGCCCGAAGATTACATCGATCTGAATAGCAGTTACTTGTACTTGAAAGTCCAAGTTCTAAAAAAAGATGATAAAGGAGTAGAAGACGATGATAATATAGCTCCCGTCAACAATTTCATGCATTCCTTGTTCAGCTCAGTGGATTTGTACTTGAATAACAAACTGGTCAGCAGCAGCATGGATACATACCCTTACCGTGCCTACCTGGAAAATCTCTTGACGTACGGAACAGATGCCAAGACAACTCATCTCAATGCCTGTGTGCTGTGGGTAGATGACACACCGGACAAGTTCGACGCAATAGATCCAAGCAATTTAGGCTTTGAGGCAAGAGAAAGCAAAATCTTAGACAAGAAGAGTTTAGAACTGATGGATCGTTTGCATTTGGACATGTGGTTGCAAGAGAAATATTTGCTGAACGGAGTCAATGTCCGCTTGAGACTGAATCGCAGCAGTACCACTTTCCATTTGCAGGCTGAGACTGCTAAGGCTCCTAAAAGCATAATTTTAGAGGCCAAACTCTACGTACGACGCGTGGAAGTGTTACCTAAAGTGGGTAACGACATCAGTCAAACGTTGAGCAGAACAACCGCCAAGTATCCCATACGACGTGTGGAAGTGAAAACGTTCACCATTCCTGCTGGACAGCATTCCATGATCGAAGATCATCTGTTTCAAGGACAGCTACCCAAGCGTTTAATCCTTGGTATGGTCGAGAATTCAGCCTTCAACGGAGCTATCGCTAAAAATCCTTTTACCTTTCAACACTTCAACGTGAAGAAAGTCGAAGTCAGTCGCGATGGCAAGACCTTGTGTACCCGACCTTTCGAACCTGACTTTAGCAACAAGAATTACTTGAGATCGTACTTGTCCCTGTACGAAGCCACCGGCCAGTTAGGAACCAACAGCAGTCACGGCATTGAGTACGACGAATATGACGGAGGCTATACTTTGTGGGCTTTCGATTTCACTCCAGACCAAGGCAGCGACGAGGGACATTTCCACCCTATAAAATCAGGCCAGATTCGTGTGGAACTTCAGTTTGCAGCAGAACTGAAACAGACAGTGAACGTCATCCTGTATGCAGAATTCGATAATACCATAGAAATCAACAGTTTGAGAGAAGTCATCCTAGATTACTAGAAACCATGGAAGACTGTTATCTCTCTTTACCTAGTGGAGAAACTTTGGAGATGGAATGTAAGGAGACCGTAGAAAAAGAAGAAGAAGTGATCATGATGAAATCGAGATGGCCAGAACAAGAAGCCCATTTAGTCTCCTGTTTTGCCAAACGCTTGGTCGACAAAATGACGGAATTGATCAAGAAAAATTGCTATGGATGTCAAAACGATCATCCCAGTCAAATTCAACACGATAAATGCCTAATGTTGAGTCAAGAAGAAAAATTGGACGAGTATCTGGACGAAGCTTGGAGTCTCATCTCGAACAAAGACGTGTTGCACCAGTGGTATAAAGACTTGCGTGAACATTCTTGTCCACCATTAACCACTCAAGAGATCCATCGTATCGGAGCTCTCCTGAATCAGAGTGAGGAAACAGAACGAATAACCGTTTATTCGTCAGACATTTTCAAGCAAAAAGTCAGGATCGAATTGACGACTTATTATTACCTGTGAAGAAGAAAAAAACCACACAAATGGATACCTGGGAACTTTATTACCTTTTGAACCACAGTTCGTATACGGCTTCTTGGAATCCTGTCGTCTGTGCTAAAGATGAACTCCCTCATCGCAAACCTAAAGACCATCAAGCTTACGTGATCAACACGGACGACAGTCATCTCCCAGGAACCCACTGGGTAGCCGTCTACTTTCCTCAAGAAGGCTGTGTGGAATATTTCGATTCGTACGGATTGCCCCCTTTGGAAGACGATATCATCGACTTTATGAGAAGAAATGCTCAAACCACCCGATTCAATAACGTGAAATTACAAGGCACAGATTCCTTGGTGTGTGGACAGTACTGTGTGTATTTTCTGCATCATCGCAGCCTGGGCTATTCCTTAGAACATTTAGTGACTCATTTTGATCCTCGTTCTTCTGCTAGAAACGATGTGAAAGTAGATCGATGGTTTTGTGACCATTATGCTTATCTTTTGTCTCAAGCTAGGAAACGTAGTGTCCATCAATGGCCTAATGATTTCCAACAGTGGAAATCACAATTTCATTCACAACGTTGTCAGCCTTGTTCAAAGTAGATTGTATTTGAAGAAAAAAATGTTTGTGATTTGAAAAAAATTGTTTGATGTTATAGTGTTGGATTATTGTTAAAAATGTTGTTGTTTAGTGTTAAGTGATTTTTGAATAAAAAATGTTGTGTTTAGAAAAAAATGCCTTTGTCTTTTATTTAGCTATAAGAATGTTGGATTGATGCTCTTTCATTTCTTACTATCCCTCTCATGAACGTTGGGCTCGAAAACCGTGTGGGGGATGTTTTCCTTCACGTCCGCGCTTTAACTTTAAGAACCGGGTTGTTCCCAGTCTAGCCATCCATTGTCGACTCATCCTCCTAAGAAGATGTGCTCCAAACTAGCTAAGCTCAACGAAGCCTACGTGAATCTGCATAGGGTCAGACACAGTCTGATACCGAAACCAGAAGAAATAGAGAACGTGAGAATGTTAAAAATCACTGAAGACCTGATAGAAGAGCTCTTCAGAGAAGAAATGAACAGGGAGAAAGAAGAATGGACAGAGAAGTACAGACTTCAGAGACAGCAGCAACAGCAGCAACAACAGCAGCAGCAGCAGCAACCTGAAGCTGACAGAGGCTTTGTCGATTGTCGTATCGACACCAAAGAATTCTTCTTCTCTTTCCGAAGAAGCAGACCTATCGCCAGAAAGTCTATCCTCAGAGGACATCGCATTCTTAGAAACTAAAAAAGAATGCCATAGCAAAACAAAAAAACAGCCCTTTTCAGGGCTACCCAATACTCTAGAAAAGAAATAACGATCGATTTGCGAATGTGTGTAGGTAGAGTAGTGTGAATATAAAGACTAACTCTTTTTAAAAAATGAGAGGGTATGTGTTTTGTGTTTGTAAGTGGTTAAGTAAGTTGGTATGGATAGTAGATTAAAATGATGTTTGTTTTTTTTGGTGTTTGAGGTGTATATTTGGGGTTAGATTGGATTGCCTTGCGTATGTGGATAGTCTATTGAAGTGATGGGTAACGTAAAAAAGTGAGTGAGTGTTTCTTTTAGGTCCGCGCGTTGATTTTGGTCATGATCTAGGTAAGATCAATTTTATGTTATTAGGGGATGTTTTCCATCACGTCCGCGCTTTGACTATAAATTGAAACTCGTTCGGCAGTCCAGCTACCCTTGTTGATTGATCAACACCAAAAATGAACACGAGACTGGAGAAACTGTTGGAGCTTCATGTGCATCTGGAATATGCCAGGCGCATATTAAATGAACTGGCCGCGGAAGCCATTGTCGAGGAGGGAAGAATAAGAGAGGAGGAAAGAAGAAACAAAGAAGAGGAGGAGAGAAGATATAAAGAAGAAGAGGAAAGAAGATACAAAGAGGAGGAGAGAAGATACAAAGAAGAGGAGGAGGAAAAGGAGAGAAGAAAAAATTTCAGAATCCCAGAGAGCGAAAATTGGGATTCTGAAGCGACATATCCTGCCTCTGCTCTCTCCCCCCAAAAGGTAAAAAGTAACTGGGGGATAAGATGTGTATGTGGCGCCAGGCCTGGAAGGTGCCACCATTAACCAGGTGTCCATGAAGTTCCAAACAAAACAGCCCTTTTCAGGGCTACCCAATACTCTAGAAAAGAAAAACGATCGATTTGCCAATGTGTGTAGGTAGAGTAGTGTGAATATAAACACTAACTCTTTTTTAATGTGTGAGGGTATGTGTTGGTGTGTTAGTGTTTATAAGAGCTCAGGTATGTTTGTGTGAATAGTAGATTATGGGTTTATTAATTGTTTCTTAGCGTATGTGGAGAGTATAGTTGGGGTTATATTATATGAAATGAGAAAGTAGGGGGATGTTTTCCTTCACGTCCGCGCGTTGTTCGGTCATGATCTAGGTAAGATCAATTTTATGTTTTTAGGGGATGTTTTCCTTCACGTACGCGCTTTCAGTATAAAACTAACAGTGTTGGCCATTGGAACCCATTCTACGGAATAAGCAAACAAGAAGATGCCAGCAGCTTCAGCTTTATACAACGATCTTATGGGAAGTTGGTATTGGATGGTAGATGGATTGAGTGTAGTAGAAAGGGTTGAACAGGAATGGAGGTATGCAGTGACAAAAGACTTCGTCTCAAGACAAGTAACCAGCCTCCACTTATCCGTAAATATTGTAAAAGAAATGATAGAGGATGAGGAGAAGAGAATCAGAGGTTTAATTAACCCACCGTATGTCAAAGTGGGTAAGTTAAAAGAAGCGATAGATCATGTGACAAGTGCAAGGTGCTTTCTAGAAGACATTGTAGAATGGACAGATTGGTGTTTCGCGAAGTGGGGGTTAGAAAAACTTAAGAAAGCTGAAGAACTAATGAGGAATGTGCTGACCGAAGAGGTCAAGAAGATCAAAGAAAAGTGGTCAAAGGAAAGAAAAGAAGAAGAAAATAGAAAAAAAAGGGATGAATTCGAAAAACTGAACACAAACTGGATGAAAATCCAAGAGAAGTTCCGGGCCATGGGCCACCCGGTCTGGTTGCCGGAAACAGAAAAGAAAAAGAAGAAAGGAATGATGGACAAAATAAGAATATGGTGGAAGAAGTTAAGAAGTTAAAAGAAGAAGAAGAAAAAACCCAAAGGCCCTTTTCAGGGCCAGCCATATTTCTCGAAAAGAGATAGCCTTTCCATTGCCTACCCCTTTTTAAAAAAAATCCCATGTTAAATTCCCCTTGTACGTAGAGTGACCCACGATTTATTCCCATGTTAAATTCCCCTTGTACGTAGATTGACCCACGATTTTTCGCCATGTTAAATTTCCATTGTACGTAGATTGACCCAGGGGTCCCTGTAATGCTAATTCCCATTGTACGTAGGGTGCCCCCCTTCACTACTCACAATCCTTCAAAACACACACTGCCACACACGCAACGGTAATAAGTCTTTATAGAGACACTACTATATCCTTACAAACAAACATTTAAAAAGGGAATGATTGTTTGTTGAGGAAAGTAAAAAAATTATACACCAAGAGCTACAAGATATGAAACATACATTTCTTTTTTATAAAATTATTAGCATTTCTAATTTCTAGACATTTAAGTCGCCTTGTGAAAGGCCGTTTTGTTTTGGTGAATCGTCATTGACTTGTAACTCGTGCGAGGACGACCCGCTTCTCCCTTCGTTGTTTTGCAAGGTCCGAATTTAGAATGCTGTCCTAGATTCTTTTCCTTTCTGATGTTTCTTTCTTGACGGCATTCGTTAGACCCATGTCGATGGCCCGGGTTAAGCATATGTGGTTCTGGGAATTGTTAATTTTGGATGATGCTGCGCTTGGTACTGCGAATGTCGTCCACCAAAATCGCTTTTCTACGTCCTCTCCCTTTTGGAACAGAAACGTGGGTCATGTGAAGTGTGGCTTTTCCATCCGTTGTACGAAACGTTTTTGGATTGTTGGACGTGATGAGTTTAGTAGATTATTTTAATTTCACCGAATAAGTCTAACCCGTGGTTCTAACCTTTCTCGAAATAAGATTTGCATCTCTCGAATGTAGTAATAATTCACGGGACCTAACGAACGACACTTTGTTTTGGGGGAGACGCTCTTGTCCTTTAGGCAGACGTGTAAGGTATTGATTCAGGTTCGACCATGTCGTCTTCCAAACAACTCGCATGGATTTGAGCTAACACTTCTCGTATGTTAGGGGATACGGCACCACTTTGCCTTATACGTTCGTCTAGTTTCCCACTGGAATACTGCCATCATTTCATCCTGATTGTCAACTTTCACTTGGCTATGTTTTATAAGCAAGATGTTTCATTCAGCAATTAAATAGTCTAGATGGAAGAGTCAACAAAGTTTGCCATTCTGGACAAAGAGTTGTAGACTGACATAAGAACGTATACTTCAGAGAAGACGATGCAGTACTCCTCTTCTCGAGATAAAAGTCAAGGCACTTGCTATATCTGTCAGTAGAATGGAGACTAGGTGTCAGAATGGCGATAACGTCACAGCGATTGAACGACTATAGAATAGAGATGCAAAGATCAAGATACACGTTAACCTTGTTAGGACACAGTACACGTGTCTTCAGGTGACCTAAGAGAAAGAGAACAAATTAAAGAGGCTTAAGGAGGAGGAGAGGTATTCACAAAATGAAAAACCCATTGCAGTCATGAAATGCAAGAAATCTAGACCACGAGAAGAAAGTGAAGACAAGGATGAGTCTATGCCTTTGAAGCAATTCAGAAAGAGAGACATACATTAAAATAAGAAAATGTAGTTTTATTATAAGATTTGAAATGTTGTTTATTGTGTGATTTCAAAAAAGATAATATGACAAAAAGTGAACGGAAATATATATCTGTTTTATACTAAGAGACTTAAAAGCGCACTCGCGCACATATTATTTGATTTGGAAATCTTTGAATAGTATATCCCTTTCCAAGAGATGTAGGTGGTCCTGAAAATGACCGTTGGGAGTTTTCTGACAAACCCGGCATGATGATCTGTAATTGTCTTATGTTCTTGCCATGACCCTGACTTACTTCTTCTTCTGCTACTGCTGATTCTTTGGCAATAACTTCTGCCAGCATCTCAGTGGTTGTGAGCGTAGATGAAGTGATAAATACGTTGGAGTGCTTGCAACGTGAAGGTCCCATCTCTTTGGTCGAGTTAAAGAAGTTTGATATTAGTAGTGAAAGGGGGCACCCTACGTACAATGGGAATTAGCATTACAGGGACCCCTGGGTCAATCTACGTACAATGGAAATTTAACATGGAGAAAAATCGTGGGTCAATCTACGTACAAGGGGAATTTAACATGGGAATAAATCGTGGGTCACTCTACGTACAAGGGGAATTTAACATGGGGAATAGAGTTTGGGCTTGTTTAGGGACAAAGGGAATGGAACATGGGATTTTTTTTTTTTTTTTTAAAATTTTTTTAAAAAAAGGGGTAGGCAATAGAAAGGCTATCTTTTTTCGAGATATATGGCTGGCCCTGAAAAGGGCCTTTGGGTTTTCTTCTGCTTCTAATTTCTTCTTTTCCTCCACCAACTTCTTATTTTATCTCCAACACTCTTTCTCTTCTTTTTTTTCTCCTCCTCTTCTTTCTTCTCTTCCTCCTCCTCTTCTTTCTTCCTCTTCTCATTTTCCTCTTCTTTTTCAATTTTTTCGTTCCATGTTCTGATTCTTATCTTTTCCTCTTCATCCTCCTTCTCCTCCTTTATTTCCTTCATCACACCACTAATCTTGTCCTTTGCTTTTCTTAAATTGTTAATTTCCATCTTTACACGATGGGGACTATAGGAATAATGGTCTTCAACCAGTCTTATTAGCATCTGTTCCATTATTCCTAAGTTGTCTAAAACGTCTTGCAAGGTTTGTATTTTGTCCATTTGGTTTGACGCCATCTTCTTTTTATTCTTTGCAGAATGGTTTGAACAACTAATACTGTGGGTTCTTATACGAAAAGCGCGGACGTGAAGGAAAACATCCCCCTAAAACATAAAATGGATCTTACCTAGATCATGACCAAACAACGCGCGGACGTGAAGGAAAACATCCCCTACTTTCTCATTTCATATAATATAACCCTAACTATACTCTCTACATACGCTAAGAATCAATAAATAAATCCAAAATCTACTATTCACACAAACTTACTTCAGCATTTACAAACACAAACTCACAAACACATACACTTCCACTATTAATAAAGAGTTAGTGTTTATATTCACACTACTCTACCTACACATTGGCAAATGGATCGTTATTTCTTTTCTAGAGTATTGGGTAGCCCTGAAAAGGGCTGTTTTGTTTGGAACTTCATGGACACCTTCTCTCCTTTTCCTCCTCCTCTTCTTTATATCTTCTCTCCTCCTCTTCTTTTTTTTTCTTCTTTCCTCCTCTCTTATCCTTCCCTCCTCGACAATGGCTTCAGCGGCCAATTCATTTAATATGCGCCTGGCATATTCCAGATGCACATGAAGTTCCAACAGTTTCTCCAGTCTCGTGTTCATTTTTGGTGTTGATCAATCAACAAGGGTAGCTGGACTGCCGAACGAGTTTCAATTTATACTGAAAGCGCGGACGTGAAGGAAAACATCCCCTAAAACATAAAATTCATCTTACCTAGATCATGACCAAAAAACAACAACGCGCGGACCTAAAAGAAACACTCACTCACTTTTTTATTCTACCCATCACTATTATAAAATTTTTTATAAATCACTTTAATAGACTATTTACATATGCAAAGCAATCCAATCTAACCCAAAATTTACACCTCAAACAGCCCAAAAAACAAACATCATTTTAATCTACTATCCACACCAACCTACTTTATCACTTACAAACACAAACACAATCACACAAACACACAAACACATACCCTCACATTTTTTAAGAAAGAGTTAGTGTTTATTTTCACACTACTCTACCTACACACATTGGCAAATCGATCGTTATTTCTTTCTAGAGTATTGGGTAGCCCTGAAAAGGGCTGTTTTTTTGTTTTGCTATGGCATTCTTTTTTTTTAGTTTCTAAGAATGCGATGTCCTCTGAGGATAGACTTTCTGGCGATAGGTCTGCTTCTTCGGAAAGAGAAGAAGAATTCTTTGGTGTCGATACGACAATCGACAAAGCCTCTGTCAGCTTCAGGTTGCTGCTGCTGCTGCTGCTGTTGTTGCTGCTGTTGCTGCTGTCTCTGAAGTCTGTACTTCTCTGTCCATTCTTCTTTCTCCCTGTTCATTTCTTCTCTGAAGAGCTCTTCTATCAGGTCTTCAGTGATTTTTAACATTCTCACATTCTCTATTTCTTCTGGTTTCGGTATCAGACTGTGTCTGACCCTATGCAGATTCACGTAGGCTTCGTTGAGCTTAGCTAGTTTGGAGCACATCTTCTTAGGAGGATGAGTCGACAATGGATGGCTAGACTGGGAACAACCCGGTTCTTAAAGTTAAAGCGCGGACGTGAAGGAAAACATCCCCCACACGGTTTTCGAGCCGCAACGTTCATGAGAGGGATAGTAAGAAATGAAAGAGCATCAATCCAACATTCTTATAGCTAAACAAAAGACAAAAGCATTTTTTTCTAAACACAACATTTTTTTTATTCAAAAATCACTTAACACTAAACAACAACATTTTTAACAATAATCCAACACTATAACATCAAACAATTTTTTTCAAATCACAAACATTTTTTTCTTCAAATACAATCTACTTTAAACAAGGCTGACAACGTTGTGAATGAAATTGTGATTTCCACTGTTGGAAATCATTAGGCCATTGATGGACACTACGTTTCCTAGCTTGAGACAAAAGATAAGCATAATGGTCACAAAACCATCGATCTACTTTCACATCATTTCTAGCAGAAGAACGAGGATCAAAATGAGTCACTAAATGTTCTAAGGAATAGCCCAGGCTGCGATGATGCAGAAAATACACACAGTACTGTCCACACACCAAGGAATCTGTGCCTTGTAATTTCACATTATTGAATCGGGTGGTTTGAGCATTTCTTCTCATAAAGTCGATGATATCGTCTTCCAAAGGGGGCAATCCGTACGAATCGAAATATTCCACACATCCTTCTTGAGGAAAGTAGACGGCTACCCAGTGGGTTCCTGGGAGATGACTGTCGTCCGTGTTGATCAGGTAAGCTTGATGGTCTTTAGGTTTGCGATGAGGGAGTTCATCTTTAGCACAGACGACAGGATTCCAAGAAGCCGTATACGAACTGTGGTTCAAAAGGTAATAAAGTTCCCAGGTATCCATTGATTTGTGTGTTTTTTCTTCTTCACAGGTAATAATAAGTCATCAATTCGATCCTGACTTTTTGCTTGAAAATGTCTGACGAATAAACGGTTATTCGTTCTGTTTCTTCACTCTGATTCAGGAGAGCTTCGATGCGATGGATCTCTTGAGTGGTTAATGGTGGACAAGAATGTTCACGCAAGTCTTTATACCACTGGTGCAACACGTCTTTGTTCGAGATGAGACTCCAAGCTTCGTCCAGATACTCGTCCAATTTTTCTTCTTGACTTAACATCAGGCATTTATCGTGTTGAATTTGACTGGGATGATCGTTTTGACATCCATAACAATTTTTCTTGATCAATTCCGTCATTTTGTCGACCAAGTGTTTGGCAAAACAGCAGACTAAATGGGCTTCTTGTTCTGGCCATCTCGACTTCATCATGATATCTTCTTCGTCTTTGTCTTGAGATTCTTCTCCTTCCACGGTCTCCTTACATTCCATCTCCAACGTTTCTCCACTAGGTAAAGAGGGATAACAGTCTTCCATGGCTTTCTAATAATCTAGAATGACTTCTCTCAAACTGTTGATTTCTATGGTATTATCGAATTCTGCATACAGGATGACGTTCACTGTCTGTTTCAGTTCTGATGCAAACTGAAGTTCCACACGAATCTGGCCAGATTTTATAGGGTGGAAATGTCCCTCGTCGCTGCCTTGGTCTGGAGTGAAATCGAAAGCCCACAAAGTATAGCCTCCGTCATATTCGTCGTAATCAATGCCGTGACTGGTGTTGGTTCCTAACTGGCCGGTGGCTTCGTACAGGGACAAGTACGATCTCAAGTAATTCTTCTTCTCAAAGTCAGGTTCGAAAGGTCGGGTACACAAGGTCTTGCCATCGCGACTGACTTCGATTTTCTTTACGTTGAAGTGTTGAAAGTTAAAAGGATTTTTAGCGATAGCTCCGTTGAAGGCTTCATTCTCGACCATACCAAGGATTAAACGCTTGGGTAGCTGTCCTTGAAACAGATGATCTTCGGTTATGGAATGCAGTCCCTTGGGAATGGTGAACGTTTTCACTTCCACACGTCTTATGGGATACTTGGCGGTTGTTCTGCTCAACGTTTGACTGATGTCGTTACCCACTTTGGGTAACACTTCTACGCGTCGTACGTAGAGTTTGGCCTCTAAAATTATGCTTTTAGGAGCCTTAGCAGTCTCAGCCTGCAAATGGAAAGTGGTACTGCTGCGATTCAGTCTCAAGCGGACATTGACTCCGTTCAGCAAATATTTCTCTTGCAACCACATGTCCATATGCAAACGATCCATCAGTTCTAAACTGTTCTTATTTAGGATTTTGCTTTCTCTTGCCTCAAAGCCTAAATTGCTTCCATCTATTGTGTCGAACTTGTCCGGTGTGTCATCTACCCACAGCACACAGGCATTGAGATGACTTGTCTTGGCATCTGTTCCGTACGTCAAGAGATTTTCCAGGTAGGCACGGTAAGGGTATGTATCCATGCTGCTGCTGACTAGTTTGTTATTCAAGTACAAATCCACTGAGCTGAACAAGGAATGCATGAAATTGTTGACGGGAGCTATATCGTCAGTGTCTTCTACTCTTTTATCATCTTTTTTTAGAACTTGGACTTTCAAGTACAAGTAACTGCTATTCAGATCGATGTAATCTTCGGGCTGTCCTTTGATTTCAAACTCGATGGGAGCGGAATCGGTCAGTGAGGAGACGGGATGAAATTCCACCCATTGGGATTCTTGCATGGTCATCATGGTGGGGGGCATGGCAAACAGATCCAGTTCCGTCTTGGAACAGGCGCAAGACTCTCGGTGCATCATTTTGTTTTGTGTTTCAATAATCGAAAACGTCTAAGTCTCGAACGGTTCTTCTTTTCTTGGCCTTTCTCGCTTGAAGTCTGGTGAAAGGGTGTTTTCTTCTTCGTCGTCTCTTTCTGCCTTGTCCTTGCTGAATGCTTGACTCGGTAGCGTGCAGGGCATTTATAGGTGTGTCTCGTCGGCCTAAAATGTCTTTGCCCGTTTGCAGCAAGACATTTTTGCCTGCCCTCATAAAGGCTTCTTTAGGGTTTTGTTTGTCGATGATGACATTTTGGAGAAATTCTTTGCCTTGTGTCAGTGCCGCATCTTTCAAGGCGTGCAATCCGCGTGTCACCATCGGTTTCAACACCGGGGCCACCGAACGAAAGGCCGATTTTAACATGTCTCCTAAACCGTGTCCTCGCTGTCGAGCCACCCCTTGGTACACTGGATACATGACTTACGAGTCGTGAGAGAACCGTTTTCGAAAATGGAGTTTCACCGTGACTTTTCCTTTGGTGAATGGAATATTTTGTCCCAGATCTCCTTTTATAGTAATGTTGACCGTGTCCAAATACGACTTGCTGACCGGCAAATAGTGAGGATGGACAAATTCGCGGTGGACGTGGTAAGTGTTTCCACCTTCCTCGTCAGCGATTGTGGCAGAATCCACTTTGAAAGGAATGACACGCAGTAACGGTACGGAGGTGTGTCCCACCACGTTGTATTCCACTACATCGGAGTACACAAAGATCAAATTCAGTCCTTGGTTCAGTTCTACCGGGGTATTAAAATACTGACCAAAAGTCACGTTGTCGTAAATGATGGGTAATTCGTTTTTTTCTTCTTTTAATTTCTTCCTCATCTCCATGTTACCGCCCAACATGTCAAACAATTCAGGACAAAATTCAATGGACACGATTTTACTTCGCTCAAATTTCATCAAGAAGCGACGAGCTACTTTGTGGTACTCCATGGTGACACTTTTGTTCTTGACAATGTCAAAAGCTTTCCCAAACACGCCATTAAACTTGGAGGCTATGGCGCTGACCAAATGATGACCACTGAAATAATAGCCTGGGTGAATGAACAAGTTGTAGGTGTACGTTTTAGTTTTGTCATCATAGGTTTTACTGATATGTGTGTTACTACTATGTATCTTATCCAACTCCTCTTGCAATTGTTTGTCATGAACTTCCACCGTAAAAGTATTTTGCTGGGCAATGACATTGTGGACTTGGGTTGGGTGAATCATTTCCACTAAAGCCACTTCCCAATGGGCTTCGTGATCTAAGGGGATGGCTTGAGGTAATTTGGCCGTGTAACAGCACAACGTGTTGTTGGGAAACACCTCCATGGAACTGTCACTGGGTAAGGTTAAGTAAAATTGGTTTTGGTGACTCATAATTCCAGAGTTCTGTGGCTGTCCGAGGGGATATTACTGGACGTCAGAGGCGTGTCTCCGCCCAAAATGGGGTTCTGGTTGTGGTTGTTGGAGTGGTGACTGGCACTGGCACTGGACACAACGTTCCCGTTCGAGGAGAATTTCAGGGAGGGGTTGGGAAGCAGGTAACCGATGCAACTGCTCAATAAAATGGTCCACAATTGTTTGTCTCCTTGTTGCAAACTCAAATTGACGATGGCTGCCCCGATGACACAATACACCACGAAGATTTGGCAGAAAAAGACGATTTGCGTTTTAGGCACACGTTCTCCACACCACACCCACAAGGGTTGTTTTTGTAAATCTTGCACAGAAGAACTAGGGGAAGAAGGACTGGTCGACGTAGCTGCGTCTGATGTGTGAAAGGGCATGATGGTCACTTCTTCTTTTTATAGTCGATGACTTGCGAAGCGTCGATCCAAGAATCGAAACTGGGTGGATATCCTTTCCAACGTACTTTGACTTCTTTGACACGTCGTTTGCCCACTTTACGGGTTCTGCGTTCGAGAATGCTTTCGATGTCGTACACGTCGTCTTCTTTTTTGGTGACACGTTGTAACTCGGGCAAATAAAACGTTCCTTTGAGTACTTCTCCGTTCATGTCTTCCAATTTATAGACGCCAGGATGACGGCCATGCACTCGTCCAGTGACGCGAAACAGTTCGGTCGTCCAGTTAGGTAAGTAACCTTTGTCGAAAGTGCGTTTGGTTTTGCCAATGCGCACCCAATCTCATACGGTCAACTCTCCACTTTTCTTGGGGACAGCCCTCGTCGGGACGTACCGAATAGACGCTCAAACACCAGCACTTCGTTGTCGGGAGTAACGTCTTGCGGGGCACGTCCGATGCTTCGATGGTAAGATTGGTTGTACGCTTGCACCAGGTGCGGTAAGATGTCGATGTACTTCAGAGTGTGGTGATGCGTAAAATATTTCCACATGCGTTCTTTCAAAGTGCGTTGAAAACGTTCCACGATGCTGGCTTTGGTTTCGGGATTCTCGGTGGTAAAAAAATGAATGTCACGTTTCTTTAATTCTTTTTGGAAAGCTTGGTTCAGAAATTCGGTGCCTTTGTCCGTTTGCCATCGAAGAAGGCGACGACCGCTTTGTTTCAACACCCGTTGCAGGGCTCGCACTAACTCGCTGCTGGATTTGGAAGTCAAAGGCACGACCCAGGCAAATTTGGAAAAGACGTCGATGACACAAAACAAATATTTGTAACCACGATTGTAGCTGGCCAAATGAGAGACATCGGCTAAATCGGCTTGCCATTGATGATCGATGCCTTCCACTCGGGTGCGACTTCTGGCAAACTTGCGTCGAATGGGTTTGTGTAAAGTGTAGGTAGCTTGTTCTTGTAACCATCGTTGCACTTGAGGTAAACGGAGACTTTTCAGTCGAGTTTTGGCAGCACGATACAATTTTTGAACTCCTGCGTAACCTGCAGGATGCGAGGGATCGTAGTAAATGCTGGCTAAGACTTTTTCCATTTTTTTTATTTTTTGTGTGTTGGTGTGTTAATAAGTCACCCACTCTTCGGTGATGCTACTTTGGGTGGGTCGAAAGGGTGGTTTGGAAACGGATTTACGTGTCCGATGGGCTACGGGAGTAGAAGTCAAAGGTAGTGGTGGTGGAGGTGGAGGTGGCAATGGAATGGCTTTGGTTTTCTTTTCTTTTTTCGCTTCTGGTTTCCCTTCTTTCTTTTTCACTTCTGTCGAAGGAGGCGTGGACATCATCTTTTTAACCCAAGCTTTCATTTCTTCTCGTTGGGGTGTGGGGGACGGGGTCAACAAGGATGCTGCAATCTTACTCGAAATGGGAGCTGCTGACGGTGTTTGAAACACTTCGCGCGTCTCTTCTTCCTCAGGTCTTTGTGGGGTAGCATCTCTGGTGACGGTTGGGGATGACACTAGTGGTGGTGGTGGTGGTAATGATGATGATGATGGTGCTGGACTTTTCATCAAGGTCTTAAAATCTTTCAGAGTGGGTAAAGCTGTTTCGTCTAAAGCTTTCTGGTGAAAGAGTTGCAGTCTTTGCAAGAGTTGACCGTACTTTTGCGATTTTTCTGTTTCGGACAAATCTTGGCGATCCATCAAGGACTGCAATTCGTGTTGTAACTGGGACATCTCGCTCAAATTGGGATTGGGAGGTAAATGCGGGGTGTGTTGTTCTTGCCACCGATGGTATTCCATCCATCGTTTGTAAGGCACTAAAGCTAGTTTTCGTCCTTCCATGGGGTTGTCAGGGGTGAATTCTGAGATCTTGGGACTTCCGAAGGCCTTTTTATCTTGCTCCCACCAGTCCTCCCAACATGGTTCCCAAGACTCCTTTCAGTATGGGGCCTAACAAGAGAGGTAAAATGCCTCCACGTTGGACCAACATCTTCTTTTTCTGACGAATGGGAACTTTCTTTTGAACCATTTTCCGAAGAACGTGACGATGTTTGCCTAAGCATTGTTTCTGGTGTTTGGACAAAGGGATCGTGCCTTTCAAAACGTTCAAACAACATTCGCACACGGTATCAATGACCTCTTTGGAGGCCGTTTGAATGAGTTTTTTTCGTAGGGGTGGAGAAGCTTTGGACAGGACAGATAACATGTCCCCATGTTTGGCTAAACGTGGTGGTAGTCCTTTTCTTTTCTTTCCTTGGGGTTTTCTGGAGGGTGACATCTTTGCTTGTGGGTTCCGGGACATTCACCAAACAGACACTAACGTCGATGACTTAACACACACCCTTTTATCTTTTTTTCTGGGACTATCGCTTTGTCATAAAGGTGACAATGTTTTTCCTAAAATCGCCAAGGAATCCTCCCCTTTGTTGACGCCTCTTTTTCTTGGAACGACTGTGGCTTTTTTTAGGGTAACGTCGATGCTTGGCTAAGCGCTTTGTCGGATGACGCGTCTGCCTTTGTCTCTTTCTTTTGTGGCTTCTTGGAGGTGACATCTTTTTACAAGTTCACTGATACCCCCGACTTGGTCACAGGTCTTTTTATACTGGAACGCGTCGCCACTGATTGTCTTTACGTTTTATCAGTTTGAGGACAGGCATGACACGTCGTGCAGGGGTACGTAACGGACTAAATCGAGCCAGTTCTTGCTTGGACAAATCCAGTAAACTTTGTAACATGCCCGATCTTTCTTGGACTTTGATTTTGGGAGAAGGTACTTTGTGAGCAGCAGCCACTGCCGCTAAATTGGAGGGTCCTGCCACTGGGGAAGTTCTTTTGGGGGTCATCAACGGAGATGTTCTTGGTGTGATCAACGTCTCCAAGTACTCTTCAGTTCTGGGTGTCATCAACGGAGAAGTGGATGAACGTGAGGATGCCGGAGACGCAGTCACTGCCGTGGCAGGTCGTGGTTTGCGAGTGTAAGGTTGCGTCCTGGCCGAAGTGCCTCTCTTGCGACTAGTTTTCTTCTGTGGACTTTTCTTTTTCTGAGGACTTTTTCTCTGTTTCTTTTTCTGGGGGCTTCTTTTCTTTTTCCGGGGTGGTGGTGTCTGGTAAGAGGAGGGTCCTGCCACTGGAGAAGTTATTCTTCTTGGGGACTTGGTCTTTTTCTTTTTCTTCTTGGGGCTTCGTTGAACTTTTGTCTTGGGGATAACTTTGGGGGCATTAGGATCCCATCTTAAGAGTGAGCGAATGATGACCCCTCCTAGAGTACCGCTCCCTCCAGGTTTCAAAATGATTTGTTTTTTGGTTTGAGTGTCGATGCGGGGATCGGCCAGTTGGACCAAAGCGACTTTGTTTCGATCGAAAAAGCGTTGGGTTTGATGAGGAATCTGAATGATTCCTTGGAGTAATTGACGTGCCGTCACCGTGAACCATCGTAAGACTTCTTTGAGACTAGCTTCTAAGACACGGGCTCGTGTTTGTGGATCTTTTTCTCGACTGATGCCATACAAGGCACGAATCAATTTGACGGGAAGATGCGACTGAAGGGACGTCATGTTCGCACTGTGTGAGACAGACGAAAAAGGGTCTGAGGTTTTTATAGATTTTTTTCATGGGGAGTGAAATGAAGTCGAGGACGGAGACGTGTACAGGACAGGCCCTCCGTCTTGGCACCAGTGGTGAAACAAGTGGGTACGAAATCGCAAATCCTCGGGGGTCGTAGGTTTCAAATCGACGAGTAAATAGGCGTGTGGAGTTTGAGTGGCATCGTCGTACGCCTGAGTCAGCCAAGGCGTTCCTAACTGTTTGGCTAAGACTTGCACTTGCGATTTATCTCGAGGGCTTTTAAACAAGACCACGTAATGCGCATTGAGACTGATGGTGCGATGGGCTTTACTTTGTTGAAACAAATTTTGGGTGATGTAAACGACACTGGCATTACGGTGATGCCCTTTGCGCGTAAACCACAATTTAATTTCTTCTTCGTCTTCTCCTAACATGTCGTCGAAAATGACCAAATGGGTTAGACGGGAGTCAGAGACGATGCCATCGTCTTCTTTAGGAATGCCTTCCACAAACACGATGGAATCGCCTTGACTTTCTCGCAAGAAGCTGTACGCCGATTGCCACTCTTTGTAACACCACACGATCCGTTGAGGGGGCCGATCGATCAAATGATGTTTATGTTCGATCAAACGTTTGACGAATTCGGTTTTGCCTGAACCGCTAGGTCCAGCAATGAGCATGTTAAAGGGATGGCAAAGATACAAAGCCTCCCAACTGGCACGATCTAAGTGTTCGTCGATGACTTTGACAGTAGAAGAAGAGGGAGCAGAGACAGTAGAGGTAGCCATGGTGTGAGAAATGTCACTTGTGACACGAAAAACAAACAAGACAAGAGTTTATATACTTTTTCAGAACACGTTTATTGAATGTTTTTTTTTCAAACATGAATACGAAAGACAAAAATACATAAAAGCCAAAGGCTTAAGTACAAGGATAAAAGGCACATGATAACGATGAATGTGGAATAAACACAAGTGTCTGTACAACAACCACATGTTTTGGGTAATGTTCTAACCAGTTCTATAGTAGGGGGTAAGGTCACACAAGTGTCCTCCCGAAAGGGTCTTTCAGGTCTGTCCACGACAGTCCTGTCCTGGGTGACGGGTTCTTCTTCTGGCACCGTCACTAACACGGGTTGAAAAGTAACTTTTTTCCTTGAACAACTCTCGTGCATACTGGGCCACTTCTTGGGTCCAAGCCTCAAAATCCCATTCTTTCCAGGCACGGACATCTGTCCAATGGGGATGTAAGTCACAAGCTACACACACATCGTCATACACGTCTTGGGTAGCTAAAAGTTGACGAATCTTTTTTTCCTGTTGAGGTCGAGAAGTATCCAGATGAAATCGCAAGGCTTTGAGCAAAAGGAGTTTTTCGTGACCATTTAAGGCCATGGAGGTGGTAAATACTGATCGTAAAGAGTCCACAAAGAATCGGCTGGTAAACGAAATCCCAGAAAACAAGTCACTAAAACACACACCACTTGTCGTCCAAAATTGAATGGATACAGTTCTTGTAATAATTGATGGTAATGATCCACGGTTTGAATATGGTCATTGAGTTCCTTCCACGGAATCTGTTGGATGACATGTGACATAAACCGTGGCATGGCAGCCTGTTTTTATATTCTCTTTTTTTTGGATGCAATACACGTACTTTCTAGCCAGAGATCTTCGTTCTCCAGTAGGGAATCTAAAACTTGCATACTGTAACCGAAACGTCAGAGTTCGTTTAGAAGTTTCCTCTTCCGCTAAGTAGATTCCACGTAACAAATGTTGGTAATCCTTTAACTTGTCTTCCTCAATGCGTTGCACTAGGTGAATCTCGAAGTAACCATAATCATGAACATGTCGATCATTAGCGACCTCAAAGTTTTGAACAATGTCTGACCATTGAAAGAATTTCTGACGAATCAGTTCTCTTATACCATTCAGGTACCAGTGGTTAAAGATCTGGTGACGTAACGGATGCAATTGTTCTTTACGTTTCACTTGTATTTTGACCAGCTCTCGGTAAATCCTTTCTCTCAACTCCACAGGCAAAGCACGAATGTTCTCTTGTAAAGTATCCATAATTATATACACTGTTTTTTGGAATCGTTGGGTGGTGACCAATAGCCTCGTTTACCTTTGTGCCTAATGTAATATCCACTCATAATCAATCTTCTTGTACTTTGGAACAGAGCATAATTTAAAAACGGACGAATCACTTTGAGTTTGCGTTTCACTTGTATTTTGACCAGCTCTCGGTAAATCCTTTCTCTCAACTCCACAGGCAAAGCACGAATGTTCTCTTGTAAAGTATCCATGAATAGGTCATACTAAATCCTCTTTGGTCTGACACAAGAAATGTACTGTTTGCACAAACATGGTTTTAATTCATTGTCGAATCTAAATCGTTTCACCACTAATCTACACATTACAATTCGTTCAGAAGTTTCCTCTTTCACCAAGTTGACATTGCGTGAAAGATGTTGGTAATTCGTTAACTCTTCCTCTGGAATTCGATGCAGTACGTTTACAATGTAGTAGATAGAATCGTCAATACCAAACCATTCCTTTTTATAACCAGGAGGTCGTTGATCAATGTCTGTCCAATGGAACACTTTCAACTCAATCAGTCCTTGTATAGCCTGAAGGTACCAGTGGTTCAAACACTGGTGACGTAACGGATGCAATTGTTCTTTACGTTTCACTTGTATTTTGACCAGCTCTCGGTAAATGCGTTCTCTCAACTCCACAGGAAAAGCACGAATGTTCTCTTGTAAAGTATCCATGAGCAGATTATTATGGTAAGAAGTTACTTCAATGTCTCGGTCCCACTAAAGGTAAGTAATGACAATTCGGTGACCATCGAGCATGTTCAACGTAGGCCGAATCTTGCGGTTCCCAGTGGTGAAGTGACACACCGCAACTGAAGCACTTGACTTTATCTCCTTCGCCCAAGTAGAAAAATCCGGCTCTGGCTAATTCTTCGGGGGTCGGTCCTCCCAGATACTTTGGCCATTTTCCTTTGAACGATTGAAGACGATTTTCAAAGTCGCAGTATTCCGACAAACGCACAGGGAACGAATATTCGTCTTTCACAGGTTCGTTTCGATGAGGGTTGGGTGACAGGAACAGGAGTTTGCTCAGGGCTGGATGACATCCGTAGGGAGGTAAACGTGAAGGTCGACATTCCCCTTTAAGACGAAACCCAGTAAAATGTCCAAGAGGACGAGCAGCATCGCTTTCGCATCCCACAGGTTTGACACGCACAGCATCACTTTCCATGATAGGGGTAGGGGTACTAAAGTTCCCATGATGCTTTACGGCATCGCTCAGGTCACAAGGTACAGCATCGTATCCATCGCAAGGCTCACAATCGCACTCGTCTGCAAACTCCGTTACGCAATTACAATGGTAACCACATGGACAATCGCAGTTTCCTTCCGGACATTTTCCGTCGCAATGTCTGGGTCTTATCCATCCAATATTAGTCACACTAGAGGAAGATACAACTTTTTTACAATCCCCAAACTGGAACGATGTCTTTTTCAAAGTATTCATCTTGTTCGCTCGGTCTTGGTAGTCGCAATGAACTATCGATCTTGCCTAGGGTTCCTTTTTTATATACAGACCAATACCGACGTGACCGTACGGTAAGGTGAAATGATTGGGAAGTCGAACTCGCTTCTGGTACACGATTTGATAGACTTTTTCCAAGGGTCGACTGACGATGTGGTGAGTGGGTAAACGTACAATTTTGTTCGGTTGGTAGGTGGTCACTTTAAAGTTTCCATCCTCTCCCGATTGCAAGGCTTCTTTCAATACCCCAAAGTTGACCACTCGACTGGTACGATAATTCAGAGTCAGTCCTTTCACTTTGCACGTCGTGTGCACTTCTCCTTGTTTGTCACGGTATTCGTAGCCGTAATTTTTGGGACCGCCACTGACGAAACTTAGAATCTTGTCGTCGGGATGCTCGTCTGTCCAGGCTCCTAAACGGTCTCCTTCAATGTTAGGGTGATGTTGAATCGGGTGATGGATGTAAATTCAACTGTCCGTGTCAAAGTACAGGACCCGTTCTTCTAACAGTTCTAAAGCTTCGTACAATTTTAAGCGAGCATGGGCTGTCACGTAGGCCGCAATGATGACATTTCCAAAAGGGTCGTCTTGTACAAAGTCCAGATCTTCTTCGTAATTGATCAAGATCAAATTCTCTCGAACGATGTCCACGTGTTTCATGTATTTGGTTTTGTCGTGAATCATCTGGAAGTAGCGGGAAGGTTCTGTCAAATATTCCGTCTTGGGTAAACACGGTCGTTGTGCCATTTTACCCAACAAGCAATTTAACATCACTTTGGCAAACGATCGCCTGCCTTCGTTTTTCTCGATGTGGTCTAAAGTGATGCCTTCTTGTTCGTAGTATTTCTCTTTGAATTGTATTTGGTCTTCGGGAGTGTGACACCAGGAAGGATAGCCGCTGGCTTCTTGCTTCAGTTTCAAAAAGGCATCCACGTAGTCTGCGAAAATGCCTTTCTGCGTGGGGTCACCCTTGTGGTATTGTTGTGTCTTGGGAAAGTGGCAAATTTCGTACACTTCTAACAGTTGGTATCCCATGTCCAGAGCTTTGAACAATTCTACGCTGACCCAGGTTCCCGTCAAGGCCCGTTCTTCCTGGCTGTGATGGCAAGGTTGGTCTTGGTTGCACGTTTCGGCACAAGTACGGCACAAGGGAAACATCAGTTTGCCTTGACAATGGTGAGGTAAGACGGGATGGTATAGGTTCGTAGGAGGCAAAACTTTACACTTGATCAAGCCTTCGTATTGTCGAATGTTTTTCAGGTCGATGTGTTCCGTCAGCAATTGCGGGTGCCCTACAGGAAAGCGACAATATTTGCACACGTAGGGATACAGCGAACACACGTCCAAGTATTTGATTTCTTCTCCTTTCTCTTCGTCGGCTTGGTACAGCAAACAGGTGGCATTGGTCCTTCCTCCGTACAAACTATCCCTCGGGTTCAACGGGTCCATGAACTGGTAACTTTCCACGAGGCGTTTAAACTCGGGATCGGTTTTCAAACGGTGATCGTACTCGTGTTCCCACATTTCCACCACTTGGTATCCTTGCTGATCTAACTTTAGGCGTCGCTGACATGTGTCCTGGTACAAGTCTTCCATGGTTCGTTGCAAAAACTGATTTTTAGTGCCACGGTCAATGTAACAAACAGGACATCCGTGAAATAAGCAACCGTTAAACTCGTACACGATCTTGGGGTTTTCTAAGTCCCAGCCATCTACCGAATACGTTCCGATGGTCTTTTCGCCCCCTCCGTTGCGGGCATGCTGAATCCACTTGTCTTCCTTGTCGCACAAGTAATGTAACCAACGTAGGGCTTTGACCGAGTATTGACGTTTGACAAAGTGGGTCGTTTGAGGACTGATGACAGCCACGGTCTTTTCAGGCATGAATCGTTGTCGATACACTAAGGAACACGCTTTGGCAATGGTGCAAGCTTCTTTCAAAGGATCGACCCCTCCGTGTTCCATGAACAGTTCTCGAAATTTTCCACAGGAACGCCGTAAAATGTCCACGTCGGAACGACAATACTTTAGCATTTCTTCCTGAAAGTCGAAAGGGTCCGAGGCGTGAATCTGGTACCAAGCGTAGAAAGCTTCTCGTTGTTCGGTACGCATGTTGTCGGGGTCGTAATAGTGAGCCTCTGGTAAATGGGGTAGAACGGCATGTTGATTGGCTTCCGTATTGAAAAAGTGTGGAAAGTACCCTTTAGCCATTTCTGTCATTCCAAACGTTTTAGGCATTCGACTCAAAGGCATGGCCAAGTAACTCATCGAATCTTTAAACTGTACTTGTCCCACTTGCATGAAAATGATTTTGGCTCCGTTCAAAGTCACTTTAGGACGCTCGGTGCCTTGTTCCGTATAGTATCTGAGAAGAAACTGTCCATCGTATCCAGAGAAATTGTGAGCCATCACCGTGGCATGACGATGACAATCTCCGTAACGTTCGATGTCCTCTTGGCTCCACGTCTTGTCGACGGGGTCTAAGACCCATTGGGCAAAATCGGCTAACGTGTTCGGTCCCCGAAAGATTTTTTCACGTCCTCCAGGAATCTTGCTGCAGTGAGGGCAATGACTGAAGATAGGTTCTTGAATGCACTTCTCGCACGCTCGATGAGCCACGCAGAAATTAGGAGTGTGAATGCCGGTCTCTTGCATGCATTCGAAATCGAAAAAGATGAAATTGCCTTTCTTCTTGTGACCGTCCTCTTTCTCTGGTGGGGGTTGGTATTTTTGCACGTAACATTCGTGTTCCAAGTCCACGATGTGGTGACAAATGTGACATTTTTTCTTTCCTGAACATACGTGTGCCTTGGTATTATTGGTACGTATGACTTGTCCACACGCGGGGCACAATCTCAGCAGTTGACAAGCGCATTTCTTCTGTGAACCTTGCGTCTTCAGATGTTGTTGGTAACAGGTAGGGCTGACAAACGTGCGCAGACAAGTTGAACAAGGCACTGGTTCTTCGCTCAGACAAGGTGGAGAGGCCAAACATCCTGAGCATTTCCATCCACAATGTTTGTGTTGCTCTCGATTATTATAACCATAGTCACATTTCTCACAATAATAACAGTATCCCAGGAATCCAGTGATACTGGTAATGGTATCGAAATGGTCATCGTGATGATAAAGGTGAATGTATTTTCCGTCCTTAAAATCTTGGCCTCGAAACAATAGAGGCCCGCGCATTTCTTGAGGGTGCACTTTCAAGGTGTATCGTGGAGCTAGGACATCTTGCAATTTTTGCATCTCGGGAATGCCACAGGGTGTGTCTTTGGGTAGTCCGGCTTGTTGTAACAGGAGTTCTGCTTCGTTTCGTTGTTTGGCTCGGTCGGAACGTTGAATAGTGTTCCAGGTTCTTTTCCATTCTACCGTGTCGTTCTTGTTGGCATAGGTTCGTCCCACCACGATGGCACGGGCTAAACACATCTGGTCATGAGGGTTGTTAATTCGGACGAGACTCGTTTTGGTGTTGCGAAGGTCGTCCACCAATAACATCTTTTTGCGTCCTGTCCCTTGAGGAGGAGAGACGTGGGTCATGTCCAGTGTGGCTTTACCATCGGTGATGTCAAACTGATCATTAGATTGTTGTACGTGTTGAATCTTGTCCATGACTTTGGAAGCAGTCAATTCTGCAGGGGTGCTAAACTCGATCCAAACAGGGGATTTCAAACCGTCGTGTTGTATGGAAAGTCTCAAGCGATCGTCTTCTTTGGGTTGACATTGTCGCTTGAGTGCAGTGAGCAAAGAATCCCACACCTCAGTGATGAACACTTCTGCTTTCTCTAACGGCACTTCAGCCTTGAAATCTTTAAACTTCACCGTGTATTTGTAAGCCGTGGTTCTAAATTTTCTAGAGGAGCGCTTTTCCGTCTCTCGAATGGAATAGTACTTTTCAGGGTTGACAAAGGGTGGTGAACTTGGTTTAGAGGGTTCGGATTCTGGTTCACTCATGTCCTCTTCAAAATCACTGGCATGAATTTGTGCCAAGATTTCAGCCCTGGTACGAGGCGATAGATCACGTTTCTGCCTCTTACTTTCTTCTTCTTCTTTCTTCTCGAATGAATGGGATCGTTTCATCTTGAAAGCAAAAAGTCAAATGACTCAAGTTCAAACACCATAAACTACTTTATAGTCATAGCAGACCAACGTATATAAAAGGGTGTGTGTCTTGTCCTTTCACTATTCATTTCACTCTCAAGCCGAGCACAACGATGGAAGAGACTAACCAGATGGAACGTTTCGTCAGAGCTTTGCGAGGGGTCATTAGAAAATTCTCTTCAGACCAGCCTACGGACTACTCTCCTTCCTTTAGAGATAAAAGTCAAGATACTTGCTATATCTGTCAGAAGAAAGGGCATTGGTCTTCAGAGTGTCCAGACCGTCAAAAAAGAAAAAAAACAGGGGATAAAAAAGACAAAAGTCAAGATACCTGTTATTATTGTAAAGAAAAAGGACATTGGTCTCCAGATTGCCCAAAAAAGAAACAAGAGGAGTCAGAAGAAAAGAGGAATTCTTCAGAAGAAGAGAGGGATTCTTCAGAGGAAGAGAGGGATTCTTCTGAGGAAGAAAGAAGACAGGTGAAGAAAAAGAAACAGGAGAAAAAAAGAAGAAGGGAAGAAAGCGAGGAGGAAGAAGAAGAGGAAAAGAGTGTGACGGTGAAGAAATTCAAAAAACAGAGAGACTAAACAAGGAGAAAAGAAGAAATCAATGAACTTTTTATTAAAGTGTTGTGTTGTGAATTGTGAATTGGATTGTAAAAAAAATGGAGAAAAGAATAAATGAATGATATAAGGTAAGTGTCTTTGAGTTGTGATTTTAAAATAAGAAGCTACACTCACGCACTCATACACAGACACGTACTATAAGGGTAAAATGGGTGGGTTTTTTTTGAGTTATTGGCAAATTGAAATTGTATTTCTTTTCGAGAAATGTGGGTGGCCCTGAAAAGGGCCTTTTTTTCTTTATGGTGAAGGGGTGAGTTTAAGCAATCAACTTTAACTGCCTTATGCCTTTGCCACGGCCAAGGCCTACTTCTGGACTGCGTAATGTTGATGATGATGATGATAATGATTGGGTTGAAATCACTAAGGGTGGTACGGTAGGCTTAGTCACAGGGTTGACGTGTTTAGCTCGGGAAGGTCGTATTCTCTTCGGTCGTGATAAAGAAGTCTGATACATTTGTTTCAGACTTCTTAACTCCGCTAAAATGTCCAACAGTACCGTGACCGTTTGATTTTCACCCTCTTGTTTCTTTGCTGCTACTTCTTCTTGCTGTTGTTTTTTTCTTACCTCTTCTTCTTGTTGCTGTTGCTGTAGGAGAAAAGCCTGTTCCGCTTCCTTTTGTCGTTGTATAAATTTCTCCAATTCTTCTTTCTGTCTCTGTCTAAAATTCTCCACTTGCGGTAATGAAGAAGGTAACGAAGGTTCCGGAACAAATTCTTGCGAGGAGAGAAAATCCACAAAATCCCAATTCACCTCTTCTGAAAGTAAGTCCGAGTTCCCTTGGGCAGTCTCCCCTGCTGGTGCACCCCAATGGATCGTTTTCTGAGTTTCCGTCATGTTGAATCACTGTCGCATAGATTGACTGCACACAAGCGCTAGCGAATCTATATTGACTACGTGACGTCACAGACTGCTCTCTTCGGATTGGATGCGAGCTGACTGAATTCTGTAACGCGTGTTCGGATTGGTAAATGAACTCAATCCGTTTCAATCCTTTCTGTCCCTATAAATAAGCGCAGTTCACTGCATTGATTCACCTATTCTCGGAGCCTCAACATGTGGACCGACGTTGAATCTTCAACCCTTGTGTCAACAATGATGTTCAGGACGGACATGCTCATGTATGTCCGATCCAAGTGGACCGTTGTCCACAGGACCAACAGCAGTCTGTGGATAAGAAGAGTCTATATAGAGAGACAAGGTTGCCTCAAGAGGACTCTGATGTATGGCCCTGCTGTAAGACGAAGTTTGAGGAAAAGAAGATGTCGCAAATGCCCTTTATGTTAAGGGCATATTAACATAAACCAAAGGCCCTTTTCAGGGCCAGCCATATATCTCGAAAAGAGATAGCCTTTCTATTGCCTACCCCTTTTTTTTAAAAAATTTAAAAAAAAAAAAAAAAAAATCCCATGTTCCATTCCCTTTGTCCCTAAACAAGCCCAAACTCTATTCCCCATGTTAAATTCCCCTTGTACGTAGAGTGACCCACGATTTATTCCCATGTTAAATTCCCCTTGTACGTAGATTGACCCACGATTTTTCTCCATGTTAAATTTCCATTGTACGTAGATTGACCCAGGGGTCCCTGTAATGCTAATTCCCATTGTACGTAGGGTGCCCCCTTTCACTACTGATATTTTTGTCTCAGATGTTTCAACTCTGCCAAAATTTCTTGTAGCACACACAACGTTTTCTTTCACCACTATTCTTCTGCTTTGCTCCTTCACGCTTTCTCTTTTCTCCTTCTTCTCGTTTACTTCTTTCCTCCTCACGCTGTTGTTGAACCGTCTTTCTCAACTTCATGTAAGATAGTTTGAATATAATTACTGAAATGTGTGCAATGCTCGGACGACCTAAACAGAAAGTAGTTCAAAGTGATCGATTTTAGAAAGTCGAATGAAAATGTATCCATACAATATTGATATATGATATAAATTTTAATTCATCACAGGAAAGAAGAGTTATGTAGGAAAAAGTGATATATTGCATTGACAATTACCACTCTTAGCATTTACATCTAGCTCAGTTTCCTAAACATTGTTGCATGCATGCATTCATCTTTATCACTTATATATATAATTCGAGCAACATAATCACGTACTTTAATTCTTTGATGCGTTCTTGGTAATGTTTCTGCTGGTTGTAGTGATACATTATTATTATTATTATTCTTATTATTATTATTATTGAAATATCCTTCCATGAAGTGCAAATATTTGCTTATGCATTGAGAAAGTTAGGGAATATATTAACTGTTTATTTGCACATAGGATATTTATCCAACTTAATTTAGGAAAACATCTTTTAAGTAAACAATCCAAAATAGAGTCTTTTACTGGCTGCATTTAAGCTGAAAACAGGAATTCACTCTCATTATTTTGTACGAGATTAACATATCATTGATAAAAAAAACGTGCCATAAGAATTTGCTTTTGCTCGATCTGAGGTTTTAATTGGTTTGGTAAAAAAAGCAGAGTTGGTCGCTGATATATATATATATATATATATATATATATATATATATATATATATATATATATATATATATATACCCCTCAATCCATCCATCCGTCCACCCACCCACCCACCCACCCACCCATCCATCCATCCATCCATCCATACATACATACAACAATTAAAGTGTCTCAATACATATCTTCAGACATATTCCATCCAGTAGGTATGTATGTAGAGGGATAACTAGTTGTGAAATATATACTTGCACGACTGAAGAAGATGCGCTGATCGAAGGCCTCATAAGTAATAAAAAGAGAAATCGACTTCAAGGCGAGATAATTAGTAACTTATTAATTACATACTGAGAACATGTCAGATCTGGAATATATTTGGACCCTCACCTACCCAATCCAACCCCAACATTGATTAAACCAAAGAATGATGCTTAACATTACATCAGGATATGAATGATTATTTCAAATTATACACTTTATTTCAAAGAGATATTGGAGGCCGGTGGTGTTGATGTTACCACCAACACCAGCAATATCTGTTCCACGTCTTCGTGGATTTCAAGAATGCACTTGACAGGGTAGGGCATGCTTCATTGTGGGCGACGATGAGACTGTACAACATCAATGCCAACCTCATCGCAATAATAGAGCACCTCAAAGACAAGGCCACCAGTGCAGTGTACTTCAAGGGAACACATGGGACTAGTTCAGAACCACAGTTAGAGTCAGAAAAGGCTGTCTGCTCTCTCCCACACTATTCAACATCTTTTGGGAGAGAACCATGGCAGACGTGCTTGAAAAGCATAAAGGGACGGTCATCATCGGAGGAAAAGCAATCACAAACTTACGTTTTGATGGACTAGCAGGAAAGGAGCAAGATTTAGCTAGCTTAGTAGAGAGCCTCGACAAAACCTCTGCAGCCTACGACATGGAAATCAGTGCAGAGAAGACCAAAATTATGACCAACAACACCAAGGGCATCAGCACTGACATCAGGGTTCAAGGTACGAAGCTAGAAACAGTCCACAGTTTCAAGTATTTGGGGGCAACTGTAACAGATGAAGGATCGAAACCTGAAGTACTCTCCAGGATTGCACAGACAACAGCAGCACTGACAAAACGGAAGCCCATCTGGAAAGATAAGAACATCGCACTCAGTTGAAAGGTCAGACTGATGTACTTACTGGTGATGTCCATATTTCTCTATGCCTGCGAATCATGGTATTTCTCTTCGTCTGCGAATCATGGACGATAACAGCTGACTTAGAGAAAAGGATACAAACCAAAGAGATGAGATGTTTCCGAAAGATCCTCTGCGTCACATACAAAGACCATGTCACCAATGAAGAAATACGGCAAAGGATAAGACAAGCCATTGGACCTCACGATGACCTCCTGATCACAGTGAAAGAATGTAAACTGCAGTGGTATGGGCATGTCTCACGATCATCAGGACTTGCCAAAACAATCCTGCAAGGCACTGTACAAGGAAGAAGAAAGAGAGACAGGCAAAGAAAGAGGTGGGAAGATAACATTCGAGAGTGGACAGGCTTGACATTGAGCGACTCAGTGAGAAAGACTGAGAATCGAGAGGAATGGAGAAGCTGTTTGTTCGGTCTTGTGCGGTGCCCCAACGGTCTACCAGACTACGTGACTGATAATGATGATGATGATTGGACGCCGGCTTGTTTGATTTTTGTTTCATCTTTACATCCAAACGTTCATTCTTTTTCTTAATACAGTTGAACATGTTCCGTACTTATGAAGCGAAATGTATACCATTAGCAATAAAATACTGAATATCTGTATTACGCCATATCGCTTGTAAATTCTTTAGAGGCAAAGCTCCTATTATGTCTCGTCCATTCAAACATACTATGACTTCAAGCAAATTTACCATCTAACTCAATTTATTGAGAATTAATGAGTTTTAATACATTACTGTGCTATAGGGTTTGAGTCTAATTATACTACAGAAAGTTTTTCTTACATGAATAATAACTTTGAGAATAATATTAGTATGCTAGTTAATCCCACTAATCCGTTATAATAGTATCATATCCTTTTATTATTGTTGATGCGTTTGGATACATCATTCCACCTTGCTAATAATCACAGATGCGGTGCTGGTTTTTATCTTTCTTTAACCTGCTTCGTTTGACCCTTAGAGCTTCTCATTTTCAATTTTTAATTGTTGTCATCGTCGCACTTTTGAGTTTATGTCAATTCATAAGTTTGTCTATAATCTCTACTCATCATAGAAATTCACCTGTTAGCTATATATACTGTTTGGTTTTGTACTGCCTGTGATATACGTGTATCCCATATATCCATTAGTATTTTATGCAAACTCAAATTATCGTTGATATTAGGCTCTCATACCACAGTAGACATGTCATTAAAATTTGTCTGATATCTCTATAATACTTGGTGTTTAGTTTTTTTATTTTTACATAACCCTCTGAAAACAGAAAAATATCCTGTCATTAAATTTACCTTTACCTCTTTTAAATTTACTTTTGTCTGTATTAACGTTTTTTGAAATTCAGTTGCAAAGAGGAACGATTACATATATACCCCGGATGAATCAAAGCATTCTTTATGCTAGAAAGGGTGGAATGTTTGTAATTAAATCATAGACAACGGTATACACTTCTCAATATGGACTGGAGAGGGGAAAAAAAGATAAAGTGTTCTCTGCCAAAATCCGAAATGTTCTTGAGGTATACTTTTATAAATAAACAATATTCTTCGCATGAATTATTTATTTTCGTAGTTGATAGTGGTGTATTCTCATAGCTACGAAAAGGCGACATTTTAGACAGATTAATGCTAATGTTTCAAGCACGGCGTGACTTGCAGATTTTAATCCTGTGTTATAAAGGAATGTTTTCCTCTGTTGTAGAAACACTTGTCAAATAGCTGATCATCTTCTAGAAAATGACCCTGTGATACTATTTGTAGGGACCTTCATGCCAAACAAACAAAATACTTTGTTTGAGAAGCCTAAAATACTTTTATGAAAAAGGGCTAACATAAGGATCAAATTAATTTTCAACAAAGGTCGTAAATGAATAAAGCTTGTAATCAATTCAATGTTTCTAATCAAGTCATAAATACTATTCTAGACAGCACAGTCTGAAATGACTCTTTATTGGAGAACATTTATAATTCAGTCCTGGGATATGAACTTTCAATAATCCACTGAATTGTTTCACTCTTTGTACTTACATGTAGCTCATTGTCCTAAACACTGTTTCATGTATACATACACAATTGTCTTTTCTATTAACACACGCTAGAAAATTAATTCCGGGAGCAATGACCTACCTATCTAGTCAATATCCCCGTACATACTAATTTGATAATGTACTGGTGATGCCGGCGAGTCATAGCGATTACATAATTTCCTATGCGTTCATTATTAGCACAATACATCACAATACTGTGAATTAAAATATATGAAAAGGAAGAACATATATAATTTGCATATTATTCTCCTGTTACTTGTCTCAAATCACGATGTTATTCCGATCCGTCTGATATAATGCTTTTCGTCGAGTGATCTGTATATAAAGTTATTTCTCTCTCTTATATATATATGTGTGTGTGTGTGTGTGTGTGTGTGTGTGTGTGTGTGTGTGTGTTCCTATATGTGCGTAGGGCAGATTGTTTTACGGACATAAGACACGACCTGCCCTTAAATCAACAAATAAAGCAAAACGATAATTCGTTTAGGGCAGCGCTGTCCAACCTTTTTGGCAACATGGACCACTAAAAGATGTTTTTCCTGAAGCTGGGGGCCGGGGCAGAAAACTGAAAAGAAACGACTATATAGCTGTTCGAGCTCTGGCGGGCCATTTGAAATCAGCCCGCGGGCCGCATGCGGCCCGGGTGCCGCGGGTTGGACAGCACTGATTTAGGGATTCTAAGTACGAATCTGTAATGATCTCCTGTCTGTTTATCTTGAGCAAAAACAATCCATACAAGAAGCACCTCCTTTGAAGAATATGGCCCGACATGGTATGTACTTAAAGCTTAGCAAAGGAGGCATTTACACAGATTAATTTAGTGCATATGTACTTATTTATTTCAATCCAACGTGCATGTTGCAATTCTGATCCTTTGTTCTAAGGAAAAGGCGTCTCCATCGCTAATGACGTAGTTGATTATATGTTCGATTCTGCACAAGAAAACAGATTACTGTGATAATATATGTGCCATTTCTTAATACGGAGAGCAGAATAAGACGCATGGTTCCAAACAAAGTTAGGATCTTAAACATACTGGATTGCACATATTTGTTGCACGTGACTGAACATAACAAAAAATGAACCAATCTAACAAGAGATGAAACACGTTCTGATTTTGAATGATTAGTTTATGATGTACATCTCTGGTCTATTTTATTAATATTGGCTGATTCTGTTCTCTTAAATACGTAATAACATGGGTTTTCAGACATAAGTTTCTGCAAAAACGACTACAATAGGATGGTGCTGGAACGACAGCATCAGTTGCATGGGTCATTCAATATTGTTCTCCCCAAGTGATATTTAGGTGTACTAACTTAGATAAGAACTAAATTCTTTTTGTAAACCTTCTATATACTACTATTTTTTTAATTGAAATAATGTTTGAAACAACATGTCAATAATTCCCTAAGGAAACCAATTGGAAAAAGAAAATTCGCAACATCATGCTGCCTAATATAAGACAAACCTAACGACATTCCATTTACCTTTTATCCTTTAAAATGTGATATGTGTTTTAAAAAAAAAACATGAAAAAGAGGTTTGTGGGTTAGAATTAATTTGAATGCACGTTTTGTTTGAGTAGATGGTTGAGACCTTTTTAGGATACAGCTCTGAGTCTCTGTGCAACAAAGGAATGTTCTCCTTGGAGTAGAGATTCTCTGTGAAGAGTTTTCATTAAAAGTTATATAATGAACCACTATAAATGCAGATGTTAAATCAATATTATCAATCAAAACAACGTAAGACAAGAAAAAGTGTGTTAATCAAAAAGGGAAATCTTTTAACTGATTTAATGAATGAATGAATTTATTTATTTATTTATTTAATTTTATTTATTCATGTCTTTAAACCTATAGTTAATCAGTGAATCAACACAGCACCGATTCTGTTCATTTATTTATTTTATTAAGATCCAATCCGATACCGTGTCAGAGAAATCTAGTTTCTTTTTAACTAGGCACTACGGTACCTGCTCTATTGTGATATAATTATATAAGCTGCACCGTATCCTTTGCATGTTTAGAAAATGAGATGCTGATAAAGTCCAAGTACAATTTGTCTCCACTAAGGTATGTAAGGCTATATCTTAACAAACGTTGCTTAATATATTATATATTTCAGTACATTATTTGTGTGTCATCAAAACAATGGAACCAATATTAACTTTTTGATGTGTATTAACACGTCGTATCCTGCATACCTGCCAAATAAATGGATGTTCTAGTTAATGATACATTTTCTGTGACCCAGATAGAATAGATAGATGACTCTTTCGGTGAGTTTTAGTCCACTTAAAAATAGAATGGTTGTCTTTACCTTTTAATTGCGGCAAAATTCAATTTATTTACAGTAATATTAATAATAATGATGATGATGATGATGATGATGATGATGATAATAATAATAATAATAATAATAATAATTAATAGTAGTAATAGTTATTGTTATTGTTGTTTTTTTTTAGTCGTAGTAGTTGTAGTAGTAGTATAAATATTGTCGTATTTCTAATGGTCATATCACAATGAATTTTATTTTATTCCTGAATTTTTGCGATAATAATAATAATAATAATTATTATTATTATTATTATTATTACAGACCGCTCCGGTGGCCTAGTGGTTACAGCGTCCGCCTCGGATGCGGGAGGTCGAGTCATTCCAAAGACTTACAAAAATGGTACTAACAGCTGCCTCGCTTGGCGCTCAGCATTAAGAGGTTTGTGTTAGGACTGGTCGGCCTGGTGTCATGATAATGTGACTGGGTGGGATATCATGCTACATGTCTGCAGCATGATGCCCCGGTGCTAGACATCACTATAAACTGTCACACTACAGACATCGTAGCGATATGACTGAAAGTTGTTAAAGCTACGTTAAAAATCCAAATCACACACACACATACACACACACACACACATTATTATTACAATCTTTGTGTCTATGATACTCAGATTTAAAATTCCTAACCTAACCCCATTATAGCTTCTGAGATATTTGAAGTACCTATTAAGAGTGACACCTGTATATTTGGACTGTATTAATCATGTAGTATTATTTTTGTTATTATGATGATAATGTTATTCTTATTCTTGTAATAACACAAGGAAGGGTATTTTTTATGATTTCCTGTTCGTGTTATTGTTCCTTTTCTTTCTCTTCCGGTGCATTTTGTTCTTTGTCATATTATTTGTTCAACGATCGAAACATAACATCAAGTATTTTGTTAGGATGTGAAACAAATGGGTAAATAGATCAATATATTAATTGCAGATGGGACTATTTACATAGCCTAATTCTGTTTTGCGTATGGTTCACTTGATCTAGTGAATTACACACACACACACACACACACACACACACACACACACACATATATATATATAAACTCTAATGCGTACACTTCTAACAGCTATTTAACTCCCTAATTATGCCTCACATGCTGCTTGGTTACAATTCATTTAACTTAGATTGAGCGCATCCGGTACGCATTCTACAATGTGTGTTGTATTCAGGACGTAAATGATGAAAACACATGTCTAAACACGTGTCTAAGACTATGTGGTCAGAGATATTAAGATATTTGCACGTATCACCTTGAGGACGAGATTAAACGGATAGAAAGACGACGTTTCTATACGTATTGCGAACATAATTCACTTGTCAAAGATATATATATATATATATATATATATATATATATATATATATATATATATATATATATATATATATATATATAATTGATAGGAGGCATACCAAGTGGCACATACACTGATGTGCGAAAACCACATTATTTCAACATAAGTAAGGAGGCATAATCGGTATGCTTACAGTGGGTAACTTGCAAATCCGGGATAAGAGACGAGGATATGAAAATATTTGCTATGACGAATTATTGCCTATTTCTAATGGTCATATCAACAATGAATGTTATGTTATTTCCGATTGCTCGCGATGATAATAATAATAATAATAATAATAATAAGTTTATTATTATTATTATTATTATTATTAGTAGTAGTAGTAGTAGTAGTAGTAGTAGTAGTTGTTGTTGTTGTTGTTGTAATTGTTCTTGCGATTGTTGCCAATTTTTCTGTTCTTCTTCCCATTAATTGGTCTAAGAGTTTCTAATTTGTAAAGGTTGTAATATTGATCAGGGCATAAACGTGGAACCATGTGATTATGTATATGTCGATAACTGTTAAGGCATTATATCCTAGGTTAGAAATAAAGAAAACGTTTCACATTTTGACCCATTTTGAAAGGTTAAACACATCTTTTACACATTTATAAGTGGAGAAAAGCAAACTAATCCGCCTCTCAAACAAAGATCATTACCGTTTTGGGGAGGGGGTTTCGGAACGTCCGAAATGTTGTGTTGCTATAAAAAAGAGGCATTGCCGATGGGTATTTTGATGCTGTGCATCCTGCGAAGACGTGTCCTTAGTTTGCAGGCCGTTCACCTATCAAAATGAAGAGAAGCTCCTCTTATAAAGCATTGTTCAGTTGAGCTTGTCAGCCAAAGCCTTTCTAAAAGGTTTTCGAATAGTGCCACAAGAAAATCAAATTTGCTGCTGGGACACACAAATGAATTAGTAAGTCGAAAGCTTCTCTATATTCTTTTTCTGATTTAACGCAATGTTTTTTATTTAAAATTTTATAAGTTAGATTCAGTAGTGTATCTTACGGACAACTCTAACTTTTATTGAATGGTACATTATCTTGATAACGTTGATCGAATCGTTCATGGAGTCAGATAATTTATACAATTAATAATTGTCATAAGATACGCTGACTCAGCTAACTGTTTGCCATTTCAATAAGAAATCGTGAAAGACACAAGGATTAAGAAAAAAATCGATCTATTAAACTTACATGCATTTATGTATGTATGTATGTGCATATATATATATATATATATATATATATATATATATATATATATATATATATATATATATATATATATCACGTTTGTACAGCTCCAGTTCGTAAGTCGTGTATAAACTAAGGTATTATTACAAGGCATTATTTGATGTCTAAACATAGCCACAGGTTAGTGTTAATCTCTATCGCAAGTGTACCGTGACCAGAGAGAAAAAGCCGCATCTTAGATCGACACAGGTGTTTGATCGAGCGACTTTCCACCTATGTGTTAGATTTGTCCTACGATCAGACTGACCCGCGAGGGAAACGGGACGTGTTCTAACTCCGTCCCCACCTGGACAGACAGCGAGAAGGACATTGTTTGCTAAGTTTGATTGGATTGAATCAAAGCGACATCGGAATTGTGATAATAATTTAGACCCGAATTAAAATTCCTAACTAGCAAGCAAAAATTTAGTCTGGCCTAGGAAGATTGCTGAGCATTATAGTGTTTCTCCGAGGACGCCACTTGTAATTTGGCGATAAAACATAGAGCGAAGATTTTAAGGAAAGGCAATGCTTCGTATAGGATGCTTTTTGGGGGATAGAACTTCCGGTTCAGTTAAGTCTCGAGTCTCTAAGAGGGGAGACGGAAGTGAGACTAGCAGATGAGTCGGAGTCGACAAGTTTCGTCGGTACAGAGAATCGAGGAGGACGAGGAAAAGGAGTCGAGAAGGAGAAAGTGGAGAAGGAGGAGGATTATGGAGAAGTCGAGGAGGAGAAGGAAATTGTGAGAAAGTCGGGAGGAAGAGGATATGGAACTGGAGGAATAGAACGGAAGAATACACAGATGAGTAGAATACAGGGACAGGTGGAAATCTATCTCACACTACTTGACTGTTGAATTGTCATTAAATTGTTATTCGTTGAATTTCACTTTTTTGTATATTCAGTCATTTAACTCTACGCATTGCTGATTAGGGGTTCGGAGCTTTACATCTATCTTTCAATAATTTAACTTCCAACCAAGAATATATATATATATATATAGGAGAATATGCACCTTTTATGAAGACTTATCTCCATTACTTAACATTTATAGTCGCTTTTGCATGATTTGAAAACGCTACATTGACAAAGGCAAGAATATTTGTCTGACTTTATCCTTTACAAATTAGCCTCATATATTATATATTTTACCCAACTATATTTGCCGCAACTCTATAAGGAAGAACACTGCCTCTGTGCGATGCGTAAGCGTCCTGAAAAAATATATATTTTAGTGCAATGGCATATTCTCAGCGATTTCCAATAAAACAAAGTAATGTAGTTTAAAATGAATTTTGACCAGCTTTACACCAATAGACTTTTGTTGTTACTGTAGTTGTCAGTAATTTTAATCCATTTAAATTGTTGAAATAATAATAATAATAATAATAATAGTAATGACATTAATACCATTATCATCATTATGATAACGCTCTGTTAACCTAAGTGGTTAGAGCCTCCGCCTCGGATGCTAAAGGCCATGCGTTCAAAGCCCGATTAAGTTATAACAAAGACATACAAATGGTACTTGCTCAGCATTACGAAATTAGTGTTAGGACTGGCCGGCCTGGTGTCAGTATAATGTGATCTGGTTTGTGCTTGTGCAATAGGTGAGACACAGCATCCATAAATTCCCGTCCTGGGTCAGTTTGCAACAGGTTTCGCTGCTATATAGGCCGCATTTGTACATACGCCTATGCATCTGCGACGTTGGAAGCATGAGTTGTGTTAAGATGATGCGCATCCTTTTAATTACTAAAGACATGATCCACGGTCGTCGCCTTACTTGTCCTTGTATCACCCAAACATTTTCGTGCGGCAGCAGCAAGTATTCGGCTTGGTGAACCTCCTTAGGGGATGGAATAACAAACCGCGGCAAGCAGAATAGGCAAATCTTCCACATCTCATACTTCTGAAACAATTCCCTAGCACCTATTTTGAGAATATGGGTGCTTGTGCAAGCTATTGTATTGCTGGGAAGCCGTTTTAGTAACCCACGGGCATTGTTATATGTCCGCGAGGCTAGTATATATCACCAATAAACCTGGTCACTTTAGTAGATTAGGTCAGAATATAAGGTCACTATGATCAATTTCTTTTCATTTAGTCCACACTAACGTTAGTTTGAAGTATATGCATCAAAAATGTTCTGGTTTTCAGAGCTAACTTTTCTGTGCGAAAAAACGTGTTTTCTTTTCTTTTCTCCATGTAGAGAAAAAGAAAAAGGAAAAGAAAAAAATGTTTCATATATGTTTTTGCTTACAGGTAGTGCACAATTTATAACTGTGCAATATAATACCTAAAAAAACCTAGCAAAATCTTGTTATAACACTACTGCAATCATGTGTATTTCTCAGTATGAAAGTCAGCTGGAAACTGACATCTAACCTTCTGTTTTCTCTGATATATTGATCATATTGGAATGGAAGCGTATAAATACTGATGTTAGCATATTTGAATTTTAAATATGTTTAATGCTGATTTCAGTACTTTCGTAGCGTATATATGCATGATTCACTTTATTATTTTTTTTAATGTTTGTCAGAGTTGAAGATTGTTAATTCAAAGGGAGGTAAACCCTAATCTACACAACAAACTAATCGTTATATGCTACTTAAAATGATCAAGTTAAGGGTACGATACAAGTAATGGTTTTGTCTACCACCATTCCATGTCTATTAGACAATTTTATTCATGTTGTGGTTCCACTTATTTCCATCAAACGCCTCTTCTATCTTTAGCTACCTTCATCCCAAAATTCAGCCTTTCGTTAATGTGTGTCCCAAAACACGATCCGAAAACAAATAAAAGGAAGGAATCCTCCATATTGACAGTCGACATTTAAATGTCGGGGTTTCTAAGAATAAAAGGAAAGAAACGGCACGATATAGTTGAATTTACAAGCCAGCAATGCAGCTTGGCTTCGTTTTTTCTTTCAGTATGAAACTTGCACGTGTTAGATGATGTGCTAGCTGGTTTCTTTAAAAAGTGTCTTAGGTCAAAAAGCAAAACAGGTCTCCATTGCGCTGATAGTTTTGTAGAATCTTGACCTTGACTATGTACAGATATTGCAAAACATTTGGTTGTTGACGATTAGAAATACATGAAATGTTTAGTTTACAGTGTTTTATTATGTTTTATTATGTGATATGTATATGTTCCAGTAGATATATAATCATTGCTATATAACATAGACAGAGCTCCGACAATCACTGTCATTTGACATTAATGTGTGGCCGATATTGGCTCTTATGCTATCATTTCCTTTATATTTTGATAGCATAATCTTAAATACTGTAGCAACTGTTGTATAAAGTATTCCATAAACGTATTGGTGAAAATACTTTTCCATCACTAATTATTAATCTACAATGCTGGATATTTCATAAGAATGTATGTCTTATGTCACAATCAAGGTATGCGTTCATCTGAGCAGAAATATCAAGTTAAATGTAACTCATACTTGACCCTTATATAGTTAAATAGTTTCCCTTTTTTGCATTGTCCACATGCGACAACCAAATAGATAGAATAGTAATATATTTTATACACGTAACAGTTAAAAAAATATGAAATTGCATGTTACATGTGGACTATGTCAATTGCTTGAAAAATAACTTCAAACATAATCTATATTGTATAGCCAAATGTGATTTCATGAACACGTATGACGCCATCTTAAAATAATTAAAAATATTAATTACGCTTTTAAGGTTTTCAAATACGATACATATCTTTTGCCTATGATTTCCTCGGATAAGGTAAATTTTTGAAAATTGTACAATGCTTGTGCCAACAATGGCCCGTATAAGGCTTTCTATTCTTGTCTGGATACATGTGTGTTGACCCAGAATTGTATAGGTGTTTTCCCCTTACCACATGTACAGGCCATCAACAAAGATTATTAACTGTAGATGATGGAGAGCTAGTGGTCTTTGTACGTGATCGATATAGGCAACAGACGAACAGTCGAAAGGGTATTATGACATAATTATACTTGATGAGGAACATGTTGTTCAGATGTAATAATTAGATTTTAGGACGTATTGCCAGATTGTGTAATAATGGATGCTGCGCTTTAATTGACCGATTTTATTTTGTCCTTTGGAGAGCTGGATAAATATGCCGTCACATATTAAAGGTAAGGATGATACAAACTATGATATTACTTTCGGGATATGCATTGTGCAGGATTTAAGGAAGTGCGTGCTAACAATAATATGACATGAGGTATTATACGTTTTTAAAGAAATTATTCTGTGGATGGATAATTGAACTAGTATTTCATTGTGCTCAAAATATCCATGCAAGTCGCCACCCTCACTTCTGAAGTGACTAAGCCAATAATGGTATTAAAATGTCACTGTATGCTTAATTATATTTGTTGGTTATAGTCCGTGAATTTTCTTATATTTGACTAAATAACTTATGTAACACTGATTGTTACTATTTTCAAGACGTTCGTTTCTGGATACGCTAACACTGCCACTGCAACTGTTGCTTTATATTGCACCTAACAAATAAGAGTATAATTGAAGACATTAAAATATAATTATATCTGATCATGTTAGTACCAATATAAAATCTCTTAGATCTTCACTTCATGAAATAAAATATAAATTTCTAATGCGTTTCTTCTGCGCTTGAAATCTTATTTGTCTTTAATGTTGTTTTATTGTGGTTTCATGTGTCATTGTGACTTCATAATTGGCATTTCAACACTAGAATTGAGAGAGAGATGAGAAATCTTCAAATGTTCTGTCCTGTTTAGCAGTAAAGTCGAATGTCTCTCCGGCTGCATAAGAACATACAAGAAGCTCGTTATATTTTCCAGCTGCTGTTACTTTACTTTTTGTCTGAAACAGCCTTGGCTACATTAAACAGATAACATGAAATAGGGTTGACACCTCCTCCTACGTATGTGTTGCTTTTGCTTCTTTTCTTGGGATTTAATTCGTTCAATACGGATAAGATGATCTACTACCCACAGTGTGTTGTAACCTTTTATGCAAAGTTTGGTAAACTTTCACTGATTTAGCAAGAGAGAGAGAGAGAGAGAGAGAGAGAGAGAGAGAGTTGTGTTTGTGTGTAGAACCTCCTTAATAGCAATATTGCCTTAGGGTCAATATAAATCTTTAAGTTTAGTATCCCGATCTTAGATATGTTGTTGTTAAACTTTAGGTACGATCCAATACCTACTCCAAAATCTGTCGCATTATAAACAAATAAGCTTTGGGGTAATTTTTATTTCAGACAATACCACACTCTTCCAAGAAAGGTTGTGCGAAACAATAACAGTATTCCTTAATTCGTAGTGCTACAGTGTCTAAACATATCACCATACATAAGAAAATTCAAATTACAATTCAGACATAGCTTGTTCCTGCGTTGCTCGTATGAGCGACATAATGGAAAAGAACACCTTATCCGCAGGTCTTATACAGGTAACACTTATCAAACAGCCGCTTGATGAACTGGGATTTTATTTACATAGCGACAAGAACAGCTCGATTCTCGTAATTTCTGGTCTTGTTAGGGGTGGCAGTGCGGAGCAAAGTGGTTTGGTGCAGATTGGGGATGTATTGGTCAAGGTGAATGACATCAGCCTTCAAGGCAAATCATTTGCAGAAGCAGCTATCGTTCTCAGATCAATCCCAGTCTCGTCCCAGGTCGTTCTGCTGCTTCGATGTCAAGATGGTTACACGGCTCATCTGGAAACGCGTTTTGGTGAAGATGGCAAACCAAAAACTGTGCGAATTACAAAGCCGATCAATCCGCCTGAAACGTTAATGTCAAGAATTAAGAGAACATTTTGTTCGTCAAATAAGGCACCAGGCACTAAGGAAGATAATGACGATACGATCGAAGCTAAATATGTCATTGGTCATAGTTCGAGGATCGAGGCACAGAAGAGGAATTTGCATCGCCATATCAATGATAACCTAGGGTATGTTGACGACAATGATGATGACAAAACCAAACTGTTAGAATTAGATGGCGAACATTTTCCAGATTTGCCAAAGGACAGAAGAGGATTATACACCTCTGCGAATACTCCCCAGAAGGCGGTGAAGTTGATAAATACGGCAAATGAAAGACCTGCATATATGGATACCCTGCATATGAAGGCATTAGAGGTATCCTTTCTCTCTTATTCTCCCTTTCTTTCTCTCATCCGTCTCTTTAACTCTTTTGTTTCAGTGTCACACATTTCGCTAGTGAATTATAATCAAACTAAATAATGGTCTATGAATTTCCACTCGGTGCAGATGCAGACTATGATGAAATGTTATGTGAGCATATTGTAATTTTACACTTCTGAACAGACTAACACAATGGGTGCAACATTAATATTCTCAATAAATATTTTGACAAATATATATCTGTATCTAAGTTCATATTATAATTATATTGCAAATTAATCATTTGTATGTTTATCTATGGACAGGCTGTTCTAGATTAAGTTCTTATCATTTAGGACATAGAACGGATGCAGTATTTTAAACAACAGTTTCTACTAAACGACAACCGATAATTTGTAACAGCCCTTTCCAAATACTCGGAAAATCTGTGAGATGCTTTGTACGAGCATGCATGTTAGCTAAAATCAGACTTTTCAATGATACAACTTGAGGGAAAATCTAAGGCAGCAATTGGAGTTGTATACTATTAAAAATTGCTATATTAAAATTCTTTTATGTAAATGAAATATGTTATATTTCAACATTTAGATATTGTTTTGGTGAATTAGAGTAATGTTTAATAGAGGGCGGTTTGAAATTCATATTGAGTTGTAATATGAACGAGTGGCACTATGACCGAATCACAAATATAACATACAGTTTTGTAACGAGTTAGTTCCCATTCCGGAGTCATAAATAGTTTAGTGTGTTTGTTTGACAAATGACGAATTTTGTGAACACCTTAAGATAACACTAACCCTGGCTGGGTTTCCCACTAAGCTGAATAGCAATCATTAGCTGCCAAAGAGAATTATCTAATTATAATTATTGTATGTCGTTAGAGAAAACAAAGGGTTAATGATTGATTCATTATAAATCGTTCGTCTAGTTATTATATTGTTCGCTGCAGAGAGTAGAAAATACGCCAGCATAAGAAGAGGTTAACACTGGTTAATACTGATAGTGATGTTCGGATTATTATGACTTCTATTCCATGTGCGCAATTTTTGACACAAAATGACATCCATTCGATGCCAGATCTAAAGATTCGAGTTTTGCGATGGAGAGATATCTAACAGTGATGATCGGACCACTTCTGAAATTATCGCTTTTTAAGAGCCAACTCACTCGAGAGTTCCATGAAAGTCAAAGATAAGAAAGAAATTATATGCTCACAATTGATTCCTGAAGTTGGCCGTAGGAAAACTTAATTATATCTTCTCAAGTTCGAATTAGGGAGATTATCAACGCAACTACTTATGCTGGTTTACAACCGTATTTTGAATATTCTGCAATTATCAGAAATTGAAATTAAACAGGGATAGCTGATCTGAATCAATGCTAAGTAGAATAGGTACAAGGAAATAAAAACACGAGCAAATTAAATAGTTGGATACTGCACCTCCGTTCAGTAGATGATATTTAAGTATAGGATACAAAATGTTTTCGCCGATTCTAAAGGGTAAACTTTGACGCATCAAATAGCCCCTTTCAGAACCAATACATAGAAAGTTATATTAAAATCGATATATGGATATGAGTTCGCTGATGCTCCGTTAAGCCCTATGCATATAAGTAGATATACATATTGCATCTAACTTTCAGGATATATGCTGCACGGCAGAACGGTGTATAGGGTCCATGATGATGGCTCCTTTAAACAGACCCCCAAGAACATCTCGACCCAAAAAGGAACTCATCTACCATGCAAAAGATTTTATAGATCAGTACTATGCTAGCTTTAAAAGGTAAGATAAAGTCCGACATTCCAAGCATAGATCCAACTTTAAAAGGTAAGATGAAGTCCGACATTCCAAGCATAGATCAGTACTATGCCAACTTTAAAAGGTAAGATGAAGTCCGACATTCCAAGCATATATTTTATAGATCAGTACTATGCCAGCTTTAAAAGGTAAGATGAAGTCCGACATTCCAAACATAGATCAGTACTATACCAAATTTAAAAGGTAAGATGAAGACCGACATTCCAAACATTGATCAGTACTATGCCAGCTTTAAAAGGTAAGATGAAGTCCGACATTCCAAACATAGATCAGTACTATGCCAACTTTAAAAGGTAAGATGAAGTCCGACATTCCAAACATAGATCAGTACTATGCCAACTTTAAAAGGTAAGATGAAGTCCGACATTCCAAGCATATATTTTATAGATCAGTACTATGCCAAATTTAAAAGGTAAGATGAAGTCCGACATTCCAAGCATAGATTTTATAGATCAGTACTATGTCAAATTTAAAAGGTAAGATGAAGTCCGACATTCCAAGCATAGAAAACTGATTAGTTTTAGTCAGAATCTGGCAGTTTCTCCAGTACGTTTTCTTTTCTTCTGAAAAAATATATTGGCGTTGACTCTCGACAACCTGGCAGATACAGAGCAGTCATAAACTTATATAACTAATTGACATTTTATTTTAAAAAGTCTGATAAATAGGACTTTAGCGTATAAATTTGTTAATAATAACGATACAATTAAATTGGTATCATTGCATGATAGCGAAGACGTATATGTATGCATGAATGAATGAATTTATGAATGAAGGTATGTATGTATGTATGGATGTATGTATGATTTAGATTTTTAACGTAGCTTTAACAATTTTTCAGTCATATCACTACGATGCCTGCAGTGTGGCAGTTTATAGTGATGTCTAGCACTAAAGGGATCATGACGAAGACATGTAGCTTGATGACCCACCTAGTCACATTATTCTGACACCAGGCCGACCAATCCTAACACTACCCTCTTAATGCTGAGCGCCTACGACGCAGCTGTTCGTACCATTTTTATAAGTCTTTGGTATGACTCGTCCGGGGTACGAACCCGCGACCTCCCGTATCCGAGGCGAACGCTCTAACCACTTAGACCACCGGAGCGGTTGTATGTATGTATGTATGGATGTATGTATGTGTGTGTGTGTGTGTGTGTGTATGTATGTATGTATGTATGTATGTATGTATGGATGGATGGATGGATGGATTTTAATATGTTTATATGTATATTGTATTCACATGTGTGCATAATTGTCTCTGAATATTCTAATGAATTTATATAATGAAAGTTGCTTATTCAAGCTGCTTGTTATTTTAATGTATGCAGCCGGTTTAACACCTGTAATGAGCTTTGTTTCTCATTATTCAATGGAAAATCAATCTTTAAATAAAGAATTGTGTATTGTCTGCGCATGTCGAAAACGAATCAAATACCTCGTCACAATTTTCAAAATCCAAAACTTCGTTTAGAACAAGAGGAGGGTCAATACATTATTCAGAAGAAGCTTTCAGACTAAGACTAAGAGTTGGTTTAAAAACAATTTTAACATATTTATTGGATATTTTATTCCAAGGAAATTGAAGCTATACGCCTTTCGCAGGAATACAACGAGAAGTCTATCAGGGATGGCTTTGCCTAATTTCAAGTCCATGACCGTGGGTTATGAGTCCTTCGTCACAAAATCAACTATAAACAACCATCAAGTTTTGATGACTTACAATTTAGACAGACGACCAACTGGAACGAAAACAAAACATAAAAAAACAAAAGAATCAAACAAGAACACAAGTAAAGGAAATAAAAATCAGAATAAATCTAATCCATTCATGCACGTTTTCGTTTTCTTTGCAGTGACTCTAAAATACTAACCATATAACGTTTCTGTGGAATAATATTTAGCCCGTGCTAGTGGGAAGTGCAAATGTTCGAATAATGTTTAATTTCTCTATATTTCATAAACTCAAATTATACATTGACGTGCTCCCTCGATCTCTTTTTTAGGAATCAATATCACATGCATATAATCCTTACGTCAAGGATTTTGTTAAATTATCGATTTACCTATATTTCGTAAACTCATTTATAGATATCCATAGTGCGACATACTTATTTGCCTGTTTGATTCTGGGTCTAAGTTGAATCAAGGAAAATTTGTGAAGCGGTTTTGGTTAAATATTCTCAGCTTATTCCTTCGATTGGTTGCTCGTATGTTTAGCCTTCGAGTCATGCTGACAACCCATAAAAAGTAACTTTAAGACCACATTCTACTCTTTGTTTGTTTCTATAGATTATATTTTTAAAACCTCTTGATGGAATATATTAATACTTTGGAAGGATTGTTATAAAGCTAAATGAATTCATTCCGTAACATGCTGGTTCAACATTATGACCTACAATCTAGAGAAATATTTTAGTATCAACATTTTATGTTGAACAATTATCGGATTAACTTGCCAAAGTTTTCTCTGCATAGGATTGACTTTAGTATAGGCATTACTTTTTAAAAGGGAGATCTTTTTTTTCCCATAACAGACAAGATAAAATTGCCCACGAAAAGCGCTGGGCTGATGTCCTCAATTCCATTGAAAACACGGGCACATACGATCTGACAGTAGATGAGCTAACGTTCGGAGCAAAGACTGCGTGGAGAAACGCACCCAGGTGTATCGGCCGGATTCAGTGGTCCAAACTTCAGGTATGTTGAAATTACATATGCCTAGCTACCATACACACCTGCATACATACACATATGCATGCAGACTTTCCTTATTACTCATAGAAAGATAATAGAGAAGAGACTTATAACCATACTTTTTCCGCTAAGTGTTTTCTGTAGCCGTGACCACTTAATTGTCCGCTAGCATGCCGAACGATTAGGAAAACACATGTACATTACACTATTTCGCATCAACTGTCATTTTCAATGGACAACGTACACATTAATACGTCCTCTATATATCAATGTTTGAATGTTTGCATATGCAGACGCTTGCATACGCCATTTATGTCTAAGGAAGGGTTTAACTCCAAAACTTTTATAACGCTACAATCTGAGTATCAAATGACGGAGAAAGTATGCTACTATGATTCAGCTGTCTTTTTGCATATGTTTAAAACTAATTAAGTTCAATGTATATGGAAAGAAGCAATTTCATCTACATAGAATGGATACCCTTCTCAGCTTGAAACTTGAAGGTTAACACGGAAACGGAAGGAAAACAAATATGTTAAACGTGAACAAAAGACGTCTGGAATACGCAGGTGCGATCATTTTTGTTAATCAATATGAATCCGTTCTTACAAAGCAGGTCACTATTACATAATTTTCTGAACTAATGTTCTTTCCTAAGTTCCATGTCTAGCACTTCCGCACTTAAGCACCTTTTCTGAAATCACTAAAATCTGCTGACAATGTTAAAGCCAGTTAATTAGATAAATATACAACTCAGATTATTTTGTTGTTTTACTGTTATTTTCTGGTTTGCTGGAACATATATCTTCTAAATTGGTAATGCTTAAATGATGTGTATAATGAAGCACAGTTCATAGATAAGAGTAAAACCATAGCAAGCAAATATTTCACATGTAATCCATATAAAGGCTACCGCGTATATACGTATATAGAACACCATTTAGTGCTCGTTTCTGCATTCACTTTTATATTTCGCATATATATATATATATATGACGCTTGTCCACTAAGGGTAAAAATGTTGCGGTCCTTGTAGCGTCCTCTGTGACATCTTTTCTTTGTCCGTCGAGTGTATTCCATAGATATATTTCAAAATGTAAACATATCTGACCAAGAAACATATTTTCGACTTTTTTAGTTGTTCGATGCTCGTCATGTAACCACTGCGAGAGGAATGTTCGAGGCTATTTGCAATCACATCAAATATGGAACGAACGATGGAAATATTAGGTATGCTTATACATTCCTGATATTTACCATCTGTCCTTCATCTGACAGTGTGACTTCAATGTACAGTGCTACGATGAACGATGAACAATTTTGATAATATTACACAACATTGATAGAGTATGTATCTTGATATGCAAGGTAACAGTGTATGCAGAAACATGTATCATCATAACTCTTTCAATTACACACGTGACTGTACACACCATATCATAAATAGCTGATAATAATATGAAAACTGATATACAAAATTCGCATTTTAAGTTCATATGGATCCTGTTATTGTATTTACTTTAAGAGATTTCTAAATTAGTAACATCAACACTCCCCAGCCTATCTGCATAGTTCATATTATGTACTAATGTCATTTCCTATGTATATTTTCACTGACACTGTCATGATTAGTATGTTCCTGACACAAGTATGATACATTGAAAGGCTATGCCCTCAATGACTTCCACATCTGTTCACATGGCTTCCTCAACCCCAATTTAATGTCGACGACAATCTCGAACTTGTTTATTTACGTTTGACCCATCAATAATCAAAATAGTTAGCTACTCTTTCGGAGCACCTGAACCAACCTGACCAAGATGGAGGTATTGTGCCAAATTGTCTTCTTGCCGATGCCGCATCAACAATCAGACAGGTACTGGGATGGTCACGTGTAAGGAGTGAAACACTGTGTGGTGCTAGCACATTTCATTGTACTGCTTGCTCTGTAATGGTACAACTATGTGCTACAAAATCTAAAATAACCTCATCATAACCATTTTATGTTCCCCAGGCGTTCCTAAAATCGCTGCGAGACGAATCAGATATCTGATCAAATCATATAAAGGCATGAAAAACGGATAATGTCATGCATTTGTCATAGACTTGAGTAAATCGCTTCTAAATGCCATCCACAATATGCTTAAAGTGTGCTTTCGTAAGATGGCGTGAGCTGGAACACTAAAATCTGCGTCCATTGCATAGAATATGACTCTTATGAATCCATTTTTGAACACACCATACAACTGCAGACAACAAATACCGCCTTAAATCTGTTTCTTCGTGTACGTGATGAAACATACCAAAATATATCTATGTTAGGTACTTAGCCAAGAAGCCGAGGAGGCCTGTTTTGTTCTCGTATTCTTTGAGGAATGCATCCCAGATGCACTGTAGATTAATGTTGCGGTGGGCATCACTCTCTCGCCGGCTTTGGTTTGTAGCAAGTAAGATATCTGGAAAACAATCATCGCAAACAATGTCAATTATATTTATAGTTTGCGATTCTGATTTATAATATTTCAAAATTGCATCTCTCTGTTTTAACTAGGGATGAAAATGTCAGTCATATATCCAATATTGCTTATGTTTCAAGACAATGAGGTAGCTGACTTTAAGGATTTAACAAACAACGCATGATTGGATATCGGCTGGTCTAACGATCATAATCTTTACTTTGTGCACATATTTTGGAAAGCTATGTGGTTGTTTTACTAAGCTATATGTTTTAGCAACACTTTCATAAACGGTTTAAAATGTGGTTGAAAAACCAGATATATTCATGGCAAAATTGTTCAATGCACAATACAATACAAACGACACTTCGTATATCATGCGCTGAAACATATATTAATGAATCTGAGATTCTGATTAGCATTTGATTATTTATCTTAAAAAACCCAATATAAATGACAGCAACAGCAATTCAGGAACCATTCTAAGAATATTTACCAAACGTATTAGTAATGGTCTTTGAATCGCATACCATTAATACTGTCATACTATATTATATTGGTGTATTTATATATCTTAGAAACAAGAGTCGCTTACTTTCTCCATGCTTTTTTATTTCTTTTCTTTGAACAACCTATGCTGAGCATCGTATGATAGTAAATTTGTAAAATGTCATGATCGATCGGTGTAATGTACAAACGCGTTCTATTAAAATTGTCCACACGAATATTTTAAAAGCTTAATGTTTAAAGATACAGTGTAGTATCAAACTGAATCTCAACTCAAACGAGGTGAAACGAAGAAAAGGTTTAGTAGGATTCTGATAAATCAGAATCAGTGTCGTAAAATAATTTTGTTAGGAGTAAATTCTTCGGCTTACAGGCTGAATTTGATTGTACGAAGAATTGCATTTTTACAGATCCGCCATAACAATATTTCCACATCGGATCAGTGGAAGACGCAACTTTCGTGTATGGAACTCACAGCTGTTTTCGTATGCCGGTTACAAACAATCGGATGGAACGGTGATCGGAGACCCATTCCACGTTGAATTTACTGAGGTAAAATGACGTCGTGTTGTGTCAAAGACTATATGCATCTTTTTAAGTGCCACGCCTACACAAACATTCATATTTGGTTGGCTGCAATTTGCTCAGGATTACGAAGGTAGTTGTTCATGGCAGGGTATATCACACGATCTATAAGTATGCATCTAGGCGAGAAGCTATGTCTTGATGGGATGTCACCTTTAACTATTGACCACGTGACTTGTACACTAAATTAATGAAAAATATTACATATTATTACTCATATAATCATGAAACTTGGTGTGGAGTTGGGTTCGGGTTAAGTCGTACATCTTGATAAGTACTAAACATCGTTTAAAGAAAGGTGTATGTGACGTTGCTTCATACATGCATTTGTTGAAATATTGCGTTTAAAAATCATATTTCGTCCGATGTTCATCCTTCAATAAAGACACTTTATTGAATGCATCTTTGTTAATAGAAGGTCATTTTGACCTACATTTGACGCTTCACTATATTCTGTTAAGACATTTTAGTAAGCTCATAACCACATAGTTTTGTCCATGCTATATGCATTCTATCCAGCACAGTGGTCCCTTTGTAGGGCAGTGCGGTTTCATATAGTAATGACCATGTTTAGTCATTAAAAAGTTCCATATAAATGATTACGTATCAACATGGTAACTTTTTATTGTGCAAGTGGCTGTGTAGTTATAAGAAGAGTTGATTGAGTGTATTTCGTGTTAGGTCTCATGCTTGCAGTTGTGGTCATTTTGGTTGTAACACCAAGGTTACCCCAAACATTGTATTTCCAGCCAATAAAAATCATTATAAAATACCTCCTGAAGTATAGTTTATCACCCGTCATTTTGAAAAAGAAATATCTGAGGCTTGTATCATCTCATTATAGTTTCTTTGCATTGGCAATTTAGGACAGAATGCTCTTTTTTGTTGTTTTCTGCCCTTTGTGCCTTGCTGCACGTGGAACGATTTCTCAGGTCAATACCACATTTGCATGATTTCGCTTTGTAATGTTTTTAAATTCACTTCTTAAATGATAATTAATATTTGCTGTGACAGATGAAGTATACTAAAAGCTTCTTAATGTGTGCTCGGCAGTCTTTAAATAAACACTGCACGTGACTCTAAATGACATAACCGAACCAAATTGATGTAAAATCATAGACATAAATTTCTTAAAACTTTGTTATCTACTAATTGAGAAATTTGATTAAAGGAAAGTTAACTTTTAAAGTGTAATTTGTTATTATATCAAAACATGTGATTTTATGAGATTTTAATTTTATATTATCAATATACTTGATTAGTTTTAACATATAATGCACAGGTTTCCTCACTATGCCATTTGTTGTTTTGCACAGGTCTGCCAGAAACTGGGCTGGAAAGGAAAGAATGGACGATTTGATATCCTCCCACTGGTCCTACAAGCCAATGAGCATGATCCAGAATTCTTTGACATCCCACCTGAATTGGTTCTGGAAGTTGAACTGAAGCATCCCAAGTAAAGCTCTCTTGAATCTGATTAAAATAGTACACATTTAACCATCGTTTATTATTAAAAAAAAAACGGCAAAGAGAGGCTACTGACCGTAAAGATCCCACTTTCCAACTATATTAATGGTTAATTTTGAACAGGATTGGCATTGTCGTCATTCATCGTCTTCAAACAATTGATTTTGGGTGTGCAATGAGTTTGACAACAAGGAAGAATTGCAGTGTTTCATAGGTGCATGGATAATCTTATATGAGTATCAAATTTAGTCCAGTATGATTATGCAGCATTACTTAATCTAAAACCTGTTTTCGTCTTTACTGAAATATTGTGAACTAGAGCGTTCTATTATAATTAGTCTCGATGCGGCCACACATTCTATTTTCGACATCATCAGTTCACATTTGTATGTGTGATTCACTAATATAATGCAAAATGAAACGTTGTGTCAGCCAATCAGACCGTCATGTTATGAAATCTTAACGTTGTGTCAGCTAATCAGACCGTCATGTTGTGAAATATTAACGTTGTGTCAGCCAATCAGACCGTCATGTTATGAAATCTTAACGTTGTGTCAGCTAATCAGACCGTCATGTTGTGAAATATTAACGTTATTGCGGGTCCTTTGAATGCATTTTCACAAAGGTACAGACGAGGATTGTTTGCTCGCAGCTTTTTTTAAAACAAAGAACTAAGTATTGGAATGTTTGATTTGAGTCATGCAATGGGTATGGCGGTAGTAAGTTGGAATGCGACCGTTCGTTAGACGATTTAAAAAGTGGAAGGAGCTATATAATATATCAATATAGATTTTTAACCTTCTAATGTTGTCGTCCTTGTTTATACTCAAAAGTAAAACGATTTCTTAGCTTGCACCAAAATCATAGGAAAGAAAACAACGTGTTTTATGTCACAGATTTCCATGGTTTACCGACCTCGGCCTAAAATGGTATTCGCTGCCAGCAGTATCTAATATGATGTTCGACTGCGGTGGTCTGGAGTTCACAGCCGCCCCCTTTAATGGCTGGTACATGTCCACAGAAGTAGGGGCCCGGGACCTATGTGACCCTAATCGCTACAACATCCTGGAGGTGAGTCTAATCTTTGGGCCAGTACAAATTATTGAGCCATTATAATCGTTTTACTAAGAATTGTCAGAAACACTACCATGTTATATAGCTCATACAATATAATTTGTAGTTTTGTCGAAAGTGCTTTCACTAATAATATGAATTCTTAAGCTTATGATATTTGGACGAATATTAATTTCACCTATCATCCACACAACATATCATGATGAATAGTAAATTTTGATAAAGCTAGCAAACATACATTTTATTCCAGACAGTTGCTCAGAAGATGCAGCTAGACACAAGGAAGAATTCCAGCCTGTGGAAAGACATAGCCTTGGTGGAAATAAATGTTGCTGTGCTGTATAGTTATCAGGTTTATATACTTTTATCTTCTTTAAGATGCATGGTGATCACTCTGGCAGGATTTTCCCCCAAAACTGCAAAATTGTGGCGGAAATTAAATGTATGTAGATATGTCAGAGGTCAGAGAATGTGGACACCATTAATAACGTTTTATGTTTCGCTGCAACCTTGCACGTTTTCCGCCGTAGTTGTTCTTATGATTATTTTAATTTTAAGCAAAGCACCTATATCTAAACAAATGTGTATACAGGATATTACAAAGGTCAACCACTGCCGAAAATCAATATGCAGGGTGTCTTATTCGATAGAAATCTATTTTCATAGTCGAATCCTTTTTCCGATATTTACCATAGTTAGTATTTTCACTATGTAAATGATAGTCTCAATCAATATTTGTTTTCAATAGTACCGTATATTTTCAGTGCTCTCATATAGATTCCATTAGAGATAATAGCATACTTGTACTATGATAGCTGACGTATTGTACAGGTAGGTTATTATTGGTTAAATCAAGCACTGTTATAGGTTCGTTCCTCTTCAAACACTATATCCCACCATATATTAGCACGAAAGACTGTCATCTTATTAGGTAAATCATCTTTAACCTATTAGCAGTAAATATAGTACGCATAATGTAGTGAATCTATGACAGTTTTACTTGGTCCGTTTTAATAAAGGTTGCACATATTGTTTGAAGACTAAAATATATTCAGGCAGCATCAATAACCATGCGAACAATTTTTGTCGGACAAAATGACATATTGTCGTTACTTTGTTAAATACAACAACGTTGATTAGTTTTGGTTCGTTTTCTGAGTTCAAAACTCCATTATGTGCATCATTCATAGCAGTGGAAAGTCTATTTATTATGCAGGCGAAAGGTGTGACCATTATGGATCACCATACCGCCGCCGAGTCCTTCATGAGCCACTTAGAAAACGAGCAGCGCCTGCGTGGTGGATGTCCATCAGACTGGGTCTGGATAGTTCCTCCCATGAGTGGCAGCCTAACGCCTGTCTTCCGTCAGGAGATGCTAAATTACAAGCTCAAACCATCATATGAGTATCAGGTACAATAATATAATGCAAAAAATAGATTAAGAGTGCATTTCTTCACATTACGTTAACATATCGTTGCGACGATAGATTAAATACACATTATGTTATACTGTGCCAACAGATCTTCCATTTCACACGTGAACGCCATTAACGTACACTAATTACTGCGCCTGTGTGCAAATATAATCTCAAAATTGTATTCATCAAACATGAAATGTACGACATTTATTGCACAAAAATAAATATGAGACAGGTTATAGACTTTATTAAAACATTTATATTTTTTTATTTATTTAAATAAAATGTGGGTTTGTAATTTTGTTTTCACCTTCCCTTGAAATCGCACAATTCTCAAGTTGATACTCAGCTTGTAGTTTGCATTCATTCAATAGTAAGAAGCTTTACTTTTGAATCATCATGCCTGTATGGTATATAATGAATTTCATGCACGAAATTGAACTCAGATTGTTTATGATATCCGGTCACGAATCTATTTCCTACATACCACCTTTTTATGTAATGCTTTATTCACAAACATCAAGTGTCTAAGCTTTGTGTTTGCTGTTAACTCTAAAAATACAGGCAGACCAAAGTTTTTCGTAGGTATAAACATATTCATTTACGTATATTGCTTATTTTTCCCCTCTAGAACCTTTACCTTGACAGATGGGAGTCTTACACTCTAAAACGTACCCTACACAGTGTTTACCTGAGAAAGTACACACACACACACACACACACACACACATACACAGAGATATATATATATATATATATATATATATATATATATATATATATATATATATATATATATATATATATATATATATATATATATATATATAAAGAGAAAGAGTGAACAATAGAAATGTAGGTGTTTGTTCTTTTTATCACCATCCTCGATAGTCATGTGGAACTTCCCAAAACATTGTATACAGAAGGGTGGTTCAAAGGAATAATTGACCTCCTACTTACAATACGCTCTTTGCATCCCGCTTTAATGCGGCTTTCGGTAGTATTAATAAACATACCTGTCCCATAGACCTTTGATTTAAAAAGTTTAACTAAATATTCTGAAGTCTTTATTGAATTACTAACTTAAGGCATCTGAATGAAACCATGCGATCCTTAGGACAACCATATTTATTATTCTTGTAATTGACCAATACAAGCATGAAAGTATATTCATAATGAAAAACAATAGTCCTTGAGAAACTTAATATAAATATAAAATGCCAGTTTCGTTTTCCTGATTCTGACAGGTAATATGTCAGACTGCAACCTCTCTCTCTCTCCCAAGACATGTCATTGATAATTGCTATATCGATAAAAGCTGGAGTAGTATTTACATAAAGCATAGCTAATATAGCAAAATATATTTCGTCGAGACTACATACCCAATCATTATACCTTAGGAGAACTGCTACTACTTTGCAAGTCCAGCCCTCCCAGACACTACTGTTAGCTAATAGGGAGCTAACAGTAGTCTGCCAATCTATGTGGCGGTCGGGAAGAGTGATTTCACGACAATTATAAACAACGACATATTATTGTCAACAGCAAGAGATGAACAAAAATAAACCACTTAAAACTGTGACACACAATTTTTTACAGACATCAGTTAGATGTTATAAATGATTGAAACACAAATCACAATAGCGCTTTGGCCATAGATGATAACTCATTATAAAATGCGAGCGACTCGCAAGAGGGCATACAAGTCTTTATTCCATTTAATCACTGGTTACATGAGCTACTTGAAAATCACTGTGCAATTCGAGATCACCATAATTAATTATAGGAGGAGAGTAGCCAAGTTTTCTCTTTAAAAAAAATACTATAGACATTGACATACATCCACTAGGTTAAGACGGATATTTAAATTCACTTGCAATAAGTTTACATTATTAGTCTTCAGAAGTTTAAATTCATGTTGGCATTGCTTGCTAGGTGAATGTATATGGGCTTTCACACACAAATTCAAATATTTGGAACTGCCCATATACACACGAATACTTTCTTTGCAGAACGCTCCCTGGAAAACACACGTCTGGAAGAAGGACAAGGATGCAACAAACAGTGTTGACAAGCCGAAACGTAAGATTGGATTCCGACAATTAGGCCAGTAAGTAAATCCAGAATTAAACACAAAATATGTTCACTATGCTACATTTCGTTGACTTGATCCTGTCCAATTTACCTAACTGACATCGTCCATGTGTACATGTCATAAAATAGCTTATGTTTCTCTCCTTACACCACTATTTTCTTTGTTCACACTGTCATAAAGAGTCAATATGAACAATGTTCTTCTGCGTACCAGGGCCCAGCTACTTGAAACAAATTGATTATGTATCTTAAATACAATGAATTTGTGAGGTCATTCATAACTGCTCTTAAATTAACATATTTAGACTACATTAATATATTTAAAGACTTAATAAACTTTACTTCATTAATGATTGTAAGCATTTTTATGTTTTGTACTTTCATAGTGTTTGCTTTTGTAATCTTATCGTTTTATATATTTTGTGTTATCCGTTTAGTAAAGCACTTAGAGCTCTAAATATTAGGCGCTGATAGTAAGTCCGCATTCATTGGATTACTAAAGAGGTAGATACAAACTGTGATAGAGCATCCATTTAATATCTAAAGAACATTCGAAAGTATTTCATATACATAAATAGTATATTTCTAGTTGGACTTAAAAGAAACTGCATTAATTTGAGGTTATCAGTGATTCTATATGTAGCATTTTATTATACACTTTATGTTTCTTCTTGAAATACGTAACCCAATCATGATACCTTAGAAGCACTAGAACTACCTCACCAATTCAGCCCTCCCTGACATTACCTTTAGCTAAGGAGAGAAAAAGATTGTCCGCTGATGTTTTGGGGGTCGGGAAGAGTGATCTTTTCTTAGGTATAAGACTTGGTGGGTAATCGCCTCATAACATCTCTTGCAGCACCTACGTTGTACGTATGTACGTATCTATACGGTGCCTCTGGTCCCTTTCATTTTAATGTTGTGTGTGTCTAATGTAAACACTTGTGTACACATCTGTATTACTTAGCCCTAGTCGGACAAGTACATATCGACTCTCTATACACGGTTGACTCAGTCGCGTAATGCTCACGCATGTTTCTATAGGCGACACATGATTTATGTTTATCTGCATAAGCATTCCATCATATTGAAAGAGCTCTTAGTCAATCGCACGGTTAGCCTACAAAACTTCACAAAATAGGTTAGGGCTACAATATGTTTATGACAGCATGTTTTCATGCCCATAAGAAACTCCATATATGTATACTTCCGTCATTTCTGGAAAATACAGGTGAGTTTGCTTTACCAATGTATCCTGAACATTGGAATGACATACGTCAAAGGCTTTACCTATACGTACCGCCCGTGACCTTCCCTACAGGTCGAAGTATAGTCCAGATCGTTTTCTACCAATATTTTCCCTGGCACCGTCATTTGATTAAGTTTTGCGTCCACACTTTATTAAAAGATAACACGTGAGGCTCACAAGGTTAAACTTCTCTTCCTTACATGTGGTATAGCTACTATGTCTTACCTGCATCCTTGATCGCTTTATTAGACTTCATTTTCTGGTTTAGCTTTTCAAGATTCAGCTCCGAACCGACGTTGCGTTTTAACAAGCAGGTGCAGGACTACCGTTTTATACGTTTTTCTTTATTTGTCTTACATGCTAAAACTGCATGCTGACATTTCCTCTGTATGAGAATTTCTGGCATACAAAGCAGATAAATCAATTTATCCTTCAGCCACTAAGCTGACATTGACACGCTCTGAAAAACAGCTCCGGTACCAAAGGCACCAGCACGGGACTCTGCATTTTGGCAGTTCTCTTTACCTTTCCTACTCGGAGTTTGACATTTTCCTATTGCGCAACAGCAAGGGACAGCTGACAAGGCTTCGAGGACTTTCCTGCTAATCGCCTAGATCATTGTATAACAATTCAGAGAGCTCCCATTGGGGCTTTACATCAGCTCCTGGGTCCTTCTGCGTTACCAGTCATGAATTCTCGTCATAAAGGCGACAAATTCCGACCTGGTACCATCACAACAATTTGTCCACGTAGATATTGAGTTCAATAAACAGGCAACATATTTAGTCTCTCTCAGGGTCTGGTATTGAATTCCAAACCATGGTAGCATCTTTAATTTTGAGGAAGTCTATTTGCGCGGGAATTCCTTTGCCTACTAGGCTTGATACAATTCGACACGGACGCATTGTCCTAGGTCGCCTTCCTATGCTCCCATTACAAAAGTGATTCTTCTGCCAGAATGAAGGCCTAACGTTTGCCCACTGGACCATCCTCTATTCATCTGTACATGACTGAGGCACCGACAGTGGAATTTGGGAAACCTAAATTGGCTCATGGCGGGTATACGTCCACAAGTACAACTGCCCGTTATTACCGTCTGTACAGATACCTAGGATCCAAGCTACTACCATCCAATCTGGAAGCAAGCCATGCATCCACTCTCCGTGGAGAGTCTGTGAAAATCTTTCACTAGTGGTATGAATATTTGCTTGTCAAGAGAGTTCTCATTCTCTCCAACATCTCTAGAGTGTTGAGTTAAACAACAAGAAGGAGCCAATTCAAATAGTGCGGACTTAATTCAAACAAAAAGGAGGAACTAGATCCCAAGATCTTGAAGTCCTGGTGTGGGAGTTTCTAAAGTAATGTTGTCAAAAACAAATCCACGTACACGTTTGTCATATCCAACTACTCCTAACGTACTAACCGAATATTTGTCTTCGAACAACCAAATAAAACAAAAGGAATGGTCTCCCGGACTCGAAACCTGGGTAGTTGACACTTTATCAATAGATTTGAATCGCCTGGACGCATACGTATACCTGCAACACCTATGATTCCAAATGTGATACAGAAGGCAAGCAAATCAGAGTGTCGCATAATCCCCATTGCAAAACTCGAACGACAGAACCGGTTAATCAATGACAACTTTATCAATCTCTCAACGGGAACTCCTCAGAAAATTCGGCCTTTCACGAACGCAGTTGTTTCATTCCTATTCAGAGCTACGGAACCTGTACGTCTGGATTACATTGAACAGGCATTCAGAAACATTAATCATTCTCAAAACCAGTCGTAGATACAATCATTCTAGTAAGAAGGCCCTAGACTCTGAAAGAATACGAAGGCACATGGTACCTTTTCACTCAGTGATGGAGAAACTAGCACAGGCATCTATACCGTAAATTGCTAACATACTCTTGCTTTTCTAAGAAGATTAACACCGACAATGATAAATGGTACCGCTCTGAAATCGCTGACTCCTTTCTTCATCACGGACGAGAATATATCGGACTAAATAAAGACGTATCCGACCTACTCGCCAACTTTGAGTATACACGGCCGAAAACATTAAACATATGCCCAAGTAGAACATATCTTGGTTATTAACCTGACTGAACAAGACACATTTTAAACCAGTTTCAAGGGAATCTATGGCACACCTGTCCTACAAGACTTGCTTCTGAAAGAATACGAAGGCACATGGTACGTTTTCACTCAGCAATGCAAAAATGAACAGAAATATGTACCGCAAATAGCAGCTTACACTGACTCTTCGAAAGTTAACACAGTGTACGATGAAAGGTTATAGCTCTGCTAATGCTAACTCATTTGGACATCACCAAATAGCACGATAACGACCAAAATAAAGACTTATCCGAATTACTCGCCAACTTTGGGTATACATTGCCAAAATTATCAACCCTGTGCCCAAGTGGAAACTAACTATTGTGTTGAGCTGGCTGAAGAAGACACCTTTTGAAACAATTTCAGTGGCATCTCAGATACACCTTTTCTACAAGACCTGCTTCCTCATAGTGTTAGTGACATACTTACCCTATCAGCAGATCCGTATTACACGCAGTTCGGACAAGACGGTTCAGCCTTACTCATGACGGCATACTCTTCTATCGTCATGGTCCACCTGCCTTCCACGGATAACCAGACTTTGGTCATGATACATGTGCCTCGCCTAGAAACATTAGTTTTGGCTGTGTAGTGCACCGTAATACAACAGAGCCGTTGCGTTGAAGGAGATCATTCCTCTTACTACCTCTAAAGGCATTACAGTATGATATATCAAGACAGACTGTCTCGTCCTGTATTAAGTGGGTAACCCCGGATCAAATGAACTTATTTCGTCTCCCAATGGTAGATGAGTTGCTACCAGCCGTACATTAGATTGGAACTGTTCGTTAACTGACATCATTCCAGCTGTGGGTTGGAGATTGGGGTTCACATTCTCTAGCTTTCATCTCCGATATATCTCATCCAAGAGGGCTCAGTGCGATCTGGTAGGCCATATATCCGCAGCTCAGCAGGTTACCCTTTGAGGTCCATAAACAATTTCTGAAGACGCGGATTCTCGACTTCCGCTGGAGATACCGATTGGTGGATTGTTCCCTGTATTAAGCCGCTCCCATACAGATGGTGTCCCCTCCAGCCGAGTTCTCTAGAATCTATGTCATATATTATAGATTGATGGTATTCACCTAAGGTATTATGACTGGGTAAGTATTTAAAGAAGAAACCAATTTTTCCTAGAAAAATATGTTTCTTCGAGAATATTTACCCAATCATTATATATATACCTTCCCAACCTAAGCGCAGTTACATTAATAGAAGGCTTTTTCATCCGCTACAGTAGGAACCGAATAGTTCTTAGAATATGCAGCCATGTCTTATACCAAATGGGAGGTCACTCTTCCCGACCACCACATAGATTGGCAGACAACTGTTAGCTCCTTATTAGCTAACAGCAGTGTACGGGAGGGCTGGACATGCAAAGTAGTAGCAGTTCTCCGAAGGTATAATGACTGGGTAAGTAGTCTCGACGAAATATATTTTACTAGGAAACATTGGTTTTCATTCACAGTGCGGTGAAATTATCTGTTCATTTTATGGGAAATGCTCTTGCGAGAAGAGTAAAATGCACCATTCTGTATGCCACGGAGACCGGAAAGTCAGAAGGATTTGCTAGGACACTCTGCCAGATTTTCAAGCATGCATTCAATGCAAAGGTCTGAATATTTTCTGAAATCACACACCATTTATTTAGCTAGCGTTATATGCAACATAATGTGCCATACACCAATGTAACCTAACACTAACCAACATAATATAGCTTCAGATTCTTGCTTCAGTTCCTTCGTTATCAGACATAAAATAAATAAATAAATATCTCTGAATATACATTTTTATTGACTGAAAATAGCCCATGGCATATGATATATCAGTGAACTTCCTCAATTCAGTGTTTATAATGAATACCAGTGTAAGGCCCTATGGGAGCACTTACTGTCGATATGGCTGCATTCAATCTGACATGACAAACAGGAAATTCAAAGAAAAAAGTTAAGTTCCCATTACCTGTTAGAAGCGTGCAGTTTCATCGATATTTGTGTTATACTTCCGAACAGCTTCATACAGTACACATGTTGAATGAATCCAGCCTTATACTTAGCTTCGTTGGACCCATATTCTCAACGTTTATATTCTGTCTTGCTAAAGTTACACTGATGCTGAAAGTAGGACCAACCTAATTAAAACGAATACGTCAATGTTTTGCTGACATTTGAATACCTAACCAGCCTCTCCTTTATGAAAATCATTGTGATTCATGTAGTTTTTAACAGGCCTAAACATACAGTTATACTAATATTAGGAAATATTAGTTAACTGAATGAGTGAAGGATCGTATATAATTTAATTCACCCATCCATATTGTCTTTCGCAAGATGACACCCGGGTAACATAGGCTCCTGACTGTTTCTTTGATACTGAAATTTTCGTACCTTATCAAAGGTTTGTAACAGAGTGCGAGACAACATTCCGTATAATAAATGCATTATATTGTGCATACTGTTTAAAATAATATTATTGCCTAAAAGTGCAGTGTTTGACTTGTTTAGTATCTGAAGGGGGATAAAGCGATTTCTTTATACTGTTTATGTGCCTTACGTGATGTTGATTTCCCTGCAGGTGCTATCGATGGATGAATATGACTATGTTGATCTTGAACACGAATCACTTTTACTGATCGTGACCAGCACATTTGGAAATGGAGATCCACCTGAAAATGGACAGGTAAGCATAGATAAACACTCATGCTTTGTGAGCATAAGTCAAATACGTATACATATTTTGGAGTGATTCAATGTAAAAGCTAGTTTCTAAGTTATGTGAGAAATGAATCAAATTTACATTTCAACGTTGTGCAATGTAAAAATATATGTGACGGTATTTTTAAAATTGATCCGTATCTACTGAAAAGAAACGTCGTTATATTTACGCTAAAATGCGCATCTCTATTTGTTTTAATGTTCCTTATATTTCATTGTTCATTGTCAAATTATATAGTACCATCGTTTTCAATCATATCTAGATTTATACTTACTTTTATTAACGACAGGATTGTTAAAAGTCATAAGCCAACGTATTAGCCGACCACAAAATACAAGTCAACCGACTTTATTGTTATTTTTGTTCAAGATATTTATTACTTTTCTTATACAGGTATTTGCAAAGACTTTACTTGAAATGAAACATCCAGAGCGCCAGCACAAGTACGTATTGAAGAGAAACAATAATACATGTTCACAATTTATAACCAAAGTAGCAATGGTTTGGTGGAATATACTGGCGCATATGTGTTCTTCAACTGTCACGCTTTCATTTCATCTCATGAATCATTAAATTATTGTTTGGAAACCTGTGACAAAGCGGAAGCAACATATCCAGCAAAAAAACCCCAAAAAACAAAAAAAAAAAAACAAACAAAAAACCCAAAACAACCCCCCCCAAAAAAAAAAACCAACAAGGAGGCTGTCAGAGATGAATTGTAAATTTCCAATTTCTGTTGCTCACGTATCTCCGAATAACCCTGCTAAACAGGTTTTAAACATCGTTATACAATTTGGTACAGAATATCAAACAAGACAATCACTTTTGTCCCACTCTAAATGTGGCTGTGTCCGATTACTACTTTTGAAATTTTGTGTCTGTCAGTTATACTTGTCTCTAGTTAATATCTCCTTGAGTATTCTGGATATGTTCAAAAAACCTGGCAAGCCTTTGTACCATTGCAAGAGGTTGTGTCCTATATGAGATTTTGTATTGTAGTTTTACTACTTTTAGAAAAATCATGTCATATTTGAACGTTGAATTGATAATTAACATTCACGTAATCGTTTGGGTTGTGATGGTGAAATTTAGTACATTCCTGTATTTATACTAGATGGCATATCTTATAAAACAAAAGTCTTTGTATAACTTGCATTTGAAGAGTCCTATCCAGATGTGTGTATGTATGTATGTATGTATGCGTGCGTGCGTGCGTGCGTGTGTGTTTGTGTGCGTGCATGTATGTATGTATGCATGCATGTATGCATGTATGTAGGTATGCATGCATGTATGTATGTATGTATCTATCTATCTATGTGTGTGTACGTGCGTAAGTGCTATGAATGTATGTATATATGTGTATTTATGTATGTATGGATGGATAGATAGATGGATGGATGCACGTACGTACTTATGTTTATTCACAGCAAAACAGGACTGAATTGAACGAAAAGAAATTTAATACATGCATTGTAAGAAATATAAGACACATGAGTACATCCATTCAGTCTCTCTCTCTCTCTCTTTCTCTCACTGCATGTCTTTCAAACATGCCACTATCCATTATTACCAATATTCAGCAGCAAACTCATAACTAAAACAACATCAATAGTTACTTAAAATATTTAAAACCATTTGGCTGTCTCCGTGGGGACTACTTATGGGATATAATCTGAATATAAAAGACTGATTCCCAATCGGTGCTAGGCTGATCCCAGGACTACAGAGTATTCTGTACTGATCCCAGGTCAAGTAGAAGTGGTGCTAGACTGATCTCAGCTCAATGTAACAGACCGATTCCCAAATGTGCTAGAATGATCACAGGAGTACAATGTATTCAAGACTAATCCCAGCTCAAGTAGAATTGGTGCCATGCTGATTCCCGCATTTGAGTGCATTCTGGGCTGATCCAATCTTCAAATAAATCTAGGCTAGGCTGATCACAGCATTATTGTGTAATCTGGGCTGATTTCATGTAAAATATGTGCTTGGCTGATCCCCGGATTCGAGTATATTCCTTGTTGATCCAATCTTCAAATAAATCTAGGCTGGGCTGATTCCAGATTATTATCTGATCCCAGCATTAAAGTATAAGCTGGACTAATCCCGGATTCCGAAGAATGTGATAGGATGATCCCACCTCAAGTAAAATATGTGCCAGGCTGATCCCATCATTCAAGTGTATCAAGGCTGATCCCAGATTATGTAGTCTATGTTCTAGGCTGACACAAGTATCTTAATGAATTATGGGCTGATCCCATCTTAATTATATCTATGCTAGTCTGATTACAGCATAAATTTGTATTCTGGGTTGATCATACATTCGTGGAATAGAGCTAGGCTAATCCCACCATGAAGAAATACTCTTATTTTTCATATTTAAATATGTAAAAGAAATGTATTTAACGGGGATGTCGTTTACGTTGTTAGCATAGCTTATGAGTATCCGATTAGGGGAAAATATCCTATACTATGTCAGCCCCATACGCATGAACAACGTAAGGGCACAACACATGATGTATTCATTAATGGGTGGTGACTGGGGTGGTAGCGGGCGATCACAAATCCATAGGAAAAGTTTGATTCAGAGCTCTAAATCTATTATCTTTACCTTCGCAAAGTCAGAAAAGTGACTGCTCATATGCTACTCTATATGATCATGCAATGTTACGTAAGATTGTCTAATTTGGTTGTCACTTTGAATTCTGCTGCCAGTGCAAACAAATAGAAAACGTTTTGCTCATGCCCCCACCCCCACCTGATCCTTCAACAAGCCCAATGAAAACAGCAAGTAAGAGGCTAATAACAGTTCATAGCATAATTATCTGTCTGTCTCTCAGTTTTAAGATACATGTACAGCATTCCTATCCAAGTGTTAGCCACTGACTAAGCCTTATAATTTGACTTTACATCATCTTACCACACCACCTAAAATAATTCAAGATCATCACGTTGTGCATAAACTAAAACTTAATAAATTATAATTGTATGCACAAGCGAATAATACTGAATTGAACGAGACAATATTTAATACATGCATTGTAAGAAATATAGGATACACGAGTATATGCATTCAGTCTCTATCTCTCACTCACTCTCTGCTTTCTCTCAAACATGCCACTATCCATTATTACCAATATTCTACAGCAAACTGATAACTAAAATAACACCAAGACTTAATTAAATTATTTAAAAATATTTCGCTCGCTCCATGGGGACTACTCATGGGATATAATCTGAATATAAAAGACTGATTCCCAGTCAGTGCTAGACAGATCCCAGCATTACAGCGTATTATGAACTGGTGCCAGTTCAAGTAGAATTGGTGCTAGGCTGGTCCCAGCTGAAGTAAAACTGTGATTGGTTGATCCCATCTTCAAGTAAATCTAGGCTAGGCTAATCCCTGCTCAAGGATAATGGCGCTAGGCTAATCCAAGTATGAAAGTATAGTCTGAGCTGATCCAAGCTTCTGTAGATTTTGCTAGGATGATCCCAGCTCAAATAAAATCTGTGCAAGGCTGATCCCATCAGTCAAGTGTATTCTGGGGTAACCCCAGCTTAAGTAGACTATTTACTAGGCTGATCCCAGCATGCTAATGTATTCTCGGCTGATCCCAGCTTAACTAAATCTATATTAGACTGATCCCAGCATAAGAGTGTATTTTGATTTTAATCCCAGATTCGTGGAATAGAGCTAAGCTGATCCCAGCATGAAGAAATTTTCTCATTTCTTCCTTTTCAAAACTGTAAAAGAAATGCATTTAACGGGCATGACCGTAACGTTATTAGTATAGGTTATGAGTATTCGATTGGGAAAAGAATGCCAAATTGAATTTTGTAGATAATAATAATGAAAGCCCCCAAGAGGCTGCCAGTTTGGAATGTGAAAATCCATTTGGATGGACTGGTGCCCAAAGCACATGATACTAAGCGTATGTTCATGAGCAGAAAGAAGTGGGTTAGGATGAACTCTGATGTAACGCATATAGCATGACGAAGACAATGGTCCTAAAGTCTTAGATGTTTCTCTATACCAAATAAATCTGCAGCTGTGCCTGATCCAATATGAAACCAATTACATGAAAATGTTTGCTCGTCATAGTCCATGCGTGCCAACAGGAGCTTCGAGTACGACAAAATTCCCTACTACACGGACTATACATATGTTTTTATGCCTGCTGCGCGAATGCGTGCTTGTATCTATGACTAACTGCTAGCTGACTTAATTTCCTCTTTGGCAATGATCACATCAAGTTAACAAAAACATGGATTGTACATATTACAAGATTATCAGACACACATAGAACCGAGAACGTAAACAATGGAAATACATTGCAAACTAACGCATTTGTAAGATGAAATATATAAATACATAAAATCGTATAATAATCATTTGAGATACTATAGCTACAGCCCCTTTTATTATACCTATTTGTCTGGAACTGCTCATGCCTCAGCGAATATGTATATCACTCATATATTGTTACATTATTAACAATAACCTTGGAATTGATCGAAACCGACTTTCATGTGCGTTTTTTAATTATATTTTAGATTTATGCCACAGTTAAATCTAAACCTGGTATCTCATAAGTTAAATTATCCGTATCTAGTCTGACAAAATAAAAGGAAAGACATAGAAGTGCATAAAAGTGGAAGAAAGCGTATGTTTTCTTGCTACAAGACAAATGTATGCGTGTATGTATAAATAATAATAATAATAATAATAATAATAATAAATATGCTTTCTTTATAGAGGGTGACTAATTATGTATACATATATTATGTATGTATGTATGTATGTATGCAAATATGTGTTAATGTATGTATGTATGTATGTATGTATGTATGTATGCATGCATGTATGTATGTATGTATGTATGTATGTATGTATGTATGTATGTATGTATGTATGTATGTATGCAAATATGTGTTAATGTATGTATGTATGTATGTATGTATGTATGTATGTATGTATGTATGTGTGCATGTATGTGTTTGGGTTAAAGGTACGTCAACACAATACTGTATTAAGTAATATGTATTATGATTGCTAGAGGTTCCTAATACTTAATCACACACAATCGAATATTCTGATCGTTAATTACATTCTTGTTAGCAATGGCGAACCTACTGAATATTAAGAACTGTGATTGAAACTTTTTAATTAGAGTTTAGAATCCCTATGTCTTACAGAAACATTGTAGTTCAATACCACAACTGCTTGCATGAACTCGGACTCTCTCAATACCATAATTGCTGGCAAACTTTTTACTGTCAGGTTTCGTAAATTTATTTTTTGTCGAATATCTATTAACATTCTCTTAACTGTTTGAGGTGTTATAATTAAACTTGTACAAGTTTGTATTATGGCTGGACCAGCGTGTCCTGTATCAGAGCGGACCCTCTATTTCTTGCATATAAATATCCGTATCCATTTTAACTGGGCTCTACCAAGTGTATTGATTTAATGAAACTTCAGCATCGTAGGCGCTGACGCTTACGAAAACACATATCTAGATCGTCGTAGTACGACACTATGGCCATACCATAAGTAATAGAAGACAGCGGAAACCAACAATGTTCGTAACATTCAACAAATAATTTATTTACATATAATAGAATGTCAAAGTTTATAAACAACTTACAGTATTGCGAATTAAATCTCAAATAAAATATTTTATACTCAGTCCTAATGAATAAAGCTATAATTAAATTCATGTAGTGTTCAAAATACGATTCACCACTGAACGTGTCGATATGCTTGTAGTCTTAAACGTACTAATGTGCCAGTAACCTGAAGTGGTATGATTTAATAAGTTTTCCAATTAATCAAAATTATATAATCCATAGTGTCCATGTATGAATTCAATATAATTTCAAATTGATCTCTCTGTCCAAACATAGTATAGCAATAAGACTGATTTCTGCGTCAGATGCAATTGCAGAAACGAGTAATTTCTCAAGTCAACACGATTAAGCCCCTTGAACTAGGTCACAATTTACATGTTCTGGAAATTATGCGTCTATTTAAAAAAATTATTCATTCTAGAACACTCTGGGTTGTTTACAAAGTAAAATCTGTTATTGCATTTATTTTTAATCCAAAAACATGGTAAATATAATGTCTTTGATACAGACCAAGATAATGATCATATGAGAATACTAACTATGTATTATTTGCTTATAAAAACAAAAGTTATTGGTCAGGTGGAAAATAAATTTCTTTTTGATAAGGTCTAAACCTAACTACAATATTATGATATAGGAAGAAACAAACACAGGATACATGTTAAATATACATAACAACTAAATTAACAATTTTGAAGTCGGTTTCATAGAAGGGATTATGGGGGATACATCTGTACATTATTTGTAATTGTTATTTAAATAATTGTGTTTACCTCAGTAATTTGGCATGCTGTATACATACTTTTAATTGCTACACTTGGAATTAAGCGAATTGGTTGGTTGTTGTTTCTGGAAGAATATAATACCATCAGACTAGTGTGACATATGTTTGACATTTCGCTACATTGGGTTTTCAATCGTATGTTTTAAGTTTATTTCTAAAGTTATGTCCAATCTGAATCCATTAAACTACATGAATGTGCCTACCTCTGTTAGTACTACACACTTACAATCCACTAGGTTTATTATGAACTACGTATCACATTTTGGCTGGCTTAGTTTCGGATATTGCATTAGCTCGTGCTCACTTAGGCATTATTTTCACAATCTAAGCATTCAGGTAAACCTGAAGTCATGACGATTGTTGGAAGGATACATTTTAAAGAATGATTCAACATCATCACAAAGATGGAGTACAGTGAATTACAGTTCATGCTTCCTTGACTTGAGATTAATTGTATGCTATTTATGTCTACAGTTTGGGGCTTAATTTATTCGTTCCATCTGATTGGCAATGTACCCCTTCAACCGAAAAAGATCAACGTGTGTATGTTTTTTTAAATACATGACTACGTATCATGTATATGTTATTTATGTATTGGGCGACACAAAACGCTTTTTCTAACATAAAGCCAATACAAGTTGGAATAGCAGATCTTATTAAGTAGTAAATGTTACATATAAATGACCAACATTGCATGTATTGATAGGTGACAGTTAATACTGGAGTATTGTATATGCGAAAGAATATACTACTTAAGTGAATGAAGTGCGTGCTTTTCGTGCAAAACCACATCTGTACTGGTTATTCTTCGTAAGTTCAAATACATGAACTGTTCTTCTAACACTGACCGTCACTGCTCCTAAATAGGAAAACGGCGACATGTACCCAGTAAGTTTTGACTTATAGCGGTGATGAATGATAATACCGTTTGACTCAGATTTTTAAAGTTCAATTTAACAACACATTATTTCGTTTTCCAGAACAGATCATATGCAACGAATGTTCCAGTTTTCCCATCATACAAACACGTGCTCTTTTTAACTGTTCTGAGTCTTTCACGCAGTCGCAGTATATATATATATATATATATATATATATATATATATATATATATATATATATATATATATATATATATATATATATATATTAGCGTTTGGTTTATTGACACGTCTGAACAATACTGGATATTAAGTGTCGATTGAACTATGTTTGATCGAGTACAAGGGAACGTTTTAATCCTGACTTAATTCTTGTTGGCAATGTTAAACATGCGGTATATACATAGCTGCGACCGAAGTTGTTTAATTAAGGTTTCAAATTACGATCGGTTTAAGTAACAGTGTTCTTTAACAACACACCGCCTGCACAGACCTTCTGACCTCACTGATTACCATTAGTACGATCTAACATTAATGTCAGGTTTCAGTTATTTATTTTTGTGGACTAAAATAGTTACATTAGAGTTAACATTATTAGTTAAGCTCTATCAAGCATACGAATTCCAGACGTTAAAGAATTTCTAACGAATGAACTACATGAAATATAGCCGGTAGAGTAGAGTAACTGGATACAATTTTCTTTCGGATAAACGATCAATCCATACAATTGTGGGATGAGTGAAGCGACTATACTTTGCTTGCATACGACTTGTCTCTGGTGTTCAGTTTATTGTAATAATAACAATTTTATGATCTCTGTCGACAGCTCTGTTAGTTTTGATAGCCTAAAGCCACAATGTTGATACTATTTTGAGATGGTATATCTATCAAAATCAAACGGTAGCTTACCTTTTGCGAATCTACACACGAATTGCTATCGTGTTGTATCAAAAAGACAAATCTTGAAAACAATTTAATCTAATTGAACCCACTTAAACCATTCACAACTACGGCTTACTTATACTTATATCGTAAATCAACAATAACATAGAACAAGCTGCCTGAAGGTAGCTTGTCTCAGTCTTAAGCGATATCAATTTTTCGTATTTCAAAAGCCCAAATTTAAGACACTAATGTCTTCTTTGACCATATCGTTGACTACATGCGTTGGTTGTTTTTGTTTGGATCATATGAAGCTTTCAGATTACATAGACTCCTTAAAAGTTTTAAAACGCAATTCATTTTGCTGATAGGTTTTAATGAGATGTGTTATTGAAAGCTAGTGTATATGCTAAATAATGACTCAAATGCAATGTTTCAATTGTCTGGCACATTTGTTTTAATAATTTCTGTCTTGCCAGTGTTGCATATATTACACGAATGTCATTTATGACATTGTTTGACGTCAATGATAAGCACGATTCTGCATTCCAAGCTTACTTTATATTGTAAAAGTACAGTTAGTGATGGGGTCTTTTCATGTTACACCATATTAAAAATTAAGATCTGTATTTTTAGGCAGATATAAATATGTTTCATTATGTCTAGTTACTTAGGAATGAGGTTTAATCCAGAAAAGTGTACAGGTAAAAACATGTATTACATTCGCTTCAGGATCCACCGAATATCTATAAGTAACTCATTTGTGATGATCTACTGCATGTTTATTGATCTCTAAAATACAATTCCAGCTGTTTATTCTGACATAATGTATTATTTTCTTGTTGTAGTCATGAGGGCGAAAGACCGTCATCTATTCGCATAAAACAGTTTGCCTTGAAAGGTAAAGAATCTTCGTTGGACCGCAACAACGAAGAGTTAAAGAAGAGGAATAATGGCACGACAATTGGCACAGGGTCTCTACGGAATGTCAGGTATCTAATCATATATTGTTTGCTTTCCGTTTTTTTTGTATAGTCCCTATATCGTATTTACTCGCAAATGACATCATGGACCCACCATGGTGTTTGGAGAAAGTACAGTAGAGTGAACACATTATCATAAGGAATGTTTAGTGGTCTTTTATAACCGGTTCATTTTAAAATCAACTTTATTTGTTTCTGTTGGAAATCATCAATTAAAGCAACGCGACTATTGTTTGATTTTATGATATAATTATTTCATCTGTGATTAATACATTTTGTGAATCGATCATTCTTTTTCAAACTGTTCATATTAAGGTATCCAATAGAAGAAAATGTGTTACGAACTTTTCTTGTTGTATACGTGAATCAAGAAGACACGTTTCTGCATGGAAATATCCATAATTGTATGGCCACAACAATGCATCCAAATTACCCTTTTATACGGATATAAAAGAGTTTGTAATCACTGTTTGTGCCGTTCACGTATAAAGAGTTTGAGGGTCACATCATTTGATCTATATTTGCTCTTATGGTAAGCAGTTAAATTAAACTGGGCGTATGAGTATTTCCTTGTGCCCGTCCTTCACACGTTTGTTTTTGAAATGGCGAGCTATGACCGTTTATAGCCGGACACGCCCATTTCCTTTGCTGCTGAGTAACCGTACTGGTATGCATCTTTGTGTTGATGAGCTCGTGGGTCAGTGTAATTTTGCTGTGTTAATTCTATACTATATTTGCATCATCATTTAGTGGTTTGTGGTTACCTTCTGTGGGTGCGATCAATGATTGTATCCACGCAATACATTCCTGAATTATTTTTAGAATTTAACCCAATTTCACAATTTGTGTGCTATTATATACACACATCATCTGGTCGATTTTCCTCTGTCAATACCTAGTGCAGAGGTCTTAAACAATCTCATTGAATCTAAACTTCTACCACCATGTTTCTAAGCAAAAGTATTCAAATGAGAATTAAGAAATACCTTGACACTTTTCATGGCGCACTTTCAGCAGAGAAATAACAATAATACAACTTTCTGTTGGTCAGATTGGGGTTAACAGTGCGAAATCAATCCACAGGGCATGCTAACAAATCGGGTAATGGCGTTATCCTATCATTTTGAATGAGCTCTCCTGAAACTACATATGAGTATCATTTGTGCTTTAAATGACGTCATTAAGGTGCATCTTAAATTCTAGATATTCGGTGTTCGGCCTGGGCTCGAGTGCTTATCCTAAACTGTGTGCTTTCGGCCACTACTTAGACAACATACTACATGATTTGGGTGCACAAAGGGTACTACAGATGGGTGAGGGGGACGAGGAACACGGACAGAAGGAATCTTTCAAAACCTGGGCGCAGGATATTTTTAAGGTAACACAAACTATGATCTTAAGTAGCAATTTAGTTATTTACATTTTCAAGACCTGAATGACACGTCCTCCTGATAATTTTGTCACATGACATACCGAAAAACCTGTAGACTTATTGCTTTGAAATGTTAGTGAACTAATTTCAGGCGCAACATGCGATGAAAGAAAATGGTTTACAAACATATGTGGCCAGCGTTTTAATGCGACTATAGTTAAATTAGGAAAGTAAGCCAGAGCGCATGGAGACATATATAACGGACTGCACTGAGACCGATGACCTATTATATCGAGCTATCATTAAATTGTATATTTTCCTTGGATGGTTCTACTAACTATTGGCAAAAGTAGGTCATTGCTATCAGAGGCACAAATTAATATAAATACATCCATTCGGATGGGTGTGGTTACATTTGAAATCACCTCACTCTGGCAGGTTGTTCTGGTCAATCGAATTGGCATATACTTTGCATACTCTAATGAAATTTGCTTTCGATTTATATGCAACACACTGTCTTACAACTTGTTGCGTTTATATTTACGAAATTTAAAGTATGCATTCACCTTTTTTAATTTTGATATCACCACTAGGACATAAATGTGTCGGTCATACCATACATATCTTGCAAAGGCGATTATGCTAACGTTTCGATGATATACCGGAACGACGGGTGAGATGATTTGAAAAGAAATCATGTTGTTTCGTTAGTATTAGAGCCATTCAAATGTATAGCACTAATAAGAGTAGAAGAAGTAGAAAACTATTGAATGTAAATTAATTATGCTGATTAAAACAGAATAATAACTCTATTCCCTGCAACTTAAGTCTCAACCTCTCTTGCCACTTATCTAAAGTATGAATGTTAATCTTGTTGCTTTTAGTATTTGGCAGCTTTATATGCTATTGAGCATTATGTACAATTCTCCCAACTTCCCATATAGGCCTATATTTATCGTCATGATACTAGAAATCAACAAAACGCTAAATCCTGGCTAGTTATAAAAACATCTGACAATGTGGCAGGCATTTCTCTCATTGCAATTATTTGTTGTCCTTTCCAAAAAGATCGTTATGTTTGGAAAATTAGTGCATGATGAAAAATAAATTTTCTATTTCACTGGAAAACATCTGCTTTAGTTACTGTTTTAACTTTTAGATCAAACGGTGTAATGTCTTGATCATCATGAAAATATACCTGATGTTGTTGGCAAAGAATGACATCTGCTTTCCAGACGAAATATGGGCTTTGTTCGGTTTGAAAGAAACGTCGCCATAAGGAATGACGTGAATGCATTAAACAATTTCTTCAAAGCGTCTCATGAAACTAACATTTGCACGTTGGATGTGAACATTAGTGTTGAAATAATTTTGATATTTCATAACGAGTAAATGTTATTATGTTTATGCACGGAACCACGTGTTAGTAATTATCTAGTATATCCCTGTAACCCCACGCAATTGTAAATACACAAATATTATACACCATGTATTCCTGTTAATTCCTTTATTTCAAAATACACTTATTAAGATATGATTTATTAGTGTATTTAATGCTAAATTAGTTGATCATGTATTTCCCCAGGCTGCATGTGAGGCATTCAGTGTTGGAGATGAGAAAACAATCCGTGACGCCGTGGGGTCCTTCTCTCAAACCGATCTCTCATGGTCTCCTGGGAAGTTCAGGCTCACACCATCAGAGGAAATTTCAGCTGATATTTGTGAAGGTATGTGCTCAGAAAGAATGATACAATGTTGCCGTTGCATATTGTGCAGGTTTTAAATCATATCATATTACGTTGCAACACAAACGTATATCCGCATAAGTGTTTCCTTGAATTTTAACTGGCATGATGAACTATTGTATGCATACATCATGTTCATCGAAATAATGCTTATGAACATATATTCTTATAACTGGCTTGCAATAAAAATGAATGAAATTAAAAACCAAAAGATAGCGTGACCAGTTGTAGGGCATAGTAAGCAGAATGACCACCTCGGCACTGAGCGACATACGTGTATGTAATCATGATATTCAGTTGCACGTTTTATTTTTACCTAGGTCTCTCGAAGCTACACGGGAAGACCGTTGTTCCATGTCGACTGATCGAGAATAAGCAGCTACAATCTTTAGATTCGAGGTATTAATTTGCACACGTGCTGATTGCAGATTTATAAGTCACTATTCTATTACTTTGTTTTGTTTCATTTTGATCTTGAGGAAAGGGTATTGCTCTGTTTTCTCTTTTACGTACATGAACTGCAAAGCGTCTCCGTATAATGAATTGTGAAAAGATTCGAGTTTCCTCTAACGAGAGGTAAAGTATTTTATATCTGTAATTACTCGGGTTTCGTAAATTTCTGACAATTATATAATAATGACTGTGCTTATATTCCACAACCCCCAAAAATAATAAATATGTAACAATATTCTCTATCGTCGTTGGAACAATCGAATTAAAATGTGAAGACAGTCTTTGTGTTCTTATATCTGCTGGTCACTTTATATTACACGCGACCTATATATGTACCGTTCCTAATTGGACTTCAGGTGATAACCAATTGCGACTTGAATGGGAGATGATTAAAGTGTTCGCATTTCGCGAAATTCTGCTACTCAGCAAACACGTTATATTTCTTTCTTTTGCATTGCTTGCAGTCGGCAGACTTTGCTAGTGCGATTAAACACACAGGGTGCGTCAGAGCTAATATATTCCCCCGGAGACCATTTGGCGGTATTTGCAGAGAATTCACCTGCCCTTGTAGACGGGATCCTTACACGCTTGCATAATGCTCCACCTGTGGATCAGAATGTTAAGATTGAGATGCAGATAGAACGTACAACTCCACTAGGTAAAATGAATTTGGTTGAATGTCTATACACTATATTTCCTCTGACTGAAAGATACAGAGAGAACGACGGAATATCGTAGGAAAGTTTTCAGAGAATTCGTGATTTAATTTCAAAGTGTTCAGTTCCTAGAATGAGATGTAGAATTTATCTGGAAGACAACGTAACAGTAATATTCATGGCCCTAGGAATCATCAATGAACACATTTAGTCTGGTGAGTAATTTTAGGGAAATGTTGCCAAGCAAGTATATGTCTGCAGGGCTGTTATTTCTGTTTCTGAATAATAGTTAGATGTTTCATTGTACTTATGCTTTCAGGCAATATGAAAACATGGGAAAGGTTTCCAAAGTTTCCCACCTGCACGTTGCGGACAGCTTTGTCTAGATATTTGGACATTACAACACCACCTACACGAAGCTTCTTGAAAATCTTAGCGACACAAGCATCTGATCATAGGCACAGAGAAGGATTGGAAAATCTCGCCAATGTACGGTTGTAGTCCTTTCGAGTTCGAGCACAAAACATTCTGGCAAAATTTCCGTATAAAGTACGGCTGAAACAAAATATACCAGACAATAACTACACTTAATATGCGTTAACCAACCTGTAATTGGGTATATTTATGTTGCTTTATATCATCATGACAGCTTCATATAAACTTTTACACATTGTCAACGTATTATCATCACTATCATGGGTCAAGGTAATAAAAATAGTCCCAAACACATTTTACACACCTTAGCAAACAGTGACGCACCCCAGCACAAATGAACACAGTAATAATGGTCAATGTCGAACGGAAAAAATGATTTTCAATGCATCATTTTCCACGCAATGTACCTAAGTTTCCAGTGTGTAAAAGATGAGCTTGGTTCAGAGAGATTTGAGAATACAAAAGGGATACTTACATTAGCTCTTTTACCGCTACCGTTAGTTACTTTCTGATACTGATGTGAGTTTTTTTTTTTTTATAAATGGAAATTACATTTTCTTGCATTGAGGTTCTTTGTCAAGACGGTATACTGAATGACTTTTTCAAAACATTCAGCCATGGACCTAATTAAACATATCTGTCATAATGAAATATTTAAAACATCGGTGGCCGTTGAATAATTTTACAGTTTGAAAACTATTTTGACGACTTCTTGTGAATGGCGTGAATGTTACCTTAAAATGCTGATAACGAAAGTGTACATATTTTCAAAATTGTGTGATTTAGGACCTGCAAATGTATGAGAATTGGAAGCATAAAAAACGTCCCAATCTTCTCGAAGTATTGGAGGAATTTCCATCACTACAGATTCCGGCGGCTCTCCTACTGACACAGCTTCCTTTACTGCAGCAGCGGTACTACAGCATCAGTTCCTCCCCAGCTGTATACCCGGGAGAAATACACGCTACAATTGCTGTCGTTAGGTACAGGAGTCAAGGTATGAAATTAAAATGACTCATTAGTATAATAGCATACATTGGTTCATGGCAACCATCAAAGTTACTTTGTTATAGGTGATGCGACACAGTACTTAACATTTCTTACAAGCAGGTGCGTGTTTTAATGTGTTTTGTTATACGTACAGCTGTATATAAATGTCATGCTGTATCTGAAGCAACATTGCAGTTGATTCTTATTATCCTCAGAACATAATGCAGTGAAATAAATTAAATAGGCATTTATTGTGTGAGACATTTGTTATAGTTAGTTGTGATTGACTATTTTTTATGTAGCGTATAAAGTTCCTTTATCCTAATTTATGTAGATAGGTGATAGCAGCGTTCTTTCATTAATTCCAGGTGGCAACGGACCATTGCACGAAGGCATCTGTTCATCATGGCTAAACAGAATCACGTCAGAAACGATTGTGCCTTGTTTTGTCCGAATGTAAGCGTAACATTTCTCTCCAACGAATCGATCAGGCATTTTATATAATGCAGCTCCAATTCTATATTTTAAGGATGGGTGGCTACGGCTATGTCAGGAGTATCCGCACTTGCAGCATGCTTTGTTTTGGATGATACGTCGTTATTAGAATGCATAATTAGTGTTGAATCCGATTATTATTTGTCTGCCCTCAGCATTCTGAGAGAAATATCTCATTTTTAAACCATATTATGTAATTATGTATCTCAGTTATTGATTTAAGAATAAGGCCCCCTCCCCGAATTAATCATTGTTTTAGGAATACAACTGCGCATATTTGTATTCAGGGAACGAAATTGCACATATTATAAGTATATTAAAATAACTTGTTAAAACAAGAGGAACAATATATTCTACATCTAATATAGCAAAACGGATTTTTTTTACAAACATATATGGTACTGATGTCTCAGAGATGTGTGTGTGTGTGTGAACATTAAGTTCGACAATTAATATAGCAAAATGGAAATTTCCCAATCATATATGGTTCAGATGTCACATATTTCTGTGTGTGGATGAAATATAGGGTTCAGGTGAGAGGGTCTTGAATGCCATCAAATGTTTGACTACGAACAATGGCTTCTAAGATAGGAACTACTCTTGGAAAAAATATTAAAGTCACATCACCTAGCAGAATACAAGAGCGATGCATACGTTTCATGGAAACGCATCGGAGATGCTACACATTCGGTAAGAATTTGGACAGAACTTCTTTGTATATATATTTTGCATTGATAATGTAGAGATATTGAATATCATTCTGAGGTGGATTATCTTTCAGAGCACCATCATTCCACCTGCCCAAAGACAACACCCTTCCAATCATCATGGTCGGTCCAGGTACGGGTATTGCTCCACTCCGCAGTTTCTGGCAACAGAGGAAAATCGATATGAAACTGTTACCAATACCTCATAAACAAGGTAAAACAAATACATGTCTAAACAAGATCTTTTGCACATCCATAATGACATAGGGAAGACAAGCATGAATAAAATCTACCCTCTGTATAGCGTCCCTAAATTAAAAGAACTCAAAACAAATGAGTTATTGGTTTTAATTTTTTTAATCGTTTTGCAGGTACGAATTTGCGCACTTAGGAAACGTATCAGTTAGCATCAGTAAGTAGAAAATATCTTTAGTAACAGCCAGGTTAAGTTTTGCGATACAGATGTTGGTACTTTGATTCACTAAGATCTGCAAGGGTATTCCAACGAGGACCACTACGAAAATGCGAACAAAAACATCAGAAATTCTTCAAGAGATTAAATCATCACCACATTTAAATATTACATAGCTAACTATATGGATCAGTTCAATAAGATTAATAGTTATTCTCTAATGTATTGCTTTATTGTTCCCCTACTTCTAACTATTAATACAACTGCAATTGCTGCAACTGATGCAACTACTACTACTACTACTAATCATAATAATAATATCAATAATAATATAATAATAATAAGTAGAAGAAGAAGAAAAAAGAAGAATGCAGAAGACGAAGTATATTATTGTAACGTAGTCGAGCTGACCCTTTGAGACCGGGCAGGGTTTTAAAGAAACAATAAACACGTTCGTGGATGACAAATGACAATATATTAAACACTGGTACTAATGATATGAAAATAACATAGAAAAGCATATAAAATGAATATAAAACACATGAAATATACTTTGACTACTATGTCACATTCAAGTAGTCAAATAGTTCTAGCAACTCCATATAAACTTCATGTGTACAAATATCTCTAGCAAACTTTCATATAAACAAATGCTTGTTGCAAACCCATATAATCAACTACTGGTTGCAAATATTTATGTAGTCAAACACTGTCATAATTCACATGTAGTCAAACCACTACTTGTTATTGTATTTTACTTGTAGTCAATACACTACTTGTTATTGTACTTTACCTGTAGTCAAAACACTACTTGATTGGAAAATACACGTTGACACGGCCTTCTCTCTGGCACGGTCACTTTCCCTCCGCACTTGTACCCGTACGTTGGCACTGAATCGGTGGGTTATGCTAGTAATGGTACACCAGACGTCATGGTATTCACAAGCCCATCCGGCTGCTCATAACCGGCGAGCTGAATATGGAAAATAAACACACCTTTCCAATAGTCTAATTTAATTGGAATGGGTTTTGTTGCAACTACTTTAAGAATATACGATAGGCACGAAGTATGACATAGGAATGCTATGCAATAAAAACAAATATACGTAATGCTATGACATTAATACATACATAATATGTTTTCGAAATTAGTCGTGATAGCGACTAGATGAAATTAACTCGCTACCACATTGCCTAGGTTATATCTTAATAAACTGAATTGCAAATACGATAAACGATGTGACCACATAATACAACAATGAACGTGCTTTTACGAAACTGAATACTTATTGTAAATAATAAAAAGAGTTGACTAAAAAAACATTCGACTCACCCAACTGTTTGGCTTTAACTAAATTACAATGGCACCTGCCCGACAGCTGAATATTTAAGAGCTTCCCTCTATATTGGCTGTGCCCTTCAATATCTCTACCCGATATATATATATAGTAGTGCGCAATAATACATTATTTCGCACGTGCCGCGCGAGCAATAAAAGCGTCACGCGATACGACGAAAAATTACATTTACAGAAATATTACGGCACGTGAAACAAGACAACCTGATTTAAATGAAAAGTATGGAAGACTAAATGAGCCATATTGGGCAATTCGTAACAGTTATAAAGAGTTGTTTCTTCACTGTAGATGCAAATCGGTCAGCCTGGGGAAGGATGTACCTGTATTTCGGGTGTCGAAGCTCCCTGGTGGACGATATATACAGGAAGGAGATGCAGACAGCTAAAGAGGAGGGTGTATTGACGAACGTCTACACAGCTTATTCTAGGGAACCGGATAAACCTAAGGTAAGACTGTGATCAATCCTCTGAAGTATTAGTAAGGCAATTTATGACCAAGATTTAGTCAACGGAATCTTACCACTAAAAACGCAGCAATATATTTATGAACCCAGAGATATATTGTGTCTTTTTTCTTCTTTTGATAACATTCAATAACAAAGACTTAGAATCAGATTTTTCAACATTGGACTTTGGACAAAGCATATGATCATAATATGCATCTCCGCGACCGTCCTTCCATCCATTAATATAACATGTAATATGTCTTTATCTTTGAAATATCTTCTTAGCTGAATAGAAGTAGAGTAATGTGAACCTAGCAACGTTGAGTGTACCACATAAGTTCTTCTTTTATAATTATATCGCCATCAAATTGCATGAGTATCACTTTACGTAGGGAGGTTCCATACTGGATGTGCCAAATGTTATTGTCATAATTTGCTTAGATCTTAACTATTAAGCACATGATATACCTGTTACGTATATCTGATTTAATTTATATTTATTTTAATTGTATTGCTTGTTTGTTAGTTTTAAACAAATTTTATATTACATGATATTATAATATAATCTTGTTTACGTGATTTGGAAATTTTTCAAGAAAATAGCTTGACCTTGACTGTTAATTTGTAAACATTTAAAACTGACCTAGTTTATGACCTTAATTCAAAATTTGTAATTCACAATTTGTAACAGCCATGTGAGCAAGTTCTTTTTTCTTTTTCTTTTATTGTGGAAATAATAAGGGTGAGATCGAGGCTGTATTGGATATGTGACCCTAAACTTTTAAATAGTGCTAGTGACAGAAACAAATTTTATATCTCTTCTTAGCGTAAAATGATTGTGTTTTTCTTTTGTCATGGCCATGCTATGAGTTCGTGACATAAACATGATCACGTGATCATCATATGGGTACCCATTCTGCGTCTCCAAATTACTGTATAACAATAATAATAATAATAAAATAATAACAATAATGAGGATTTTGTATAGCTCCTAATCTTTAGAAGCTCTAAGCGCTTTAGACAACACCAATAACATGTTGTTGTTGTTGTTGTTGTGGGGTTTAACGCCATTTTTCAGCACGATAGGCTATACATGGCGGCCAGTATTAATGGTGGAGGAAGAACCCGGAAAACCCCGGAAAGACCACCGACCCACGAGAAGCTACTGGCAAGCTTTCTCACATGCCCACATTGGCTGAATCTTAGACTCGAACCGCCCACCAATAACATAGAAAACATATATAATTATATCTTTACAGAAAACATACACCATGAAATTAGAAAACATAAACCATGCTGTAAATATTTAAGGTAGAGAACATTATTAGGTCTTTAAGTTTGTTCTTGCAATCGAAATAAGTGCTTTTTAAGAGCACTCTTGAATGGGATTACTGTGTTTAAGTTCAGTGGGCAATTCATCCACGTTGCTGGGCCCTGGTATGCAAAAGAACGCTGTCGATATGACTTCGTTTTCATAATGGGAATAATGAGTATACGATAGTTAGAAGAGGAGCGTAAGTATCTTGCTGGTGTGTACACATGAGTGAGGTCGGATAGGTATGTTGGACTGGAGTCCGTCAGTGAAACGTAGTAACAGAGAACACATTTTGTGTTTGATTCTGGATCGAATGGATAGCCAGTGTATGGTACAGAGCAGCGGGGAGGTGTGCTCTGATCGTGGTACTCTAAGTATGATCCGATAAACTGTGTTTTGAACTTTTTGAAGTTTTTGAAATAGATATTGAGATTAACCAGAATTGAGTTACAATAGTCCAGTCTTGAACCATTGTTTTAGAGAAATTATCTAACTCTGGACTTAAAACAATTGATGTCAAATAGTTTACTTCTGTTGTAGCCAGTTTTCGAGTTATATGTTAATTTTTCTTCGGATTATTTGAATTCTAAAAGATTAATTCGTTTCTCTGGAAATATTTTGAGTGTTCATACAGAATTCTTGAACAAGGACATTTCTTAAAAATATTTCGGATTTCCAACACCGGATTGTTATTTCTTGTGTTTTAACAAGTAATTGTAGACAACAACACTGTACAGGATACAGCATACGTCATCATCTTCCATCTTTGATTCTTCATCGGGACTCAAACTTGAATTCATTAGAACATTTCATTATCAGGACTTCTAAAATTTTATTCGTGGACTATGCTTGGATTATTTTTTGATTTTATTGTTCAAACTTTAAGTTCTTTTTTTTCTTTCTTCATTTTTACAACATTTTTCCAGGGAAATAAATTATTTTTACAAATTTTCAAAGCTTGTTGTTATCACTCGTTCTTGTGTTAGTTTTTATTCGAGCTTAAACACGTAGCATACGAAATTGGGGGCTCATCCAGAATAATTTTGAATTTTGGCTAAAATAGTTTAGATATTTTGAATTCCCCATGTTTTTGAAATCTTTAGTGAAATCGGCAAGCTTTTTAAAAAATGTCATCAAAAGTGTAAATCTTTCTGTCTGATCCTACCTAGGATCAACAAGTTCTTTTTTAAAGAAAGATGCATTGATTCAACTTGCCATAAAATACGATCTTTCTGAGGAAAAGTCTTCCTTAACGAAACAACAAATAAAACAATAAATATTTTGGTTCAGTATAATGTTTTGGATAACATTGAATTGGTTTCGATCAGTTAGTCTGTATCATAATTCGACAGAAACGTAAAGGATTTAGAAATAATGCAAGATTGGATTGGAGTTAAGGAAGCTGGAACTTCAGAAAGAAGAAAGAGAGAAAGAATAAAAAATGCAGTTACTTTATGAGAACGAAGAGAGAGAGAGAGGAAATAAAGAAAACCAGATGACAGTGCAGTTACTAGAAAATCAGATGCAAATACAGTTACAAGAAAAACAAGTAGTTATGGAAGAATAAGAGAAAGAGATTGACTATCAATGGAAAATGAAAGAAATTGAACTGGGAAAGGAAAACTACTTCTATACTTCAAATCCAAATTTAAGTTTTAATCTTGCATAGAATACTAAGTTAGTACCCCCTTTCAGAGAAAAGAAGTAGACAAATAGTTTACTCGTATTGAAAAAGTTGCTAAACATTTGAAATGGCCAAGGGAGCATTGGGTTCAATTATTTCAATGTGTACCCACTGATAAGGCTAGTGATATATCTAAATCACTGTCAGTTTACCAAATTGGTAACTATGATGTGGTTAATTAATGCATCTTAAGGGGTTATTAGTTAGTCCCTGAAGGTTATCGGCAAAATTGCAGAAACCATTAAAAAGAAGCTGGACAAACCGATGTTGAATTTGCGAGGGACAAGATCAATTATTAGATAGTTGGTGCTTAGCCAAGAAAGTCGAATGAGATTATGAGAGTCTAAAACAACTTGTATTACTTGAAGAGTTCAAAACGTGTGTCCATAGTGACATTAAGACTTATCTTGACGAGCATCAGCTCGAAACCTTGGAAAATGCGGTTCGTGCCGCTGATGAATATTCTTTAGCTCATAAAGATCCTTTTGCAAATAAGACTTCTACTCAACATTCTTCTGGCAGAAAAAAAGTATTTCGGCCTAATACAAGCCCTTCTAAAACTCAGACTGTCACAACTTCCAAATATCAAGCTTCTGATAAGCTTGATTCAAGATCCTCGTCTCTTCCTACGTAATTTCTGATTGCTAAATTTAAAAATAGGCATCAGAATCGAGACAGACATATTTCAAATGCTCTTATTTCTAGGAAGTCAAGGTCACGGTCATATATTGAAAGCAATACATTTGTTGGGTCACCTATGTCCGTGTGGCTTCTAGTCTTTACCTCGGCCAATGCGGTTATGTGAGAAAGTTGCCAGTAGCTTCCCGTGGGTCTGTGGTTCTTACCTGGATTTTCCATGAATTCACTAATTGTTCTTCGATTTTGTAACATTTTGTTACGTATTCCATTCCAATATTTTCCCCAGAAGTTTCATAAAGTTATTATTCCGACGATTCTTTTCATTTTTACATCTAATTCTGTACGATTTTGGTGCTTGAATGGATTTAGTTCATAATTCGCCATAATTAGTCAACGGTTCTCTTGATTTCCTTTCTTTACATATATTCCTATTCATTCTGTCTTTTTTGCACTGACAAATTTCAAAACAATTTGTATAATGTTCTATAATAGTATTAGGTGTTTGGGGTTAAATGGTTACGTTTGCGAACAGTTAGCGTTTACAGTTGTGGGAGGTAATGTAAAAATAAGAATATAACGCTGTATATTTTGCTATGTTACATATGATCAAATATTTAAAAGATGTCTCGCACTATAGAAAAAATGCGACTAGAGAATGAGCAACATTCATTCATGCGGAAATAAACGAGACAGAATAAAACTTTGTAAGAAATGTTAAGAAGTAACAGGGAATGCATTTAACTCGGACAGCCATTTCAGAATTGTCCGTCATCAAAATAAACATAGTACCGATGACTCCAGATCATGATAAATGTTGTTTATTAAATGACATAAAGCACTGAACCGATCCAACTACGTTCACCCACAATTTAATACCAGTAAGATTAATCGGAGTTCCCGCAATAATATTCAGCAAGCGTGATGGCATACATTTGTATTTAAAGTTTACCTTCCAATCCATATTCGATTGGCTTTCTTTCTTTTGGATTCAAAACCGATATTATGTTTTCAAATGTGTCATTAGGTATGATGATATTTACTCTGCAACACCTTGTTACTGGATATAAATCTGATGTACAACCGTTCTGTATGACTGCTGAATATATATATATATATATATATATATATATATATATATATATATATATATATATATATATATATACATATATATATATATATATATATATATAGAACCGATGGTCTCCTTCGAAATAGAGTGCATGCATTCAGAATTTCAAACATTAAAATGGTCAATGAAGCCGGTATCAAGTACGGTACATTTTGCACAATTAAAAACAAAACCAAAACATTATCACTGACGCGAGTAAAAAAATAGATAATATTCTTCCAAACGCAGATCACACAAGTTCGTAACAGATCTCAAAGGAGTAATAATCTGGAAAGTTTGGAAAGACTTAATTGATACAAAATAAAGGATAAACATTTCGTATCAATCTTTCGGACCTTATGATTTTTACATTTATTTATTTATATTCGGAGAGCATAAATTAATCCCTGGTGGAACTTCCCCAATAAAGGTCCATATATGATTATATAATATCCATATTAGAAAACATTCTTTAGAGAAACCTCTGCCATTTTGTACAAGATTTTATATAAAATTATCTTGGAGTTCTGAGCACGCGTATCTCTTGGAAATGTACACGGTCTATTATGAATTTATATGTGTTGTGCTAGAGCAATGCACTTATCTGTCTAACCGTATTTATCCAACCATCTGGATATCATTATTATATGTAGATATCTGCCTAAATTTATTTACCTTACCATCTGGATATCATTATTATTTGTAGATATCTGCCTAAATTTATTAACCTAACCATCTGGATATCATTATTATATGTAGATATCTGCCTAAATGTATTTACCTAACCATCTGGATATCATTATTATTTGTAGATATCTGCCTAAATTTATTTACCTAACCATCTCGATATCATTATTATTTGTAGATATCTACCAACAAATGTTTACCTACCCATTTGGATATCATTATTATTTGCAGATGTACGTACAGGACTACCTAATTCAGAATAGTTCCGACATCTACAATATCATGGTTCGAGAGGGAGGACATTTTTATGTATGTGGTGACGCCGAGATGGCAAAAGACGTCATGTCGACATTGGAGAAAATTCTTCAGAAAGAAGGAAATATGCGGGTAGAAGATGCTGCTAATTTCATACTGAAATTACGGGTAATTGTATGTGTGTGTGATTTCGCTTTTTAAAGTAGCATTTTACATTCGTTCATTGCTGCGATGTCTGAAGTGTGGCAGTTTACAATTATATCTAGAAATGGAGCATCATTCGTGCGACATGTAGTATGATGTCCCACCTGGTCACATTATCCTGACACCAGGCCGTCTAGTCCTAACACAAACCCATAAATGCCGAGCTCCTAACGAGGCAACTGTAAGTACTATTTTTAGAATGTCTTTGGTATGACTCGGCTGTGGTTTTGAACCAGTGATCTCCCGCATCCGAGGCAGACTAGGTCACCCGAGCTGACAAATTATGGGTAGGAAGGAGTGGAATCGGTTAATTCAGTTGCATGTATACACTTCTACTGATCAATTACTGGACCATATCTAACCTTGGGTCAAAATGTAATTTTCTTTAGTACGAAGACCTGCAGCTTTTACAAAATATAGAACGATTATGAGCTCCGAATACGCCAAACCTTGATTTCAAGAATAATGATGTAACATTTTTAAAATCAACATTCCTTTGTAAAAAGCGATCAGATATAGTGTATTTGTGCCCAGATATGTCTAAATATATATGATAATTGATAATTTGTAAATCATGAAAACAAAAATTTTAAGTGTTATATTTTATTGATTAATTGTGATAATACATAACCTGAATGTAATAAGTGAATGTTAACGTGAATCATCTGTTATGTCATCAACGTCTTTAGCCTGCATTACGTACAATTACAGTAACATGATTCTTTATAGGATTCAAACCAATTCCATGAAGACATTTTTTGGAACGACTTTAAGGAGCTCCGCGGTAACAGAGAGGACCGAGTGGCAAGTGAGGAGACTATAAATGTACATCAAAGCCAACGGAGAAGCCCATAAGTTACTGCAGTTCGGAAGGTTATTGTCTCCATACAAGCCACGGTATTATTAATATTAATCTATCTCCTATTTTATCACAACCTTCATCGGCACATTCAAACGTTTATTTTCGCCTACGAACAGTTTCAAATGTGACGTTAACTCCTGGCGATAACGGTAAATGTTGTCGTTTATCTATAAATTCTTCAGTTTAGATGCAACTGTTTTTATTTATTATGATATCATTACTTGGGTGAAAAATAGTGTTTTCACAGCTTACACGCCAAATAAACGATACTTACATACTCTAATAATGCTTATCTTTCCTTGAATCATTCAGAAACAAATATGTAGTTATTACTTATTAATCACGAGGTCGTATTTAATTCAGAAACTTACAATTTGAATAGACAATTGCCGAACAGAAAGGAAATTTCCCCACATGGATAGATCTAAGAATTAATTTGGTGCCATAAACATTATATCTCATCATATGGAACAGTCCCAACAACATTCGTCATCCATTTAACAGGATTCTTAAGGCTGAGTTTGATGCGTCACAAAGACATATCGGACATCATACTTAATAATTTTTAATTAGCTTTAATAACATAATATATGCTATCCTAATTTCAGTGACTCCTTTCAGCGTTTTCTGCTGCTGAATTTGTACTGTCTTTGAACTGACGCCAGTACGATATCTTTGATGTAGTCCCCGATTGCACTCTTCTTAACTCTTTCGATATTGTTAGTTACTGCAGCTTTTGATTGCTTTCAGTGTTCGAACTAATAGAAATCAAGACGTGCTGTTTACTGCACCTTCTACTACACATAACGGTATAGCTTCCCAAACGTCAACATGGGTGTTAACGGAATTTGCAATAACAAGCGAAGCGTTAGTCAAATCTGGAAGGCTGTTTAATGCTAAGAATGGGTGAGGGGTGCATTCACGTTAAATTCGAGATGCGAGTTACAGACAATATCATTACAAGCATGTTTCAAACTATATATAATAGGGGAGCAATCAGTCTGATGCTTGCTTTGGATGATAATATCCGGATCCTCTCATCTTGGATAGATTGTGAAGATACACCACCACTCTCTCTTAGCAACCAATGTATGGCTGACAGATGTACATATAAAGCTACGTTTCGAATCGTATAGGTTCAACAGATCGGCGTGTGGGAGAAAATATAACTGAATTAGTCTTCGCTGGTCTAATAGTAGTCAAAACCGTCTCACCGAATCATCCTATGGTCATCATCTGAAGATCTGATTCACACCTCTCTGATCCTGCGATTTATGATAGAGCAACTGTCCAAGTTTACTTGCGGTCTGAAACAAACTGTGACTGGTTCTTGTAAAGCATCAAGTATCGCAGGGAGTTATTATAAACTGTTAAACTTGGATACACATAATAACACATAATCAACAGCTGAAAATGCATATTATAATATATATCATGGGATATATGCGAGTATTTATGCCCTTTCGTACTTTATGTCCACAGCTGGATCCAATAAATGACATAATATTGTGAATGTTAATTGGTGTACATGATGCCTGGTACATCTTGTGGTTTTTTCTAGGTGTGAAATTGACACATTACTGTGATTCCATATTTATGTGTCAGAGTTATAACTCTTTGGAAGTACTATTAGTATACAACACATTCTTTTGCATGACTTTAGTCTCACATTTTTACTGACTGATACGATAAATAGTACAAGAAAATGAGAAATGTCTAATCAACGTGATCCTCAAATATTTTGATAGATATTGTTCCGATTTGTACTTATAGATAAGTGCAGAATTAACTCGGTATGTTATGACAGCAGATTATTCTTTCAATTAGTGATAACATTCAGTGATGTAGTGATTTGTACATATCTTCATCATGCGAAGCTGTCCATACTGAAAAATCAGTATGAGTCAATGAATTATCTTGCTAAGAATTATGACCTATCCGGTCTGGAACTGGGTGCAAATAGTTTTTCAGTCACACTTAACATCAACTTTGCTACAGAGGCATTTCCATCATGGGGTGGGATGCCGAGAATATATATATATATATATATATATATATATATATATATATATATATATATATATATATATATATATATATATATATTGTGTGTGTGTGTGTGTGTGTGTGTGTGTGTGTGTGTAATTTATTTGGTATTTATCCTTAGTACCCTGACGGTACTACTGATAAATACCAAATAAATTGCAAATGTGTTTTGGATGCCACAAACATAATTTAATCCTTATGTTAATCTATAAAATAATATTGAGAACTTCACTTTATTGAAAAATACTGATCACATTGCCTTTTACAGGATTATAAAAGATGCCACAAAAAAGGACAAAGACATTTTTCCGTTCTCTGAGAAAAGGATGATAATAACATGCCATGGAGATAGTGAGGAAAAATCATCTAAACCATGAACTTTGAATTTGAAGAGACTTTTACAAACATGGATTCCACCAAGTGAACTATAAAATCCGAAGCGTAATGTTCAAATAAAGCTGCATTACTTTTATATTTAATAGGAAACTTGTACATAAATGATGCATAATTACTACTTATTTTTAGTAATTCCCAATTTATAACATGTAACCATATTAATGTTCTTAATATGCGGAATATTGGGCAGGGGTATTTGCTGTTATTCACTTAGTTTAACAACATACACAATACTATTTTACTTGCAACAAAAACGATAAAGGTGAAGTTTATTGCTGAATAATTTGGTGTATAGCACTATTTTACTTGAATGTTTTTATTACAAATTATCCTGAAATATACATGTAATGTAATGTGTGAAACTTCCTGAAACGTTTATGCAAAAAAGGTAGAAAATGTTGACAGAACGTATGTTTGTTCTGTTGATTGTACTTTACAAACAGGTATAACTGTACTTCGTACAAAGGTTTTAAGTGCAGCTCCATCCAAAGCAACAAGCTACTTCTATCAACTGAGCGTGATTTTTTACAAACATATTTATCAGTTGTGACTTGTATAGAAGAGAACTTGAGACATGATGACGTTCACTGCAAACATTGTTTTGCAGAGACATTATCTCATGTGTTGACAAATATGGATTACATTGTGATCTACGCGAAATATATCAGCATCCACGTATACAAGCATATGTAACTCACCGCTGCAAAAGTTGGAAGATTTATCCTATACTTATATTTATCTAGTTTCACTTCAAAATTACGTACATTGTGTTTCATTTATTCCACATGGAAGTTTGATTATGGCTGTGGGCATCCATTGCACACATTATAAATATATGATATGACACCGAATTAATATTATACACATATGTATGAACGTCTGGTAGAGTGTATTTGATTATATATTATATGACACATTAAGTTTGTATAGGTACCAGATCCCCAGTTATGTATCTATAGACCTCAGTGCTAACGTTGAATGAAAACAAAATACAGTTTCATCCACTAATGTACGCATGACACACACTTTCAGCTCTGTTAGTGAGAAATCTTACCCGATAGAGGATTCGAAACAACACCATTGCGGTCGAGAGACCGGCACGCTCACCACTAAGGCTTTGAAGTCCGCCCTCCAACATTTGTGAAGCCAAGTGATTTTGATCAAATGAAGACCATCACCTGCCATCCCACCCCTTTTATCTTTGTCCGGCTTGTTCATTTTGTACTATTATGCATATAGCCAATGTTTCTTCTTTCAATATGTTACAAGCTTCCTAAAATGTATGAATAACAAGTGTAAATAGTGTCATTGATCAAACAACTATTTTATGAGATATATGGTTATGTTCTTTATTATGTACAGGGAAATTTCAAACTGCTCTTCTAACACTTGTAGCCTACAGTAAAATCATTTTTCCGAATCAAATGATTGTTTCAACTAAGAGTTGTATTCATTTGAGCACTTCTTAAACTTCATTTTCGTAATGTATGTTAAATCACATTATATCATAGTATAAAATAACCAGGTCAAAGGTCAGCATACTAATTAGTATGTATCTCTCCTACTATCAAAACGGGTAATTCATCTCATATATAGAAACGGTCTTAATTTAGAAGATGCATAACTTAACTTTATGTGCAGACAGACAAAATCCGATCGTATCATGAATCAGACTTTCAACGAATTTTCTCTGTCCACAAAGATATAGTGCACTATTCCTAGTTTTTGCTCACAGGACAGCCTAGCCAATCATCTCTGCTATATGAATATAAATATTCCCAAATTTGTGAATTCAAGCAAAATAACTAAATCTGACTGAGCAGTTAGTTCACATTTTTATGAATAAAAATAGAAAAATGCCAAGAATAAATAACAAATTTTGCGAATAAAAAGGAGGTATTACTGCTTAAATTAAAGAGCGTCAACTCTCTATGAGAGTTTCTGAGAGGTACACATTTAATTTAGTCGTTGATGCTCATTCGCCATTTGGCATGGACCAATGATATGTTATACAAGTCAACGTTATCGTAAACTATATTGAGTTCCTACAGTATTGATTGGCACAGATTGGAGGATTTCTTACACAAAATCAAGCTTGAAAGAAGGATCGAACTATGGCAGGGTTGTCATGTGCTGCATATTAATTCAAGTTTGAAATACTTTTATCATCAAATATTCATACACATAGTCAAACCTAATCTTTTAGATATTGATTCTTCTTTTGTAATTCGAACTGTATTTATAATTGGTAACAGTAATTAACGATTTATGTTGAACAGTCTTTAAGTTTTATAGGTATTAAATGGAATAAGAGACAATCTCAAAAAAGAAAAAATATTTTTTCAGTTTCCAGTCGGTCAAAGGAGAATCCAAACGCACGTGCTATTATATCGTTCATAATCATCAACATTCAACACAAAGAAGTGTGCATTTCCATGCAGATAGTTGTGTGTTGTGTTCTATCAGAGTGTACAGCTTTCATACGAAATAAATAATCCAAATCATAATGATGCATGTAGTTCGGCCGTGCACTTGAAATTAGGATTATTAACGTAAGTTAGAGACGATTCAGACTATACAAAAATAATGATACCGTGACAAATTAATCATTCAGTTGTGCTTATATGGAGATCCTTATATATGGATTGTATAGCAATTGATACTATATCTTAAGAGGGAGCCCTTGGTGACAGAGTGGTCTAAGGTACACGCCTTGATAGATCATTCATATCTCACCTCTGCCTGAGAAAAGCGGCTAGGCCAACGTAGATGTGTGATTTAGCATTCCGTGGGTCAATGGTTCTTCCCGTGTTCTTCTTCCAACAAATGTACTGCCATCACCATATAATCTACCATGTACTGAAAATGGTGCTAAATTCACAAACCAATCTCTTCATTTTCACAAACAAGACCCGAAAATATGGGTGTTTTTATCTTAAATATGAGGCAGAAACCAAATACCTATATATTCAACAACTGTCTATCCTTTACTTCGTTTTTATGTAATATGTTAGTTCATGAGCAAACGGAATAACTTGTATGCAATTAAAATATCTTTTAACAAAATGATAACGTCAAAAGCACATATTCCATATATAGCACAAACATAAAGGGTGGCTATGATTTAATTTGTCACTTGTAAGGTAGCTCATGCTCATCATAGGTCCTTATGTGGAATCTGGCCTAACGTGTTGACATGAGCTAGGCTACTACGATGATCTTTGGTGTCGGCTTGTACGGAGTGTACGGGCAGTATGTAACCGGATTGATTAGCACTCAGTCAGTCAGCTTTTGGGAGGATCTTGAAAAAGAAACAGGTGGCCAGAATGTTGCAAAAGTCAAGGGATGATTAAAAGTAGGCCGACATAAATGCCCATGGGAAATTACAAAGTGAACGCAAAAAGAACTATTTAATTATCTGCTTGAAGAATATAAAGACAACACCTCAGTAAATAATATATTATTGTCTTCTTATGCTATTGTCTGACGTTTTGACTTTTTCTCATTAAGAGTCAGTCAATAATTGAAACAAAATGTGCAAATTTATTTTATACCTCATCTAATCAGGGTTGCAAATGACACCCACGTGTATATCTTTTTATGGATGCACTTCGAGGCAGCTGTTCCCTATACATATCACGGTACCATTTTTTTCTTTCTTATTTTCCCAAAGACGTCGTTGCTAATGTTTGGTCAAATAAAAAACAGTTTCTATCCTACCTTAGTGTGGTACGCTGTCCTAGGGAGCAAGCTTAGATTGTCTATTGAACAAAGGCATAACCAGGTACCCAACATCACTTACTGGATATATCTCTGCCCGAGACAGACAGGTGATAAATTTATTACGTCTCAAAAGAGGTGTCACATTTAAAATAAAACATCATACACAATATGAAGCATGATTTATATATGAGCGAACGACATCCTCGTAAAAAGTGAGGAGACACAGTTATTTATCCAGCCAGATGAAAACTACATACTCTGATAGAACACAACACAACTATCTGCATTGACTCTTGGATTTACTCAGCTCGAAGCATGCATACTTATGTTTTTCAATAATTTTAAAATAGGTCTGGAATGTATCAATAACCAGTATATTTAGTCTAGCTTAAGAAAACCAATTGTATGCGGTTTCGTGCTATTCTTTGTAACAATGTGGATAAAAACTAGCTTCAATAAAATATATATTTTAACTAAGATGTTGTGTTTTTCTTTATGTTAGCACCGATTAACATTCACTTTGGTGATATGGGGGAAATCAAATTAAGCTATCGCATTTAATCGTCAGGTCAACGGTCAAAATACTAATTAGCATTTACCCCATACTTAAAAATGAGATTTCTTGTAAAACATAGGACGAGACATATATTTTACAGGCAAATAAATCAGTACCTTTCTACCAGGAACTGTTGGATATCACCCAATTGTGTTGCAATATGTAAACGGTCAACACGTTTCACTGACTGGTGATACATAAGTCAAATAACCCAAATCTTTGCGCACAAGTCAGCTTTCCTAATCCCTTCTGTAACGTGAATAGAAAATTATCTTCCGTCGGGTAATAAATAAAGTTTGGGCAGTAACACACCCTGTCCTGAATTTTTAGGACTAAAACAAAACAATGTCACCGAAAACTGAAATGATGAACAGCAAGTCAAAAGGGGAACTACAAACAGCAGGAACGTTTATTACCCAAGGGACATGCAGCTTTTAAATAAGTAATCAAAGAAGACAAGAACAAACAGCTTATATAGTATTTGATACAAATGTTTATAATTGCTTTTCCTTACACAAGAGTACAGAAAAGTTCGATTTTGTATCGTGGAATATTGTGCCTGCTGTACGGGACATAACTGTGTGTGTGATTTGGATTTGTAACGTAGCTTTAACAGTTTGACAATCATGTCGATACGATATATACGCAGTGTGGCAGTTTACTTTGATGTCTAGCACTGGGGGATCATGCCGCAGACATGTAGTACGATGTATTACCCAGTCACATCATCATGACACCACGTCGACCAGTCCTAACACTAACCTCTTCAAGCTGAGTTCCTAGCAAGCTAGGGCAACGAAGCAGAAGTGTAGTAATTTCCTTTTACCAAATACTTTTCTCTTGCAATGTACGTAGAAAAGTCGGATTTCTTCCTGGCAAATAAATTGTCTGCAAAGAAGTAATTCATAAAGTTTGTCTAAAATTTGGTCATTTTCAGAGAACAATGAGCTTACGGGTAGTTATGGTTTAATTTTGTGCTCAGCGATGAAGCGGATTGAACATATCAGATAGTTTACGTTCAACAGTAGCCTTTCGTATGGAAGTTCATGTTCAAAAAAAGCCTTTAATATGGAAGTTCGTGTTCAAAAGTAGCCTTTGTTCGTCTTTTGAGAAAATGTTAACAGTACGTTATAAATATGCAACAAAATTGGCCATGGGAAATCTAAGCTTAAATAAATTGTTATTGTTTCACGGCGTCCCTACTTATTCAACACAAATAAACTAAATCTGGTAAACTGTATAAAGAATCCATACAGAAAAAGAACTACTGAAAAGGGTTATTTTTGCAAAACACATATAATCAATGTAAAAAGGAAGCTCAAATATGTATAACTAATTTACCAAGATTGTTTAAACAACAGTATCCAGTATGACAATATAAATTAGTCTCCAACAACTGGAGGATCTTCTTTTCGCTCTACACTGTTATCGATTCTGTGTTTTCGCGTTCTTTTCTTGAAATGCGTGTTACTTTGTTATATGACGTATAATAATAATAATAATAATAATAATAATAATAATAAACACTTATTATTATTATTATTATTATTATTAATTATTATTATTATTATTATTATTATTATTATTATTATTATTATTACAGGAATTGTCGAGTAAGTGACCAAATTCAGCCACACGTGGTACATTGAATTTAAATAACTTGTTTAATTATTCCATTGCATTAATTACAATTCATGTACTGAATCCACTGCTACGTAGCCCTCACGGAGAATAAATCAGTCAGCCGAAACTCATCATTCTGAAGGGCTTCTAATCAAGGCCAGCATGGCGTAGTTTCCGACGTGCATGATAGGTCTTTCTCATAACTAGTCAGTCAGTACTGGAATATTATTGATCAGTGCCATTTTTGTACTTTACAATATAAAGGATATTCAATTACGTGCACTTGCTATGGTTTCATCTCTAAACATGTATAGGATGTTGTTCCCTGTATATATCACATTTTTAATCATATCGAGAGTGAGGAATAACTTTAAGCTAAATAACATAATAACAAGATTAAGGTACAAATACTAACTAGTGTAATCCTCTTATACGCCAAAAACAAGTGTGCGTGTAAAATAAAGGAATTGATATTAACGGAAACATAAAGTTAACACCAGGAACAGGTGGATTTCTCCGAATAGTATCGAAAATGTGAACTTTCAGCACATTTGTCTAACTAAATATACATGAGGCCACTATCCAATGTATTTGAAGACATATCAGCCTGCAATATATTCCCTGTAACAGAATATAAAACAGGTGTTCCTTGTCTATTTAATATTATACAGGTTATAAACCACATGCTTCCTACATAAAGCAGACCAATTTTTTTAAACATATATTTGTTATTATTGGCGAAAGTGTTGGAATTAAAAACAGACCACTGCCAAGTAAAATAAAATGTATAGTAAGACAAATGGGAACACAAATATGAGGTACGATAGTCATACACGTAAGACTTATCACATGTTATTTATGTTTTAGTGCTAAGTCTTACTACCCAAAATAGAGGCCTTGTATAGCGTGTTCCGATGTTAGTTGACCTCTGAACGAGTAGTCAAAAGTTTCAGGAATATCTCACACACTTGGCAGCACACATGGACACCCTTGCTTCCACAAACTGATATGTAATTAATACGCTTACTGTACTGTTTTTATCCTGGTTGAACCAAAATATGGTTCTAGCAAATGGATGCATTTTCATGTTCCGTTGACATACATTTGAATTTGTGGAAATGCAACGGTAGTTGAGGTATGCCGAAGTACTTTCAAGTAGGTTCATGTGCGGTATATAGTTTTTAAACGAAACGAAACGTTGCTTAAAATTCCAATAGACATAATATATTTATTTTTTCGTTTCATTAAAAAAAGTATTTCAACTTAACCCGATTTTGGCGCTCCCGGCTTTCTTAGATTTGCAGGCAACTGAAATGTAGGCAAACGAAACTTGAAAACAGGTCCTTTCTATTGTGAGGATTTTAATTTATTAGAGAAAAGACACAAGAGTAAGTGAAGTCTAACTAAATCGTTATGACATTGCTTTGTATAAAAAACGTCGTTATTAGTTGCCAGTTGCGTGAGATATTCCTGAAAATGTGACTTAAGATACAATGTAGTTGACATCTAAACCCGCTACACAGCTCCGTTAGTTAGGCTGTAAAATCTTGACGCACAAAACATAAATATCAGCGTCGAGACGCAAGAAACTATACATATCAGCGTCGAGGGCTTACACGAAGGACAAGAGGTAGGGGTACATGCAAAGGAGACACGTAGTGCACAATAAAAAAGTAAAAGAAGATATAATTAAAAAAATATAGAGAAGAGAACGATTGAGTCGCCTTACCTTAGAATAATACGTCCAGACAGCGCACCATCGATTCAAGGATACTCCAAAGGCACCTACACAACTACAACACTTACAACACCAACACTTCAAGAGACGTGTTGTGTATTGCCAGCTGAAGTAAAATATTAACTAATTTCAATCACACCTGTGCTTGTAATTCATATTAATCGAACACAATCACCTAAAAAATAATTAGCTGAAGTGCGCATGAACAAGCACTTAAAATGTGAGATTTAATATTATGAAATGTCAACCATAGTGTAAGGGAGATAACTGACAAACACTGAGATGTATAGTAGTTGTCGTTCCTTAATTGCCTTTTTCAAACAATATAACAGTTCGTGGAAAAGTGAAATGTATCATACGCTATCAAATTATCTAAAACCAAATAACTGATAAGTGACTAAAGTGTATACACATGAGACTGAAGGTAATTATTAATTAATTTGATTATCAGAGATGAGGAGGCCGCCATACATCAGCTAGCTCATGCTCATCAGAAAGTTATGAAGAGTGTATTGTTCCGTTAACATGTCAATATAGGCTGGACTACTGCGATGATGTTCTGGATTTCTGATATGGTACCAAACGCTCGAGGAACTGTGTAGTTTTGTATTGAGTAGACAGGAAATATTTGACCGACGTGGTTATCGCTATGAATGTCGGATCTTAATAATATATTGGACAAAAATCTACAATTGGACAAAGTGATGTACAACTCAAAAGAAGGTTACAAAAGAGCTTATATTAATGGCCACGCAAAATTATGGATTTTATTTTATTTTCTAACTTCTTGTAAACAGAGATGCAAATATATTTTGTTTTATAAACTTGTGAGAATCTGAAAAGAAGAGCAACTATAAATGTGGGGTATTATTCCATGATACCAGAATGAAATGTAGGACGAAAGTTCATACCTATAGTAATTCATTCTAATGAACTTAAACAAGTGTATACCTTATGAGGATAGTTGTGCTTTCATACTACAACTTGTAAATCCAAAGAGAGAGAGTGAGAGAGAGAGAGAGAGTGAGAGAGTGTGTGTGTGTGTGTGTGTGTTACTAAGCTACTGGTACATTGTGAGACATATACCATCTCGAAATAGTATCACAATTTTGGCTTTTTGCTATCAAAACTAATTGAGCTGTCGATAGAGATCACACAAATTTTATTATTACAATAAACTGAGCACCATAGACAAGTCATATGGAAGCGACTAAAACATGTTGTACAGTCGCTTCACTCATATCACACATGTATGGATCGATCGTTTATCCGAAAGAAAATCTTATCACGTTACTCTTCTTTGTCGGCTATATTGTCTATGGTTCATGTGTTGGGAATTTTTTAATGTCTGCAATTCTTACGCTTGATAGAGCTTGAGTAATAATGCTAACACTACTTAACAATTTTATTCAGCACAAATAAATAAACGAAACTTGACATTAATGTTAGATATTACTGATGGTAAGCAGAGAAGTCAAATGGTCTGTGCAGGCGGTATGTTGTTGAACAACATCGTTTCTTAAACCGGTTTGAAACCCCAATTACAAAACTTCGGCTGCCGTTACGTATGTACAGCAGGCTTAATATTCCTAACAAGAATGTAACAAAGTTTTACAACGTTCGCTGGTACTCGATAAAAGATAAGTATTAATTTTGACAAAACGTTGGCAAGTTTTAATGTAAAAGTGTTTTAAAATTCAACTTCCAATCGACACATAATATCCAGTAATGTTCAGTTGTTCAGACGTGTCATTACACCAAACACCCTGCCCCATGTATATATATATATATATATATATATATATATATATATATATATATATATATATATATATATATATATATATATATAATATGACAGTGCAAAACAGTAAGAAAGAGCACCTGTTTATATGATGGCAAAATTCGAACATTCTTTGCTACTGTCTTAAAACAGATGTTATATGATGTATTCCGGAAAACAAAATAATATTTGTTGTTCAAATTAACTTATAAAATCTGCGTCAAAAGGTATTACTACTTATTACCCCTGCAAGTCAAATTGTACTGGGTACATGTCGCTGTTTTCCTATTTAGGAGTAGTGACGGTCAGTATTAGAAGAACAGTTCGTGTATTTGAAGTTACCGTGAGTAACCATTACAGATGTGGTTTCGCACGAAAAGCAAGCACTTCATTCACTGAATTAATACATTCCTTCGCGTATACAATACTCCGTTATTAACTGTCACCTATCAATATGTTCAAGGTTTGTTATGATATAAGTCAGACAGGTACATTGGACAGCAGCAAGTCAACGAAATGTTGCATAATGAACAGATTTCGTGTTTGATTCTGGATTTACTTACAAGCCTAATTGTCGGAATCAAATTGCGACGATTGTTTTCCAGATATCGTACTCGCTACAAACCAAAGCCGGCGAGAGATAGCGACATTAATCTTTAGTGCATCATGGATGCATTCTGCCGAAAATACGATAAAAAACAGAGTATGTCGGTTGCTTGTCTCAGCAGCTGAGATGTATATCTTTGGTATGTTTGCGAAGAACATATTTAAGACGGCTTTTACCGGATTCATAAGAGTCATATTCCATGCAATGGACGCAGCTTTTAGTGTTGCAGCTAAAGCCATCTACCTAAAGCACACTTTAAGCATAGTTTGGATAGCATGATAGCCTCGAACACTCCTCTTGTAGAGGTTACATGGCGAGCATCGAACAACGGAAAAAGTCGAAAATATGATTCGTGATCAGTTATGTTTATATATTGAAATGCAACTATGGAAGACACTCGACGGACAAATAACAGGTGTTACAGAGGACGCTACAAGAAACACAACAGTTTTACCTTTAGTGAACAAGCGTCATATACATAGAGACCAATTATAAAAGTGAATGCAGAAGAGATCTCTATATGGTGTTCTATAAAAGCAGTAGCCTTTATATGGATTATTCGTGCAATATTTGATATGGTTTTACTCTTATCTATAAACTGTGCTTCATTATACACATTATTTAAGCATTACCATTTTAAAAGATACATGTTCCAGCAAGCAAGCAAATACAAGTAAAACAATAAAATAATCTGAGTTGCATATTTAACTAATAAACTGGATTTAACACTGTCAACACATATTAGCGATTTCAGGAATGGTGCTTAGGGGCAGAAGCACTGGATATTGAACAGAACATGAGTAGAGAAAATTATGTAACAGTGACCTGCTTTGTAAGAACGGTTTTGATTAATCTACATACTATACCGAGCTTACCAGCATTGACATTAACATACTTCTTATTGGTACAAATAGATTACAAAAATGTCAGACGTCTGGTCTTCCAATCACTTTTAACATATTTTGTTTTCCTTCCGCTGCCGTGTTAATCTTTAATAATCAAGCTGTGTACGTCATCTATTCTATACAGAGGGCATCGCTTCTTTCCATGTAAACTGAATTTTATTAGTTTCAAACATATACAGAAAGACAGCCGAATCATAGTAGCATAATTTCTCCATCATTGGATACTACATTGTAGAGTTATAAAAGGTTAAGAGTTAAGCCCTTCCTCAGAGAGTTTAGATAGAAATGGATTATGCAAGCCTCAGCATATCATATGCGAGCATTCAAACATTGATACATAGAGGACTTATTAATGTTTACTTTGAGTATGAACGTTGATGGGAAATAGTGTAATGTACATTTATTTGTCTACTTGTTGGGCATGCTAGCGGAATATTAGGAGGTCGCACCTACAGAACACACTTAGCTGAAAAAGTATGGTTATAAGTCTCTTCTCTATTGTCTTTCTATGAGTAATGGTCGGCATGCATATGTGCATGGATACAGGTATATATGGTAGCTAGGCAGATGTAATTTCAACTTACCTGAAGTTTGGATGCAGAAAAGTGTTTTTGGTGGACCACACTCACAGTACCAAACACAGCATCATCGAAAACTAACAATTCCCATAACCACATATGCTTAACCAGGGCCATCGTCTTGGATCGAATGTATGCCGTCAAGAAAGAAACCTAAGAAATTAAAACGTTTTAAAAGAGCATTCGAAAATCGGACAGTGCAATAACGAAGCGACAAGCATAACTCCTACTATAGCATATCGGCGTATCGACGAGACCTATTGTGGTATTCCGGAAATGATAAATACTTCAAAACTTCATGGCCCCTCTCTACACATTAAAAATGTATCCTTGTAGATCGCGGAGATTTAATATTTCTAGGATCGAATTCCTCTGACGGAAAATACATTTACTTGTTTTATCATGATGAAAGTTTCGATGCCATTACCAGTATCACGGCATTTCTCAGATATAATACTTATTATTGTGAGAAATGTTACAAAGGACAGTCATCAACCAGGAGCTAATTGGTTTGCCGTCTACGTGCCAAAGATCACAGTGAGGATTATTTTGATTTGTATAAATGACAACCTTTGGAAGACGACATCATTGGCTCTGTGAGAGCAAATGCTGTATCGACTCGATTCAAAAATGTAAGACTGAAAGGAACAGGTTCCATTGTGTGTGCACATTATTGTTTCTAATTTGTTCTCTTATAACCATTAGAACATTTAGTGACTTGTGTTTTATCGTTAGTACTCTATAAACCATGTTAAAATTGAAATATGGTTTTACGAACATTGTTGTTATATTTTGTCCTCTACTAGGAAACGCTGTGTGCATGATTCGAAGTCGATTCTGACTCGAGTACGCTGCTAACTATATAAATATGGTCCTGCTTAAAATTGCTCAAAGGTAAAGTTGTAATTGATGCTAGGGAAGAAAACAAATATTTTTATTCAGGCCCGTCAACAGCTTACAAGACGCCTTCCATGATGACATGATCGAATGCAGCCTATGTGTATTTGCATTATATCAGGAAAAGCCTGGCCCAGAATCACGCCGAAAAGGAGAACACCATGTTCTTGAAAATGGCGCAAGGCATATTATACGATTTATTCACGAATAAATGGAGTGCTCGGAGAGACACATGTAGCAAAGAAATAGAGAGCATCACCAGAAATAGCAGATTCAACTGCAGCCAATGGAAGGATACACTGAAAGAAGTTGGATGCTTTCCCTTTCTCCTTTCTAGTACGCAAGCTTTATCGTATGATGATGACTGCAGCATACGGGTCGTCTTTGCAGGAGGTAAAAGTCCATGACGATTCCATAACGATTCACCAAATAAAACGGCTTTTCACAAGGCCACTTAAACGTCTAAAATGAGAGAGGTTAATGATTTTGTCACAAACGTATGTTTACTATCTTGTAGTTGTTTGTGTATGTGTTTGTCTTTCCCAAGCAGAAAATCCTTCCCTTCGTAAATGTTTGTTTGTATGTAAAAATAAAGGCTTCCTACGGTTGTGTGCGTAATAGTGTGTTGCCATGAATGTATTTTTCTTTTATTTGGCTTTCATCACCAAAAGCAAACTTAATCATATCCAGTATGTGTTTGTTTGGAGTATAAGTTGTTTAAATGTAAAAAGTAGAGAGAAAGAGTTTCATTTTGGTTCGCGCACTGATTATTTGTACATGCATTGGTCTTGTTTGTGGTCACATTGAAGTTTTCGTACAGTGTGTTGAAAAAAACGGTAACCCAACTGATCTTTTCAGCAGTGGAAGAAGAGTAGAGAATAACATAGAGAACTGTATAAGAAGACAGCAACCTAAGATACGATCAGTCTATTCAGTGAGGCCATGTTGAAGGTGTCATTCCATCAACCAATGACAAGGGTCACCCATATTAAAAACTAACCCTTGGAGTTGCATCACAGAAGCAAGATCTACAAACACAGCATCGACTTCAGAGGAAAACAAGAACATTCTCTGCAGCCCTTGAAACTAAGATTGGGATAGTAAAGCGACATATCCCCCATTATCTTTTTCCATCTCCATTAACCCAAAGATATTGAGGTCGATATATTAGATGACGTTTGCCTGGAGTACAATCAAGGATGTGTGGGGAACAGGTGAACCAGAGACGAAACTGGCTTTTTTTCATAATTACCACACATAAAAAGAGATAATCATCAGTTTGCCAAACTTATGTGTATTCCCTTTTGTATTTCTTTATATATTTCCAACACAACATTTGTTCTCTTATTTCGGGGGCCACGAGTGGCCGAGTGGTCTAAAGCATTCCCCGTTCCGCATCACTGCCATCTCACCTCTGTATGCGCGAGTTCGAGGGTCGGCTAGCATAGGTACGTGGGAAAGCCTACCAGTTCGTGGGTCGGTGGTTCTTCCGTGGGTCTTCCAGGGTTCTTCCTCCACCAGTTATACTGGCCGCCATGTATAACCTATCCGGTGCTGAAAATGGTGTTAAAGCCTAGAACAACAGCAACAACAACATTTCCCTCATTTTAAAATGATTGTATTCAAGATTTAGTGGTTTGTCCATAAACACTTTCTACCCTTTTGTGTGATAGCGTATGTTTAGTAGGTTTGGTGTATGAATGTGAGTGCCTCTACTAAACAAAACCGTACCCTTATCCAACGTGTGTTTGTTGGATATAGTAGTGTGCCTATAATGGCTTCCTACCTTTGCTTGTATGATAGCGTGCGCTTGATTAATTATTATCTATACTTACACAAACTATCTTCCCTTTATCCATTGTGTGATTGTATGTAGTATAGTGTTTTGTATGGAAAATATGGATATGCAGTTTAATTTAGGTCCGCACAATGTATATTGTTCATGCTTTTCTCTTCTATTTGATATGCGTTTTGTGTGAAGAATGTTTTCCATCACGTACGTACGTCAGCCATAAAAAGCAACGCTGTAGCATTAGACAACAAGACTAAAATTAATTCAGCTCAGCCATGCAAAATTGGTCAGTTGCAGGAAGCAGTAGACATAGTGGTGCGGTTAGAAGAGATGTTTGAACAAGAAAATGCACAATGGTACAGACTAAGTCGTGTTGTCCTGAAATTAGATGGTCTTGAAGCATCCAAGAGCATGGGGAAATACGTAATAGCAAAGGAAATTAAGAAGATAAATGTTACTTTCAAGGATCTAAATAAGGAAATGAAACATTAGATGAAAGAAAGGGATATTCAATACCTAAAAAGCAACTGAGTGATGGTCAAGGAAACGTTTAGACAATGCCACCTTCCAGATTGAACCCACATTGATGAGAAAGAAATATATTACGTATAAACCATGGTAGAAAAATAGTGACTAAAGAAAAAGATGTAGGAAATTGGTCACACTCGCCAAAGGGAGTCCTTTTCTTAGAGAATTCTCTCATGTTTATCTATGCACGACATGTACATCAATAATTCATCTTTTTAGTCTTCCTATATTACACTTTCATATGTGTGTAACCTTATATTTGAACATGGGAAGTAAATAACAATGATTGATATATATATATATCGTTTTCTCTTTTCACTACGATATAGCCCTTACGATGAAAAACGTTGAACAATCAATCTGAGCTAGAAATGTGTTAATGGATAAAGGTTTATTCATTTTGATATTATTCCAAATGAGCTCGAGAATTAATTGTATGAGTGAAAATTAAATCTGCAAATGAGCTTGTGTATTTGGGGAAAGGGTATCAGACAGGTACAGAAATCAAGAAAACACTAATCCCGTAAAATCAGTTCAAACCAACATGTTAGTTACACGTGTGGTGACTTTGGACAATTCTTCTTTTTTAATATGCAAAGGTATTTATTATTTATATAACTGGAATATGAAACACTAGATAGTCATGTATACACCACAAGTAATTCTAAAACGAAGTTCACGAACAAGTTCTCAATTATTATTATATTTGCCATGACGTAAGCCATCTTACTTAAGTTTTCCAAAAGCATCGATACCAAAACAAAAACGCTTACATAAACAGACACAACGAAGTAGGCCTGTTGGTAAATAGCTAATCTTGCAAGTGTATGGAAAGATTATATGGCAAAAACTACAATTTAAACAGAACAATGTCTCGATTTAATAGTTATTGGCTTGATGGAAGAATTCAGAACGGTTTGCAGAATTAAACCACTTTTTTCTACACTGAACGTACTGTATTAACAGGAAATTAAACTCCCCAAATAGAAACAAAACATTTCGAAAACGAAGATAATTGTTTCTTTGTCAGTTGTCTAAACTGTTTGTGGAATTTGTGAATAATTGATCCTAAATGTAGATGCAAGGTGTCCAAATAATTCTGTCGAACATATTATGTGTTGCAAACTCAGGATCATTAGATGTTTATATTTAAATTGTTATTATGTTGTAAAGCCGAACCAAAAATATAAACTAGACAACTACTAACTGTTTGGCCAAGCTTAATAGCAGCTGCACCTTGGAAATCTGCGATTTAAGCTAGACGGGTACTATACCTATACAACTCAAACCTCTAGTTACTCTTTTCATAGACACCAATCTTAACGTTGCATAAATTAAAATTACATTGAGCACTACATAACCAAGCACACAACTCATTTTTCTACAGATTCAAATTAACACAGATGTTCTGAATATTAACAGTTGCGTTCTTCAAGGCCTTTATTTATTTAATTCATGCAAAAGCTTCCTTAATCAACATGTCATCACCGGTAATACGTTGTATTATTTGTTATCCTGGGAAGAAAATCGAAATCAAGGATGACCACAAAGATAATCTTTAAAAAACGTTTAAACACGATGCTAAAAGCAAATTCCACGCTAATATTACAACCGTGTACCGACCAGAAAGTTTTTTGTATGCTGTCACATTTAGAGACTAGTACTTTCCTTAAATATTAATTATTAGTCCATGACAAAAAAGAGATATAGAGTAGATACGCCAAGTTGCTGAAGTTTTCATATAGAGGCGCAAGACTATCTCATATGTCTATAGGTGATTTCCTGTCATTATCTGCCCCTCTCGATCTCTCCCCTTCACGCAAGAGTACAGGCACACATACGTTCAACACAGATTTACTGCAATATGCAGTCAGTCTTTTTATAGGGAAAGAAAAAAAGGAGAAAATAATTCCTAACAACAGATGTTTTCCAGCTTAATTTTATCGAATTTATCAGATATTGCTGCACCACTCAAAGACCAGAGCCCATAACGGATTGTACGAGAATGTTTTTATTTTTTTAAACTGAAGGAAGCCATTGTCCATCTCCGGTATTTTGATATTAAGAATTATTAAAGCATTGTATCCGACACGGTGCCAGTATTGTATGTGACACTTTGTTTCAAGAAAGAACACCAGCACCAGACATTTGATGTAAGCAGCCAGTGATGATTTGTAATCGTAAACCAGCGTCAAAGATTCGCATAACTATAGTCGACGCAAACCTCAAAGGCATAATATTTCGTTGCAATCCAGATATAGATGATTTGTTCTCCACTGTAAAATATGCATCTGGCAGCAACGACACGATCGATGATATGATGTGGCGATTCTAGTTCACAAAAACTATTCTTATCGTAAGTGGCGTTTGTCAAACACAGTTTGGATTGAATTTACACTACAAAATAAGACGTCTGTACTACTTTGTCTTCTCATTAATGTAAATCGGGTTGTGGCCGAAGGTACACGAGCTGGACATTAGCCATTATTCAGTCTGGGCGGTAGGAAGGTTTTGAGTACGCCGCTATTGGTTCTGGAAGGAAATTTCCTTACGATATATTTAGAGCAGGGCGGATGATTATAAAGTTCGATGCACACAAGATATTACAGGCTGGGCATGTGAGGTCTCTAGACGCGATGGTCGTGGGTGTGAGGCGTTAGCGGCAGTCGTCCTAGTTAGACTTGTCCATGGTCGAGACTTCCTGGTCGCGTGGTTGGATGCTGTACGATTGCATGTTACACTTGAGTTTCTCTTTGTATCTTTTCCTCAAGCACACGTGGAATTGCTCGAGCTGCTTCACGTGCATGTTCTATACAATTCATATTTCGCAGCCGTATAGCAGGGCGGTAGGGACAAGAGCTTAATAGACTTTTATATTACTGGGCATCCGAACGTCTTTACGCTTCAGGATTTAGACAGGAAGCTTTCCTAGTGCGTGGATATCTTTCCGGATCCCGGTTGTCCAGAGACACATCTTAAGACATAGTGCTTCACATGTATATAAAGCTCTCTACGTTCTATTCTTGATGGTATGTTTTGGTTGGCTTGAGAAAGGATCTGACAGAAGATGGATGGATGGATGGATGGATGAATGGATAGATAGATATATAGATATATATACAGATAGACAGATATTAGTTTGCATACTGATAGCGTCAAATAATAAGACCTCTTGTAACGAAAATCACCTTAATTAAATCATTTGGCTGTAAAGCTGATAAGATGCACAGAACATATAACTAGCTTTCTAAAATATATATGGATATGGTATATTGAACATAATCATAAATAAACAATCCAAACTTGCATTCTTACAATAGAAATAATATAGTCTCGGGTGATCTTGAGACGAAACGAGCATTGCAAAATCATCACTATTGTATTATTTTGAAGCAAACCAAACTAGCTATAGTTTTAACAAAGATGTTACGTTCCAGCGCTGAACATAGGCACAAACTGTATCTTAACTAGATACTGACCTGCGGTATTGTTCTTAATTAGAAACAATATAAATGACACGACACGTGGACATATCAATTGCAGCAGGTAGAACTTAACGTCTGCTAAATACATAATGTCAAAATAAAACCGTAGACTTATTTGCATACCATTCAAAGGTCTAAAAATGTTCAATTTTTAACCATTTTGCTTACAAATACACGATTAGAAAGAACGATTCATCTTTAATGCGAATAAATGCAATCACGCCATATGCATCTAATGTTTTCGTCAGTAACAATTGCGCCTTTCGTAAGTCAAGAAAGGTGACGAATTCGTCAAGAAATCAAATTGGGGAATCTAGTGGCATCTGACCCAACGTGTCCTGAATAAAATCGTCCCATAAATATAAGCACCTCAACACAAATATAAGAGTATTTCTGCATTCTCTCAAAAGTTTAATCATTTATATTATAAATATACTAAATAACAAACCGTTATTAAGAAACCTAAAATAAAATTTACGAACATTTTAAACAACACAAATGAAGTGCATTTTATATTCTTTCAAGTGGCAGAAAGGCATGAATCATATCGATTGCTGCGCCAGCCTGTAGGGCATATCTTTAAGACGGTAGTATGGATCATTATAAACGATAGTTTGGGGCAAGCAATTTTACCGACATGATATACCACAAATCCACATTTCAAGAGACGGGTGGGAAGATAGTAAATAATTACAAAAAAAACCCACATATAATACATATTTACACTGAAGCAATATATATCGAAATATTACAATGTTAGCAATAACATCAAATTAAAAACTAGACTAACATATCTAACAGATATATATTGTTTTACTTTTGAATGTTTTGAGTCAACGATTACGTCCTTAATAATATTTCTAAAACAAATAAAATTGTTTAAAAATTAGATACATAATGTCCTAATGATGCAAGAGGTGCTCATAGTAAAAAATAGTGTTATTCCTTGTGAGATTACTTGTTCCACATGATTTTATTTTCATGTTGGTGTATTCATTTTGGAAAAACGTTAAAACATAGGACCATACAATGAATATGTATATTTGAGTCATGGCAGGTGAATCTCTAAATTTATTTAACTCAAATAAAAGACATTCAATGTTGACGAAGTATCGTTTTATACACAAAAGTTATTTTTCCAGCACCAGTTTGAAAGTATACAGACAAACATAATACGATCTTATGAAATATCACAATTTTATGTGGCAGAATGCGTACAGGAGATTTTTCGATACTTTAGATGTGTTTGAACAATGCTAACCTTTTATCCCTTCCACCCCATCTTTTGATAGGTGGGTGTGATTGACATTGAGTAGAATATTTACTAGAGCCTTGATCAAGAATAAAATATATCCTCTGTAAAAGTAGAGTATGCAGAAAGATCACAATGAACGATATGATGTCGCAAACCTGGTGAACTAAAAGTAACGAGACCTGACCATGTAATCCGTCCAGCATAAATAAACATATCGTGTTTAATCTTAATATTACAGTGATGTGCGTATGTAAAAATCATCTATACATTGACAAAGGTGTATGCTGGTATACGATGTCTGCACCATCTTGTCTAACTGACGCTGCAATAACTTAATTTTAATGAAGGCCCATTGGCTGCATATTATTGGGTGTTGGTGTGGTCGCTAAACAGTAGATATAACACGGCTTTTGTATTTTCCAATCGGGCGAGAAATTATTGTATCTATGAGACAAATTATTTTTGGAACAGACAGCCGCACACACACACACACACACACACACACACACATATATATATATATATATATATATATATATATATATATATATATATATATATATATATATATATATAAAGTTGTCTAGAGTCGTGTAAATAGGCCCACTGTGCCGAAAATATCAAGGCCTCTCTGGAAATCTACATTGCATAAAGCATTTAACTGGAATTACTACAAGGGAAAAATATAATTATTTTTTAAAATCTAGAGTCTAGAATTTACCCGTATTACAAATAAGCGCAAATTTTAAAATTCCAAACGTAAAATTTATCAGGAGAAATTAACACAGAAAGATTATTTCTAAACCAAAATACGCTAGATTCAGTTAGATCAGACAAAATTAATAATCGTTTTGCCTTTCACAACGTGGCTACGTTTCCAGAACAGAGTATACTCTCAAAATGTACAAGTTACTAACACTATAAGAGGATAATCATAAGTAAGGATTTTGTGAGAATTGCTATAAAGCATATGACTTAGTTACATATTGATTGCTATAAATCATATGACTTAGTTACATATTGATTGCTATAAATCATATGACTTAGTTACATATTGATTGCAACCAGTCCAGCTTAATATCTGCTGAATGGTACTTACATGCATACTCTCTGTAGAAAGCATACACAGTTCACAGGTTTGCGTACTTTGCAAAAATATAAAGGGTTATGCTCGATAACCATTTTTGCTTGAAATAATACAGGACAATGAAATGCTCTTCAATGTCCTTGTGAATGGAAACATTCTTGCCATCTTGATTAAATGTTATCGACAGTCATTGCAGCAGACGTACCATACTTATTTGTACCAGTCTTAAACGGTAACTAGTGTCCTTTTGTTAACAAACAATAAGTTGACAAAGATGTTACATGTAAAGATGAAGAAGCTAGGGAATATGATGACATTTATCCTTTATATAATGTCTTCATAAACTTAAACATTTATTGACCCACAAATATAAAGGATGAATCTGCATTTGTAACTCAACATATTACTATAACTGATTTATTTGAAATGAACGCTCGCAGTCTTGCTTTCACTCTACCTTGCATTCAGCATGTGTCTATCATAAACAAATGCAATTAAATCACATATGTAACAAAAGTATTAAACATTCCAGAAACGTTGAAGTAGACGAACACCGGAAGAAAAGGTTGTGGAAGAAGACACGATGCATCGATTAATCTGCACCAATGAAGGACATACTAATTAGTGGATGACCTCGCTAAGTTCTGCTACAAAAAACACACATATGTTGCATATCATTTAGTGCTGTGTCACTTGGCTACAAATTATACTGAACGTCTGTAGTGTGGGTAACAATACACATTCTCTAGACAAGCTACGTTCCTACACAACGTATGTAAAACACATATTTTATGTATGAGCCAATTATGTATAAGTATATTAAACTAATACAAATGGTATATTTTATAATGAACAATATATCATAAACATTAAAATGCCTAAGGTAACGTAAGGCTTAATTCAATAACAGCAATATACAATATGCAAATATAATTTTATTCATGTACAATATGTAAGTTAAGTCCAGAATATCATAAATGTTTTTCAGAAATTTGAGATTGCTTAAGAATGTGAAGGTTACTGAACTAGTAATATAGTTAGTTCTCATTTTCAAGGAAAGCAATCTGATTTTAATCCATGTGTGATTGAAAGTAGTACATTTTCTATTTCGACTTAGTGTATCAATTTAGGAAACTCTTTTACCTGACCATACATTCAACCCCTCCACTTCTTTCAGTGTAGCTAAATATATGATCTTATTCACATAAGCGAGAACATAAAAAATGTGGAAGAAATAGCAATTAATACAAAGACACTTAATTTTCTGGGACCAATTTAAAAGTATACAGTCAACAAAATAGTTCTTGCAACATATAAAAATTATATGGGTCAGCAGTCTAATCTGAAAAAGCAGACTGTTACGAGAAGATAACATGAGCAGAAATTCAAGGTCTTGCGAAGTTGGATTAGCTGTCGTACTGCTCCAAGTAGGTCTTAATGGCATCATAGCAGAACTTGAATTGAACCTGTAGTTATAAAAATAGAATTAAAAGATTAGGTCTGGCCATTTATATAGAATCAAAATTGCAAAACTCCATAACTGTGTAATACTGGTTACTATAAACAAATTATGTGTCCGGCATTTTTTATATTTGGAATTTGAGGTATCTTGAAATCGTTTCGGACTACGCTTTTTTATAATAACCTTACTCTAAGTCTACCTAGCTTATTTTGCTTTAAGTATATGACTATGGATTTAGAATACTTCTAGGTTGTCTTCATGAAAATTGAATGCATCCCATTAAGTGTAATATATCTCTGTAGCAAACTACATTTCTCATTCACCACTGCACTCTACTTTGTTTGAAAATCACTAAATTATAATTACTATTTCAGTCTTTTTGCGATGTCTGACTTATGATTAATTTGCTACAATATTTTACAAAGTCGTCCTTCATGTAAGCTCGATTTATTGTTTTTTCATCAGAATTTATTATAGAGGTATCTAATATTATTCTTTAAGTTGACATATGTCATATTACATACTTCCACGTTCTATGTTTAATTTGTTCGCTGGTGTACTTTGGTGTATTCCTGTGCACTAAATTAAATTGAAAGTATGCTTTGTACACTGCATTCGGTAGATTGTTTTGTTGTTCAGAAAATTCAAAATTTCATCCTAAGAGACGCCAATCACGTTGAGGCAGCAATGTTTTTCCAGACAAATTATCCAGAGGTATACTCAAAATAAACCTGATAATTATACGAATTCTTAAAAAATATATTGATTGCAAATATACTTTTCAGTGACCTCGTAATGCACATATTTTCAAAATCAGACGCTGAATACAGCTTTAAAAAAATTACCACGTTATTAAGTTAGAAAATATACCATTATATATTTTCGTATTTGATTGTCTGTTGCATTCCAAGCGCATGTGACAACAAATGACACGGATATTATATTTATCGTCACCACGATCATCTTCATGACCGATAGGTTTAAATATAATCATGAATGAGTTGCACTAGATGACCAATTCTTTCACCCTCCTTTCACCCTTTGATCTTCAATCCCATCTCCCTCTCTAATGCTGACAAATGAAAAGTTCTCCTTATTCTCCACTGCCTCTTTCCCTAGCTGATGTAAACATTCAAGCAATATTCGTGCTGAGTTATAGATTTATTTCATTATAAACAGTTTCTTTAAGACATAAAAAGTAAACGTAACTTCACGAGTATAAATGCTATTTTAAATTAGGAGTACAACCGATCAAAACTCATCCATACATTTGTCAGCGTATTAAATATATGTGTGCGTACGTATGGTTTAAAATGGTCACTTCATCACTGACAAAAGTTAAGATACATCATACAATTCCGAATAGGAGTGTTATTGTTCGTGCTGTATTATATGTTAATTTGTTTCCGAACATAAAATTAATTCATCTTAAAGGACTCTAACCCGTAACTGCACATTGTAATATTCGGTTCTAAATTGTGCAAACATCGGATGCAATTTCAGATATCTGAAATCAAGGAGTTGAGAAGTTTAAGTGGGGTCAATAAAACTAATCAGTTCTCTGCAGTGGAGCTAACACACACACACACACACACACACATATATATATTAGGTCGCACCCTGTTAGGACACTTTGTCACTTCTTTGTCCAGCGACCTGCTAAGAAAATTGTTTATCACTCATGCAATCCCTTTTTCTTTTAAAGTTTTCTCACCACGCTAGGAATGACTTGAGGCCGTCTGCTGCGCATTTGTTTTATAATTTGCTCAATAGCAACATCTTGTTCAGCCATCATCCTTTCTATCAGGGCAGTAACAACACAAAACAATCCGCTTCTCTCGGCTCCATTCCTGTACGGGTTACATTTATATTAATTAATGGACGATTCTTGTTTCAAATTGTTCAAATTAAAATTATGGTATAATAATAAAAAAGTACTAGTCGAATAGTTCAACCTCCTACTGGAAACAATTGTGCGCTCATTTTTGTAAATATTATTGGATGAGGAAAATGTTGCAAAACCAATTAATGTACCTTATAGATGGAAGGTGGAGAGCAATGTAGTCGAATGTATTATCACAAACAGTGACACATCAATGGGTGACAAACTGAATATCAAGGTGGTTTCTGTGTAACCCACATAGTTTATTTGGTACAACGTATTATCTCAATGATTTTATTTATTTTTAAGCGTTTGATAAAGAATTGTATTGATGTCATATTTACCACAATCCCGTAAGCAGGTCCAGCGTGCATGTCCAATTTCAATACACATGAGAAACATAGTATCGATTATTTTCCTTCTCCATCAGGTCATTTATTGGCTGAACATGTACATACTTATAATTGATTCAAGGCAGGCAGCTCATTAGACCTGCCTTACACCAGTTAGGTTGAGTATTGTTTTTCTTTATATGCAATATGTTTATGTATTTTTTGGGTGAATTGCAAATAGAATAATCCACAACATGAGAGCTATAACGTTTCAATAATACATTGGTAGCAGTTATTTAACGTTCAAGTTCTGCATAGTACATAGTGATTTTGGGTAGTCGATGTCATTTTTTGATTCCTCGTTGAGTGTTTGCAGAAGCCGATGATATCTCTTAGTTTCGAAATTAGTAATTTTGGGTGCAAAAATAGATATTGTATTTCATTTTCAAAATAAGATTTCTATAGTAATATTCAAGTCATTAAAGTAAATTGCCTTTGCAGTTGTATGTTTTAGATGGTAGATGTTCTTACTTTCCTCATTAACATATTGATTTGAGTGGTGGTGATGAATGGGTTGTGGTGTACCGTATAAATAATGGATAACATTGAGAGCATTTTGAAATGTAGATGACATTCATTTTTTGCTCACACATTTATAACGTTCTAATTTGGTCATCTTTTTTTATTCTCTGTTGACGAATTCCGCTTTCAGTGATTTAATACTATTCTTACGAACAAAACCCAGGTAATATGACTACTCTCGAAACCATCTATCGCGCTACAAAAAGATGTGCGCATGTTTGTCAAAGGCATTCACTTCTGACACTAACTGGCAAGAAGATTTATCCAGTTGACACCAAAGCAAATAACTGAAACAAATAAGGAAATGCTTTTGAACTTGCACCTTACTTAATAATTAATTCGGTCTGGCATGGACAATACATAGGGAAGACTCAACCTCTATATGCAACTGTCAACGGGATATTTGTAACTCTTTGTAGTGTGCAAGCCAAGTTAAGTTATATCGTAAACGTATCTTACATGCAATGGACAATTATAGGCTTGTTGCCTGTTTCCTGTTGCATGTTCTGTATCAGATTGATCTGCTTCAACATTGCCGACGGTGACTTGGGCACTGGTTCATCATCGTTCCAGTACATTGCTCTGCTCAACTGCACCTTGCAAAGCTGGAAATATTTAAAATGATTCCCTTGTACAAGATAAAGCGATAGTATTTCCTGCGTCATATCATCATTTACTTTAAAGTGTTTCTAGCTGATCAAGGGTATCGTTTTTGAATGTATTTATTTTCCTTATTCCTTTGATATAACCCCTTAAACGACAATAAGCCTCGATATAACTACTCTGCATTACAGTTTCCGACTGTTAATCTCCATGTTTACGAGCACATAACAGAAGAGATCGGGCTCATTTAAGAGCCCAATTACATTACTGCAGTGAATCAAAAACACAAAAGATATATAGTATATAAAACCATTTTAGTACATTTTAAAACATCAAAGTGGAGCATAAATATTTTAAACCTGTCAATATTTATCTGTAAAAATAATAAGGTTGGCCAGAGTAATATGGTGAACAAAACATAATATGATAATAATAATAAATCCGTAAACTATGAACTACACAAGTAGTTAAGATGCTACTTTAAGACATGTGACCTTGCATATTTTAGAATGATTGGAGCTTTTCAAACATTATTATCTACACCGGTATCATACGTTGGAAGATAAATACATTTCCCAAGCAAAGAACACAGAGGAATCCGACCTAGACTCTTATTTTTGTGTATGGAACCCGCGACATATAGATTACTGCTAACTGAGCTAGCGAATTTAACCATAAACACAGACGAAACACCACAAATAAAACACCAAGAAAGTAGGCAACGGTCTCTTTCACACAATGCTTTGTTTTCCTACAAGGATATACCTAATATCATATAATTATACTAGTTCCATTATGGATTACTAAATCGACAGTATGGAATATCAAAATACATACATACGTATATATGTTTGGCAAAGAAATTATATTTTACAATTAGTGTATATGGCAATAAGTATTCACTAGATAAATAATTTATATTGAAAGAATCTGATAGATTAGCATCAACCCAGCACTAGTTTATGCAATCGCGTATATTGTAATGCACGTGCTATTAAGTTAAATAATTTGAAATCAACATTCCATTAATATCTAACAATGCTGATGTTTTCATTGTTCGGACTGACAACTTATGTTATTTAAAAGATCCATTCTCTATAAATATAATAAACAAGATAGACTTGATGAACTCAATGTATTATTCTTCACGTAGTACATATTTAAACTTTACCAAGTAAACAGGTTATAGTTTTCAAATTAAATTGCAACAGTTTTTGGAATGCAATAGGTTTTATCAGATTTATTTTCTGCTAGCGATGTTGATCCCTTTATCTGTTAATATGACCACCGGAGAACCAACTCGGCTAAACAACGTGACTTGTGCTTTAGCCACAAATCTTCAGTGTACATCGTAGTATCATCAGCCAACGGCACTATGTACCAGAGGCCAGAATTCGTTCTAGATAACGGCTCCACAATATTTACTGCAATGTTTTAGAACGGTTCTTTTATCACCTGTGGGCAAACCATTTGAGCTTTCCCATTGCAGTCATTGCCTTACGTTCGCCACCTTCAATGTCATGAAATATCAAACGTCAATGTCATCAAACATCATTGTTATACCGTTACAAAAAATATTCTTCTGCCCTTGTTGCTGTGTATTAATGTGAGTACAATCGTCTGAAACCTCAATAACTGAACTCCACTATTCCTGATCTTGTGGAAGGACTTTCAGGAACAATTTTTCATGCTATTTCAAGCTTACGCTAATCGTGCAATGAAATTGTAAACGTATTCTCCGTCGCATATTCCTGATTGTTTACTCTAACTCAAATTTCAAACGCTTCATTTATAATACATGTTATATTCATAACTCGGTTCATTCGAATTTCAATTTCCGAAGTTCTATTTTCAGTTCAAGTTCTTTCTGTCTTAACTTCAGTTTTCTTTCATTCTTCGTTGAGGCAGGTTTTTTCTTTATTTCCCTGTGTGGCGGCAGTTAAGATCCTCTTGATACTCGGGACTCTCAGTATCAGTAAACTCCGTTCTTTACTGTCACTTTTAGTCGATTTCGTCTTAAAGCATACATTACTCCATCAATGTAGACGTCACAACTAACCGACCTATTGACAATCTATATGCACGAATTGTAAGCTTTATCAATTTATCCATAGCCACTTGACTAGGGTTTGTTCTCCCACTAATTCGGGAGTTCGTACATGTACACTTTTAACGTTGATACAAACTGTGCACTTATCAGTCAACAATTGTTCATTATTCATTACAGTATAACAGTCACTGCTTTAAACACACACAGGTTGCTGAATACACAGCTTCTATAATTGTCAATAAATTTCGAACTTAATAAAAAACTCCAATGTCCACTCTAGAAACATTGGAACCGTACCAATGGGACCAAAACTGTTTCATTGGGTTCAAATGACAGACAAACAACAGGAAAGTGTCCTACAGTTTTTTTTTTGTAAAACTAAAGCTAAACTCTAGAAATGCCCAAACCAGTAATGCTTACAGCATCAAGTCAACCTACATAATTCCCTGCTCTCTCACTCTTCTGTTGTTTTAGTAAAGATTGGAGATAAGGGAATTAAATTAATTTAACATTTGTGTTTAATCCAAGGGAATTAACTGCTCAAGTCTAAATTAGGTATGGGAAGGTAAACAAAGGAACGGTAACTGTTGACCATCTTGTCTAAAATATCCAGAATAATGCAGTTCGTATTCTGGCCAATTATTACAAATAACAGCAATCATCCGATATTCACGGACAGTGAAAGTACACTGATAACAGCATATAATATTCAAGTGATGACAACAAATTTAAATGTAGCCGTGTACAAAAACAACACTGCAACAGTCACACATGACGTTTATAAGAACACAGTGATGCTATGTAATGTCTTTGAAATGTTCAGAACTGTCTCTATGATACACCTCAGACTTGACTCAGAATATTATTGCATTGCACCTGAATTAGCACGCAATGGAAGTAAACAACTAACTAGTTTTAACTTTTGAACTCTTAATTCTCATGAGATATCTCTAATGTTCTTAAGTTATTAGACAAGGAATTAACATGATACCACACCAACAGAAAGTCCAGTCATGACTACTGCGCAGATGAAGATGAAAAAATTACACGTTGCTATCTCTGCCTCGTTGTATGCTCTTGTGTAGCTGGTTTGAGTAATCGTGAATTAGGCAACTTGAAGACTATGGTCATCAACAAAGTCGCTGGGTCGTACTCGACAAGGGATTCAGCACCACGACGGTGATACAGATCCAGATAATACTGCAGTCCAGTTTTGCTGATGCAACTACCTTATCAATGTTAATTATCGATAGCTATATGTTTATTACATTATTGCACACATTTATATTAAATTTTTTTCATTTGTAGGTCTGGCCTTCGTCTTTTTTGCGGCAGTAATATCAACTTTTGTCTCTCCTGTTTGTTAGGTTCAACAAGGCGTAATCAGGTTTAGCATAACTTGCCGTATTAAAGTTTGGCTAAACAAGTCATTGTAATATGTGTTTGCAGAAAGTAATGAAGGCGTGATCGCAAAATTTATATTCTTTTATTACTAATATATATATATATATATATATATATATATATATATATATATATATATATATATATATATATATATATATATATTATATAGCCTTAATGTTTCTAATCCACTTTTCTATTACATTATAACATTATTGAATCTGAATGGCACAACTAATTCAATTCGTTTTATTTTATTTTCACTCGAGTGTTTTCTTAGTCAGCATTACATGCATATTTTATAAGTTGCTAAAGACACAAACTGTGTAAATCAATTCGCTCCCACGTGTACCATGTCTCTGAGGTTCCATACTATGAAGATGTACAGAGATCCATCCAGATGTGTAGCATGAAACGGATGAGAGTGTTTTGTTTGTCTTCATTACATTGTGATATCAGATAAATCGTAAATAAGCAGTTCATTCTCAACGTAGTATGATGCAAAGAGTGTCACAAGCATGCTATACGTTCCTCCAGCATCAGCCAGTTTATATGATATTATATCACGTTTGATGCCCTTTGACAGGAAACAAAGGTATGATTTCCTTCTTATTTTGAATGTGACGGTAAGCAGGCATCGATACTGTTTTGACGTTAGACTGTGAAATTCTTTTGAATATGTTTTCCAGAATTTGACTTACGTTTACTTAAATTTGCTTCCATTTCACAAACAACCTCGTTGGAAAAATTTCATCCAATAAAGGTATGAAAATCAGAAAATATTACGGTGCAAATACATGGTGCCTGCGTTAACCCATGTACAAATCCACCCACATATTGTTCATTGCTATTTCAATTAGATTGAATACTCACTGTTCTTGGCGATTCGTTGTGTTTGGGCAAATAATTAAATTAGGTACAAAATAAAATGGTACACAACAAAACATAAGACCCCATCAGCGAGTATTCTAAAGATCAGTTTAAATAAGCTTCAACAGATTAAAATAAGTTCTGAACTTAGTATCTGATTTCAAGTGTTAGCTGTCAGTGCGCATCAGTGAACTATACATTTCCGATATTGATCAGCTTTGTTCCAGAAACTGCCTTAATAGCGATGTACGCCTTCAAAAGGAGATATGTGTCGACTTCAAACACAAATACCTCGACGTACATATGACACTTCAATATTCTAGACATTGATTCTTTCAACAATAGCCAATGACCTATCCTTGATCATTGTAAAATAAGCGGATACCAAACAAATTAAAAAAAGATCCATGCCCGATTTTCGAATTGCTTTGAATTGTATATTTACCATTGATCATACTAGTGATATTAAAGCAATCGACGATAATAGCAAGAGCCTAGGTTCTATAATTCTTTCTTTACTAATGGGTGTCAACAAAAGGTTATATTTGTGACTATTTTAAATTTACCAGCGTATACAGATTTTGAAAGCAAGACTTATTTCTGGAAGTGATTATGCTTAACGATTGATTGTTAAGGATTCAATCGCAATTAATGAGCTTATTTATCATAGCGTAATATCACTGTCGCACTACAATTTCAAGCCATTCATTGTTCATATAACTACTCACATGTTCTCGGTATCTAAGCGAGAAGATGTAGTTGGTGCTAATGTCATCTGCGGATTTACTCTCCAGTGTGATTCGAAAAGGCGGTATCTCTAACTCCTCTTCATCCTCCGGCCAATAACGCTCCACATCCTAGAAAATGTTATATCGTCAGAAGTGATCACTGAATCATGCATTAGATAATTGTTCTGCTATAATAGATTTTCATTTCATTATGCATATTATAACGGTATACAATCTGACCGTCGTTATTGAAATATAAAACCTATATTTTCGTGCTACTTTTTACTTTGCTAACATAAGGTAATATGCCTCCCAATATCTGACTACTAGGGAAAGTAGAGCTGCATACATCACAGATCTAAACTATAACATTAGGAATACAGTTATTCCTAAAATTGAAAAATATTTGAAATGCCACTTAATTGCACCACAAACGGAAGTGTAATTACACTGCCGAATTTACCTTGTTATTCCTAAATATAAATAATTTAAGATAAAAAAAGCTTTTCTGTTTAAATCTTCTGATTTAGTACGAGATATATTATGTTTTTATGCAACTTTACGTTTCAACACATTATATATTCAACGAGAAATGATTTGTTCCAGGGCGCGTGTGGACAAATATTAAAATCCTCCTAATATCTGGTGTTAACCAGTGTCTAAATCTGTCACAATCTGCATTCAATGTTCAGTAATATTAAAAGTAATCGTCTTGCCTTATATATAATTAAAATTTCTAACAACAGATAGCAAAGATAGAGTTCATATTTTCATTTTGTCAAAGATGTCATTTTTCACAAACACAGGCCATCAGATTAAAATACGCTTTCTATTTAATGAAAGTTACCATTATGTAAATCCTTCTATCAGTTATTACCAGTGGATTATATATTATGTACGATCTATTTTACTCTTATTAATTCGATCGCCAACTGGAGAAAAAAATGCAGAAGGCAAGAAGTCAAAATAGAAACATGCATGATCTTTCCTTTTAATTGTTGACCAAGACAATACCCCGAAGTCGCTGGCTAGTAGAGCAAGGGAAACTAAATATTGTGGAAAATGTTTTATATGACTGCTGACATAGGAGTCGTGAACAATATTTATTCCAAGGAAAGAAAATCTATAATGTGTGATCTTATTCGCCATGAATATTACGGTCAATAGCTGATCGAATGCAAGCCAAGCACCTCTTGAATAAGACAAACGAGAGTTTCTAGTTGGTTCAATATTGTGTCTGCGATTTAGATTTTTAACCTAACGTTAACAGTTTTAGCCATATCGCTACTATGGCTGCAGTGTGGCAGTTTATAGTGGTGTCTAGCGCTGGGGCATCATGCCGTAGACATGAGGCATCATGTCTCATCCAATCCCATTATATTGACACCACCAGTCATAAAAGATCTTTGTTAATGCTAAACTCCAAGCTGGCTACTGCTAGTACCAATTGTATAGGTCTTTGACATGACTCGGCCAGATTCGAACCCGCAACCTGAAACATCCGAGGCAGATGATCTAACCACGTAGGCCACGGGAGCTGTCTGATTAAATATAGTGACGTTGAACTGAAGAAACAAATTGCTTTTAGAACGATATGTTTTCGACAAAATTATAACGAAACATTTTTTAATTTTGGTGATAAATTTGTTGGATAGTCCAGACGACCGTTAACGTCCCTTTAATGCTATATTTTCTGGTCGCTACGAGAGTCCCTCTACAAGTATGAAGTGGTTGCATGTGGTACCTGATTATACGGATCACTGACAAAGTAGCTATTTAACACGAATTTCAAAGGAATATCACATATAATATGTTCAGTGATTTGGTGGACGAATTTGATGCTTTTTAGATAACAGTAATGTATAGGACTGTGCATCAAATATATTTAAAACTAAAAGTCCTTATTCATTAGTGTTTTTACTCTTAAGGCGTAGGTTATTCGTTGTTGTCTTGCTATCTCGTTTACAGTAAAACAACAACAACAAAAAACACGCATGGCTGCATGCCTTCAGCTGACATGCCGAAGATTCCGTTTTCAGAATATGTGTGTCCTGTACATCTAAGCAGTGTCTTGTTGCAATGAATGTGTACCTATAAAAAGACATCTATCCAAGTACAGAGTGTAAATACTAATGTTAGTATTATATACGATACTTTTCTTGGTGTACAAAGATGATCTGCTACTATTTGTTTGCAAACCTACGGGGGAAATGTATTCTTCCATGCAGGGTCGTTATTTCGTTATATAGTCTTACCTTCATTTGAGACAGCGTATTCATCATGACGATCGAACGGACATCGAACTGATAAACCATTCTCCAGAAATCGACTTTGGTGTTCTCCAGAGGGGTTTGGGTGATAATGAAGACATCGTTCTTTTTGCATGCCTGAAGAAAGTGTATAACATGTCGCATTCTTAATGCTTACGATAACTATGGTGCACTGGAATATAATGAGTGGTACTTAGCAGTTGAATATAAAGAACACATAGGACACAATACCAAAGTATTAGATTTTCGCACCAGATCGTTATACTTTGGAAATTCGTTAAGCTGAAACACTAATTCATGTATCATGAACTACAGATTCGACACCTTTCCGGTTTTAAACAGTGTCTTCTATAATAACTAGCAGAGTAAATCTAACTCTTGACTACATTGTCTGACCGATCGCAATTACCTTGATCGCAACCTGTTCATTCTAAGAGGAACGAGTTCCTTCCCAGCAGCAAGGGCCGATAACTTATGAAGTTGGTACAACTCAAAAGATAGAGCACTAGCGTTAAATGATATATTTTACTTGAGCTTGGGACATATACAGCCTTTGCTTCCTATTTATATTAAATAGCAAGCCATGCATAAAGATTTGTAAATGTACAGCGTAATTTGCTATAGGATCATTCTAACAACGGCCTTTTCCCGTGTTTGGTACTAATATTTGCATCCCAGCATCAGCATGGTGTCCTTCATTATAAATTGTCTACTTTGTATAAATTATAATTTAGGTATATAATATTGAATTAATGATTTGACGAAGACGATTTTGTGTCTGTGAGATAAAGTGCACTCGATGATAAACATATGACCCACTCAAAATACACTTGTCACAAGTAGATTCCCTTCAGAAGATTTGGACTTTATATATAGATCAGAGTTTCAGTCATTGTGTGAAAACGAGGAACCTTTACTCCGCGGCGTGTGCCCTTGATATTTGAATATTACAATTTGATCATTGAACTTTTCATCTTACCCTGAATATATATATATATATATATATATATATATATATATATATATATATATATATATATATATATATATATATATATATATATATATATATATATGTACCTGTTAATACGATAACCTTTTCGTGTAAATTGAAAATTAAAATATGGTCATAGTGTTTTTACATTTGATGAAAATGGGCGGAACTAAATTAAGCTTGAAAGTACAACATTATGCCAAATTTAGTTTGAAGTCAAGTACTTCAATAGTTGTGAAGGGAAAATGAGCGTCGCCACGGACGGGATGCATTGTGATGTGCAATGTCACGAGACGTACCTTAGTAACATTATATACTACCTCCATACATATGGCAGTGGCTTAAAGGTCAGAGCCATTCTTTTTTTTACCCCAAGTAACAGCTATCCACAAAAGAGTGCCATAGTAAATGAGGGCATTCTGGAATTGAAATTACTGTTCCCAAACTAAAACGAACACAGAAAAGAACTCAGAGACAGATGGAGTCCTTCATCGTGATTTGGATTTTGAACGTAGCTTTTAACAATTTTTGAGTCATATCGCTACGATGTCTGCATTGTGGCAGTTTATAGTGATGTCTTGCACTGGGGCATCATGCCGCAGACTTGTAGCATGATTTCCCACCCAGTCACATTATCCTGTCACCAGGCCGACTAGTCCTAACACTAACATCTTAATGCTGAGCGCCAAGCGAGGCAGCTGTTAGTACCATTTATTGTTTTTGATATGACTCGGCCGGGGATCGAACCCATTACCTCCCGCATCCGAAGCGTACGCTCTAGCCACTAGGCCACCGGAGCGGTCCTCCTTCATCGTACGGAGAGCATAGTAAAAGTTACTGTAATGACGAATATTCTAAGCAATTTTTACTCATATTTAGGCAGCTAATGACAAAATGCACAATATCACAACAATTGCACATCATTTACGAATACACCTTTTATCAATGATGTACCGATCAACGGAGGACAATAATGCCATCAAACGAATTTCAGAATTTAGTCAAATTCGTATTCTGAGTAGACTCTATTCCCATAGTCAGTCTGCAAAAGCTAGTTAATACCTTTCGCACAACTAATCGGTAGAAGTTACCACAGTTATATTCTCAATGATTTGTAACGCCGGTGAGGTAATGGGTGTTATCTCAAGAAAATTGCGCTTGCTTAAGAGAGACTTTTAAAACATATACTAATATCAAGAATGAACATTATGAAAATTTAAATGTACTAATTTATCACTCATAATTATGCTGAATACATTAGATATTATGCCATTCACATTGGTGGTGGAGGTGGTAGTAGCGGTAGTAATGGTGATGATAGTGCGTGGTCTTTTTCTGGTAGTTCGGAAAAGGGAATGTGGTTATATTTATCGTGCAAGCATAATCAAATTCTTGGAATGGAAAGGAAATGCATAACATAACTAATACAATTGAAGGCAAACAATAGATTTTAGCATTGTTCTTGCATTGTCTTTAACTATATTGTACGACACTAACTCAGTTTAAATTGACAAGTACCACTGTTGTCCTATGTAATAATATATTTCAAGTATTAAACGTGATGCCTATTATATATAAGTGTGAATTTACTAAGATAGTCAAACTCGTACAGACATCAACCCCACAACCAAATCCATAATTATATCCGAAATCTTTGCGAATTATATTGTATCGCTGGTTTATATAGTATCCATGTGCGTGTCCTTGCCATATATTCTATATGATATACCAATATCAAGAATGAACATTATGAAAATTTAAATGTACTTATTTATCACTCATAATTATGCTGAATACATTAGATATTATGCCATTCACATTGGTGTTGGAGGTGGTAGTAGCGGTAGTAACGATGATGATAAGGCGTGGTATTTTTCGGGTAGTTCGGAAAAGGGAATGTGGTTATATTTATTGTGCAACTATAATCCAAATGATTGAATGGAAAGGAAATGCATAACACAACTATTACAATTGAAGACAAACAATAGATTTTAGCGTTGTTGTTGCATTTCCTTAACTGTATTGTACGATACGATTTCAGTTTAAATAGAATTGTAACAGTTTATTCCTATGTAATACTATATTTCAATTATTAAACACGATGCCTATTATATCAAAATGTTCATTTATCCTAGTTTGAATTCATTTACTACGATAGTCAGATTCGTACAGACATCAACACCCCAACCATATCCATCATTATACCCGAAATGATTGCGTGTACTATTGTATCGCTTGTTTATATATTATCGATGTGTGTCCTTGCCATATCGTTACTTTCCTACTCGATGGTTATAGATGGAAAGATGAATATCTTATTATAACTGGACTAGGTCACATTATGCGTATATAAATACGACAATTGCATATGTAACTGTAACATTGAATAAACCTCTCCACAAAGTCAATATAGCACATGTAACTGTAACATTTAATAAACCTCTCCACAAAGTCAATATAACACATAAAACTGTAGTATTGAATAAACCTCTCCACAACGTCAATATAGCACATGTAACAGTAACACTGAATAAACATCTCCACAAAGTCAATATAGCACATGTAACTGTAACATTGAATAAACCTCTTCACAAAGTACATATAGTACAGCTGCAGCTCAAGACCTCACGATCATCGGTACTGTATGCAATGTCGTCTAGTAGAAGATTTAAGTCAGTGCAACTTTCGCTAGCTTGTATGAACATTATGTATGCTAGATTTGTATGTTTGCCAGAACACGTTCTAGTGATTGATAAGTATCTAACGCTGATATATTCTTGGTCGTAGCAGATGCTGGAAGAAGTTGCGACTTGAGTGCACAGTGAGCGATGATCGAGAGAAAATGTGACTTGATGATTTAGTGATGACTAAAAACAGAAAAGTTAAAAAGCACTTTCTTCACGACTTACACACAGTTTCTTTTTATATATTAGTTGCACTGTAGCCGCTCTTATTGCTGCTGGAGTAGAAATACTAATGAATTTAAATGTCCTTTTGCTGTTTTCATAACCATAATGATACTAATTAATGATCATAAAGATTTGTTCGTAACATCAACAAGTTATATCCTATACAAATATTATAAACTACATGCAAACACATATCGTGCTTGTTTATATTCATATTGTTTTCAATTAAATCTATATAACCCTTAGTAGATCACTGTGTTTCAGTGATTGATCATGCAGATTGTCATATAGATATGTTGATATACCTGTCTCCATGCCTATCGAGCCTTTGGCGTCATTGTCAGTTCAGAGAGATTTATGTATTATTCACTATCACTATGAATCTGAAAACTAAATGAGATTGATTCCCAACCCTTAATATCCATAAATGAAAATTATTCCTAATGTCTTTCACCACTTTCCCACGCTTGAGTGATACCGTATCGGCACATGAAGACTTACCGGTAAAAATACAGCATTGATGTAGGAGCCTCTCCCTTTGACGTAGACATTTAAGAATGGACAATAGTTCTTGTCTGGAAAATCAACAAATTCGCAGATCGTTTTTGGTTTTTATGTGACAGGACATGCAGATAATTCGTTGGTATTTTTTGTAAACTGATGTTGCAACAAAATTTGGTTTTAAATTTCTTCCAGGATGATAATTAGATCATATAAATGAATAACAATTTAAGACAAACGTTAATAAGCCTTAATCTGGGTCTGTCCCTTTGCTCCTACAAAATATCTCTACGCTATTTGATGGATTGTTTTTAATGAAAATAAAAGTTTACCGTATGCTGCAATTTATACGTTTTACCATCTTAACTGATGGAAATATGAGATGAAAGTATATATGACTTCCCAAAATAAATGTCCTAGAGCTAAGACACAATAAACATATAACATTTTTAAAATTAAAAATGGTTTTGAATATATAATCCTAACAAAATATACGTGTACTAAAGTTTTGTAATACCGGGTAAAATGTTTGAATATCTGTTCATCTGTTTATTCTCTGTCCTCTTTCCATTTTCAAACACGTCCTCAGTCGCTTCATTTACATACAGGGTGAGTTTCTGAATATGTAAATTAATTGCAACTCTATTATGTCAATAACATAAATTGTCAGGTAAAGAACGAAACTTTAATGTTGAACATTCGCGGATAAAAATGTGAAAGAAAGTCACATAATGAATGCAAACAATACAAAGAGGCATTTAAACAGATTTATTGTTTACAAGAGAAAAAAAATGTTTCCTTTTTTCCATAGTATCTGTAAGAATATGTTGCTTTGAATCCAATGAAAGAAATTATTTACCTCGAACTCAAAGTCTATCTTCCGCTTTATGTTGGTAACGTCTTCCTCCAGTAATGTACTGTATGCTTCCAGGAACTCACTGGTTGATAGTGCGGACGTGGTACACGTCAGCGCCTCTACCAGTGCTTCGTGAACAAATATGTACTGCTCCTTAAAGTATACATTAAGGAGACAAATGGCGGCTAAATACATTGTCACTATTAATTGATGACGAAACGGAACAATGTTTGTTCGCTACGGTATATATCATAATTATATTATACTAAATACTGGTACTCATAACACAATTAACCTCTTGTGAGGTTCAAGTAATATTATTTATGTACGTGCACATTTATTATATTATATTATTTGTTATATTACTGGTTAGTGACAAAAATATTGCTACTAAAACTACTGCTGCTTTTGATTTTGCTTCAACACTTATTTACCAATTGCTTGTTCAGATTGTATACGACGCTTCGGGTTTATTATCATCACCAAAATATTTTGATGCATGTACTTTCTAAAGCTTATAATAATTAATGTTGTTTTTGTTTTATCTTTATTCGATAGTAAAGATGGAAATACAATGGATACAGATAATTGTGAAGATTGGTTAATCACTTGCACTTACTTTCTAACGCTATTACACTTATCATAATTAATGTTTTTTATATGTTTCTTTATTCGATAGCAATGTTGGAAATACTAATGATAGAGACAATTGTGAAGATGGGTGAATTACAGTGCTGATACATTATGAAAGATGAGACATTCTGACATAAATCCATTATCAGTATTGAATACTATGACCTGTTTATACTATACACTTTGTTGCTTACAGCAGTCTGGACAAGACCCACTCGCTGCTTTCTGAAGGTCTCCAGACATCTGACCACATTGATGTAGCCGAGTTCTTCTGCCTGGTCAAGAAGATAATCAAGAGCCAAGAAGGTTCCTGTCCTACCGATACCGGCACTGAATTGGGAAGAAGTGGATATATGCACACACAACACACGAAGCAACAACAGTATATTCTGCATTTCAGATGTTTTACACAGTCATATTTTTACAAGAATTGCCTTTATCGCAAAGTATAAGACAGAAGTTTTAGCTATACATTTACTCTAGCTGTCCTTACGTTCATTTTGCAAAACCGTTATGCTCAACTGCAGAAATAAAACAATATGTTGCTTGAAATATTAAAAGTTGGCCATTGTCCTGCATTGCGACATTCCTGTCACCTACTTTTTATAGAGGTTGATTAAAACGTGAGTAAAGCTCCAATCTATAATTTTCTTTCATTGAAAAACATGTATAACCCCTTGACTATCGTTTCTTCTGAATCCGATTTCTAGACACAAAATTTGCTTTTTGCGTACAGAAGAGAAGAAACTGGAAAAACAAGCAAAAATGTGTATGTCTACAGACTAATTAATTAGAACGTGGGCTGGTAAAGAATAAATTACTTCGAATTTCTCTTGGAACACTTTAATAATTATCGCTCTTCTGCACATCGTGTTTTTCTTTTGTTTATATAATGTACAGTGATCCTCAAGGCACGAAACTAGGCTTTTGTTTGACATTACTAATGCAGTTATTAAGGGACAGTATTCAATGTGTTTTATGGTTTATTTTTGGACACATATAAAAGCATCCATAAACCACATCGAGCTGCTAAGCTCAAAGAATAACTGTATTTATACAAATTGCTTAATCTGAAAATAAATAATACTAAATAAATGTCTTCCATGAGTAATCTTTAAGTGTCATAATGAAATAAGCATTTATTATTTTGATTATATCACTCTAGAGACAATGACAATCATATAACACAAGACTATATTGTATCAATCTGTAACAAACATCAACAACAAACGTTTCCTACTTATATATTCCATCGTTTAATGTTAATGCTTGAGCTAAAGAAGTATACAAAATGGATATGACTACATAAATTTAAACCGCTCCGGTGGCCATGTGGTTAGAGCGTCTGCCTCGGATGCGGGAGGTCGTGGGTTCGATCCCTGGCCGAGTCATACCAAAGACTTACAAAAATGGTACTAACAGCTACCTCGCTTGGCGCTCAGCATTAAGAGGTTAGTATTAGGACTGGTCGTCCTGGTGTCAGGATAATGTGACTGAGTGGGACATCATGCTACAAGTCTGCGGCATGATGTCCCAGTGCTAGACATCACTATAAACTGCCTCACTGCAGACATCGTAGCAATATGACTGAACAATTGTTAAGGCTACGTTAAAAATCCAAATCACACACACACACACACATAAATGTAAGTATGCTTCTACATCTACGTCGCGCGTTTAGAACTTTTGCCACACTTGTTCCATGTTCCACCACAGGCGAAACACTGTTGTTTTAAATAAATTAATATATAACTATATGAAACAATGCATGCATCCTAGAATTAATACATTCAAAAGACAATTGCAACAACATTATTTAGAAAAAGAGGAAATATATTAAGCACATTGTGCAGTTGTTATACAAAAATAGCAATCATGCGTTATTCTGATACTGGATATGAAACAAATAATGATGCATTTGTATGAAATCTGTATCAGTCTGTAACAAACATCAACATCAAAAGTGTCCTACTTATATATTCAATTGTTTAAACTCACGCAGTGTAATACAATCATACTCCTAATATTAATGCACTGAGCTAAGGAAGTAAACAAAAAATGATACGACTACTTCACATTAAATATTCTTCTCCCCCTACTTCGAGCGTGTAGAACTTTTCCACACTTGTTTTAATGTTCCACCACAGGCCAAACACTACTGTTTCAAATAAATTAATACCTACTACATAACAAATGCATACATCCTACCATTAATAAATTCAGAAGACAAATACAACGCTTTTATTTACAAAAAGAGGGACTATATGAAGCACAGTGTACAGTTTTTTTTACAAAAATAACAATCTTCCGCCATTATGATACTGGATATGAAATAAATAATGATGCATTTGTATGAAATAGTAAAAATCAAATTAAAATCAAACCTGCAATGTACAACGATCGGTCCGTCTGTGGATCCCCGTACTTTGGTGTTGCGAACCTTTCTGCGAAAATGGACTAAGGAAGACGCATATCTGGGTACACGCTTATCTGGCCAGGCAGTGAAGTGAAACTGCTTCACGTGTCGTTGTTCTAGTTTTTCATTCTCTTCATTTTGTACCTGCAGAAATAACAACTGACTGTTTGTTGGTGTTTTCTTGCCATTATGGATCCAAACTGAATTGTGACATTATGTCGACAAAATAAATGTCATATTTTACGTGATGGTGAAATCCTGTAAGCTTTGTAATCTTTCTTTCTCAAGCCGGATAGCAGAACAAATACTGATAAAATGATGAAATATAAAGTTAAATGAAATGAGTATGTTCCTACCTGAAAATGTACGTTACAAAAACACAACGGCAACGGACATGTATCATCGGAGATGTTTGCTATACCAGCAACACTCGACGTGAAATGGTTGGCGACTGCAACAGTCTTCCACATTTGGAGTAAGTGGATATGGTCATCTCTCGCCAGGTAACTGGCCATATTAAGTGCTTAGAATAGGGTCAGTTAATTAAATTTCCGGATCGTTAGCCAACATATATGATTAGCGTATTATTTTAAAGGATATCATTAAAACAACATAAACTGGAATTGATTATTCTTTCATATAGCCATATGAATAATTTCCATCAGGTTCTTACCTGATAGCGTACAAAGAGTTTAGTTAATAGGTATACCCGCTAAAACTTACACAATCTACAGCCCTGTACAGTTATTGTATGTTTCTCAGATTTATAATCTAGTTGAAACAAGACATTGTATCAACATTATCTCGCAGTACTGTTGTAAATCGGTCACCATAGTGTGCCAAGAAAACAATAATTATTTTGTGGTAATGACACGGGGCACAAATATAAAGCATGCGTTAAATATGTGCATCGCACTTGACAATTTTAACATTTATATGTTCGGTAGATAGACCTAATGAACCTGAGTTTTGCAATATGTCTTATTATATAAACATAAATTGTCATGTGGTAAATTAACTTACATTTGTTTTGAAATACTGTTATAATTTAGTGTGATCAACTTAAGCATACGTAAAAACTTCCTACTTCAAATTTCTGCAGTAATTTGGATTCATCGTAGCATCGATTCGTACATGTCTGGTCGTCTTATTTCGTCTTATTTCGTCATAATCTTAAACTTTCTTTACAATAAAGAATACGGGTGTTTGCCATTTCCTCTTCGTGTCTTTTCGACTGAGAATATTATACGGACAGAACACATCCACAAGGGTTGCATATGCCATATACCCCTCTCTTTAATGGCATTCCTCATAAACATGCGTGTGAAAACGGGCGTACAATTATTTACATGGATAGGTATATCTCAGGCCATTCTGTCTAGTCCGATTTGTGGTCTAGTTTATACACTAACGCAGCAGCAGATCTTCCTTTCATATGGTATGAAAGAAAGGTAAACTATGAAAGACACCAATACAGAAACGGCAGAAACAATAGATTCAAGCATTATAAATTTAATCTAGAAATTAAAAAGAAAAATCAATCCAGGAATCCTAATTAAAGATTTATTCATATTGAGTGCTCCTTTGAAGAACTGAAGAAAAAAAACCGAATAACTGTTAAATTACTATTTGGTCATGTGTAGGGATATTGGTGTTCCAAAAGACCGGGAAAAGAAATGTGAAGAAGCATAAACATCTTTAAAATGTTATGAGATGCTGTAGAATTAGATTTGGAGACGATGAAAGTTAAAAGCGCCCCATTAGTAAAGATCATAACGAAATTCATGAACCGTGATAGTCCAATTTTCCAAATATAAGAACAAACACAAAGTGTCGAGACGCTATAGAGAGGCATGGAAAGAAGCCCGTAAAGCAGCCGACAGTACCACGGCAGATTAATGACCAACTGTTGTAGATTAAAAACCAGTTAATGTGTCTACAGATGAGGGTTTCATATTCAAAGAAAGGCTCGTTCCAGCCTCTAAAAGAATTTGGAAATCCTTTAAAACAATGAAAAAAGTTTTGTTCAAATATAACAAGATAATAATAGACTATTGCACCTCTGTGTAGTTGATAAGACCAGAAATATTGATATAGTAGAATAATGATTGTACTCCGGCTTAATCATACACAATGTGTATTATGCGGACTGTTCTAATTGTGTACAAAGTTGTTAATGTGGGATACATCTAGATTAAATGGAACACATTCTACAGCAGAAGTAGGATTTTATTAATTATTTTGAGGAAATTGATCTGCTATTACTTGTTGAAACGTGGTAAGAAAATATAGATCAAATTAATATATACGGATATGAAACCGTTGATAATAATAAATAACTAAATCATGAAAAGCAAAATGGAGTACAGATAGGACTGTTTTGTTCGTGAATTCCTCTTCAAAAATTCATATATATATATATATATATATATATATATATATATATATATATATATATATATATATATATATATATATATATATCCAGATAAATAGATATCATAATTATTTTATTTAGTTAATTGTATTATATGATCCAAGGCAATCATGCTTAAGTGGAATCTATTTTCTGGTTTATGTCTATATGTCATGTGAATAATGCTCTGCTCACTCTAAGGAAAATGTGTATACATTTACAGAAAATGAAGTCCTCCTCCCTAACATAGGAGTATGCTGAATATAAAATGATACTTTCTGGTGATTTTAATGCCTATATGGGTAATTAACTAAAATTTAATTGATCTGATGTCGAATACATGTCATCGGACTAAAGCGTAATGGATATAAATCACTGCCAAAAGTATTACTTATGTTATTATTCTGGAACATATGTGTGCTCATGTGACATTGTGGAACAAGAACAGTTTTTTTAAATAAAAGTCTATTCAGCTATCAGCCAATGGAGTGATAATTCCTTGTTTTTACAAGGAACTGTAGACTTCAACACTACAGACTGCAGCATACGTCATCGACTTCCATCTTGAATTTTTCGTCGGGATTCGAATGTGAATTCAGTAGAACATTTTGTTATTAGGACTACTAAACCTTTATTCTTGGATTATTTTGGGATTATTTTTAGATTTGATTCTATAAACCGTGTGTTCATATTTCTTTCATTTTTACAGACCTTTTCCAGGGAAATAAATTACTGCATTTTGTCAAAGCTTGTTGTTTTCACTCGTTCTTGTGTTACTGTATATTGGATACTAAGCAAGTGACATAATAATAAAAACAAACAGCCTTTTATATTCATTATAATCTAGTTATGCACAATTTTTTCTGGCCCCATGTAAAGCAGTATCATATCTGCTACTATGCAAGAACAGTTTTCAGAATAAATTGTTGATATGTTACAGGAAAATGAAAACGTTCAAATCGTTCATGATTCTCTCGATAGAATAATCTTTAATAAGTCGGGTAAGACAACTGTAAACATATTAACAGGATTATTTAATAAACCGTTATATATTGGATATTGTCCTGAATTATGGTCAACAGCTATCATTATTTCAATTCTGAAGAAAGATGATGCAAACGAACCATAAACATACAGAGGCATTAACGTAGATCATGTATTAAGCAAAAAAAATTGGCATCTATTTCAGATAATGTGGATACATAAATGGGTGGACGAAGATGAATTACCAGTGAAAGAAAGTGCCGATTCGAGAGCACGTTATTCTATGGTTGATGATACGCTTGGATTAATACCTTAATCTGTAAATATTTAAGAAATCACAGGGCTAGGTTCTAAAATGTATTCATGCATTATGAAAAAACCCTTGTTAGAGTTAAACCTGTTGTGTCTTAAGGTAGTTAGAGAAATGACTAGCGGGAAAATGTTTCGAAATTATTAAGACAATGTATGATTATGAACACGTATGTGTTAATTACAACAATTCTATTACCGATGGCTTTAATTGTTCTGTTTAGGTTTAGTGCATGCACCCCTAATCGACATTAAACCCTTCTTTGATGACGGAAACATGAAGTTTCGCAAGAAAACCTTGACCTAATTTTACTTCTGTATGCAGAAGAATTATTTGGTTCTGATGGCACTGCGCACGAGTTGAACAATATGTTCAAGAGACTTAATAATAATTGCCTAAGTGGAAAGTGAAAGTGAATGCGTAAAACAGAACCCAAGAATGATTGAATTTTGCAAAGGTTGTTGTCTAATTGACGCGAATTTCATTTATATGTGACGGATATATTTTCATATATACCAGAAAGCTATCTTTGCAAGCATTGAAGTTTCTCCATATCTGGAAGAAGGGCTTGAAATGCTTGTCAAAACAAACGGAACTCGATTGCATCGTCTGACTGATTTGAAGATAGTACCCATTCTGAGGTTTGGAGGTTTATAATGTAAATTCTATTGAGGAAGTTTAATACGTCTTTTTGCAAATGTACTTTTGCAAACTGGGGATGGGGAGTAAATTGTGACTGCTGGGCTAACACTGTTAAAAAGGTAATGCAGATGAAATGATTCGGCAATGCGTGGTGTAGCCATTGCATAAAATAGGAAAATTCTTTTCTTAGAATGTTTAGTAAGAGAATTGAAGATAGGTTTAGGATAAACTTTATGGATAAGATTAAATCAATCGGATGACAGGCTTGACTTGTTAGCAATATTCAGTGTTAGTGTCGGTAGGACAGGAACCTTTTTGTTAATTTTGAAATTAGTAATTTAGTTTAACTCTTGTTCCATAACATAAACTCATTGATGAAACTGAAACAAATAGCTTGATTCATCGACGTTTTATACTTGGACTGTTGAACTAATATGTCATACCTTCGTAAGCTCTAGAGTCCTTATTGCGAAATCAGAAAATGATTCGCATTGAACAAGTCTGACAGAAATTGCACCAAATTCAATGGAACCCTCGTCTGGCCAATATTTCTCACATTTATGCTGCAAAATATTTATGAAGGCAAACAAAGCATGAGTAATCAGAAGGATATTATAGCATGTTCAACAACTGTTCAGCTTCATAAACAGCAAATGTTCCGCGAGACAAATATGTATATATATTTAGAGTAACAAGCTGAGTAACAGAGGGAAACAAGTTTTGTTAAACTTAACAGATAATTCAATATTCAAAGTCGTTAAAAATATAATTTAAGAGGAACATATAGTATTGCTATTAAGTCAACATAATTCTAAAGAGGTATGTCACATGTCCAATATCATAGTGTCGCCAAAATACTTAACGTCTCAAATGTGCTGAAGAGCAATTATCATTGAATATTTTCAAGTGACAAAAGTGATCATGTATCACAATACTCAGTCCAAAACTCCTTTGGATGATTTTAAAATAATCCCGACATGTCACTATAGTCCAAATTCAATGAGCACTTTATAATTCCATTGAATAGTACAAACAAGTAATTTCTCTAATTGTATATAAACACAGCATTAAATACATCTTTATAATTATTTTACAACAAGAACATAAATAGGAATAAGGCATAATTCTCAGAATATTTATCTCCAATACTTTATTACGACTCTATGTCGTAATTCATCCTCACGTGACATATATATATCCCAACCTTACATACACCTATTTCGCAATAACTCTGTTATCGAACGAGAAACTTGTTCCAAACTGTAAGCAGCTTTTTTGATATAATCAGTTAAGGTAATAATCTAACATTCAATCGGGATAAACGACATACTGTATAGGTCTTTGCAATCTACAGTCAAGGAACAAATGTTTAAGATAATTCAATTTAACCCCACACGGCCAATTTAATTGTGTCTGATAGTTGAACTTTCTCAGTTTGATTCAAATCTCTCTTCGTCTAACAAATAGATATAGTCATATAATACCGTGTGTTCGTGTTCTCGGTCCCCGCAGTGTAGGTAACTAATTAGGTACGTGTTGCTTTACGACTATGGGACACTAATCGTTTGAAGCGATAGACACACATTACATTTGTCCCATTCATAGACTTCAGAGTTGGACTTTAACTGGTTTATCGAATATCTGACAGCAATGATCTCGAATTGGTGTCTCTGACATATATCTTGTATAGCGGGGATCTCGATTATAATCAGTTTGCCAAATTCCAAAGCTTGCAAAGTTTCACGACACCTTAGTAGAGTTCTTTTTTTCCTACAATAATTGCAAGAAATGCAAAATAAATCCTAAAGTTAGAAGTAATTTTACTGATGTTCTTTTTCCTAGCAGCCTTGTCACATTTAAAATGAATTTAAAGTATAGCATCGTTCATATTCAGAATATTTGAAATTACCTTTCCATCTTCAACCAAATTTGTTAGCATGACAATTTTCAGGGATTTGGTTTGCCATATCATTCTCCAGAAGTCGTTTAGAATTTCCAATGTGGGACCTGCGAAAATGTATTTAATTGTTTCTTAAGCGTTGACCATTATGTGGTCAATTAACTTCTAAGTAAGTAATATCCTGACGAACCAAGGATATTTAATATATTCAGTGAATTGGTACGAGGTTAAAATGGTAAAATGGTATAGTATTTAAAAAATAATTCAATATTTCATTTATGAGCTGTAATACTTATATACCCAAACATATTTTGTTTATTCATGAAAGATTGTAACTAAGATAATCTGAGCTAATAATTCAATATATCAGCAAAAGCCAAGACAAAATCTTTTGAGGCCAGAAGATATGGATAATTGAAAATAATGTGGCACATGCAACAGTTTGCAGAACTTTACGCTCATGATTTCAAAGAGAGAGAGAGAGAGAGAGAGAGAGAGAGAAATTAAAAGTTACGAGCAAACTTGAGAATTTTCAAGAACATAATAAAAGCCATTTGTCTAAACACAAATGAAAATTTGATAGTACTATTCAGAAATAGACAGTATTAGCTTGTGATATAAATTCAAACTTTAACCATAGGCAGATAATGTACTCACCCTGTGCGGCTATGTAGGCATGAAATGACTTGAAACCCTGGAAAATAGTTAACGCATCATGTAATATTATATGTATGCTATCAGTCTCAAATGATAGCATCACTTATATAAATTAATCTATTTTCATTAGTCATTAATGCATAATATAGCTTTGCAAGTATAAAATACAGATCAGTTCAGAGATCATTGTACATTTTGTTGTAATGGAATTGTTATCCTCTTTATACAAGATTCTGTGCAATGTTAGGAAAAATTTGCTACTTACATTCACGTAACATGCATTAATATAATCAGTTTCAGTAGCTGGGTCCCATATCTCCAGCTGAACCCGTGTATCATCATCTGCAAAATTGAACATTGGACTCAATTGTTTTGGTAGGTAGAAAACATTAGAAGCTATTGATGTATTTACATTCGCTAATATACAATTCCAAGACGGTTAACCCTTGTAATAGAGAAGGATCATGTTTCCGTTTACGTCAGTCTTTGCGACAATTATGAAACTGGTTGACAGCTTCAAAACAATTTTAATGAAGTATTTAAAATCAGCTATGAAAAAAAAAAACAATATATGTATCACAACTCTCAGAAATACATTACATCCTCGAGTAATGTACTAATGGTAAACCAGTTTTTAATATTACATGCATTTTTATTTCAAGGGTTTTATATATATATATATATATATATATATATATATATATATATATATATATATATATATATATATATATATATATATATATATATATATATATATATATATATATATATCGTTACTTCTAAAATTATTCTAACGTTTCAGTACTTTGATAGCCTTCTCAAGATTATGTATATGCATTTAATTGGGTTTTACAACGAATAATCGCCATATGAATGTTAAGTTGTTAAGTACCTGTTTTGTCTAATTTTTATGGTTCAAGATTTGTAACATTCGGAATCTAATGAACATGATGGAATATCTCTCAAAGACTAAATCAAGAATGTCATTAAATAACACTCAATGCTTGCTGGACGACCGAGAATAAACAAGTAATAAATCAGTTTATTGTCCAAATGTCCTGTTGTTCCGGTCAGTAGCATATGCGAGTGGTAATGTAAAACGTCAAAGACAAAATAATACATTCATGATATATACATACATGGGTAGATATTCTTATAGCGATTCTTCTTCTGGTTCTTTGGCAGGAGAGCTGTATCGTGTCGCATAGTTAGTCCCTGAGGCAGTTTCTATAAGATATACATTTATTGAGGTAATAATTTCCATTTTTATTTACTTTTTATTTCTGTAATAGAAACATTAGATTTCTCAAAAATAGGTTTGCTTATGTGTATATAAAGGTAGCATCCAAAATACAGACGGAGAGGTGAAATCTCTACGTATCCACCCGCCCTCTCCTCGCACCCCCGCCCCCTTCCAATCGACAATTCAACGCAAGGCAACTGAAACGCTTACCAATGCAAGTATTTTTTGCAGTTGGATGGTTAAAAAATAGGCACTTGAAAAGCTTTAAACTCAGAAGAATCTGGGAGTATCACCGCTGGACCCCATCGGGGATTCGTCCCATAGACTCCTTTCCTAAATATTTAATCTGCCTTTCAATGATATTGTAGACATAGCTACAAACTGTTTATTGCCAAATAAATTGCCTGTCCATAAAAGAACATGCCATGTAATGAAAAGTAACATTTTCCTAAAAGAAAGGAACTCGTCAAGCAATGAGTAAACATATTGCACATTGCCACAATTATATTGCTTTAAAAATGATTATAAATTAGATTTTTTTAAATTAATTTTCCATCATGCGGTCAAAGAAGGGCATGACAGTTTTAAACACATGCAGATAAGAGGTTAGTAAGTATTGATTTCATCAGAATGTTCTACATCGTTCAAGAGAGAAATTTGAAGCTTGGTAAACAATAGTGTGTTGGTGTCAATTGCTCTAACGCTTATGCAACTAGTATTACGACTTTGGGGCAAGGGACTGGGGTGATGTAATAAAAATGAGCTTATATCTGACTCTTTTGTGGGCATCCGCACCGTATCATATTTGCCCTATTTAGAGCCGTTCCCGATCATTTGGTTGAGTTTCGCATTTATAATCCGTATGTCACGTGTTCAGTACTTGCAGCACAGCGTATATGTGTTTAGATAAAGTTATGTCAGTTGGGAGACCGGATTATGTCCACATTCCTCAGTGAACGAGGTGAGTTTATTTACTTCTGAAAGATAACAATTAAACAACGCTTGCATGTATGTTGGATTCTATATTATACATATACCACCCCACTCACTCCCAGCCTACTTGCCGGCAATACACTAAGCAATACCTTTAGTTTTAATTGTTGCTGCTGATCTTGTCTTAGGGTTTGAAATCATTTTTCATATCATGATACTGGTTCACATGACAGAGCAATCAACAGTGCGGGTAAATTGACCATATTCTGATGAAATTGGTTCACATGACAGAGCAATCAACACTGAATTATATATTTCCCAATTCCTGTTCGTCACTCGTTCCAGTTAGGTTTAAAAGGTTTGCCCACGGTTATAGCCAATCAGTAAAGAGAATATTGCGCGATAATTTCAACGGCTTATTTGGACCAATCGGAATCACATGCTGTGACATGTAACAGGTTGTTTTATCAAATATGTGATACTGCACATAATATAGGAAAACTGTACGAACTATGTGATAAAACCAATAATGTATTAAAAGTGCCGTTACATGCTGCCTAATATAAAATCATTCGCATAACCATACTTGCAGAACTGATAAGATAAAAATATCTGTGTCAATAATATTTACCTTAGGAAAACACAATATTACGAATATTGACTGACGGAGTGTTTATCAATTCTCACTAAGTTTGTCTCTGTTCATAACTTTAAAAGAATCTATACCCGACTGTGTAACATTATTTACATTTCATGTAAATCAAAAGGCAAATTCTATCGTATGACCAACATATGCACTGGAAGAATTTAGCCTTTAAATACTAATACACCCACACCCATATATATATATATATATGTTTGTGTATGTGTATGTGTGTGTGTAAGTAGGTATGTTCTATGAAAAAAGAGTGTTGCTAAGCTTAGAAAGGGATTTTTATGAACATTATTATGCCTTACCGTACATAAAAGACATACACGTTATAGCTGACATTGTCCTCCGGATATACAATTGTATTCAATAAGTTAACTAGGAGCCTAAGGTTTGGGAATTCCGATGTAAACATAAAAGCGTGATGAAGTCACTTTCCGAAAGAAATATTTCGATTTAAGTCACTTTACACAGATTTGAAAAATCATAGGAAGTTGAACTTATGTTTATAACATAGTTTGATACATGAAATGGTCTTGTATTTAATTATGTTTTTTGAATCATTGATCTATTATTATGTTATGGAATAAAAATGATGTATTTTGAGTCAGTATGTCTTGAATGCACAAATAGTGCCCAAACTTCACGATAATATATTAAATTTAATTTGTTCTAACCAGACAGCCCCATATTAAATTCATGTATATACAACAATGTCCCACAATTAAATCCGTTCATTACCACAATCTATCATCTTTGGACATTAACTGGCATGATATTTTAATAGACTTTGCGAGTATGGTAGTCCAGTCTCTGTGACATGACATAACATATACTCAAGGCACCTATCATACGTTCTACGTCAAGATGTCATAGAAATCATCGTTCCGTCAAACACTTAAATAACAAAAGGATTTGTAAAACCCACATTGTATTCCTCATGGTACAGTTTTACATCCATTTTGCGGCTGAGAAAGAAAGAAGGCAAATCTTCCAATTGAATTGCGTGCTTGTCTGTCACTTTCTTGGGAAAGTAGGAGTAATACTCCCTGGTACTATCGCCACTATTCGTGTACTCAATATCTCCTATACCCTCTGGCTTCTTTGAAACTTGTTCCATCATCTGTATGGATTTAGCTGAAATATATTTTGAACACAAAAATACTGGAGTGAACACACTAAGAGATGCATTGAAAGATTTACGTTTTAAAGAAAATACACAAGCCAGACACGTAAACCTCGGCGTGCTTACTCACTATGAAAATCAATGTTAACGAAACTTTCTTATGATGAAGTGTCGTGCTAATTATCCTAGCCTGAAGTGTTATTTATAAAGGACAAAATGTTTGTATGCGTTGGCATCTAAGGTAGAATTAAGTAACAAACGTTGTATTCCTTGAAAGAGGTCCTTAACATCAATTGTTGTATGACATAAAGCATAGTTTACACATATAATTGCTTTATCCTTTGTTTTGGTGTAACATAATGAGCCACAAAGGTGAGAATGTATATAAACCAAAGACACTGGAAAACATCTGTTCTAACAATATTTTACTTTTGAATCCTATGTTACGTATTTCGTGTATGTTATTTTCCCTGTGTTGAGTTTTCGCGTGCCAGAAATTCACAAAATATGATAAAGAATGCGACTGTTGGTGTTGAGGGCAACTAACACAGTTTATTTAAAGTCAATCTATTTATTTTATCAGATTTATTATAGAAGCATGTAAGACATCCACGGACATACGTACATAGTGGGAGAGTCACTTTATTATATATTATACACAACATAAGAAATTTGTTATTTCTTTGTAGAGAGTGCTGTTACTATGACGTATATGGTTATATATTAAGAGCTACTAGTGTTTTAGATTTGTTTGTGCTGCTAGGATGAATAGCCGACAAAGAGATAATGCAGATAATACTAATTGTAAAAAGCACAATACATGTTATTCACAATGAATTTATAGAAAAACAAACGTTGAAACTTACAGATGTTGCCCGATGAATACAAGTATTACGTACTAAAATGTACATGTTCTTTCACCAGGTCTTCTACATAATTATAATTAAATTCACTAGTAACCATTTGAACGTTTGATTGAATACAATTAAACATAACGCTGACAATTTGTCGCATGTCTTATAAAATTATGTCATACAATCGGGTTTAGTCTGTGACCCGGTATATTAATATTTTTACTGATCCTATAAACCATGCTAACATAGTGAATATTTGCTAGAATTGTATTCATGAAGAGACACTCCTTGGACGTGTTGTGTTTTCTATGCCTGCATAATCGAGATAATTTATCAGGATATCATTCCCGATGAGATTTTCTCTCTTGTTCTGCCTTACTATCGAGTTGAATGAGCGTGGCATTACAACTTAAATACAACTTTCCTTTTCAGTATTATAGGAATTTTAAAGGCCACATTTTATCCTGACGACATCTTAATGTTCCATGGCTTTGAGACTAAAGGCCGTTTGAACACCTATCGGGAATAGGTATTCCCCGTTCTCTATCTCACCGACGGCTTGTCTCATTGTAATTGATTTGCGCTATAAGGCTTTTAGTACGTTCTCATGATGGAATAATTGTCAGCGACCATTACCATATGCGTTGATGGACTATTCATTTAAGCATCATTCATATGTATATTTATCATTCGTCACAAATAAAATAAAATCGTGCGCGTTTAGAATCCAGCTCACTCTGCAACAAGATATAGTTATCATGCAACCTACAACAGCCACCTATACTTGTACATTCATATTTGACACGCACTGGAGACGTAAGGATCATGTTTCAATCGATGAGATATAAATCAGTTCCAACCTGTGAACATCACAAATTTGTCAAATCTCCAATGATCACACATTGTACTGACTAATGCGTTCTTTGTCGGTATGTGACGAACAGTTATTCACCTTTTCTCAATTTAGCTCTCACTATTACAAATAAGAACATTTTAACTGAAACGTTAGGGATTATGTATATTGGACAAGAACTTTGATCAAGGATTGAAACTTGAACTGAATGTAAATAGTACATAATGTTGATTGTATCAACATCAAGAACTGCTTGAGGAATAGAGAACCTATAAATACTCGAGATTCACTTTAGGTTTGAAAACCAACTCAAGCGAAGGCAGGCATTGAAAACGAAAGAATAATACTTTAGAGCTCGAAATGATGAAAATTACATTGTTTGAAATATTGTAAAGGTACAATGTTATGTACGTGCTTTCAGGCAGTTATCTGATGGTGTCCTTGAGTATTAAACTATGCTTCGGTGCGAACGTACCATATGTTACTTTGTGCGTGGTACTCTGTTCTTTGATTATAGGGAATATCCCTTCTGAGGATCTCGGGAGGTTCTCAGAAGCTGTCGCGGCAGTCTTATCTAGAGGTCTACGTATTCTGTTCATGGAAACAATAAACAAAATCAACCAATAATTTCATTGCCTAATTTCGCTGTCAATTGACAAAATTAACAGTAGCTTGGTATGAAACGCACCTTACATGAATTATAATCTCTCTGCTTATATTAATCCGAGTTAACTTATGTTCACTTGCTTTCGTTCTATATCTGCTCAGTTCTATAACAAACTTAAACACTGTTAATATCAATGCAGTCTGTAAAGATCGTTTGGTATCTATTTGAGACTGAAATGTTAGGATAACAGAGTAGAGCTAGCTTTTAATCTATCCAAGATGTGTCTGACCACAACGAGTATTTGTCAAATTGAAAACCAAAATTGAGAGGACAATCGGTAAACATGATAAGCGGTCAAGTGCCAAATTATTACCTATTTCAAATGGAATTAAAGTTTCAGAATCTTTGATGTTCTCCTAGTTGGCTTCACCTGGGGTGATTAAGTGGCACACTGGTTCCATATCCAATATAACATATCATCAGCTTTTATTACGTTAGAAACAATCATGTAAAACATCGTTTATTTTCAATTGTTTTTAGTTTTGTGTTTGTTTCGTGAGATTTGTGTTTGCCTTACATAAATATTCAATGATAGACCAGAGTACTTAGGCTAATTACGAAAATGAAATTGGACTGTTATATACATATACGTATACATATATATCATATTCGGAATGGTGTACCTAACATGGTGAAAAGGGACAACAAGCATTTCTGAAACAATATAGTGCAAGGTCAAGTATGATTTTGTGGCATGGATGGACTCCGCTTGAGTACCTTATATATACAATGAACGTTTAAACTATACAAAATAACAAAACCAACATAAATGTTAGAAAAATCTACAACCTCCTGTACACAAGGACACCAATGATAGCTCCCACTACAACAAAAAACACTGCGACAACAGCTCCTCCTACAGATCCTGCACCATGATAATTTGAGTCCAGAGATTCCATCGCTTCATGGATTGTGGCGCCACAAAATAAAGCATAATGTATGATAAATATTTCATATATTACTGTTATATATATATATATATATATATATATATATATATATATATATATATATATATATATATATATATATATATATATATATATATATATATATATATATATATATATATTTTAGCAGAAACACATGACCGTCAGTGACAATGATACTGTATACGTTAATGTATATGTCTAAATAAAACTTAGAAACATTTAGGTATACATATTTAATTACTTCACAAATGTGTAGTCACAGATTACAAATTAAGTGAAAGTTCTGAAATTAGCTTCATATAACTTTGGATTAAGAAAAACAAGATACAATTTAAACAACCAAAATAGATTAACTGTGTGACAGTTAAAATGTTGCGACCTTGATGATCTTTTGATTTCGAAATATTTTCGATGTCTCATATGTTGTTCAGTACTAAAAAAGTTAAAGCAAATGCTATTTAAATTTTTGTATATAGTTGTATGGGTTACTTCGTCAAGTTTTGCATGTTTGCTTGACACATATGTAACGCAACAGTTCGTTGTATTTTACGTTGTGATGCAAATTGTGCATTAATCCATCGTGGCAATGAACAAATGTTGATTATATATTTAACAAAACGACAACTCTTAGAACAAGAAACATTGACCACATATTGTGATATTGTTTTTTAATAAAATGGCTTTTTAGATGTAGTCTTAATCAGTTCTTTAATCCTTAAGCCTTCATAAAATATAATGCTTACGATCTCTTAGTTCGCAAGGAGGATGAGTGTAAAAGAGTCTCCAAATATTCTCATTTGACTATGTATTTCCTTGTTGATATACGTTTTATCTTTATGTCTATATGTCTCCTTCAAATGGCTTTCTTTGTCAAATAAACCATGTTTCTCATCGTTGTACTGTTAATTTCAATACCCATTGTAATCTCTCCATTTGTCTAAACAAGTGACATCTGGATAGGATATGCCAACCTACTAATTCATAATGAGTCATTCGGCTACAACATTCCACGATATAATTATTATATTTAAAAGAAAGTTAAATTATTCCAGGAAGATTGACTACTTGCGTAATTGTTTTCCTGCATACCGCAAACTGTGTTTGTTAGAGTTTTTGCGTTTTGATGACCTTTATGACAATGTTTGCTTGATGGTTTATCTCTGCGGATGCGTTTGAATGTTGGGAGGAGTGCGTGAAGTATTCACAGTGCGTGTGTGTTCCAAAGATCGAGTGTGTTAGAATAAGCAGTATAATTTGGTGGATTTGTGAAAACAAGCGAAACAAGATGGGATATGATTTATTACTGTCACAACCCTAAGAAGCATCTAGTTTTGAATATGCTTGTATAAATCCTTCATAGAGTCAACGCATTTGTTTTCATTTTAATTTTTAAAAAAATGTTTTTTCTTTCAATGCATAACAACGTCAAACCCTTTGACAATTTTTATTTAACGTTTAAATTAACAAAATTTCAGGTGGTCGGATGACATTGTGCCATAAATTTACAACAGACGCTTCAGGATTGGTACAGGGTGACCATTAAGTATTGATTTAGTACTACTAACACATGTACACACCACTGAGTCCATTACAATCCGCGGAGATCTGATATATATTAATAATATGGTTGACACAGTCATTGGTTTCTCGTGGTACCTGTGTTTTCATTTTTGATATAATAAATTAGTGCAATTTACTGGCCATCCGATGACCGAATAATCATGGCTGGATTTGAGTTGATAACAATTAATTTATTGTTTAAATTGTAACATTCATTTTATGGGAAAGCACATGCCAAAACAACGTAATTATAACACTGATGGGATTTTGGTTTTGACTGGGATGGGACAACCCAGCTTAGTTTTGGACCCATTTTGATGCCATATTATCTTCAACATACCAATATGGTAATATAGTGCAGATCGTAATCGACGAAACTCTTTCATTCGGCACATTCCCCATGTATGTCAAACCCAGCTCAGAATGTTCACGTTCTTCCAGGCAGAATTATATATCGTTTTACACAGACAGAAATAATGAATGTACGAAATCCTATGCTAGTTATTTATATTTTAAACGTATTTCCTATTCGATGGAATTCATTCTGTCACGTTAATCTGCAATATCTGACATGTTCGAGACTTTATTTATACCTGCTACAAGTGTATAAGTGTTAGCTTGATAAAGCAGACTACGTTGTAATGGGAAACATAAATATGAAGTTGACCAACACATTAACTATTTTAAAATTATTAAATTAGTCTAAATTTGTGGCATTATTTTAAATAGTATTTTATGCCTTTATTACGAATTCGAGAAGTTGCTTTCAGACACTCTCAACCTCTCTGAACGTCATATATATATTGAGATGCTGACGTTACGATTTAGAACTGCATAATAAATTTGGGATCATGAGATGCTGACAATGCATACTTAGATAATGTTTACCTTAACTGAGGTGTATTTGCATGTTTTACCTTTGGTTATATAACATAATTAAATTAACGAATATTATAAACTGTCATTATCTTAACTTATTTACATTTCACCCTTTCCATGCAACAGTGTAAAAAAATGTTAGGTAGTTAATAACTGCATAAGTAAATATAAAATATTATTAAGATTCTGACGTAAGAGAGCTTTGAAGAACTATTATATTTGTCGTTAACATTTGTCTCCTTAATTTCGCACGTATGTGAAGGAGCTTACATTTCATTTGTTTAAACATGCCAGGATCTGTATTCAAGAATCTAATCACGCTACATTGTTTCAATATTATTCGTTTCATAACGAAACCACTGATTTGCTGAAATTATATGTGGTTTACAAATAATATATGTACCAATCTTGTTTAAGGACACAATAGTGTATAGTGTATGTAATTGTATACATTGTAAGTTCATGAAACTGACTTAAATTGGCAAACAATTATAAGCTGAAATAATAATACAAACCTAAGGTTTTTGAATATTCGATTTGTTAATTTTGTTAAATAAAGGAGATAAAATACATTTAATTGAAACCACATAAAAGGATACTTCATCTTCGTCGAGTGGGAGGGCTATGAGTTACGTGGATATAATATAAATATCTACAGTAAAGAAAAATGGCGTATGCACGAGCGCGACAGTACGTAAAGATCGCTAGCTTTGGTCGTGTTATGAAGAGAAACGTCGAATAGTTGTCAGAAAATCTTAAGGGAGTATATCATCTTGGGGACCAGTTTGGTCTATGGAGAAGTTAGAACTGTAATTCGAGACTGAAAGCCAAAATTATTGTTGGACAGGAATGCCAATATCTACATTATAAAGTGTTCCTCATTTGTCATGTGTCTTGTTGCAATGTTTTAAATCAGTTTTATTATTAATATCATTGGACAATGATTTTACTTGCTTTGCAAGACTCCAAAACTCTTCATGTTTGCCTAATCGAGGTGAGTGGTATCTAACAGCGTGCCCGGGATTTTTTGGTATACATGTACATACCCGTCACGAGATCAGTTCTTAAAATTACGACAGAAACGTGTATACATGTACATATGTTATCTCCCTCCCTTCCTCCCTCTCTCGCTCTTTCTCTCTGTGGCACACACACACACACACACACACCTTAGAATAATGGGACAAGAACATTGCTAACACAAAAGGTTAATAACATGTGCATGTAATTGTGTAGAAAAAATAATAAATGTTTGAAGTTGAGCTGTAAATAGGGTTTTCTAGATCTGATTGTAAAACTGATTTTAAAAATGTTTCATCTCTTGTTTAGGAGAGACTGGATGATACGATGTATATTGTACATATTTCAACTACTAGTAAATTCATTATAAAGCATTAAAAAACAACAATTAAGAAATGATATCCAATCATATTAATAATGGATGTTAAAGTTTTATCAGAGTATAAAATCTGACATGCTGCCTTTTTATGTTAATATGTATTGTTTTGAACTGCATCTAAGGTAGATTATTTATATAAAAAATTTCATATTTGTTACCGTACTGTAGTCTTGCTAAAATTAAATAAGTCAGTTTTAAGTGTTGACATGATTAATAAAGAACATTTAATTTAAATTATAAATTATAAATAAATGAAAATTTCTTACATCTTTTAAGTTTAAAAGTTACAACAAATGTAGGAACATATATACCCAAGCATGCAGAACCGAATGGTACTGCTTCAACATGTTTCACATGAACTTCTGCACAAGTTTGTTTACAATACACAGTGATAAAGATACAATGAGTATCTAAATTGTTGGCTATAGAGTAATGAAGATAATAATTACAAAGTATTGTAACATTTTAATTTACTATTTTTCTTGCTGCAACTGTCATTCAATTGAAAGCAATAATGTATCAAACGCATACTGAAAAAGTTGATTTTAAGATAATGTGCAAGGTTGCGTCCCTCATATATACTTTCCTTTGTAAGAAGAAAACAAAATTTTCTGAATTGTGTTTCTTCACTTGTACTGTAACTGTTTGTATCAGAGGAATAATTTCCAGTGTACTGTGCCGGCTAAACTGGTAGTGACAGCTATTTGTCTCCATCCTCCACCTCCCCCAGACGTGTCACCACTGGTATATCAGTACTTAGGAGACCAGTGATTAATATTCATTATCAAATTGTGTGTAATGTTCAAATATGTTTTGTCTGTGCAGATTCACTTTTATACATATGTCCCACGTTCAATCCCTTTTAATACCATCCTTCCATTAATCAACTCAGCTTACTATGAATGCACATAGAAAAATAATTTAAAAGAATAAAATATAACCCAACTCCCCAAACAAACTGTTACAATTTGCCTTGTTAATATGACTGACATTAATTGTACATATGTCCAGAACATTTTCTGTACGTTTACAGTGAACTACATGTCACTGGTTAAGAGATGATAGGAACTCCTGAAGCGATTTAGGTGACAATTTGTTATCATAACTAAATATAAATGTTCAATAGCTTTTGACAATCCAGTAATCTTTTGCAACAAATATAAATAAATGAATGTCATTGTGAATGGTTTTTTAATGTCGTTATCGTTAAAATCGTGTTCATATATGGTCTGTTCTCTGAATGAATGGGTGTTAATTATACATATAAATTATTGTATGTACTTGTATTACTTAGTGTACAGTGTAAAACCTGTGTCAGCTGCCTTGCGATATTTAAGAGAAATGCGGTTAGCTTTTTAATTCTTCAGCTTGAGAGAGCAAATAGTGCTCACTATATTCTTTACAATACCAAACAACCCATGGGCTAGCAAACGATCAGATATAAAATATGCTTGTCCTAAACATATTTACTTGAAATTAATCAACAGTTTCTGAAGCCTGAGGTCATGGACTTAAGATATTTATTTGAGTGGCCAGTTATTATTCCATCTGAAAACATTCATATAATTAATCTTGATGCTGTTGAATAATTTAGATGTTGATGTCGAAAGTCTGAGATTGATAAGAGGAGTGAGTAATTTAACTGTAACTTTAAAATGTAGTTTTAAGTATGTTGCATGATATATATACTGCACTAAATGTTTTGTTTTTTTTTAATTTCAGGTTATTATTCGGACGCATATCTAAGTTACATCATGTATACTACATTTCATATTTAATGTGGCTGAATAAGTTATTGGGATTCACGTGGCTATATACCAGACCAGCTTAAATTATAATAAAATGTTGGAGATCTGTTGTTGGAAACACTATTCAGCCTCTACAAGTTGGAAATACTAATTATGTGATGTATGCATTTGCTTTATGAACTGTGAACGTACCCAGATAATAATCACCATAAGATCAGAACTGTCGAAAGGAAGCGACTGACTTTTTCTTTGACCCCTTTATGATCATGTTTGTCGGCAATTGCAGCGTATTGGTTAACTGAGCAAACCAGTAGTTATGTCGTCATGGTTGCTGTTAACGCAAGCTCTACTTCATTTTATATGCTTTTTTTCCAATGGTCACAATGATCCAAAAACATCACAAACTATATTTAGCTTTTATGAAAGACTGCCACTAGCTATGAACAGTATTTGGAGAGATTTCTCTCCTTGTATTTTGAACAGATAAATGTAAATGTTTTGATGTGTATACTGATATAATATTTCTTGCATTAAAAAAAATTCCATTTGATAATTTGTATCTTCTGAATCATGTTAATACGTATTTAACATCACAAAGGATTGGTGGTATGTAGTCTGTGGGAAGAAATCTACGTGAAATGTCTGTGTAATGTGAAATATTGAATAAGCATTGCTCTAATATTGATTGAAAAATCATTATGAGTCGACACAAGGACATTATTCTCTTTCAAACAGGTATCATCGATGCAATACCAATAAAACTGGCAGATTGTGTGCAAGGAGAATAACACATTCCATATTTGGTAACTTATGCAGAACTGAAATTTCTCTCTACTTGAGGACGACCTTGATATGAGATGGACAAGGGAAGGCAAGACGCGCGATCCCAGGTGAATTAGTAGAAACTTGGCGCCTCAGGACCTGCCATCAACCTTAGATTTTGTTAAGGTATTTTGATTTTGACATTAGCTACATACATAATTAAATTGTGTCTGCTGCGGAAGATTATTCTGAACATCATATCTGTCCAGCAGTTCAAAACAAAGTGTTACATAATATCGGCAATTACTGAAAGCTTTATATGTTGATTTTTTTCTTACCTTGTTTCTCACGTTGTTTATAGGGCAGAAATAGATCTTGTATTTTATAAAATCTGAAGAAAGCGTTATCGTATGACGCAATAAAGAGGTGATATTATGTGCAGTTACAACGGATCAAAGAAATGTCACTTGTTTTCATTTATATACAAATTCTTAAACACAAAAGTGTAAATTTTCATGCGAGCCTAGATGGGGAGAAACCAGGGTACCCTCTCAAAGCATCAGGATATTTGTCACGTATCTGCTTGGCACAACATGAAAGAATTACAGGCATTTCTCCAGACCAAAGCTTATCACGCTGTCGTAGTACGAACTGCCTACAGGAACCATGTCTATTGTCACTTATCATACCAACCGCATCATCTACGACTAGAGTATCCCATCAATACACACTGGCTATGGCAAGGACATCCCAACCCAGGATGAGAACTTGAAAATACGGAAGTATTATTCCGATTTAATATGATATTCCTAAAATGTAAAAGAATATAAATATAACCAATAATATAAATATGCACTTATTCAAATTTTGTTCATGTTCGTTCACCAGATGCTACTTTAAAATAAACATGGATCAATATATGGGATTCAAATTGCACAAAGTTGTTATTTTGATATGAGTATTGCGAGTTCCATCACAACAGGTTACGTTAAGACGGACAACTTCAAGTACTATTATGCATGCCGATATTATGTAATCAATTTTATGAATACAGACTGCATGGGTCATTGAATGAACAATATATTAAAAAGCTAATTGTGTCCACTGGAGATTTGATTTTCGGATGAGGCAATTTCATTTGAGTAAATATGTTTTTGTTGCCTTAGAACTTTCATGGTGAAAATTTAATATTGTTGTCGAATTTCATGGGTTCTGAGTTCAGGTCATGGGTTTCCTGTTAGGCGATTTTGGGCTCACATGATTTCTGATTAATTTGGTATTAAATGGAATGTTCTGGAAGACAATAACAAATTGAGTAACACTAGATTTGTTGCAATATTTTACAAAGCCTCGTACAATAAAATTGATTTAATGATAACTATGAAAAGTACTACTAACTAAATTTTAATGCTTCCTCTCAAAACATAAAGTAAATAAGAGAGGAATCAGAAACAAAAGAATATCGTACTCACCGTTATTGACATGTTTCGGGGTTTGGTAGCGTGGTTGTTTTGTACGTCATCGGCTTCGGTGTACACAATATATAGCATATAAATATGCAAATTTAGCTTACAATCATTCTTCCCCGGATCTGCCGATCATTGCCGGGCGCGAGGATGAAGATGGAGACGATCTATTTGTTAATTCTGCTTATGAAGATGTATGAGCACTCGTATTTCATAATCAGAAACTCTAAGTACTTCATATTAATCAAAATTTCGCCTTTACGTAATATTTAATCAATTAATTTACATAAATGTCACAATACGATCATAAAAATACATCCTCAACTGCACTATTGTTCCTTTAAGCGTGTGTTGAAACTTTTGACTCTAATAAGAATGTTTGTAACAGTTAAATCCCTTTCGATTGTACAGGATTGGTATGCATATCGATTTGTGCAAGAATATTAACATTTGGGGCATTTCGACTGTGGTACAGATACGAAGGAGTCCCGTTTAAAAAAGGAAAGGCACAATTATAGCATTTGTTTACGAATATAGTAAGTTCCATATATTTCCCACGACGAATATATATTGTGTGAGACTTTAAATTAAGCAAAGTGTCAGATAGCAATGGACTTAAAAAAAATGTATACGGTTCTGCTTTTCGTTCGACTTTCTTGTCATAATTGAACTACAATCACCATGATATCAAGCATTGATAATAAGTAAGTAGATATGGTTAGAACGAAGTATAAACATTTGTAAAAACAAACGATATATCCTTATCCCTATTTCGTGGTTTACAATAGCAACACCAGTATTATAGTATGCTTGCAATACGCTGTCAAACAATACAACATACGTACCTACGCAGTAGCCGATAGACACATTCCACTGGCTGGAATGGGCACAACGAACCGTTTTGTTTCCCGTCAGAGTATAACCTTGGTCGCACACAATAGTAGCTGTTGTATTATATGTCCAGTTGCCTTCAATACCTGCATCTATGGATAGTATGCTATTATTTGGCCGTAAAAGCTCTTCGCAAAATATCACTGAAATGAGATTCCAAAATTACTAATATATCGTACAATACACATAATGTGCGGAATTAGAACAGAATGTTTGACTGGATTACCAACTGGTTGGAGCCTTTAATTTACCTTCGTCAAACTTTTAAGTTGAAAAAACGTAAAGAAGCTCAAACGTTAGAAATGTTAAAGCATACACACGAGCAGCAGGGGTTTGTGAGGTGGGTCCACCGACCTTTTATCTGGGCGAAAATCTACCTATCCCGGGCCAAATTTCGTCCCCCCACCCAATCCGTTCCATGGGATATGTTGATTGTTTAATTGCTATTAGTCACTCCTGGTCTCGTATGTAAACCTGGCTGGCTACAAAACAAAAACAAACATAATTAATTAGGAAAACAAAATGACCACGCCCAACTGAATGTGGTTTCATAATCTATTTCACGAGTAATTGTTACATTTATTGTTAATTTGCTATAATTATTAATTTGTAATCAAGCATCCGCCTAAGTGAACCAAGGGTGCAAAATGAACAACCTATTGTGTTGGGGGTAGGCCGAGGCAAGTTTCACCTGGGCTAAATTATGTGTTTTTCAATTACCCGCCCATTGATAGTTTAGCATCTTCTCAGCCGAACGCTGCCGTCCACCCAATTATAATATTTATTTTGAGAAACGCTGACAAATTATCGTCGCTTGACTAGAACACAAACACAGTTTCCATTTGGCGACCAACGGGCCTCTGAAAAAACTTCCAACCTTGCTAAACTAGCTAGTTGTAAGAAATTTATTTTGAGATTCATATGGACACCTACGGCGTAATTAACACAATATGCATGTTTCAAACGTGATGCACTGAATTAAGATGTCATTCGAACACATATGTGTATATATCACTGTGATTTATTTGTGTTTTTCTAGCCCGGCTTTTATCAGTACATCTGTTTGTATCGGGCTATACCACTGCGCTGATAATGACATGTGCTGTTGTTAGCCTCGAGAGGACATTGAACCGGATACGCACATCTGGGTAATTTCTTGTTGTTATTGGAAGTGTCATATAAAATTATCCGTAAGACCAGTGGGTCGTTTAGTAGGTAAACAAATACGGTATAATACAACATATCTATACTGAAATCATACGTTTTGATTATACCGTTTCGATAGATCCGAGTTTTTTTTGTAATTAATAAGACCGGTTTTTAAGCATGAAAAAGCTATGAGTTTCAACTTAGATAATTTTTAACTTCTTTTGTTGTGGTTCTTCATCGTTCATAGTATCGTTTTAGCTATTTGTATTTTCTACCACTAGAAGGAATACAATGTTTGAATTTTCCCCTCACCCCCATTCCGCTCATGGTTGTTGTCCTAAACTTACTCGCCCGACACTCGCTAAATGAGATATACAAAACGCATTAAAGCATCTATTAAGCACGTTGTTTTCAATACAATCATAAGCTGCTTTCACGTATTTTGGCTCGTAAAATTATGAAATAATATTTGGTGATAATGATCAGTTTTGGAGAAAACTTGCCTTAATTATACAATGGGCCGGTGAACTGAAGCAGAAACAAATGGCATGAACAGTATCATAATCTCACCGGTAATAGGCGACCCTTTGTTAAGTCAAAAACGGACCTAGAGATTTTTTCGAAAACAGGTTAAATCATTTGAAACTACCGGGAAAGACTATAGAAGATTATCCATGATTAAATCAGCGGCGGTCAGGTTTCGTTTTGATCGAATAGCCAATAAGAAAAAACACCCACGGTTTGATTTACAATTACACGAACAGATCATGGCGGCATGTTCATTGATGCTGCGATAAATTACCGACGGGCAGCGATGATTATTGACCGTTTAGATGATGATCAAAGGTATTTAGTTATAATTAAATTTATTGTCGAACACGATGGCAGCCAGGATAGCCAACATGGAATATCCGGGATAAACTCGCCCCTGTTCACATAACTTTTTATGAACGCCTTACGGTGACATGGAAATGGACTGACCGAAACACGAAAATATAAACGAATGGACACATCGTGTTAAAGACAATGACGCCAGCATGGAAGACATCGACATTTTGGAAAAGCGATTACAGTTTCCGATAACTATCGCAAAACAGGCGCCCAGATAGTGTTAGTTGACCAGAACGCTCATGCGTGGACGGCAAACGTGCCAAAATATCCGTCGAAAAATAAACTGCTAGAATTTACCACGTGGTAATAGTCTTGAGTAAATTTATGATATTAGTCAGCAAGATATTGTATCAGTCTGGCTGTTTCAGATTGATCCAGAATCGGAATCAGGATTCACATCTTGGTTTTATCAATTCCTGTTTCGTCAAGTAAACTTTATCGCGAAGAATCTCATCTGATCAATTTAAACAGGTGGCTCTAAAACACACCGACGACATAAATGTGGCAGATGTTTTGCTGAATAATTGTTTTACAATTTTGTCTATGGTTGCTCGTGTGGCCGAAGAAAAACAATTCATGCCGCTAAACATTCTCACGGTTTGGTCATCTAACACATGAAATGACCAGAGTTGCCGTCAACGGATCTCACTGGATTTGCCGAGACTGAATCATTTGAGTTTGCAGCAAACATTCATCCGGTTACACGTAATGTTCATAAATTTGCAGATTATAAACTTCATCTTGAGTATTACTGTAACCGTAAATTATCATGTTCGCATTTCACGACATAAATAGATACATCTTAATGGTCCTGGTGTTTCTGGTTAAACAACGCGTGTGTTAAAATCATTTATAAATTCCGATATGATAATGCTAACACCAACTCAACGGTTTGGCAGGGATACGAAACATAGAGGTGTTAAATCTCAAATGTATCACAGTTCTTCACCTGGAAGGGAGGGTGAGAAACATTCCCAAAATCATCATTTGGGACGGAATATGTTTGTGTGCAAAGAAATGTTAGAAATATTTTATTGCTATATTTAGAAACGAAACAAAATTGTGCTATCGTGTGCGGCGATAATGGGCGACCTCCTCCGTTTACGGGAGAATCACCACACAGCTGGCTAATCAAGACATATCAATTATTACGAGGAAATGTTGATAGATCACCGAACAAGTGATGAAACATTACGAGAACTAAAAGCGTTAATTAGAATTCAACCGAAAAGATTCAATGTGAGATAATGCGCAGTGTAATTCCATAGACATCGATCAATGACTTCTGGAACTCATGGCACCCTAATGATCTGATGCTGACCTTGATTCAAAATTAGTAAATAAAGTTCTATTTTTATTTTAAAATGATTGGTTGCTGTGAAGGTCATGATGGGGCTTTGGGTTTAAGATGTAAACAAGTTTTTTATTTTTTTATTTCTTAGAGAAAAGTATTGGTCTGATCAAAGTCATATTCTGTGTACGTGATATAAACATGATCAAATGACGCCCTCTTTTGATTTCGCAACATGGGGAAATTTCGAAACTGTGTCTTATAATACAATATAACCCTTGTTTTCGAAATTGCGTCTCTTACTACTTACATGATCCCAAAACACCTTTATCGCAGAGGTAACTTTATAGTATTTGTCTGAGCCCGCGGTGGTGAGAGTCTCCTTTTATTAACAAAATATTTTACTATATAAAGATTCAAGACAATATTAACGCAAATATCTACATGAGTGCGATCGTCAAGTTAATGTTAGCAAAATTAATGATGACTTTGAAATGATACAGCAGCGAATGGAAGAGGGTTGATATACACTGGCGGCAGAATACATAATTATTAAATGACTTCAGCGCAAAATGGCATTATTCCTGGATGGTTTACCCGCCGGTGTCAACAATGATAGCGAGATTGCTAAATTTGTTCCAATGGCTAGTGCCACTACAAGTATCAGATCGGATATGTCTCGCCAGGATAAACCTCGAGCGGCTGTAGGCGAACGTGCATGACAGCTAAGACCACCTGTTTTGGATTGCTTGAATTCCGCATCCATATCAACCGATGTTGAATCGCTGCGTCAAAACTACGATGGGATATAAAAACAAGATACGTTATATTATTTTTCACGGCCTGTCATTCAAATACATGCTGACGTTCTGTACCTTCCAGCAGATGTCAATCAGTTGAAACCTTTTGGTCTGTCAGTTTAAATCATATTCGTGACAACGATGGATAATGACATCGTAAATAAACAAGATTTGTAAACACCGGTACAATAAAATGCTCCGGAGTGGGATCACTGGAGAAAAGCTATAAGGAACATATCCTTGCTGGGTGAACCCCCCCCCCCACCGACGGTATAGTTACCAACTATAGCATCACAACCATGCTTATATGATAAGCATGGTTGTGATGCTATAGTTGGTAAATATACTATCATTGACGGGATAATAACTATGCCCGGCAACTTGTTGGATCTTTGTCGGATAATATATGTAGGGCCTCTTATTTTATCCAATGCCTCAACGATCTTGAGACAATATTCTTGAATTATGTTATTGAGATCTTGCTGCATTTTATCTATATCCAGATGGGGTAGTTTGAACGTAGGCAGTTGAAATTTGGTGAAAAGTCAAGAAATAACTTTTTATGTCATGCTATGCTTCTTACTATCCTAACATTACCCTTGTGAATTACTATGTCTAGCAAACATGTATTAACTAATTCTGCATCAGATTTCACCAAGTTCAGATATTGTGCTGTTTTAATGATCTTTAGTTTAAAATCATCCTTCGAATGGTGAACTATATATTGCTACGGCATAGATTTCAGATCATCTTGTGTTTTTATTTGCTCTTGAACTATTGTATCGATAGGTATTTTATTTGAAAACGCTAGCATATTTGTTTCACCTAATTGTAAATCCGTCATTCGTACATTGTGATATAACCATCACCCATATATGATGGTTTTCCCTAGTTATCCACTGTAGATGTCGTCTTATATACTCTGAGATTCTTATGCTTATTTGCTTGCCCGATAAATAAATCAGATCGTTCTGGTTTTGGTGGTCTAAAAAATGTCGGTGCTACCATCGACCTCCCAAAGACAGCTCGAATCGACGACCTATATATGTCAACAGCTCAATGAGAATTATCGGATTCCGGCGCTGATATTTCAGTGGCGGCGTTCAGCGTTGGTTCTTGTACTTTGATACAGTCCTTTGATTATCTTCCCATTATAGACTTAATTCTGCGCTGAAATTCATCACTGATTTGTTCGATTTCAAATAATCGTGTTCAGATTCACACGACATTCAAGTCCGGTGAATAATCGGATCCCTCTCTACTCCACTACGCAAATATCAGCAAATTATAAGCGTCTAATTCGCCAATTAAGTTTGATCTGATATTTGGTCAACTATAATAGTCATACTTATGCCGGTGCGATCTCAAGGACCGACAACTATGTACCTCTATCGGAACTGGAAAACAGTATCGAATTCCGGCTGCGTTGTCGTCACTGATATCATCGTGGTTCTCGGTTTTGTTGTATTAGCGATAATCTACTCCAGTTGGGTAGTTATGTCTGTGGTCTTGATTTGATTCTTACGGATTCTAAATCTGGAAACGTCTCCTCGAAGGCAATTCCGCTGACGTCTATGTTGTGATACAGATAATAATTATAATCAATTGCAGCAAATTGACTATTTGATATTACACCATAGCATAAAACCCATTGAGTGTATCGATGATATATTTTTACATGCGTGCATCGCCTCCTACGATATTTCTGTGTGTTCATTTAATTTCTTACGAGCACTTGTTTCTAGCATTTTCTCCTTAATGTAAAGGACACAGTCAACACTGACAAAACAGCGACATCGATTGCAATCACAGGCAATATCCCGGGCGTTGCTGATAACGTACACATTAATTGCGTTGCCTCAACTACCAGTGAAGGCACCGCATGTACAATATTGTCGATGATAATGATACGTCTGCTGTACTTCTTTGTTTTATCTTGTGCTCGTCTATGATTTTGTATGCAATGCCTTTCACGCACGTGCTTGATTATATCTGTACGATTGTGTGGGATTCATCGTCGCTATATATGCTATTAATTGAACAATTGAGGTCCTTGCGCTAAGATTTCCAGACACCACCAATGTTTAAGTAGTTGTCTTTTGGATCCAAAAGGAAAATTTCTCGATATTTTGATTCAACACGACGGACACGATTCTCTAGAATCTATAGGTGGAAAGACGCGATGTTTACGCAGTAAATTTGCTAAATTTCGCCGAATAATACACTAAGACCTCAGCGGTATGCTTGCTTGTGCTACTCTGTTTTGACCATATCGCTCTTGCGGACGCCACCATGTATACCGCGTTGATGAACGGACCCGTATGAATAACACCAGCTCTACTCGTTCTGTTGTTTCTTGCGTTGTCATTGAGTTGAATGCGAACTTCAGCAAGCTTAAAGTCGACGACATTTTGGAATCTAAATAACTCATTTGCAACTCTATAAATTATATTAGAGTTTCTTCGAATACTCGAAAACGATCTCGTACCACCATCATATTCAGATCTCAGCGTAGTTATTTGTATCACTCGTTGTAGTTAAGATAGTAGTGATTACGTATGTCTTCGCAACAACGTCATAGTATGATGTTGGTACTCTTAGAATAGCAATTATGTTTCCTTTCATGTTGAATTCACCAGTCATTGTATCGCATGGTTTAGCAAAGCTTTTACTGACCTCATTTCTGATTTCATTGCGGAAGGCTGAGATTGATGTTTGAGACTCTGAAATGTCCACTATCAGTCTACACCGGGAAGTTATCGCTGGTCGCACCACGCAATACTGTCCGTCTTTATCTGCCCATGTTGATACTGAAACTCAACAACATCACTCCGATCAACTCCGGTCATAAGATCAGGAAGTTCATCTCGTGTTTCATACCCTGACAAATCAATGTCACCGGAGACCTTGCTTTTATCAGATCTTCCGTAAATATTTATCATTATACACTCCTAGTCTGTTTCAAACGACCGTTGGTGTACTCATGCACGATATTATACAGCGGCGCTGATGACACTGACAGGGCGGTAATTACAGTAAATACTTCTGGACCGCATATGGGTGGATCCGTTAATGTATGCGTTAGTATAATTGAACACCAGTTGGGGGGGGGGGGTTAGTACCACTGACATATTTTAAAAATTCTCTCTATGGCGCCAATCCATACGACTCGAAATAAGCTACACCACATGGATCAACCGCGTCTTCAACTAACCGAGTACCTGCCCCAGGACGACCATCGAGATTCGTTATGCCAGCAAGAACACGGTTTAGTTGTTTTTACGTCTCATCAAGCATGAAACACCTCTAAAGTTTCTGATGTTTATTAGCCGAGCAGCATCAAGTAAATCAAAATTAGACACGGGGAGTTCCAGCGAAACGTTCCTGGTAGTCATGGAAATTGGCCGTGCCGTGTTCATGGTACTCTAAATCCCCGTTCTTGTTTTTGATTTTTTAACCCGTTTCCAGTCGCTTTTTCAATGCTATACTGGCAGTCGTTCCTAGTGAACCGAGTGAGGCTGCTTTATTTACAGGTGAGGCTTTAGCAGTTATCAGCGCTGCTATCGCCCACAGAACTGAAATTATACCGCCAATCTTTGCTGTATCATAGATCGCACGCTATCCATTAATTTCTTGAGTCAATCTAGTGTTTCAGCTGACGTCAGGTAAACGACATTACATTAGGGCTTAGTAACTCCGTTGATTTAAGCGACATCGTTGTTCCACGGCTCTCTTTAATGCCGATTGTAGCTTTTTAAATCTGACCAAGTGTTAGGGTGATATTGACTTGTTTACATGACTTAATAATATCAGTAATAATAGTATGAATTATTGAATTACAATGTCGACGGTGAACTCGTATATTCTATACTGGTGCTTCTTCGACCCTCTTTCGTCCACCAACCAATTCGAACTATATTGTGTATTGTGTTGTCTGATAATATGACAGCGATTGCGCTATAACTACCAAGACCAAGCGGCATATCATCAACAGTATCTCGCACGTGTATGTCAACGACAGATTGTCTGAAAATGTCGAAATATTCCTGTCATAAATGATAGAATGAATACAAAGATGAGGAATCACTCTAATATATATGTAGACCAGTATCAATATTTTGATAACACCAAATACATCGCATCTAACTATTGCACGCAAAAGCTACTTTGTTATGTTCGAAATTCAATATTTTGTCTTCGGATGTGTTGCTGGTTTCCGTTTATCGCTAGTGAAATCGTAGACACCCTTAAACCGCAAAAATACCTGGGGTTTGATATGTAATATTCCAATATTGCGTTCGCTTGAAATGCAACGAATGTATGTCGTGGTGCTGAAATTACCTGTTGAGCTGCTATGTGCCATGCAAATAAATGTGATGTGCTTGTAACTGAGTCATTGGTAATTGTCAACCATGTCGACTTACCACCGCTATCCATGAAATAGTGGCGACGTTGTACTCTAATGGATGATGGTGTCATAGTTGCAATAATATTGAAAACGTCCAAGACAAAATCGAGATCAGACACAAACTTGAATATTTTATTATATTTCTGGTTGTTTAAAACGACATGAGCAAGGCCACTTCCTACTAGTAGGTTTGCAAGTATAATTATTTTTTAAATCTCAGCAGCTTGTTTTGTCAGCGGCAGCCTGAGTGACAGCACGCCAACTAATTCTTTCAGCCGCTCATTTGCGGCTTGACTTATTATTTTACTGACACTGGCTCGTAGCACTTTGGTGCTGGGAATGATGTTTTCGTAGTATTAATCTTTCGTCGTATTAACCTTTCGTCGTATTAATCTTTCGTCGTATTAATCGCGTAAGACTCTCTCGGATCGACTAAAATGCTTTATCAGTGTCATCACCAAAATCGCCAAAACCCTTAGTTCGAACAATGGTGTAATTGTTTTGCAATCGTGATATCTTTTGGAGCTCCTTCTAAATAAAAATTGAACAACATTACCAATCTTATCTCCATAGATAATTGTATATACTGGCAATCGTGAATTGATCATCCTGGCTATTCCATGATCAAATTGAACATTGTGTAAAAGCATGTTATTTTGTTATCGCCGATCTAACTGATGAATCACTGTAGTAATCGTTGGTAATTGCATCCATTATAGCCTGATTTGTAGACCATCATCACTATCCCAGGGTAACGTAAGACTTTTTTGTGTTGCCTCGATTGTTGCAAGAATTTTTGGGGTTGGCTCAACAATTGGTTAAAATGACTGCTCTATACCTTCTGTAAATTCCATTTGAGTTTCGTGATGTTGTTGCAGTTGAAGTTAGCTTGACAGAAGCGTGAATCGGGCACATATTTTTGAAGTTACTCTAGTTGTTAACGTACTATCTTAGATGTTCAAAATTTCATTGTTAGCGCAGAATAAGTCATTATATTATTAGCACAAGAATTATTTAATTACACATCACGGGTCATTGGATATACATTATTTCAGTATATATAGTAATGTACCGTCTATTTTAACCACTACGACTTACCGTAACTATTCGGGGCACTGATTCATACAACATGTGAATACCCAGTGACGTATTTCTGTTTAAATGGCCTATACGTAACACGTGTTATTAGCGTACCGGACCATAATTGTAATACTTATATCTATTAAACAAAAATTATATATATATATATATATATATATATATATATATATATATATATATATATATATATATATATATATATATATATATATATATATATATATATATATCTATATATATATATATATATATATATATATATATATATATATATATATATATATATATATATATATATATCTATATATATATATATATATATATATATATATATATATATATATATATATATATATATACATATGACAAAGATACTTAAAATGGAATTAACTTTCTACAAAGGCAGGAAAAACTAATTATTGTAGTTTCCTCAATAGTTATAAGATATGTTTGTCTTTTCTTTTCATTTAACAACTGTTGCTCAAATGATATGTGTACAAATGCGAATAAATTGTATTTACCCGAGCATCTTCCGCTTGGTCCCTCCCATTTCCCCTGTTCATTGCAACGAATCTGGGATATTTCGGTTAGATTATATCCTTCCTTGCATCTGGCTGTTACTACCGTATTGTAAGTTCCACTGCCCTCAATACCTCCAATGTAAGTGAGTTCACTGTGGTCTGGTTGAGCAAGCTGTTTGGTACAATGTATCACTGAAATAAATGACTTATGCAGATATAACACTTTTTTGTAAGAAATATTTCACTTTCTTATGTAAAATATATAATAAATATGTTCATTATTATTGCTAAGTGCAGAGATTAGCAGGGCAGTGTGCCAGTGAATACTGGCTTCAGCTCTGTCAGAGTATCCAGTCAGCAGCAGATATTGGAAACATCAGAGGCATGTACGATGGCATAAAGAAAGCAATGGGTCCCACGAAGAAACTGACAGCACCACTGAAGTCTGCCACAGGCGATACCATCCACAACAAGGCAAGCAAATGGAGCACTGGGTGGAATACTACTCCGAACTGTACTGCAAAGAGAACCACGTGACCAATGATGCTCTCAACGCCATTGAAAACCTCCCTCTCATGGCCGAAGTGGACGAGAAACCTAATGTAGACGAACTAAATAAGGCCTTAAAGAAACTGTCCCTAGGTAAAGCCTCAGGGAAGGATGGCATCACAGCAGAACTCATCAAGTGCGGATGTAGCGTGCTGCCCACACACCTGCACGACCTCCTCTGCCAGTGCTGGGACGAGGGTGCAGTGACTCAGGACATGAGAGATGCTAACATCATAATCCTGTACAAGAACAAGGGCGACAGAAGCGACTGCAACACCTACAAGGGCATATCATTTCTCAGCATCGTGGGTAATGTTTTCGCACGCGTCATCCTGAACAGACTGCAGACGCTTGCTGACAGAGTTTACCCAGAGTCGCAGTGCGGGTTCCACGCAGAGAGGTCCAGAATCGACATGATGTTCTCTGTCAGGCAACTGCAGGAAAAATGCAGAGAACAACACAGACCCCTCTTCCTGGCCTTATAGACCTCACCAACTCATCCGATCTGGTCAGCAGAGACCAGAATCCTGGCGAAAATTTGTTGCCCTCCAAAGCTGCTAAGCATGTTCCAGTCCTTCCACAATGACATGAAAGGCACAGTGCAGTACGAAGGCTCAATATCCGACCCCTTTGACATTCGCAGTGGAGTTAAACAGGGCTGTGTCCTTGCCCCCACGCTTTTCGGCATTTTCTTTTCAGTCCTGCTCAAGCACGCCTTTGGGACGTCCACAGAAGGGATTTACCTGCACACACGATCAGACGGTAGACTGTTCAACCTAGCACGACTGAAGGAAAAGAGAAAATTGCGTGAAGTAACCATCAGGAACATGCTCTTCGCAGACTATGCTGCTCTATGCACGCATACAGAAGTTGAGCTTCAGCGCCTAATGGCCCGATTTGCTAAAGGATGCGATGAGCTTGGATTAACCATAAGCCTAAAGAAAACAAACGTGATGGTCAAGACGCGGAATCCCCAAGCATATTCATCAAAAACTACGAACTTGAGGTGGTGAGTCAGTTCATGTACCTCGGCTCTACCATCATCAACAACCTCTCGCTCGATGCTGAGCTCAACAAGCGGATCGGAAAGGCATCAACAACTCTCTCCAGGTTGTCGCAGAGAGTGTGGAACAACAGCATGCTGACCTTGAACACTAAGATCACCGATGTCCGTGCATGCGTGCTAAGCACTCTCATGTACGCCAGTGAAACCTGGACTCTGTACGCCTTACAAGAGAAAAGACTGAGCGCCTTTCACATGCAATGCCTCCGACGCATACTCGGGATCACCTGGAGCAATCGAGTAACAAACAACGAGGTGCTCGAGCGTGCCAAGATTCCCAGCATGATCACACTCCTCCGCCAACGCCGCATCAGATGGCTGGGCCATGTACGTCGGATGGATGACGGACGGATCCCCAAAGACATCATTTATTCGGAACTCGCCTCTGGCAAAAGGTCGATCGGACGGCCACATCTCCGATTCAAGGATGTCTGTAAGCACGACAAGAAAGCCCTTTATATCCATGTCAACACCTGGGAAGAGCTCGCTCTAGACAGATCAAGCTGGCGACATGCTTTGATCACTGGTCTGAAAGCCGGAGAGGACAAGCAACGCTTGCTAGCTGATGAAAGACGATCGCAGATGAAGAAGATGCAGCTCCAACCAACACCAGACGCAACCTTCAAGTGCAGCAAGTGCAGCAGGGACTGCCACTCCCGCATTGGACTACTTAGCCACAGCAGACGCTAAGCAACCACCAACCTTGGACATCTCTCATGGGCGCTTTTCCATCGTCTTTCGAGACTAACGGATGCCATCATACTATTATTGATAAATGCAAACTTTCAGCCATGCATTTGCTACAACAACATTGGCTAAAACTCAGATACAATAGTTTTTAATCATAAATATGTTGATATGAAAATGATTAGTGAATGTCTAATTACATAAGGTACAAAATAATATTCAACGCAGAAGTTTTAAAGGTAATATATAACAGACTGTATTGCTGCCCCGTTTTGTATTAAATATGTAATGTATTTAATAGTCTAGCGGTCCTTAATGTGATTATGTGATTACATATTCCTCTATGTCATGAATTTAATTAAATGTTCTTGTGATTCAATGGTCCATTTCATCTGGAGAGTGATTTTCGTTAAGGTTCTTTAGAACAATTGTTATAAATCTAGACATAGAACTTAAAGGCCTCCTGGATGCTGCCATTAATACTGATCCATGTACTAGGATCTTCATGGTCACAAAATTATTTGCCAATTTTTCAAATATCAGAAATTATTTGTTAATTTTTCAAATATCAGTTCCTAATATAGTTACACCACGACTTGAAAATACTGGGTTAATGAACGTTTTGGTGTTAAAAGTTATTATGTTTAGAATGTATTGTAATATTTCTTAGACAGTATCTTGAGATTATTTCAGTTAAATTAGCAACAAAGAAGCCGTGTCACTTTGAAGTTTCCAACCCTTTCCAGAAACAAAGTAATTTGACCTATATACTACACCATCGGCTACATTATACCAAGCTAACATAGTCCGAATCCACATAGGTTCAATCATATGGCCGAAAAAGCTCAAATAAATCGGACATTTGTTTCTTAGTTGATCAAATTACTATGCCATGGTGGACAATTTATGTGGATATTAAACTGTTTAAATTAAACACATGGATTCTAGACTTTAGATGTGTTTCGCCAAAACATTTAACTGAGACAGCTCAATACTTTACCAGTAATCATGTTTTTCTTGGATGCTCCTAATACATACATGATGTCAAAATATTGTATTATCCTAACAAGGTCAAGGGTATTATCTAAATCCCCAGCATGTTTAAAAAGAGTGAGGTTAATGACACGAATGGAATAATGTTGATGTATGCCAAGACAGAAACTGCAATCAATGGCTTAAACAAAACATTTTTCAAACACGTTTGTGACTCTTATTTTCGTCCATTTACCACTTAAAGGCAAACAATGATGATTCAATACCACGGTGGACTTTCTATATTAAATTATGAAGTGTTGCATTAACATTATGAATTTAATTATTTTGAGCCTGTTCTCCATTGCAGGTGCTCGATATAAAGACAAAACATGAAACATCATACATAAAATGGTTATTGCACGATGAATGTGGTACTGATAATGTGTATGCGGCAAAAAAGGAGTAATAAAGCGAAATAGATAACAATACAATTTATTCGAACATGCTTAGAGGTTGTCAGTGATTGACATTATTTACTAGATAACGCGGCATACAGTTAGTGTGATGTAATGTATTTAAAGTTGAAATATAGACTTGATGCGGTGTTTCAAATTGTACACTAAATATCGTCAATACTGATCGACAAAATATGGTCTCTCATTTCAGGACGAAATCATAATTCCATTGTATTTAAAATAATGGTTTAACTTTCCTTTTGTAACAATGTTTAATACCAATACTTTATCAACAAATATACCCATAAAAGCACTCATTCTTACCCACACACACACGCGAACACACACAAACAAACACACACAAGAACATGCACATACATGAATATATAGGTACACTTACAATGCATGCATATATTTGCAGTGCTTCATTGGACAGACATATTGAGAGTCACGTGTCAAATAAAGCCATTAAATACAGTTGAAAACTAATTGTTTGTTTATGAAATGTAACCTTCACAAAAAGTGTATTTAACAAGGAATGTATGAGATGCTACTCAGTTCAATTTCATCCATTCTACAGAGATCGAAACAAAAGGTTGTACAAAGGGAAACAATATTACTTAAAATTAACCAACGCTTCCTTGGCTGCATAAATGCTGTATATGTCCATATTTCAAAAGTAAATAAGGTTGCAGTGAGGTGATTTAATAAGTTCATTTGCTATACTGTATTTGTTCATACTACGAATTGTCTAAATTATTGAACTGCCTCAAGAAGATAAATGTGGTATGATAAGTCAGTAGGAAGCAGTTCTAAAAGCCTTTCCAAACGAACTCTGAAAAGCTTTCGGAGTCGTACAAACATTTGATGTCTCTGATCGTCTGAAAGAAAACCCTACACAAAAGGCATTGTACGAGAACTATCACGTGCAACAAAATTTAAGGTCAGTGCATCTTGCATATTTGAAAGCACCATCCGTGTAACCGACGTGGATTAGATATTATCCTTTGTTGCTATCGTGAATACAGTATGGGGTAATAGTGTATTTTCAGGAATTATCTGCAATCGTTCAATGTCAAATCCACCATGAGGATCCGCCGAATCTAGTCTGTCGATTGCGGGGCTACCGAAGTTATTACCAGGCTGGAAACTGTATGTGTGGTTACTCTCCAAATAAGATCGATTGCTCTTTTCAACCACCTGCAACTTTACAAAATTCTCATAAATATCGGATTGTAACATTGCTGCCAAGCGCAGATATCATCCGCGAGTAGCGACGCTTAACCGGTATGTGTTTCTTGACGTGATTGCATCGATGATTCCATTGCAGTTCCTGACGTGACTTCGTTGGCTTACGCGGCTATAAAACGAGGTAGTCTCGCAACCCATTAACGAGATCTGCCGTTGCTCAGTAATTCCTGAGCGTATTGATTTCCAAACAATCTTTCAAAAAGTGCTCGCTAAAATTGTTCACCATTTACCTGATCAAGATGTCCGCCTCTGATTGCAACGTTATGTTGTTGCATCAGCGATCATACTGCACCAATAAAGTTTTTGCCCTGATCAACCTGTAGCAATCATGACCAGAAGTCTGACAGGAAGCCCGAGTCAACGGGAATCATTTGTTCAAACGCGGTGGAGACTTCAGATGCTGCATTAGTCGATAGCGGTTCAGCTAGTTTGTATCTGACTGCAACGTCGATGACCGTCAACGCGAATTTGCATGTACGAGTCTGTCGTTTGCGTGATGTGCGGGTGATAGTGACATGTAGTAAAAACACAATTTCTGTCTGAGTAACTTCTTTGGGAGTATTCACATAAAACTATGTTGAATCGTCATAGACGGCGGCATGTGCTTTTGCCATATTGCCTGTCGAGATAATCAATCGAGAGGCCTGAGGCTTCCAACATTCTTTTTCTGTCTGGCCTATAATAAATCAATTCCATTAGTAAAATTATCGGACAATTATTTGCCTGCCCCAGAGGAAATAGCTGATGTCATCAACCAGTTAGTGACCTATATTCGCATGATTTATTATTGACATCAGCTATATGTCGTTGTTGGGGACCTAGTTTTTTCTAAGCGATATTATGAGTATGACGCGCTTGATCAATCGCATTTACTGGAAATTTGTCCGCGTTTGGTTGATTCTTTTCGTCAAGTCTGATATCAAGTCGGGTTCCAGATCCTAGTAATTATCTCCCGGAACATGTTTCTCACCAGGATAGAAAACCATGCAGGTCCTGGCAATTTTCCGAGTGTCGCGGAGACATCACCCACTGGTACCGGTGGTCGTTCATCGCTGCGTACAAACTTATATTTTTAAGTCACATTGAACACACTTGCCTGTATGAGCTCGCCTGTTATTCCTCGTCGATGTTGCTCTTAACGTAGTCATATCCGTGACAGCCTTGCATGGGACACAATATATACTTATGACCATTAATAATATATATTCCTCCAATATGAACGTAATTGACCTTTCAAGCAAGCACCCGTCAAACATTATCCGCCGTTTCCAAATTGTAATCAAGTCATTATCATTGGTCCGTCAGGGCCTATTAAAAGTCTATTTCTGCTCAACGTGATAATGAGGTGGCTCAAACGGGACACACTTTAATTAGTAGCGCCTTCCACAGACGACCAGTGATGTTATGATAATCTTAAGAAATTCAATGAAGACGCGGAGAATTCAGGTACTGTCGAATTTATCACCGTCATCAAAATCGCACCATCGATCAAAGATCTTAATGCTAGCATTAATAATCCTATGGATTTTGGTGATGTCATGCTTAACAAAGAAATCCAGCAAGATTATTTTCACCAGGCAGACATAAAAACACAGCTATCATTTAAGTTACACAGCGGTACGCACAGATTCCCAAACTGATCAGAGATAACTGCACCTTTGTGGTTATCTTCAACGGCGTTTATGAACTTACACTGCGAAATATTCATCAAACTTGTTGTCCCGGCGACATGGACACTAATAAGTTTAAAAACTTATTTGCACACGCTCAGAGAACTCCACGTGGATTCATTACAACCAGTTTACATGATCCAAAAATACGTTTATCGCAGAGATAACTTTATAATATTTGTCTGAGCCCGCGGTGGTGGGAGTCTCCCTTTATTAACAAAATATTTTATTATAAAAAGATTCAAAACAATATTAACACAAATATCTCCATGAGTGTGAAATTACAAGTCGGTCTCGCTCGTGAAGTTATTGTTAGCAAAATTAACGACGACTTTGAAAAGATACAGCAGCGAATGGAAGAGGGTTGATATACACTAGCGGCAGAAGATATAATTATCAAATTACTCCAGCGCGAAATGGTATTGTTCCTGGCTGGTTTACCCGCCAGTGTCAACAATGATAGCGAGATTGCTAAATTTGTTCCAATGGCTAGAGCCATTACAAGAATCAGATCTGATATGTCTCGTCAATATAAACCTCGAACGGCTGTAGGCGAAAGTGCATGAAAACTAAGACCACCTGTTTTGGATTGCTTGAATTCCGCATCCATATCAGTCGTTCACTACGTCACCAATACGATGGGATATAAAAACAAGATACGTTATATTATTTTTCACGGCCTGTCACTCAAATACAAATTGACGTACTGTATCTTCCCGCGGATGTCAATCAGTTGAAAACTTGTGTCACGCTAAATCATATTCGTGACAAGGATGGATAATGACATCGTAAATAAACAAGATTAGTAAACACCGATACAATCAAATGCCTCGGGGTGGGATCTCTGGAAAAAAGCTCTAAGGAACAATCACCGACGGTCTAGTTACCATCTATAGCATCACAACCATGCTTTTCATATCTTATCGACGGGATAATAATAATGTCCGGCGACTTCTTGGATCGTTGTCGGAGAATATATGTAGGGCCTCTTATTTTCTCCAATGCCTCAAATATCTTCAGACAATATTCGTAAATTATGTTATTGATATCCTGCTGCATTTTATCTATATCCAGATGGGGTAGTTTGAACCTAGGCAGTTGAATTTTGGTGAAAAGTCAAGAAATAACGTTCTATGTCATACTATGCTTCTTGATATCCTAACATTACCCTTCTGAATTACTGTCTAGCAAACATGTGTTAACGAATTCTGCATCAGATTTCACTAGGTTCAGATATTGTGTTGTCTTAATGATGTTTAGTTAAAATTCATCGTTCGAATGGTGATCTATATACTGCATAGATTTCAGATCATCTTGTGTTTTTGTTTGCTCTTGAATTATTGTATCGATAAGTATTTTATTAGAAACAGCTAGCATATTTGTTTCACCTAATTGTGATTCCGTCATTCTTACAGTGTGATATAACCATCACCCACATATCACGGTTCTCCCTAGTTATCCACTGCAGATGTCGCCTTATGTACTCTGAAATTCTTATGCTTATTTGCTTGCCCGATAAATAAATCAGATCGTTCTGGTTGTGGTGGTCCAACAAAAGCCGGTGCTACCATCGGCCTTCCAAAGACAGTTGGAATCGACGACCTATATATGTCAACAGCTCACTGGGAATTATTGGATTTCAGCGTTGATATTTTAATGGAGGAGCTTAGCGTTGGCTTATGTACTTTGACAGAGTCTTTTGATTATCTTCCCGTTATAGATTTAATTCCACGCTTAAATTCATCGCTCATTTGTTCGATTTGATATAATCATGTTGAAATTCACACGACATTCAAATCCGGTGGATAATCGGATCCCTCTCAACTCCTATAAGCAAACGCCAGTGAATTCTATGCGTCTAATACGCCAATTGAGTTTGATCTGATATTTGGTCAACTATAATAGTCTTACTTATGCCGGTGCGATCTCAAGGACCGACAACAATGTTCCTCTATCGGGGCTGGAAACCAGTATCGAATTCCGGCTGTATTTACGTCACTGATACCATCGTAGTTCTCGGTTTTGTTGTATTAGCGATAATCTTCTCTAGTTGGTTAGTTATGTCTGCGGTCTTGATTTTATTCTTACGGATTCTAAATATGGCAATGTTGTCTCCTTGAAGACATTTCCGCTGACGTCTATCTTGTGATACCGATAATAAGTATAACCATTTGCAGCAAATTCAGTATTTAATATTACACCATCGTTTAAACCCGTTGAGTGTATCGATGATATATTTTTACATGCGTGCATCGCCACCCACGATATTTCTGTGCGTTCATTTAAATTCTAACGAGCACTTGTTTATTGCTTTATCGTCTTAATATTAAGGACACAGTCAACACTGAAAAAACAGCGACACCAATTCCAATCTCAGGCGATTTCACGGGCGTAGCTGATAATGTACATATTAACTTCGTTGCACCAATGAAGGCACCGCATGTACAATATTGTCGATGATGATTATCGTCTGCTGTACTTCTTTGTTTTGTCGTGTACTCGTCTATGATTTTGTATGCGATGCCTTACACGCACATGCTTGATTATATCTGTAAGATTGTAGGATTCATCGTCGTTATATATGATATTAATTAAACAATTGCGGTCTTTGCTCCACAATTTCCAGACACCACCAACACGTCGCTGAGGTTAAGTATTAGTATTTTGGATGCAAAAGGAAAATGTCTCGATATTTTGATTCAACACGATGGACACGATTCTGGAAAATCTATAGGTGCAAAATGAAACGTTTTTAATATTTTGATTCAACACGACGGACACGATTCTGATATATCTATAGGTGGATAAACGCCATGTTGACTTGGTAAATTTGCAAAATTTCGCCGAGTAATACACCAAGACCTTAACGGTATGCTTGCTTGTGCTACTCTGTTTAGACCATATTGCTGATCCGGACACCAAAATGTATACCGCGTTGATGAACGGACCGGGATGAATAATACAAGCAAAAATCGTTGTGATATTTTTCGGCGTTGTAAAAGAGTTGTATGCGAACTTCAGTAATCTTAAAGTCGACGACATTTTGGAATCTAAATACCGCATTCACGACTATACCCATTATATTAGAGTTTCTTCGAATACTCGAAAACGATCTCTTACCACCATCATATTCAGATCTCAGCGGTTTAAATGGCCTATAAGTAACACGTGTTATTAGCGTACCGAACTATAATTGTTATACTTATATTTATTAAACAAAAAGTTTATATATATATATATATATATATATATATATATATATATATATATATATATATATATATATATACACGCACTTATGCAATCGTGTCATTGTTCCGGAAACTGAAATTAACTTTCTCCAAAGGCACGAAAAACTAGTTATTGTAGTTTCCTCAATAGTTATAAGGTATGTTTTTCTTTTCTTTTCATTTAACAATTGTTGCTGAAATGATATGTATACAAATGCGTATAAATTGTATTTACCCGAGCAAGTTCCGCTTGATCCCTCCCATTCCCCCTGTTCATTGCAACGAATCTGGGATATTTCGGTCAGATTATAACCTTCCTTGCATCTGGCTGTTACCACAGTATTGTAAGTTCTACTGCCCTCAACGCCCCCAGTGTAAGTTAGTTCACTATGGTCTGGTTGAGCAAGCTGTTTGGTACAACGTATCACTGAAATAAACGACTTATGCAAATATAACACTTTTCTAGTAATACATATTTCACTGTCGTATGTAAAATATACAATAAATATGTTCGTTATTATTGATAAATTCAAACTTTCAGCCATGCATTTGCTGCAAGAACATTGGCTGAAACTCAGATACAATAGTTTGTAATCATAATTATGTTGACATGAAAATTATTATATAATGTCTAATTACATAAGTTACAAAATAATATTCCACGCCGAAGTTTTAAAGACAATATATAACTGACTGTATTGCTGCCCCTTGTTGAATTAAATCTGTAATGTATTTAATAGTTAAGCGGTCATTCATGTGATTATGTCATTAAATATTACTATATGTCATTAATTTAATTAAATGTTCTGGCAACTGAATTGTCCATTTCATCTGGAGATTTATTTTCATTATGGTATCTTGGAAGAAATGTAATAAATCCAGGCACAGCACTTAAAATCCGCCTGGATGCTGCCATTAATACTGATTCGTGCACAAATAGCTTCATTGTCACAAAAGTGTTTGTCAATTTGTCAAATATCAGTTCCTAATTTAATTACACCACTACTTGAGAATACTGGATCAATGGAGGTTTTGATATTAAAAGTTATTAGAATGTATTGTAATATCTTTTAGACAGTATCTTGAGTTTATTTCTGTTAAATTAGCAACAAAGAAGCCGTTTCCTACCCTTCCCAGAAACAAAATTATTTGACCTATATACTAGACCATCGACTACTTTATAGCACGCTAAGATAGTTTGAATCCACATAGATTCAGTCATATGGCCGGAAAAGCTCAAATAAATCGGACATTTGTTTCTTAGTTTATCAAGTACATATACCATTATAAACAATTTGTGTGTATATTAAACGGTTTAAATTAAACACATGGATTCTAGATTCAGATGTGTTCTGTGAAAACATTAACCTGAGACAGTTCAATACTTTACAAGTAATCATGTTTTTCTTGGATGCTCCTAATACATACATGATGTCAACATATTTTATTATCCTAGCTATATCAAGGGTATTATCTAAATCCCCAACATGGTTAAAAAGAGTAAGGTCAATGACACGAATGGAATAATGTTGATGTATGGCAAGACAGAAACTGCAATCAATGGCTTAAACAAAACAGTTTTGAAATACGTTTGTGACTCTTATTTTCGTTGCTTTACCACTTAAAGGCAAACAATGATTATTCAATTCCATGGTGGAGATTCTATATTAAATTATGAAGTATTGCGGAAACATTATGAATTTTATTATTTTGAACCTGTTCTCCATTGCAGGTACTCGATATGAAGATAAGACATGAAACAGCATATATAAAATGGTTATTGCACGATGCATGTGGTACTGATAATGTGCATAAGGCAAGACAAGTGTAATACAGTGAAATAGATACCAGTACAATCTATTGGAACATGCTTAGAGGTTGCGAGTGACTGGCATTATTTACTAGTTAACTTGGCATACAGTTAGTGTGATGTAATGTATTTAAAGTTGAAATATAGACTTGATGCGGTGTTAAAATTGTACACTAAATATCGTCAGTACTGATCAACAAAATATGGTCTCTCATTTCAGGACGAAATCATCATTCCATTATATTTAAATTAATGATTTAACTTTCCTTTTGTAACAAAGTTGAAAACCTATACTTTATCAACTCACACAAACACACACACGAAAACACACATACATGAATATATAGGTACGCATACAAAGCATGCATATATTTGCACTGCTTGATTGGACAAACATATTGGGAGTCACCTGTCAAATAAAGCCATCAAATACAGTTGAAAACTAATTGTTTGTTTCTGAAATGTAACCTTCACAAAAAAGTGTATTTAACAAGGAATGTATGACATGCTACTCAATTCAATTTCATCCATTCTACAGAAATCGAAACAAAAGGTTGTACAAAGGGAAACAATACTGCATAAAATTAACCAACGCTTCCTTGGCTGCATAAATGTTGTATATGTCCATAGTTCAAAAATAAAGAAGATTTCAGTGAGGTCATTTAATAAGTTCATTTCCTATACTGTATTTGTGCATAGTACGAATTGTCTTAATTATTGAACTGCCTCAAGAAGATAAATGTGGTATGATAAGTCAGTAGGAAGCAGTTCTGAAAGCCTTTCCAAACGAACTCTGAAACGTTTTCTGAGTCGTACAAACATCTGATGTCTCTTATAGTCTGAAATAAAACCCTGCATAGAAGTCATTGCACGAGAACTATCACTTGCAATAAAATTTAAGGCCAGCGCATCTTGCTTATTTGTAAGCACCATCCGGTGCAAGTTTAATTTGCGTCCAATAGTACAGGGGAATGCAAATGAATTTCTATTTAAGCTTGTCATTCTTGATTTCAAGGCGCCGAATACTCAGAGCTCATTATTTCATTAAAACGAGATCATTGCTTGGGGCACGTGCTGTTGCTTACACGAGGTATGGCATTTATGTAACCGATCCCAGACAACGTGTTAGAATATCCTTCAGCAAAATTAGATTCAACTGCGACATGGTTCTTTTATTCATTCTCTCATCCCCCATCTCCCTGGTACAAAGGTGTACAAAGTGCAATGGGAGATTTACGTTCATGCTAAGATGCAAGACAAGAATAAAACAGAACTCATTAGCTATGGTAAATTAGAGATACGTGGCTACTTGAAAAAGTAAAGCAATGTGGTTTTCCTCTTACTTGGGAATATGAAATAACAGCTTGGATGGATTCTACAATACTGTTTGCCTTGATGATAGGTGTAAATATAATTTGAGAAAATTGCACAAATATATGTCAATTTACAACTAAAATGTTTTATTATGATAAATTAAACCTGGAAAACATTATATTATATTTCTTGCCTCCAGATATGGTTTCGCATCTGTAGCCGCTGCTGTATGTTTATTTACCTTATGGTTTGTGCCTATTTATTTAGTGTAATATTGATCATCAAGCATTTCATATAAAAATTAAGTGCTGCTCGAAATAAGGGATCCTCTTGATGAGAAGATTTTCTTTCGTGACTTATGTAATACCCTCCCGTACATTATCAGAAAATAGCAATTTTGGCAAATATGACCTTTGTGGCCAATATAGCTGTATAGAAAGACAAATGTTTGTACGTTGCCATAGTTTGCATAATTGCATTCCAATTTTTACACAATGTTTAAAACAAATATAAGATTATGTCCAACTTTTTTACATAAATATTTAGACGAAATATAGATTCTAATAAATCTTCAGCAATATGGGTCATCTGTAGTGAAAGAGACAGGCATCAGCTGATAAAGGAGAAAAAAGAACCAGTAGCGCTGCGCTGCATGTTCTCTTCCTGATTCACTCACTGATAATGGATCTGCTGTTTATGTTTTTACCCAAATCTCTCCTTTTCGTTTGAGGCATGCTTTTTCATATGATTCATTGTACTAAAATACTTCAAAAGTCATATGTATAGGCTCTACAAAATAGGCAAGATGTATAATAGACTAATGTGATCACTCTTCCCTCAAGAAGTATATAATGGGTTTAGATTACAAAAAAAACCTGATGATTCGACGGAATGAAGCGTTTGTCAGAAGCAAAGAGCCAGCAACACCAAATATAAAACAAAATGCTTTTAGCAGCCTCATCGTTATTTGTGTTTTCTAACCCCACGTAAATCTATTTCAGATATCAAAGATTCAAGCTTGTTTAGTGCAATTGTTTTATTACTACCCTCCGTTATCAAATACGTCAGGTTTAAATTTCCTCTTTTATCAATCAGTTTATTTAATAAGGAACCTTTTAACTTCTCAAGTAAACAGCATGTTCTTTCTATAAAAAAATTATACATGACAAGGCATAATATACTAAAACTTTATACTGACGTAAAGCAGTCTTATTTCTCAAGCATACTGGTCAGGATATGTTGGCAGATGGTTTATACTAAGAGAACAATTGATTTACACCACAATGCGGTAATGATTTACGAAAATAAGCAAATGGGAAATTTACAATTCAGCGTATTCTTACCCAGAAAAGATCATTAACGAAATTTTAATTTGCACTTTACATGCAACGGGCACTTAAAAAAAATAAAACGTTAGCTGTTATTGCTCTCAGAAAATTCTAAACCGACACGAAATTGATAACAGGTATAGACTTTGCATGTCAATTCACCGGGTTGAAATTGGGTATCTTTTCAAACTTTACAGCATGCTTCAAAAACATCAATAAAATACAATGCAAAGCTACTATACTACAGTCATGAAAACTGATCTCTTAATCAATATTTTTTTCAAAGGAATCAGCACCCAGTGTTTCGTTGGACATTCACCATTAGGCCGATTAATATCAATGGTAATTTAAACAAAGACGCAAAAGAAACTGATGTAGCGTTAACTATTTTATCATCAACATATGAGTTGCAATAATTCACGAAGCACAGTGTTCCATATTCCATCACGCCTGACCATCAAGATCAAAACACAGTTACATCATATCTAACGGTGAACATGATGTAATGCTTGTAAGAGCCTGAGTAGAACCTGTCTACATTTCAATTTGTTAGTAGCACTTAAGTTGGCGAATTACGTTTCATGGTGAGAAACTTAATATGTATTTTAATCAGACCTAAGGACACAAATCATGTTGCTTCGAGCCATCAGTGTTAAGTGGGTAATGCACCGATATCCTTTAATAAAGCCACGAATTCATTTTGAATCGTTCTTAGAATTATATATACCATTAAACAGACAAGATGATTATAGTAATGTACTGAACATATGTGCTCCCATCGTTGCGATATCAGAATGGTTGGTTATATGTTTCGGATTCCATGAAATGGCTTTTTATCCAGCAGATATGATTTATAGTTTATATCCTTGTATTTTTATTCTACACAGTATCATGCGCGGTATATAAACAACATACATTAATACTCCTCTTGTTTGCATCTTTCTCTCATGAGTGTCAAATTGCACGAGTTTTAATTAATTATTGCCAAATAATACCCAGGAAATAAAATCCAGACATTGGAAGTTTCATTTACGAATAGAGGATGATTTTTGTCGAAACTATGCGCATAGAATGCGAGCTATGCCTTATTAGATCTATACAAAGACAGTACCATCTTCAAAGCAAAACTTTATAATTGTAAAATAAAATGAACTGACCTATGTATGTATGTATGTATGTATGTATGTATGTATGTATGTATGTATGTATGTATGTATGTATGTATGTATGTATGTATGTATGTGTTGTGTGTGTGTGTATGTATGTATGCATGTATGTATGTATGTATGTATGTATGTATGTATGTATGTATGCATGCATGCATGCATGGATGTACTTTTCTCTATATTAAAGTTGATTTGTCGGCTGCTGTTCATATATAATGCCTTGTATGAAATCAACGTATCACTGTTACTATTAAACGATCAACGATGGATATGTAACAACTAACTATATTTGATGATGTTCGTTATGTAAAAAGGTGTCAACGACAAAGCGACAACCTTTACATGATCTAAGACGTATAAAAGGGCAAATCCACAGACAAACAACGAGCTACATAGGGATCAGAGATCAAACCCTTAACGAGAAATATACAAACGCAAATTAATTATTGCCGCAATAAACTGAACGTAAAAAAACAGTTTACGCCAAAACATACTCTACGAAGTTTAATATGAAAATGTGCCATATCGAAATACAAATTTAAGGAAGCTTATGAAATTATAATAACTTTGCAACATTTTTAACTACCCGTCAGGGAAAAAAGACTGTATTTACCAATGCAATGTCCAAGGGATCCGTTCCAGAATCCAGACTCAAGGCAACGCATAAGTGTGTCTCCAAATGATTGGTATCCCTTAGCACATGTCATTAAAACCGTCGAATTGAATGTTGTTGTCTTCCCTTCAATCCCATTTTTATATCTTAGATTACCATGGGTTGGTGCCACAAGATCCATACACTGTATTGCTGAAATTGTTTTAGGCATATATTCATTAAATGAAATGTATACCACGGGTATTAGACTCCCATGTGTTATGTATGATACTTGGTGTAGACATTGACATTGGGGCACATAATGTTCAACAAATATACGAATATGTACTGAAATAAATATGAATATGAAACTATGTCAAGACATACCCAATAAAAAAAATATTACCATTTCTTAGCACTTGCGATACTTGCACTAATCAGCATGTATTCATTGCAATCATTATGATTAGAGTCGCATCTTACTCCTATTTAATTTGAAGTGTTGGTTCCAAAGGTTCAGTGGACATGTTGATATCGTTATTGTTGGGCATTATAATAAAAGACGTGTGTATCTGAAAATGCATAATTTACATGGCGTTAGCATTACCTTCGTTAACGTCTATAATATGAACAATCCATTTGTTTCACTTTGACGTTTTCTAATAATTCTAGACTTCAAATGGTTGTTATATGTGTTTTCTGTTCACATCGTCACTCTATTAATTACTTTTAAGGTAAATCACGCTATTGAGTACATTTAAAATAATATTCCAATCATACGCGAATTCGAAGATTACTAAATGTCCAGTAATAGATTATATAGCAGTTAATGCCCTCAAAATGAAGTCCGACTAGTGCAAGCTTACATCAAAATTTTAACAGCATTTCGTTTAAACATTATTTATCAAAGAAAATATCTTCTCCTTGTTATAACCCTATATTAAGAAAATAAATAACCAGAATCAGAAATTTAGAAATACCAATTTAGTAAAATGTAACAAATAATTTACTTTTCTAAGTGATAAAATGAAGAAATTACGAAGCATTTCGATCATTGTGAGTTAAATCCAAAGTAATCCTAAAACTTAGATTACACGTCCTAAAGAATGATCGTTCATAATACATTCCGGTTCTTGAAAATGCTGCTATAATAAGCATTTCAACTTAATACTGTATACTTCCCTTATTATTGTTAGCATGTTTTTGATTTTGTAATATCATAAAGTTTTATTTTGTAATCGTGTAGTTGTATATGTTTTATGTGTTATCTAATATTGTAACGCACATGTAGCTTCTAAAGAATAGGTGTTGCACCAAGTCCACTTTATTACTGTTTATTATGTACCATTGGTATTTAATGTGACGAGGTATCTACAGTCTTGAAGTATCCTAATAACGTTGTCCATTACGCTTTTGAATCAATTCACAATGATGCTAAAATAGTGTTTACGTCAGACAGTTACATGAGCACTTTGAAATTCCAATACATAATTTAAATAGTGATTCATATCAGATTAAATACCGCATAACATTACATATTTACGCAGAGTGAAAGCAAAATAAGACCATTAATATAGATACAACACTTCTACCTAATTATATAAATCTCCACGATTTTGACACGAATCTACTTCGCAAAACATTCCTACCTGACTCTCTTACGTAATACAAACACACCAATGGAAAATTAACATAAACGGTAACCAAGATCATTATCGAGACTGGGTTTTGAAATGAAATCCGATTTAGAAATATATGTAAGTCATAACTATATTAAAAATTGGCAAAATTTAACTATGTCATGTGTTGTTTAAACGTCTTCATTAAATCAATACGCATGGATGAAATTGAAATATCTAATATCGTGCTCTACATATTTTGTTTGTAATATATATATCCATACTTGAGTTTAGGAGTTTTTGACTTCCTGACCAATGTGTTTTTTGCAAGGAATATGTTACATAGCTAATACTTGTCTATAATTGTTGATGATATATTAAGAATATTACTCGAAGTTAAACATTTTTACTTGGACCCTAGTCAAGGAAATGGGTGATATCCATGGGAAATACCTGCTCTTCCTGATGTTTTACACTTTCTTTACTAAATGTTTACTAAGGGATCTGACCTTGTTTACAATGTAAAATATTCTGCAAATACATTTAATGGGAAAATTACTCTCTCCCTGTTGCTGTTATTATATGTTATTTTGTATATAAATTTAGTCAAAGACAGAGTTACTTATTCCATATCTTTTCATCAGTCTAAGTGGGATCAATTTTAGTTGTCTCAGTTTTAATTTGAGATGATTTATTTATTTGAATTATTCACTGGAATAACAAAGTGTTCTTAGATTTTAGGACTAAACCAATATTTTAAATTTAATTTGAACGTAAGAACGTATTGAAGGACGTTTTGAATTGTTCCATTGAAATACGTCAGCACTATTAATGCGTGGATCCTATATCATATTATTCGCACATAAAAGCATTCTAACTTGGAATTAATTCGGAATTCCTCTTGAATTCAATCGGATTAATATATAGTGTTGCAATTGCTCCAGAACTATCAGGACTATTTTACATTTATTTAAAAAAGTGTAAGTTTTATTAAAGTATAAATTGCATTCAAGGTAACAAAGTTGTTTGTTAAATTTGTTCGTTTTCGCTCTTTTTTTGGTTAGTTTAAGCCCATAAGGTAGTAACAAACTGTACATTGTATGGATTGCTTAGTATGACTTTGTAAGTTCTTTTCAACCAGGCTCTAATTTAGTGATGATAAAAATATGCCACTGATAATTGAAGACGCAAGTTACTTCGTTACTCCTAAGGTGTAGGGTGGGAGCTATGTAACTGCAAAATTAAAATAAGAAATTTCGCTGCTGATTCTCCAACCAGACCATTTAACATCATTTGCTTTGTGTGAGTTAGGATCCGTTGTTTGATAAAAGAAAAAATATAGTTGCATTGTTGGCATTTTGATTACAGCGTTGAAAATAGTCTGTTGTCACATGTGATACTTTTTGCTTCTAATGGGTTTGTAAACGAGCACTGAAGTATGATAATTTTTCTTGGATGAGGATTGGACCGTTGGATTTGGAAAACAATACTAAGATTTCGTGGTTTGTGTACTGGGTAGCATCACGTTAATATGTTTCATTTTCAAAATATAATAAATATATGATTTGAAACACTGTATTCGTTTTCCAAATGTTTTTAGAACATTTTGATCTTGATAGGAATTCGATTGTTTTGCTCGGTTTCTTATTACTTATACTTCGTGTTAAGGGCTCGGATAATCATTTTACTGTTGAGCAGGCAAAATGTGTCAAAACTCTTTTTTCATGTCTTTTTCTGATTTATAAATGACTGAATATCTTCCAAACTTATACTGGCCTCATTTACATATTTGTAGCATTCCCCTAATGAGTCATATAATTGTACCTTAGTATATGATGCACAGTTATGATGTCTCGTTTATCCCAGTTACGGAAATTACACTTCAGGGAAGGAAGAGCAAGCAAAATTGTTCAAAATGTGTACATGGATACATTAATTTTTTTTATCAACTCCAATATTGCGGACTGCTGCATATTTGCAAAGAAATTAAATGACAATTCAAACTTTTCTGCTTTTGATATTATTTATATCTGGCAACGGTTTATGGAAAAATCAATTCCAAATTTATTTGCTAAATTTACTAATTCTAATTAGTTACGATAAACGCTATTATTTGTATCCATCAAGTTACTATTATTCATTTTTATATGACTCTCAGTTTAGTTTGGCAGGAATAGCATCCATTGAGAAAGTATAATAATAATTGATACATGTGTTGCATATTTGTCCGGTGTATCCATCATGGCAATCGCAAATAAAACTTCCGAAAGTGTTGGTACATCTTCCGTTTCCACTACAAGGTTTCCTAGGACCCATGCACTCATTTACGTCTGGAAAACGAAAGAGAAATTTCGAGTGTGATATTAATATTTTGTATACAATCCATCATGTGTGTCTTCTCTGATATTTTCTGCAGTTTTACCTCAGATAATTAATACAAATTTACATACCTTGCAAATGTCGTGTAATACAAATAATTTACTTTCATCGTTAACACTATTTTGTAAATATTGAGTTCTAAATTTCTTCACTAATAACGTACAAGTCAAACAAGAGGTGATACCTTAAATTCTCTCACATGAAGCCTTTGTAATTGATTAAAGATCTAGAAGAAAGATTGTCTTTCTTATCACATATTTTACATCGATTTAATTAATTTCACGTCATATGTCTACATATTTAATATTTATATATCTTTAAGTCAACCGTGATGTATTTTCTTTAACAAGAAACAGCTTCGAACTAACTCAGATAGATTTGCACGAAGACAATATAATACCTGTTTCGCAATTTTTTCCAGTCAAACCTAGATTGCAATCGCATTTGAAACTTCCTTGAGAATTATAGCATTTTCCATTGTTGTTACAAAAACTGTCTCCATATCTGCATTCATCAATGTCTGGAAAACCAAATATGAATACAGCTTCATTTTCTGTCTTCAAACTATATTTTCTGTCTTATTCCTTGAGAATGCTGTATACTTGTAAAGTATTAGTAGTAATTAATGTTATCCATGGAAATTAATATATTTTTGAACTTGGTAAATAAAGCTGCTAAGTTGCTTATTTGTACTTCGAGCCATTACTTTCTTGCCTTAATCCATGTTAGGAGCGTAGATGAGTAAGTATTGCTTAACATTTGTTAAAAACAAACATAAATTTCTATCTTCGTGACAATATTAATATATATTTTAGTACAAAGATATCACCATGAAGTGCTGGTCATGCTAGTTTTGAATTTTTAATGACCACATATATATCACTGTTTATAATTACAACGTATCTTTGCAGACTTCCTTTACTCTAATATTTAGCATGAGCTGAGAAATGTTCAAAATCTTCAGTAATTAAAAATTAAATTGTTTAGCGATATTATTCAGATGGTCGTTTGAACTTTTTTTACTTTAACCTCCGACAGCCCATATCCTATCTTCTGTAAGAGTGTGATTTCACAAACTATCGGTATTGCAGTTGTGTACAGACAATGCTCAGTGACATGACAGCTCATCTTAATATAATCGGTTTTCATGAAAGGCCATTATTCAATACATTATGCTAACGGACCTTAAATTTTTTTAACAGTATATCATTAGATGCTACAATTTGTAAACTTACAATAATAAGGTATCTTTATCTTCCTTAATATGGATTGTAAGCACTTATTTTTCAACCACTGCGTCATCATTACGATGTTAGCCCTAACTAGCTTGTTTGAACATTGATTGGTAGATAACATCGATTGAGCTGCGTCATCGATAGACCAATCAAACATGTGGTTATTTAATTAAAATGCAATGGAAATGGGTCATAGAGTTTCTTATCTCTTATATCGATTTCAGTTATATGTAATAAAAGTGCCGAAACACCGCAACAAAGGTGGACATAGCTGGCCTAATTGAACGATACTGTCATGCTTGTCACATACCGCAAAAGGAAATTATAAAATGTAAAATAATTGTAAACAAAAATCACTAAGTGACCAATATATGTATGTATGCATGTATGTATATATGTATGTATGTATGTATGTATGTATGTATGTATGTATGTATGTATGTATGCATGTATGTATGTATGTATGTATGTATGTGTGTGTGTATGTGTGTGTGTATGTATGTATGTATGTATGTATGTATGTATGTATGTATGTATGTATGTATATATGTATGTATGCATGCATGCATGCATGTACTTTTCTCTATATAAAAGTTGATTTGTCGGCTGCTGTTCATATATAATACCTTGTATGAAATCAACGTATCACTATTACTATTAAACGACCAACGATGGATATGTAACAACTATACATATCCATGCATATATGTATGTATGTATTAATGTATCTATGCATGCATCTATGCATGAGTGTACTTGTCTGTATATAATGGTAGATATGTCGGCTGCTGTGCATATATAATGCCTTGTATACAATCAACGTGTCACTGAAAGCCTGCTTTAAATGTGAAACCTTACTAAAACGAGCAACTATGGATATGTGACAACTAACCATATTTGATGATGTTTGTTCTGGAATCATGTATCAAACCCTGCATAGCCTATATATAAAATACCATTAACGACATGAAAACCTTCAAATGATTTAAGACGGAGAAAAGAACACACAATTCCCAGACAAACACTGAACACATATACATGACAAGTATCCATGCTACATATCAATCAGAGATAGAAACCTTAACATGAATTATAAAAACCCGAGTTAACTATTGCGGTAATAGTCTGAACGTAAGTAACAGTTTAAGACAAACTTACTTGACGAAGTTTAATGTAAATGTATAAGATAAAGAAATACAGTAACGTTCAATCAAATACAAATTTAGGAAGCATTATGAAATTATAAGTTCTGTTGTATAATAACTTGATAACAGTTTAAAATACCCATCAATTATAAACAGACTGCGTTTACAAGTGCAACGTCCAAGAGATCCGTTTGATAATCCAGATTCAATGCAACACGGAAGTGTGCCTCCAAATGATTGGTATCCCTTAGCATATGTCATTAAAACTGTCGAATTGAATGTGTTTGTTTTCCTTTCCATCCCTTTTTTATATCTTAGCTTGCCATGTTCAAAACATACACGAAGAAATACTGAAATAAATATGAATGAAACAACGCCAAGACATTCCGAAAGGAAAACATATTTCCATTTCCCAGCAATTGTGATATTTGCAATAATTTACAGGTACTCAATGCAATCATCATGATTAAGACCGTATCTTATTCCTCTTTAGTTTTAAGTATTGGTTACAAAGATTCAGTTGATATGTTGATAACATTTATGTCGTGCATTCTAACGAATGACGTGTGTATCTTAAAATGCATAATTACATGGCGTTAGTATTATCTTCGTTAACGTCTTTAATATGAACAATCCATTTGTTTAACTTTTACTTTATATAATAATTCTAGTCTTCAAGCAGTGGTTATTTGTGTTTTCTGTTCAAACGTTCAGGCTATTAAGTACGCTTAACATAATATTCCAATTATACCCGACTACGAAGATTATAAAATCTCCAGTAATAAATTATGTATCCGTTAATGCCCCCCAAAATGAAGTTCGACTATTTTAAACATACATCAAAGTTTTAACGACTTTCCTTTGAAACAATATTTATTAAAGCAAATATCGTCCCGTTGCTATGGTGGTAAACATTTTTACTTGGATACGAGTCATGGAAATGGTTACTATCAATGGGAAATACCTCCTGTTCCCGATGTTTTACACGTTATTAAGGGACCTGGCCTTGTTTAGAACGTAAATTATTCTGCAAATGAATTTTATGGGAACATTACTCTCCCACTCGTGCTGTCATTATATGATATTGTGCATATAAAGGTAGTCATATAAAAAGTTACTCTTTCCTGATCTGGTCATCAGTATTAGCTGGATCAATTTTAGTGGTCCCAGTTTTGATTTGAGAGGATTAATTTATTTGAATTATTCACTGGAATTACAATGTGCTCTTTGAGCTTAGGACTTAACCAATATTTTAGATTTATTTTGAACGTTTTCAAGGAGACTTTGGATTATGCCATTAAAATACGTGAACACTATTTTTACGTCAACGCTACGTCATATTATTCACACATAACCACATTCCAAATTGGAATTAATTCAGAATTCCGCTTGAATTCATTCGGATTACTCTATAGTGTTCACTTGCATTATAAGCATTAGGACTATTTGAGATTAATTCTGAATAGTGTAAATTCCTTTTAATGTCTAAATTTGCATTCAAGATAAAGAAGTTATTTCTTGAATTTGTTCTCTTACGTTCATTTTTTAAATTTAGTTTAGGCCCATAAAGTAGTAACAAATTCTACATTGTATTTATTTCTTAATATATATTCGTGATGTCTTTGTGACTAGCTGCTAGTTTAGCGATAATGCAGATATGCCACTTATAAAAATAAAGACGCATAATGCTTAGTTACTGTTAAGGTGTTGGGAGGGTTTTATGTGACTGCACAATTCAAATAAGGTATTTTGCGGCTGATTCACGCACTATACTATCTAACAACATTTGCATTATGAGAGTTAGGATCGTTTGTTTGATAAAAGAAAAAAATATAGTTACATTGTTGGCATTTAAGGTACAGTGTTGCTTTTTCTCGGTATGACAGGAAAGGTGCAGGTGTCACGTATTCCAAACATTTGCTATGAAGAAACAATTTTCGCTTCTAATGGGTTTGTAATTGATCACTGAAATGTTTTTATTTTTGTGATCGGTTGGATGAGATTTTCTCGTTTGTGAATTGTGTAGAATCACTTTGAAATATCACTTGACATTAACAGTAATCAGATATACTACACCAACAGCTGGTTTATGTTATGCATTCACTAAGCTTTAAGTTCCATGGGAAATATACCCTCAGCGCAGTCTTTACTCCCTTCCAAGCTGGAATGATGTCTTGTATTTAATAAATAGTATAGAACGCCTTCTGCAGTTATTCTTCATTAAAAAATAACATTACAGTATCATCAGTCTTAATGGGATCAGTTTAGTTTTCCCGGTTTTAATTTGTATTTACTTGAAATATTTACTGTAATTACAATGTGCTCTTTGATTGTATGACTAAAGCAATGTTTTAGATTCATTTTGAACGCATTCATGGACTATGCCATTTAAATATGGCAGCACTATTATTAAGTCAACATTATATCAGATTGTTTGCACATAAATACATTCTAAATTGGAATTAATTCGGCATTCCGCTCGAATTCATTCGGAGTACCTGTATAGTGTTGTACTTCCGATATAGCTTATTATGACTATCTGAGATTAATTCAGAACAGAGTAAGTTCTTTTTAAAGTTTAAATTTGCATTTAAGATAAGTAACTTATTTCTTGAATTTGTTCTTGTTTGCTCTTTGTGTTTTTAGTTTAAGCCCATACAATAACAAACTGTACATTGTATGGATTGTTTCATATGGCTTCGTAAGGTCTATGCGACCAGTTTCTAATTTAACGAAGCTACAGATATGCCACTGATAAGAAAAGACGCAAGATACTTCGTTACTGCTAAGGTATGGGTGGTAGTTAAGTCAGTGCAAACTTAAAATAATGTATTTTCTGGCTGATTCATCAACCATATTTTCTAAGATGATCTGCATTGTGGGAGTTAGGATCCGTTGTTTGATAAAGGAAAAAAAATACAGTTGCATTGTGGACATTAAGGCTTATGTGTTGCTTTGTTTCGGTACGACAATTCAGGTGCTGTTGTGATATATACTGGTCATTTGCTTTTGAAGAATTAATTTTCACTTCCAATGGATTTCTAAACGAGTACTGAAGTATTATTCTTTTTTCGAATCGGTTGGTTGAAAATTTGACCATTGGATTTAGTAAAGGAAACTAAGATTTAGTGTTGGGTGAACTGCATAGAATATTACGACAATTTTGTTCATTTTCAAAGAATCACAAAATTTTATTTCAAACAAAATATTCTTTATTGCATACATTTGCTTTTTTGATCATTTTGATACTGATAGGAACCCGAAGCATTATAAAGTTATAAAAGAATGCATTTACCAGTGCAAAGTCCAAGAGATCCGCTCCATGATCCAGACTCAAGACAACGCAGAAGTGTCTCTCCAGATTGTTGGTATCCCTTATCACATGTCATAAAAACTGTCGAATTGAATGTCTTGCTCTTCCCCTCAATCCCATTTTCATATCTTAGATTGCCATTAGTTGGTGTCATAAGATCGATGCAACGTATTGCTGAAACAGTTTTACGGAAATATTCAATAAAATGAACTCTATGCCACGAATATTATATTCCCATGTGTTCTATGTGATACATGGTGGAGACATTGGCAATGGTGCACATAATGTTCAAAATATACAGGAAGAAATACCGAAGTAAATATTAATATGAAACAACGTGAAGAGATTCCGAAGTAATTACCATTTCCCAGCAATTCTGATGTTTCCAATAATTTACAGGTGTTAATTGCAATTATTATGATAAGGGTCGTATCCAAGTCCCATTTAATTTTAAGTATTGGTTCCAAAGGTTCAGTTGATATGTTGATATCGTTTTTCTCGGGCATTCTAACGACATACGTATGGTCTGAAAATTCATAATTTCATGGCATTAGCATTACCTTCTTTAACGTCTTAATATAAACAATTCATTTGTTTAGCTTTCACGTTATAGAATATTCTAGATTTCAAGTGGTGGGTATTCATGTTTTCTGTTCAAATGGTCAGGCTATTAAGTACGTTGAAAATAATATTCCAAACATATCCGACTCCAAAGATTATAAAATGTCCAGTAATAGATTATCTATTCTTTAATGCCTTCAAATTGAAGTCCGACTAGTGCAAACCTACATCAAAGTTTTAACGACATTTCGTTTAAAAAATATTTATTAAAGAAAATATCGTCCCGTTGTTACGGTGGTACATATTTTTACTTGGATCCGAGTCAAGGAAATGGGTAATATCAATGGGAGATACCTGCTCTTCCTGATGTTTTACACGTTCTTGACTAAATGTTTAGTAAGGGACCTGACCTTGTTTAGGACGTAAAATATTATGTAAATGAATTTTATGGGAACATTACTCTGCCACTCTTGCTGTCATTATGTTATTTTGTATACAAAGGTAGTCATAAACAAAGTTACTCATTCCATATCGTCCATCATTATTAGTGGGATCAATTTTATTTGTCCCAGGTTTGATTTGAGAGAATTAATTTATTTGAATTATTCACTGGAATTACAATTTGTTCTTTCAGATTAGGACTAAACCAATATTTTAGAATTATTTTGAACGTTTTCTAGGACGTTTTGGATTATATCATTGAAATACATGAGCATATTTTTACGGCAACACTAAATCATATTATTCACATACAAACACATTCCGTATTGGAATTAATTCAGAATTCCGCTTTAATTCATTCCCATTACTCTATAGTGTTGCACTTGCACTATAAGCATTAGGACTATTTGAGATCAATTCTAAATAGTGTAAGTTCTTTCTAACGTCTAAATGTGCATTCAAGTTAAATAAGTTATTTGTTGAATTTGTTCTTTTACGTTCTTTTTCCAAATTTAGTTTAGGCCCATAAAGTAGTAACAAATTGTACACTGTATATATTTATCAATATAAATACGTAATGGCTATGTGACTAGCCGTTAATTGAGCGATGATACAGATATGCCACTGATACAAATAAAGACGTAAAATACTTCGTTATTGCTAAGGTGTTGGGAGGGAGTTATGTCAGTGCACAATTTAAATAAGGTATTTTGTGGCTGATTAACGTACTATACTATCTAACATCATTTGCATTGTGAGAGGATCCTATGTTTGATAACAGAAAATATATAGTTGCATAGTGGGCATTTAGGGTACAGTGTTGCTTTTTCTCGGTATGACAGTAAAGGTGCAGGTGTCACGTATTCCATGCATTTGCTATGAAGGAATAATATTCGCCGATAATGGATTTGTAATCGAGTACTGAAGTATTATATTTTTTTGGATCGGTTGGATGAGGATTGGACCGTTGTATTTGGAAAACGAAACTAAGAATTCGTGGTTGGTGAGCTGTGTGGAATCACGTTAATATTGTACATTTTCAAAATATCATTCATATTTGATTTCAAACACTGTATTCGTTTTCCAAATTGTTTGTGTGGAATATTTTGATATTGATAGAAATCCGATTGCCTTGCTAGGTTTCATATCATACTTCGTGTTCAGGGCTCTGACAGTTATTTTATTCTTGCGTAGGAAAGATGTGTCAAAGCGCTACTTTGAAGTCTTTTTCTGATTTATAAATGAATGAAAGTCTACCAAATTAATATTGGCCTCATTTGCACGTTTGTAGCATTCCCTTAATGATTGCTATAATTGTACCTTAGGGTATTTTGCACAGCTATGAAGTCTCGTTCATAATAGTTACGAGATTTACACTACAAGGAAAGGAAAGCAATCAAAATCGTTCAAAATATATACATCTATCCATACAAAATTGGCAAGTTCATGATTGAGGACTGCTGAAAATTTGCAAAGAAATTAAATGACACTTCAAACTTTTCTTCATTTGATATTAGCTTGGTCTAGTGGCGTTTAATGCCAAAATTAATTCCAAATTTATTTGCTAAATTGACTAATTAGTTATAATCAACGCTATTTATATGTATCCATCACGTTTCTATTAGACATTTTTATATGTGTCTGATTTTAGTTTGGCATGAAGAGCATCCATAAAGAAATTGTAATGACCATTGCTACCTGCATTACATATTTCTCCAGTGTAACCATCATAGCAATGGCAAATAAAACTTCCCAAAGTGTTACTACATCTTCCGCGTCCGCTACAGATATTTGAACGACCCTTGCACTCATCCACGTCTGGAAAATGAAAGATAAGTTTCGATTGTGATAATAATAATTTGTAAATAATCTATGCGGTTTTACCTTATATAATTAATACAAATGTACATACCTTGCAAATGTCGTATAAGATTACAATGCACTTTCATCGTAAACAATATTTTGAACTTCACATTGTTTTGTTTCGCTTGAGATAGAAGGATAATTTAATAGACCCTCTTCCTCTTCCTACATTATCAAAAAATGGATTTACCCATACATAATATTAAACAAGTCAAAGAAAAGATAAAAATAGGAATAACACAAGATCAACTAAATGGTACAACTAGAAATGTTACACAAAATAATGCCAACTAACAATGAAATGTTTCTTAAATACATTTTTTTCTAGTATGACATGTTTGTCTCAACATGTGTTAATTCCAAACGTCATCGAGACCACTTTAGATATTCGCGTCGGTTTCTGAATATGGTTGCTTAGCTTCCTACTTCAAAGATATCATTATAAATCATTATGATCAAGGAATGATAATTATGTCAAAATAGTTAGCTCTAAATTTCTTCACTAATAACGTATAAGTCAAATAAGAGGGGATACCTTACATTTTCTCACATGAAGCCTATGTAATTGATTAAAGAACTAGCAGAAATGTTATCTTCCTTATCAACTGGTTTATATCAATTTAATTAATTGAAATTCATATGTCTATATTTTTACATATTTATACATCTGTAATTTAACCACGATGTATTTTCTTTAACCAGAAACTACTTCAAACTAACTCAAAAAGGTTTGCATAAAGACAAAATAATACCTGTTTCACAATTTGTTCCAGTGAAACCTCTATAGCATTCGCATCTGAAACTTCCTTGAGTATTATGGCATTTTCCGCTGTTGTTACAAAAACTGTTTCCATGTCTGCATTCATCTATGTCTGGAAAAACAAATATAAATACAGCTTCATGTTTTGTCTTCAAACTATATTTTATGTCTTATTCCTTGAGAGTGCTGTATACTTGTAAAGTATAAGTGGTAATTAATGTTATCCGTACAAATTAATATATTTTTGCATTTGGTGAATAAAGCTGCAAAGTTGCTTATTTGTAGTTCGACCCATACGTTCTAGACTTAATCCATGTCAGGATCGTTTCATGAGTACGTATTGCTTAACATCTTCTCCCAAAGTACTACACATTTCTATCTTTGTGGCAATATTAACATATGTTTTAGTACAAAGATATCATCATAAAGTGCTGGTCATGCGAATTTTTACTTTCTAATGACCACATAAACACATTCCAAATTGGAATTAATTCAGAATTCCGCTTGAATTCATCCGGATTACTCTATATTGATGCTCCTGCAGTCTTGTGATGTTTGTAATAATCTACAGGTATTCATTGCAATCATTATGATTAGGGTCGTATCCTAATCCTATTTAATTTTAAGTGTTGGTTCCAAAGGTTCAGCTGATATGTTCATATCGTTTTTGTCGGGGATTCTATCGGCAGACCTGTGTATCTGAAAATGCATAATTTACATGGTGTTATTATTACCTTCGTTAACGTCTGTAATATGAACTATCCATTTGTTTAACTTTGACGTTTTATAATAATTCTAGTCTTCAAATCCTACCCAACTTAGACAAAAGATTATGAAATGTCCATTTTCATTAATTATATATCCGTTAATGTCATCAAAATGAAGTCCTACTAGTGTAAACTTACATCAAAGATTTAACATTTTCTTGAACCAATTTTTATTAAAGAAAATATCGTCCCGTTGTCATGACCCTATAATAAAAAAGAACCAACCGAAATATATAAAAAAACAAATTTAGTAAAATGTAAAAAATAATTTAATTTTCTAGGTGATAAAATGGAGAATTTAAGAGGAACTTCTAGCATTGTGAATTAAATCCAAAGTCATGTTGACACTTCCAACCCACGTCGTAAAGAATGATCGTTCAGAATACATTCCGGTTCTTGCGAATACTGGTGTAATAAGCATTTCAACTTAATAATGTTTATTTTCTTTATTATTGTTAGCATGTTTATGATGTGTAATTTTATGGAGTTTTCTTTTGTAATCATATACGGTTTTATGTATTATCTAAAAATGATCCCAAACTATTGTGTAGGTCAAACAGTTATATCAGCACTTTGTAATTCCAATACAAATCGTAATTCATCTAAAATTACATACAGCATAACATTACATATTTCTGCAGATTGTAAACAAAATAAGAACATTAATAGGGATAGAAGGGAATAGTTGTTCACTTGTACCGTGTTATATATTCCTCACGATTTTGTCACGAAACTTATTCGCAAAACCTTCCCACCAATGGAAAATTAACATAAACTGTAACCAAGATCATTATCGAGGCTGAGTTTAGAAATGCAATCCGTTTGAGCAACCTATTGAAATCATCCCTATATAAAATATAATCTTCAATCATGGTCAAAATTTAGGTTTGCCACATGTTGCTTAGACGTGATATTAAATCACGATTGGATAAAAATGAAACACCCTGTATCGTGCTATACATATTTTATTTGTAATTTTTTTTGTCGTCTTTCATCCTTGATTAGATCTTGTGATCCAAGGTCAAGTCAATGTTGTACCTGGAAAGTAACGATATTCATAAACAGCATTCTGTATAACTATTATTTCCCCATGAGTAAAGATTATATTTTCTGATAATTATTAATTGTATAAGTGCTCACTTTAGTTTAATTTCAGTACAGTATTTCCAGAAAGTGGCAATTGCGACGCGAATAGTATTCATATCAGGATTATTCTTTCTTGTCTTAGCATCCGGAGCTCTGTTTGTGCTCATTTTTTAATTTTTTAATTTCTGTGGATTTATTTATTCAAATTATTATATCTATTCTTTTCAGTATACATATTTTCTTAATATGCCTTAAACATTTCTTTACTAAATATTGAATTGCGTTGCACAAGGGTAAGTTCACAACTTTTTAACGATAGATATCTTGCTTCCAATTAACAATACTTCCAATTTGTTTGCAAACGAAACGGAGTTTCTTCAATACGATTGATCTGAAATGTTTACCCATCAATAAATTCTGGGACTACATTCGGTTTTTATACTGTTTGCAATATAAACAAACATTGCAGACCCGTCATTTTGATACTACTGTTTCATCTTTAAACATTTTTATTCAGAAAATAATAATATATATTATACCCTTTTTATACTTTTTCAAATATTCTTCGATTGAAATGCATAGTTTACAATTTGGCGTTCGTCTGCTACACAGTCACGTAAAATGGCCGATTACGGTGATTTCGCCATTTTGTTCTGGGTGTTTTAACAATTAGATGACAAGGAGTTAACAGAAATAATATCAGCGATTGAAGCAGATGAAGATAGATTTAACGATAATGTGATGGATGTTACAAACGGTGAAAAGGAAACAGAACAACATAGACTAAAAATTCCCACACACATCACCCCATGACCTAAGTCACCCTAGCCATACACAACAAAAGCAATAATAGCGTGGGAACCGGACCAGCAAATTTTGAGGCCGCTGACGGATATAAACCAAGATTCGAGAAATTATCTGAGAAGAACTTAAAAGCTATTGAAATAAATCAATACTCAGAGGATTCGAAACGAAACACAAAATGGGCCATTTGCGTTTTCAATGTTCTTGTTTTATTTTTTATTTTAAATTTGCTTATTTAAGAAACGTGTGTGGGGGTTGGTGGTATGATAAATACTACCACATACACAAAAATAAAAACAAATATTTGTGAGACCATTATTCAAAGACTGAATAAAGTTTTCAAACAGTAAAACTATCATTTTCAACAATGTGACTTAACACATTTACAAAATGTATATAATAATCCATAAAGGTTATTGTTTTGCTAATTTAAATTATTTTGGATCTGTAGTCATTAATTCTTTCCATCACTCCAACACTCAACTATGCAACTCAACAAAACATATGGCCGGTTGTGCGAGCAACTCTACATTTTACAATTGCACATTCAGTTTAGCATAGATAACTGAAAGGGTCTTGTTAATTATTAGCGCTGATGAAAAAGATGTAACAAGTTATTCCTGTGTATGATACACTGAATTTCAAAATGAATGTTATCTTTCTATAAGAAAAGAAATTTGCTGACACCACGAGTAACCATTGCCTAAGATGTAAAGTACGAAGTTGTCGAATAAACGTAACTGCGGCAGTAGTTACATTTCATTTGACGTTAGATCGCTGAACGGGTCTTCACAAGCATTAACGCTGTTGAGAATGATATAAAATGTTATTCCTGCATACAACTGATTTAATTGTTATCTTTATGTTAGTAAGCAATAGCATCATCTTTTTCTTATTTCCATGTTGTTCATTGATAAAATGCAATGTCATTTCAGGTTTTGATTGGAAATTTAATCTATCACATTTGTTTGTTTTGTATCAGTTCTTATTATATAAGGTCATGGTCATCTGACGTAGCAGATGGGAATAATATTGAACAAGACTGTTGTAAACAAACTAAATCTGTTGAATCCATCGGTAGCCATTGCCCAGCATGTAAACTATGAAGTTTCCGAATAAACGTAACTGTGACAGTAGTCAGTATGTTCGTGTGATTCTGTACAGGCTATGTATTATGGGGCGATGTGAAGCGGCGAATGAAAGGAAAGTACGCGCAACTTAAATTAGAATGCATTGCAGATGGAATATATGGACTTGAAAAAAGAAAGAACGAAATTGGAATTATAAGTATTAAATGATCATGGTTGGGTAGTTATCGATGTGTAAATTTTATGTAATCACTCACAAACTTAACATTTGTGAGTGATGATGTAACATTTACACATTGAATAATACCCAACCAGTATCATTTGATCATATAATAGCTGAGTGCATGATGAATATAGTTGTTAGTTGTGACTGAGAGGACAATTATTAACTTTGAGATATGGGTATTGCATTTACAGACGTAGAAGAAAGGGCATGATTATTTGGTATGCACATTTAATCTGTATTATGTCTTGACTTTCGTCCATGTCTTCGGTTATATATTTTTAATATGCATTGTGTTAATAAATTTTATCCATATTTGAGTTTAGGAGTTTTTGTCTACCGGACTAATGTAGTATCTGAACGCATTATGTTATATAGCTAACAGTTGTATGTGATTGCAGATTATATATTAAGATTATTACTTGGAGGTAAACACGTTTACATCGATCCGATTCAATGACATGGCTAATATTCATGGGAAATATTAGCTCTTCCTGATTTTTTTACACGTTCTTTACTAATGTTTTGTAAGATATCTGATCTTGTTTAAAACATAAAGTATTCTGCAAATGAATTGATGGGGAAAATGACTTTCCACCTGTTGCTGTTATTATATTTTATTTTGCATAGAAGGTAATCATTGACAAAGTTACTCATTCCGTGTTTTAAGGGTTTTAATTCCATGATAAATATACTCTCGGGGCAGTCTTTACTCCCCTTCCAAGCTGTATTGGTGTCTTGTATTTACTAAATAGTAAAGAATGCCTTCTGCGGTTAATCTTCAGTCACAAATAACATTATATAGTGGCAGAGATAAAACCACACGATTGAAATTATCAGAGCTGCAAATGGCTTCATTTCAATTTACAAATCTGGACAAATTTTACTTTTCGAGACCTGAAACTTGTGAAACGTGATTTCAGCGCTTTGAACGCTTTCGTCAAACGTCTGGACCTAGTGAAAAAGAGGAAGAAATTTAAGTGAATACCTTGATTTATACCATGGGAAGTGAGGCTCATTACATTTTGTCTTCGATCAACCTGACAAAGGAAGATCAAAATAAGTGGAAGCCCGTTACTGACAGATTCGTGTGATATTTCATTCCAAAAAGGAATGCAATTTTTAAAAGGACAAAATTTAATCAAAGAAAACAGGAAGAGGGAGACAACATTGGGCAGTTTTGTTGCAGCTATATATGTGTTAGCTAATAGATGTAATTTCGGGACACTACATGATGAAATGATCAAAGATCGACTTGTACTTTGTCTGCGAGATTCAAAACTGTCGTAAAAATTGCAGTTAGATGCTAATCTAACTCTAGAGTCTGCCGTTAGTCAAGTCCGACAATATGAGGCTGTGAAAAAGCAACGAACAAACTATACGAGCATGTGCAGAACGAATGACTGAAATGGATGCAGTAAAATCGTCTTCACTTAAATATGGGAAACATAAGGTTCAGTTGATATTTTGATATCGTTTTTCTCGGGCATTCTAACGACATACGTGTGGTCTGAAGATTCATAATTCCATGACGTAAGTAGCACCTTCTTTAACGTCTGTAATATGAACAATTCATTTGTTTAGCTTTCACGTTATATAATAATTTTAGTTTTCAAGTGGTGGGTATTCATGTTTTAAGTTCAAACGGTCAGACTATTAAGTGAAAATAATATTCCAATCATATCCGACTTCGAAGATTATAAAATGTCCTGTAATAGATTATACATACGTTAATGCCCTCAAAATAAAGTCCGACTAGTTTAAACTTACATCCAAATTTTAACGACATTACGTTTAAAAAATTTTTATTAAAGTAAATATCGTCCCGTTGTTACGGTGGTACATATTTTTACTTGGGTCCGAGTCAAGGAAATGGGTAATATCCATGGGAGATACCTGTTCTTCCTGATGTTTTACACGTTCTTTACTAAATGTTTAGTAAGGGACCTGACCTTGTTTAGGACGTAAAATATTATGTAAATGAATTTTATGGGAACATTACTCTGCCCCTCTTGTTGTCATTATATGTTATTTTGTATATAAAGGTAGTCATAAACAAAGTTACTCATTCCATATCATCCTTCATTATTAGTGGGATCAATTTTATTTGTCCCAGGTTTGATTTGAGAGAATTAATTTATTTGAATTATTCACTGGAATTACAATGTGTTCATTGAGTTTAGGACTAAACCAATATTTTAGAATTATTTTGAACGTTTTCAAGGACGTTTTGGATTATATCATTGAAATACATGAGCATATTTTTACGGTAACACTAAGTCATATTATTCACATACAAACACATTCCAAATTGGAATTAATTCAGAATTCCGCTTTAATTCATTCCCATTACTCTATAGTGTTGCACTTGCACTATAAGCATTAGGACTATTTGAGATCAATTCTAAATAGTTTAAGTTCTTTCTAACGTCTAAATGTGCATTCAAGTTAAATAAGTTATTTGTTGAATTTGTTCTTTTACGTTCTTTTTATTATTTTGTTTAGGCTCATAAAGTAGTAAAAAATTGTACATTGTATCTATTCATCAATATAAATACGTAATGGCTATGTGACTAGCCGCTAATTGAGCGATGATACAGATATGCCACTGATACAAATAAAGACGTAAAATGCTTCGTTATTGCTAAGGTGTTGGGAGGGAGTTATGTCAGTGCACAATTTAAATAAGGTATTTTGTGGCTGATTCACGCACTATGCTGCCTAACATCATTTGCATTGTGAGAGTTAGGATCCTTTGTTTGATAACAGAAAAAAATATAGTTGCATAATGGGCATTTAGGGTACAGTGTTGCTTTTTCTCGGTATGACAGTAAAGGTGCAGGTGTCACGTATTCCATGCATTCGCCATGAAGGAATATTATTCGCCGATAATGGATTTGTAATCGAGTACTGAAGTATTATATTTTTTTTGGATCGGTTGAATGAGGATTGGACCTTTGTATTTGGAAAACGAAACTAAGAATTCGTGGTTGGTGAACTGTGAGGAATCACGTTAATATTGCACATTTTCAAAATATTATTCATATTTTATTTCAAACACTGTATTCATTTTCCAAATTGTTTGTGTGGAATATTTTGATATTGATAGAAATCCGATTGCCTTGCTAGGTTTCATATCATATTTCGTCTTAAAGGCTCTGATAGTTATTTTATTCTTGCGTAGGAAAGATGTGTCAAAGCGCTACTTTGAAGTCTTTTTCTGACTTATAAATGAATGAATGTCTACCAAATTAATATTGGCCTCATTTGCACATTGTAGCATTCCCTTAATGATTGCTATAATTGTACCTTAGGGTATGTTGCACAGCTATGAAGTCTCGTTCATACTAGTTACGAGAATTACACTTCAAGGAAAGGAAAGCAATCAAAATCGTCCAAAATATATATATCTATCCATACAAAAATGGCAAGTCCATGATTGCGGACTGCTGCAAATTTGCAAAGAAATTAAATGACACTTCAAACTTTTCTTCATTTGATATTACCTTGGTCTAGTGGCGTTTAATGTCATAAATTAATTTCAAATTTATTTGCTAAATTGACTAATTAGTTATGATCAACGCTATTTATATGTATCCATCAAGTTTCTATTAGAGATTTTTATATGTGTCTGATTTTAGTTTGGCATGAAGAGCATCCATAAAGAAAGTGTAATGACCATTGCTACCTTCATTACATATTTTTCCAGTGTAACCATCATAGCAATGGCAAATAAAACTTCCCAAAGTGTTACTACATCTTCCGCGTCCGCTACAGATATCTGAACGACCCTTGCACTCATCCACGTCTGGAAAATGAAAGATAAGTTTCGATTGTGATAATAATAATTTATAAATAATCTATGCGGTTTTACCTTATATAATTAATACAAATGTACATACCTTGCAAATTGTCGTATAAGATTAGCAATGCACTTTCATCGTAAACATTATTTTGAACTTCACATTAAGCGATATAATTGTTTGGTTTCACTTGAGATAGAAGGATAATTTAATAGACCCTCTTCCTCTTCCTACATTATCAAAAAATGGATTTACCCATACATAATATTAAACAAGTCAAAGAAAAGATAAAAATAGGAATAACACAAGGAGATCAACTAAATGGTAAAACTAGGAAATGTTACACAAAATAATGCCAACTAACAATGAAATGTTTCTTAAATACATTTGTTCTAGTATAACATGTTTGTCTCAACATGTGTTAATTCCAAACGTCATCGAGACCACTTTAGATATTCGCGTCGATTTCTGAGTATGGTTGCTGTAGCTTCCTACTTCAAAGATATCACTATAATCATTATGATCAAGGAATGATAATTATGTGAAAATAGTTAGCTCTAAATTTCTTCACTAATAACGTATAAGTCAAATGAGAGGGGATACCTTAAATTTTCTCACATGAAGCCTTTCTAATTGAATAAAGATCTAGACGAAATATTGTCTTCCTTATCAAATGGTTTATATGGATTTAATGAATTGAAATTCATATGTCTATATTTGTACATATTTATACGTCTGTAATTCATCCACTATGCATTTGCTTTAACCAGAAACTACTTCAGACTAACTAACATAGGTTTGCATGAAGACAAAATCATACCTGTTTCACAATTTGTTCCAGTGAAACCTCCATAGCAATCGCATCTGAAACTTCCTTGAGTATTATAGCATTTTCCGCTGTTGTTACAAAAACTGTTTCCACCTCTGCATTCATCTACGTCTGGAAGAACAAATATAAATGCAGCTTCATTTTCTGTCTTCAAACTATATTTTCTGTTTTATATCTTGAGAGTGCTGTATGCTTGTAAAGTATAAGTGGTAATTAATGTTATCCGTAGAAATTAATATATTTTTGCATTTGGTGAATAAAGCTGCTAAGTTGCTTATTTGCACTTCGACCCGTATGTTCAAGACTTAATCTATGTCAGGATCGTCATATGAGTAGGTCTTCCTGGACATCGTGTCCCAAAATACCATACATTTCTATCTTTGTGGCAATATTAACATATGCTTTAGTACAAAGATATCATCATGAAGTGCTGGTCATGCGAATTTCTACTTTCTAATGACCACACATAACCACATTCCAAACTCGAATTGATTCAGAATTCCGTTTGAATTCTTTCGGATTACTCTATAGTGTTGCACTTGCACAAATGTGATGTTAACAATAATCTACAGGTAAGAATTTCAATTAGTATGATTAGGGTCGTATCCTAGTCCTATTTCATTTTAGGTATTGGTTCCAAAAGGCTGATCTGATATGTTCATACCCTTTTTGTCGGTTATTCTAACGACGTACGTGTGCATCTGAAAATGCATAATTTACATGGTTTTAGTATTACCTTCGTTAACGTCTGTAATATGAACTATACATTTGTTTAACTGTGACGTTAGAATATAATTCAAGTCCTCAAATCATACAACTTCGAAGATTATAAAATGTCTATTTATAGATTATATATCCGTTAATGTCATCAAAATGAAGTTCTACTACTGTAAACTTACATCAAAGATTTAACATTTTGTTGAACCAATTTTTGTCATAGAAAATATCGTCCCGCTGTTATGACCCTATTATAAGAAAACAACTAACCAAAATTAAAAGAAAACAACAAATTTAGTAAACTGTAAAAAATAATTTAATTATCTAAGTGATAAAATGGAGAATTTAAGAGGAACTTCAATAATATTGTGAGCAAAATCCAAAGTAATCATGAAACTTCTATCGCACGTCCAAAAGAATGATCGTTCAGAATAAGTTCCAAGTCTTGCAACTGCTGATGTAATAAGCATTTCAAGTTAAGAATGTTTACTTCCTATATTATTGTTAGCATGTTTATGATGTGTAATTTTATGGAGTTTTCTTTTGTAATCGTATACGGTTTTATGTATTATCTAAAAATGATCCCAAACTATTGTTTAGGTCAAGCAGTTATATCAGCACTTTGCAATTCCAATACAGATCGCGATGCATCTCAAATTACATACAGCATGACATTAAATATTTCTGCAGAGTGAAAACAAAATAAGAACATTAATAGTGATAGAAGGGAATAATTGTTCACTTGTACCGCGTTATATATTCCTCACGATTTTGTCACGAATCTTATTAGCAAAACCTTCCCACCAATGGAAAGTTAACATAAACTGTAACCAAGATCATTATCGAGCCTCAGTTTAGAAATGCAGTCCGTCTGAGCAACGTATTGAAAGCATCACTATATTGAAATATAATCTTCAATCGTGGGCAAAATTTAGCTATGCCATATGTTGCTTAGACGTGATCATTAAATCAACACGATTGGATAAAATGAAACACTCTATATCGTGCTATGCATATTTTATTTGTAATTTTTTGTCGTCTTTCATCCTTGATTAGATTTTGTGATCCATGATCAAGTCAATTGTGTACATGGCAAGTGACAAATTTCATAAACAGCATTCTGTATAGCGAATATTTCTCTATGAGTAAAAATTATATTTTCAGATAATTATTAATTGTACAAGTGCTTACGTTACTTTAATGTCACGGTACAGTATTTCCAGAAAGTGGCAATTGCGATCTAAGTCAACGAGAGGAGTGCAGAATCTTATTCATATTAAGATTATTATTTATTGTCTTAGCATCCTGATCTCAGTTTGTGCTCACTTTTTAATTTTTTAATTTCTGTGGATTTATTTATTCAAATTATTATATCTATTCTTTTCGGTATACATATTTTCCTAATATGCCTTAAACATTCCTTTACTAACTGGGGTATTGAATTGCGTTGCACAAGGGTAAGTTCACAACTTTTTAACGATAGATATCGTACTTCCAATTAACAATACTTCCAATTTGTTTACAAATGAAACGGATTTTCTGCAATACGATCGATCTGAAATGTTTACCCATCAATAAATTCTGGGACTACTTTCGGTTTTTATAATGCTTAGAATATGAACAAAACATTGCAGACCCATCATTGTGGTACTACTGTTTCATCTTTTAACATTTTTATTCAGAAAATAATAATATATATTAAACCCTTTGCATAGTTTTTCAAATATTCTTCGATTGAAATGCATAGTTTACAATTTGGCGTTCGTCTACTATATAGTCACGTAAAATGGCCGATTACGGTGATTTTTCAATTTTCTGCGGAGTGTTTGAACAATTTTATGACAAGGAATTAACATAAATAATATCAGCGATTGAAGCAGATGAAGATAGATTTGACGATAATGTGATGGATGTTACAAACGCTGAAAATGAAACAGAACAACAGAGACTAAAAATTCCCACATTCATCACCCCATAACCTAAGTCACCCTAGCCATACACAACAAAAACATTAACAGCGTGGGAACCGGACCAGCAAATTTTGAGGCCGCTGAGGGATATAAACCAAGATTCGAGAAATTATCTGAGAAGAACTTAAAAGCTATTGAAATAAATCAATACTCGGAGTCTTCGAAACGAAACTAAAAATGGGGCATTGGCGTTTTCAATGTTCTTTTTTTATTTTTTTTATTTTAAATTTGCTTATTTAAGAAACGTGTGTGGGTGTTGGTGGTATGTTAAATACTACCACATACACAAAAATAAAAACAAATATTTATGAGACCATTAATCAAAGACTGAATAAAGTTTATAAATAGTAAAACTATCATTTTCAAGAATGTGACTGAACACATTTACAAAATGTATATAATAATCCATAAATGTGATTGTTTTGCTACTTTAAATTATTTTAAATGTGTAGTCATTAATTCTTTCCAGCACTCCAACATTGAACTATGCAACTGAACAAAACATATGGCCGGTTGTGCGAGCAACTCTACATTTTACAATTGCACATTCAATTTCACATAGATAACTAAAAGGGTCTCATTAAGTATTAGCGCTGATGTAAAAGATGTAACATGTTATTCCTGTTTATGAGATACTGAAATTAAAATGTTATTTTTTTATAAGAAAAGAAATTTGCTGGTACCTCGGGTAACCATTGCCTAAGATGTAAAGTACGAAGTTGTCGAATAAACGTAACTGCGACAGTAGTTATATTTCATTTGACATTAGATCGCTGAACGGGCTTTCACAAGCATTGACGCTGTTGAGAATGATATAAAATATTATTCCTGTATACAATTGATATAATTGTTATCTTTATGTTAGTAAGTGATAGCATCATCTTTTTCTTATTTCCGTGTTGTTCATTGATAAAATGCAATGTCATTTCAGGTTTGATTGGAAATTTAATATAGCACATTTGTTTGTTTCGTATCAGCTCTTATTATATAAGGTCATGGTCATCTGACGTAACAGATGGGACTAATATTGAACAAGACTGTTGTAAATAAACTAAATATGTTGAAACTATCGGTAGCCGTTGCATAAGATGTAAAGTATGAAGTTTCTGAATAAACGTAACTGTGACAGTAGTCAGTATGTTCGTGTGATTCTGTACAGGCTATGTATTATGGGGCGATGTGAAGCGGCGAATGAAAGGAAAGTAAGCGCAACTTAAATTGGAATGCATTGCTGATGGAATATATAGATTTGAAAAAAGAAAAAAAGAAATTGGAATTGTATTAAATGATCATGGTTAGGTATTTATCGATATGTAAATTTTATGTAATCACTCACAAAGTTAACATTTGTGAGTGATGATGTAACATTTACACATCGATAAACACCCAACCATGATCATTTGATCAAATAATAGCTGAGTGCATGATGAATATAGTTGTTAGTTGTCACTGAGATGACAATTATTAACTTTGAGATATGGGTATTGCATTTACAGACGTAGAAGAAAGGGCATGATTATATGGTATGCACATTTAATCTGTATTATGTCTTTGCGTTCGTCCATGTCTTTGGTTATGTATTTCTAATTTGTATTGTGTTAATCAATTTTATCCATATTTGAGTTTAGGAGTTTTTGACTACTGGACGAATGTCGTTTCTGGACGCATTATGTTATATAGCTAACAGTTGTATGTGATTGCAGATTATATATTAAGATTATAACTTGGAGGTAAACATGTTTACTTGGATCCGAGTCAATGACATGGCTAATATTCATGGGAAATATTAGCTCTTCCTGATTTTTTTGCACGTTCTTTACTACTGTTTTGTAAGATATCTGATGTTTTTTTAAAACGTAAAGTATTCTGCAAATGAATTGATGTGGAAAATTACTTTCCACCTGTTGCTGTTATTATATTTTATTTTCATAGAAAGGTAATCATTGACAAAGTTACTCATTCCGTGTTTTCAGGGTTTTAGTTCCATGGGAAATATACTCTCGGGGCAGTCTTTACTCCCCTTCCAAGCTTTATTGGTGTCTTGTATTTACTAAATAGTATAGAATACCTTCTGCAGTTATTCTTCAATAACAAATAACATTATATAGTGGCAGCGGTAAAACCAGAGGATTGAAATTATCAGAGTTGCAAATGGCTTCATTTCAATTTACAAATCCGGACAAATGTTCCTTTTCGAGACCTGAAACTTGTGAAAAGTGGTTTCAGCGCCTTGAACGCTTTCGTCAAGCGTCTGGACTTAGTGAAAAAGAGGAAGAAATTCAAGTGAATATCTTGATTTATACCATGGGAAGTGAGGCTGATTACATTTTGTTTTTCTTCTACCTGACAAAGGAAGATCAAAATAAGTGGAAGCCCGTTACTGACAGATTCGTGTGATATTTCATTCGAAAGAGGAATGTAATTTTTGAATGGGCCAAATTTAATCAAAGAAAACAGGAAGAGGGAGAAACATTGGGCAATTTTATTACAGCTATCTATGTGTTAGCAGATAGATGTAATTTCGGGACACTACATGATGAAATGATCAGAGATCGACCTGTAGTTGGACTGCGAGATTCAAAACTGTCGTAAAAATTGCATTTCGATGCTAATCTAACTCTAGAGTCTGCCGTTAGTCAAGCTTGACAATATGAGGCTGTGAAAAAACAGCGAACAAACTATACGAGCACGTGGAGAACGAATGACTGAAATGGATGCAGTAAAATCGTCTTCACTTAAATATGGGAAACATAAACATAGAATCGTAAATATTCAACAAAATAATGTCAGCAGAAAATGATGCATCAGATGTGGAAAGAAAGTTAATCATTCTCGAGACCAATGTCTAGCAAAAGAAGCAGAATTCCACAAGGGTAAGAAAAGAGGACACTATGCAAAATGCTGTCTGTCAAAATCGGCAGTTCGCACAATAAAATCGAGAGCGGAACCTGGATTTCTAGGGACTATTATTACAAAGAAGGGTCAGTCGTGGATAACGCTTGTGAGATTGAACAACACTTCACTTTTATTCAAGACTGATAGTGCAGCTGATGTGACTGTAAATTCTGAGAGGGATTAACGAAATCTCGGAGACCAAAAACTATCAAAGTTTGATCGATAAATGTATGGACCTGTAAACTCTGAACTTAAAGTGCTGGGAAAATTTACATGTGGACTGGAATCAAACGATGCGTTTAGTGTACAAAACATATTTGTTGTAAAGCGACTGAATCATGCACTCTTGGGCAGGCCCGCGATTCAGGCACTCAAGATTATTGAACAGGTAAATATATCCATAGTAAATGCTACAGATAAAAGCTCACAAAATTCAAACAAAGTTCACGGTAAATCCATAAATTTAGATAGGGATTACCGCGAGAAATATCTAAATTTGTTTAAAGATCTAGCGAAAATAAAAAGGTTATATAACATAACTTTGGACAAAAATGCCAAACCTTATGCCCTATCTACCCCAAGAAAGGGTCCTATCCCTTTATTGAATATAATTCAAGAGGAGGTGGATAGAAAGGAAAAAATGGGTGTTATTTCAAAAGTAGATGAGCCCACTGAATGGTGCGCGGCAATGGTTGTCGTTCCGAAACCAAACGGTACGGTAAGAATTTGCGTTGATCTACCTAACCTGAATGATTAGGTTAAAAGAGAGAACCACCCACTACTATCAGTTGAAGATTCCCTTGCAAAACTAGCAGGTGTAAAGTTTTTCACCAAACTTGATGCAAACTCAGGCTTTTGGCAGATAAACCTGTCAGAAGATTCACGCCGCCTTAGAACTTTCATTACTCATTTTGGTAGGTTTTGTTTGAATCACCTTCCATTCGGAATCAGTTCCGCGCCTGAATTTCGTTTAGAAAAAGATGTCAGAAACTCTGGAGCGACATGACGGAACACTCTGTCACATAGACGATGTTCTTGTTTTTGGTAAAAGGCAAAAACAGCATGACGAAAGACTAGAAATGGTCATGAAATTAATTCAAAGGGCCGGCGTCACTTTGAATGCTGAAAAGTGTGAATTTTCGAGACGATCCATTAGGTTTCTTGGGCAAGTTGTTGACGAAAATGGTTGCCGACCTGATCCGAACTAAGTAAAAGCTATAACTGAAATGAAAACACCAAATGGCCTAATAGGAGAAACTTAATTCCTATGCCTACTACAGAGACTATGATAGTGACTGTATCAAACCCTGATACATAGACTGACTAAGATGAAAGCAAAGCAGTGCCAACCAGTCAAAACGGATATTTCAAACCTTCGGCAAGATTGTCAAAACCACCTGAGAGACTAAACTTCTAAACGTGAAGCTGATATAGCTTGTTTAGAAATGTGGTCAATAGATCATGTTTCGTTTAAATGTAAACTTCTAAGGAAGGGATATGTTGTGTAAGCCTTAATTTAATTAGTTTTGAAATATCACTTGACAGTAAAAGTAATTAAATATTCCACACAAACAGCTGGTTTATGTTATACATTCACTAGGGTTTAAGTTCCATGAGAAACATACCCTCAGGGCAGTCTTTACTCCCCGTTCCAATCTGTATTGATGTCTTGTATTTAATAAATAGTATAGAACGCGTTCTGCAGTTATTCTTCAATAACAAATAACATTACAGTATCATCAGTCTTAATGGGATCAATTTAGTTTTCCCGGTTTTAATTTGAGAGGATTTATTTATTTGAAATATTTACTGTACTTACAATGTGCTCTTTGACTGTATGACTAAAGCAATGTTTTAGATTTATTTTGAACGCATTCAAGGACGTTTTGGATTATGCCATTTAAATATGGCAGCACTATTATTAAATCAATATTATATCAGATTGTTTGCAGATAAACACATTCTAAATTGGAATTAATTCGGAATTCCGCTAGAATTCATTCGGAGTACCTGTATAGTGTTGTACTTCCGCTACAGCTATTATGACTATTTGAGATTAATTCAGAATAGAGGAAGTTCTTCTTAAAGTTTAAATTTTCATTTAAGATAAGTAAGTTATTTCTTGAATTTGTTCTTGATTGCTCTTTGTGTTATTTAGCTTAAGCCCATAAAGTAGTAACAAAATATACATTGTGCGGATTGCTTCTTATGGCATCGTAATGTCTATGCGACCAGTTTATAATTTAACGATGATACAAATATGCCACTGATAAGAGAAGATGGAAGATACTTCATTACTGCTAAGGTATGGGGTGGTAGTTAAGTCAGTGCAAAATAAAATAATGTATTTTCTGGCTGATTCATCAACCATATTTTCTAACATGATCTGCACTGTGGGAGTTAGGATCCGTTGTTTGATAAAAGAAAAAAAAATATAGTTGCATTGTGGGCATTAAGGTTTATGTATTGCTTTGCTTCGGTACGACAATAATGGTGATGGTGTGATGTATGCTAGGCATTTGCTTTTGAAGAGTTCATTTTCGCTTCTAATGGATTTCTAAACGAGTATTGAAGTATTATTCTTTTCTCGAATTGGTTGGGTGACGATTGGACCATTGGATTTGGAAAAGAAAACGAAGATTTAGTGTTGGGTGAACTGTGTAGAATATTACAATTTTGTTCATTTTCAAAGAAACACAAATATTTTATTTCAAACAAAATATTCTTTATTCTATACATTTGGTTTTTGGAACATTTTTATACTGATAGGAACCCGAAGCATTATGAAATTATAAAACTACTGCATTTACCAGTGCAACGTCCAAGAGGTCCGTTCCATAATCCAGACTCAAGGCAACGCAGAAGTGTGTCTCCAGATGATTGGTATCCGTTAGCACATGTCATCAAAACTGTCGAATTGAATGCCTTTCTCATCTCCTCAATCCCATTTTCATATCTTAGATTGCCATTAGTTGGTGTCACCAGATCCATGCACTGTATTGCTGAAATTGTGTTACGGAAATATTCAATGAAATGAACTCTGTGCCACGAATATTATATTCCTATGTGTTCCATATGATACATGGTTGAGACATTGACAATTGTGCACATAATTTTCAAAAGTGGTGGGTATTCGTGTTTTCTGTTCAAACGGTCAGGCTGTTAAGTACGTTTAAGATAAATATTCCAATCACATCCGACTTCGAAGAATATAAAATGTCCAGTACTACATTATATATCCGTTAATGCTCTCAAAACAAAGTCCGACTAGTGTAAACTTGCATTAAAGTTTTAGCAACATTTCGTTTAAAAAATATTTATTAAAGAAAATATCGTCCGGTTGTTATGGTAGTAACCATTTCTACTTGGATTGAGTCAAGGAAATGGATAATATCCATGGGAGATACCTGCTCTTCCTGATGTTTTACACGTTCTTTATTAAATGTTTAGTAAGGGACCTGACCTTGTTTAGGATGTAAAATATTCTGCAAATGAATTTTATGGGAACATTACTCTCTCCCTCTTGCTGTCATTATGTTTTATTTTGTATATAAAGGTAGTCATAAACAAAGTTACTCGTTCCATATCGTCTCATCATTATTAGTGGGATCATTTTAAATTGTCCCAGTTTTAATTTGATAGTATTTTGTATTTAATTTTTTTAATGTAATTACAATGTGCTACTTGATTTTAGGACTAAACCAATATTTAGATTTATTTTGAACGTTTTCAATGACGTTTTGGATTATGCCATGAACATATTTTTACGTCAACACTATGTCATATTATTCGGACATAAACACATCCCAAATTGGAATTAATTCTTTCGGAGTACTATATAGTTTGCACGTGCACGATAACTATTTGGGCTATTTGAGATTGATTCTGAATAGTGTAATTTCTTTTTAAAGTTTAAATTTGCATTCAAGTTAAATAAGTTATTTGTTGAATTTGTTCGTTTTCTTTCATTTTATTATTTAGTTTAAGCCCATAATTTAGTATCAAATTGAACATTGTATTTATTTCTTAATATGTCTTCGTAACGTCTTTGTGACCAGCCTCTCATTTAGCGATGATCCATATACGCCACTGATACAAATGAAGACTCAAAATACTTCGTTACTGTTAAGGTGTGGGGTGGGAGATTTGTCAGTGCAAAATTTAAATAAGGTATTTTGCGGCTGATTCACACACCATACCATCTAAAATCATGTCCATTGTGTGAGGTAGGATCCTTTGTTTGATAAAAGAAAAAAAATATAGTTGCATTGTGGGCATTTATGGTACAGTGTTGCTTTTTCTCGTTATGATAGTAAATGTGCTGGTGTCCCGTATTCCATGCATTTGGTATGAAGGAATAATTTTCGCTTCTAATGGGTTTGTACTGAAGTATTATACTTTTTATTGGATCGGTTGGATGAGGACTGGACCGTTGTATTTGGAAAACGAAACTAAGAATTCGTGGTTGGTGAACTGTGTGGAATCACGTTAATATTGTACATTTTCAAAATATTATAAATATTTTATTTCAAACACAGTATTCGTTTTCGATATTGAGAGGAATCCGTTTGTCTTGCTAGGTTTCATATCAAACTTCGTGTTAAGGGCTCTGATAGTTATTTTATTCTTAAGTAGGAAAGATGTGTAAAGTGCTTCTTTGAGGTCTTTTTCTGATTTATAAATGAATGAATGTCTTCAAAAATTTATATTGGCCTCATTTACACGTTTGTAGCATTCCCTTAACAATTCATATAATTGTTCTTTAGAATACATTGAACAGCTATGAATTCTCGTTCATACTAGTTACGAAAATTACACTTCACGGAAAGCAAAGCAATCAAAATCGTTCAAAAGGTTTGCATCTATCCATACAAAATTGGCAAGTCCATGTTTGCCGACTGCTGCACATTTGCAAAAGAAATTAAATGACACTTCAAACTTTTCTGCATTTGATGTTACCTTGGTCTGGTGGCGTTTAATGTCATAAATCAATTCCAAATTTATTTGCTAAATAGACTAAATAGTTATCAACGCTATTTAGATGTATCCATCAGGTTACTATTAATCATATTTATATATCTGATTTTAGTTTGACAGGAAGAGCATCCATTAAGTAAGTATAATAACCATTGCTATTTGTGTCAAATAGTACATAATCCATCATGTTTGTCTTCTCTGATATTTTATACATTTATGTGGTTTTACCTTAGATAAATATTACAAATTTACGTACCTTGCCAATGTCGTGTAAGACTAGCAATGCAGTTTCATAAACATTATATTGAACTTTACATTAAGCGATATAATTGTTTTTCTTTTCACTTTCAGATAGAAGAGTAATTTAATTGACCTTCTTTCTCTTCCTACATTATAAAATACATGGATTACCCGTTCATAATATTAAACAAGTTAAAGAAATGATAAAAATAGGAATAGCACGAGGAGATCAACTAAATTTTAAAACTAGGAAATATTACACAAAATAATGCAAAGTAACAGTGAAATGTTTCGTAAATATATTAGTTCTAGTATGACACATTTGTCTCAGTATTTTAAAAGTCCAAAAGTCATCGAAACCACTTTAGATATAGTGGTAGGTTTCTGAGCATGGTTGATTTAGCTTACTACTTCAAAGATATCACTTCTAACCCAATATAGTCAAGGAATGTTATTTATGTGAAAAAATGTAGCTCTAAACGTCTTCACTAATAACGTATAAGTCAAATAAGAGGTGGTACCTTAAATTCTTTCACATGAACCCTTTGTAATTGATTATAATTTACTAACGATCTAGAATACATGGTGTTTTCCTTATCAAATGGTTTATATCGATTTAATTAATTACAATTCATATATCTATATGTTTATATATTTATACGTCTGTAATACAACAGAGATGTATTTTCTTTAACCAGAAAATACTTCAAACTAACTCAGATAGGTTTGTATGAAAACAAAATAACACCTGTTTCACAATGTTTTCCAGTGAAACCTCCATAGCAATCGCAGCTGAAATTTCCTTGAGTATTATAGCATTTTCCGTTGTTGTTACAAAAACTGTTTCCACCTCTGCATTCATCTACGTCTGGAAGAACAAATATAAATGCAGCTTCATTTTAGCATAAGCTGACAAATGTTAAAAACCTTCAGTAATTAAAAACTAAATTGTTTAGCGTTATTATTCAGATGGACGTTTGAATGTTTCTTATTTTAACCTCTGATAACCCATGTCCCATCTTTTTTAAGAGAGTGATGCCACAAAATATGGGCAATGTAGTTGAGCACAGACGTTGCTCAGTGACATGACACCTCAGCTTAGTATAATAGGTGTACATGAGAGACAATGATTGAAGACATTATGCTAAAGGACTTTTACATTTCATACCATTATATCATAATATAATACAAGTTTGTAACTTAAAATCATACGGCATCTTGATCGTCCTTAATATGGATTGTAAGTACCTATTTTTTAACAACTGAGTCATCATTCCGATGTTAGCTCTAATTAGCTTTTTGGAGTATATATTGAGGAGATAACGTGGATTGAGCTGTGGTCTTCGCTTGACCAATGAAACACGTGGTTACTTGAATAAACTGTTATGGAAATTGGTCATATATTTTCTTATCTCTTGTATCCATTTCAGTTATATGTATAAAAAAGTGTCGAAACACAACATCGAAAGTTGAGGTAAGCGGCCTATTTATGACGATAATGTGAGGTTTGTCACAGGAGGAAAAGGGATATAATATGTTGAGGGAAAACACCAAAAGCGATAGTGTTTTAATTCAAAGATACCAATGGGTTAATCAATGGATCTAGACTGAACTCCAGAACCCATCCAATATCTTAGTATTTTTGAGAGAAGAATTTTTGTATGATATTGAGCTATAACTTTGCTTATCTCTTCAATTATGTGTTATGCGAACATCTGAATGTTCGCAAATGGTTATGTAAAATACAGTATTTGGCTAATTGGGACGAAAGTGTAAGGCTAGTCTTTGCGCATCAAATAAAAACATCAATTGTAATATTTAAATTTGGCTGACATTAACGTTTATATTTTTCTCACACAAATTAGCAATATATAAATCATAGATATTATCATAAACTGAATAACATATATTTTGTGATTTTGTTGGTTGACATCTATCCTGCTCGTTCGCTCTTCTATAATATTTTGTTCAATTGTTCGGTAAGTACGACTAAGTATTGACATTTGCGGCCAGTTTATCTCCAACTCTTTTGCACGAGCTGTTATTATCGTCAACTAACATTTAGCTGACTTAGTCATATTTTTGTTGTTGTTGATGTTTATATAAATTGAATCACACATATATTGTGCTTTTTTGGTTGTCATCCGTCCTTCTGGCTAGCTCTGCTGTAATATTTTGTCCTTTTGTTTGGTAACTAAGTATTGACATTAGCCGCCAGTTTATCTCCAACGTTTTTGCACCAGCTGTATTACCGTCAACTAACATTTAAATGCCCTAGTCATTTTGTATTTTTCTAGATTTTTAAGTCTTGTTGTTGATATTGGAGATTCATTGGCTGCGTACTGTAACACCTAGATATTTCAGTTTTATCTATGTCCGTCTCTAAGGTAGTTATCACACTGCTTACCTACATCAATGTTTTGGGTATGACTGCATTTATCTCATTAAACGTTTGCAAAACGTATACTGCTCTGGGAGGCAGTAATTAATATCTCAATAAATACATTTTGAACATCTGCAATCTTCACGATCACTGACGTCATTCTGCAGTTCTGTCATGATTATTTTATGCTTTTGTTTGTAGAATATTGTCTTGTCAATTTACTCTCCTCTTGGTTTGTACCTATCCTTCAAAACATGTGCGTTTCTTTTGGACGTGTACATTTCGAAATAATTATTTTACCAACTGGAATAGAATGTTCAATAACATCTGCTATATGTGTAATTCGTTGGTTGTTTAGGTTTCAGTTATTTTATTTTGTTTCATATAATGCAACATCTCAAATGTCTAACCAGAGTTTATAATTCTATCATAAACTGTCATAGAAAAGTATGCTCATATCATACTTTGAAACGCATTTTGCATGTTATATTTATCACATATGTTTATCACTAATACATAATTTTGAGGGAACCCTTTAAAAACACAAAACAGAACAAGGCGGCTTTCACTGCACTAAATGCGACACTGAAAAATAATTTGCCTGAGCTTACTACTGTGGAAATTTATCGCGTTGATTTCTCCACTTATAATGCCGATATTCAAAGCATGCACGTTTCCATTTTGGACATGTTGGTATGTGGTATTTACGGCATATGATTCAACATTATAGTGAAAACATTTAAATGAGAACGAATCTTTCAAATATGTCCCGTTACGTTGCAATAATTACTGGTGTCATATGTTTGTCTAATAAAGAACTTGACTTTAAAGCTTGAACCGTTCACAAAATGTTTCCGAATAAATAGTTGCTTTTAGAGATGGTTAGTTATTGAATTCTACCAACTAGTATTTGAAATTTGTTATATAGTCTGCCATATAAGTACAATGAATGATAATACCTTTAAAATGTGGTTTTGAACACCCAACAATAATAAAGTTTGACTATTTTAGCATCAGTCATTCCATCTCTCATTGATCGCAGACATTTCAGTGCCACACAATCCGCCATGAATTTATATGGTGTGTGTGTGTGACTTAGATTTTAACGTAGCTTTAACAATTTTTCAGTCATATCGCCACGACATCTGCAGTGTGGCAGTTTATAGTGATGTCTAGCATTGGGGCATCATGCCGCAGACATGTAGCATGATGTCCCACCCAGTCACATTATCCTGTTAGTACCATTTTTGAAAGTCTTTGGCATGACTCGGCCAGGTATCGAACCCACGACCTCCCGCTCCTGAGGCGGACGCTCTAACCATTAGGCCACCGGAGCGGTCAAATTTATATGGTGTATGTTTCATTATTGTTATTATTGTAATAATATATCGTTTCTCATTGTATGAAATGTCTTAATAACCGATGAAAGAGCTACGCGCTGAAATAAAATTCATACTTTGCCATCCCTGTTTACAGACACATTTATAAAATACGAGTATTTGTATGGTTCCCCAGCAGTGATTATGTTGTTTTTGTCATATATGTTGCAGAAAAGGAAACAGTTAACATTTAAAAAACTAATACATATAATAATACAACTTTCTATGTTGATTATCCACTAGATTTTAACTGAAAGATGTTGCTACAAACTCTACCAAACTTGTAATAAATCTAATAAACGCTAGTCGTATCAGAAAGAGTGTTGTTATTCTTCTGATTTCTAAATGATCAGCTGCTGTAACCATTCCACCTGTATCTGTTCCCAAATTAAACTATACTTTGTTAATAATATAGATGCTTTTTGATGTCGTCTTCGAACACGTTTCTACCATTTGTTTTCTACTATCAGAGAATTGTTCGTTGTGTTGAGCGTTTGCAACCTAAACTAATGATGTTGTTCTATGGATGGTAATATTGCTTACATTGGTAATACGTTTGGCATATCTCCCAATCTGAATCTAAAGAAGAGCAAAATACTGATACTATAGACTACAAGATATTGGTACAACGGAAAGGTCATAGTGAAATCCCGTGTGCAAACTCCGAAATCGACAACAGAAGAAACACGGTAAGATGATGGAGAATATCGTATTCAGATATTTTAAATCAATATGTACAGAGGTAAAAATGAATTGACGCTGTTTTTGTAATTCAACGACTAGCTACTGGTAATAACCAGCTCGTGGTCTTCAATTTCATTTCATATTTAAGGTATACACATAGTCACATTAATTTATATTAGTAATCAGAACATATATAAACCATTGTTACTCTTCTTTGAAGCCTTAGTGGTTTATGAAGGAATGGCTGTTCAAATTTGATTTTTCAGTACATTCAAGATCTGCTAGTACTTTCTATATGATCATCACACTTATAGGTAATACAATTTTACACGATTCTGATTTCTTGTCAACGAGAGCAGATTTAATACTCCAAGTTAAGGAAAACATACACACTTGAGAATCTTAATGGAGATAATGTATCCATCAAATAATCTGGAGTTCTTATTTGATCAATTTTTATAGACTGTGTTCTAATTCATTATATAAGAAAACTATTAGCTATATATTTTCTACGTCTAAGAGAAACCAGTCGCCAATCCTGTTTGAAAACGCTAATGGAATGGATGAAGGCAAACATAATTAACATCATCATCACTCAACAAACAAAATACACTCTCAAAGGATAAGTGACTAAAAGACAATAACGACAATGCAGCTCAGAAACAGTATGTATAATAAGTTAGAAAATTGTACGAAAAATTAAACGTTTACTCCAGCATTGATTCAGTAGTTACATTTAGTTGTCTAAGTGACCTAAGCAAGAGAAACCTTTCGATATTGCTTCAAAGTTCAGTGAAAATGGATCATATTTACCACTAACATAAAAGTCATGTTTAAACTGAGCAAATTTATACCACTTTAAAGGTGTCATATATTTAGTTGATAATTATCTCATGGCATACTTGTGTCTAAGTGTTTTACCTGTGTTTCTTAATCACAACGACAAGATGTAACGATGGGATAAATATCTCAAGAATTAGTGGATGTATACTCTATTAATCTCTCTCTCACTCTCTCTTGCATTCTTTTGAAGTATCAGTGCTTATCAGACGCCACAGAAGAGATTGCTCATCACCGTTTTAACATCGCAAATATTGATCTTGATCATTAAAAAAGCAAATGACCCATACAGTACTAATTATGTATAAAAAGGTCTTCCTGATTGGCGAAAATGGACACAATGTTTCATTAATGCGTGTAATTTAATAAAAAAGCTATAACCAATTTCGTTTTCAAAGACACATCCTTTGCACTTGTGAAAGAGGACATATACAATCTGAATTAGGGTTTGACTTCTTTAATTCATATTCTAGATTACACAAGTGTTTGAAACGATATTTTAAAGTTAGATTTATTGTTGCAGTTCTGTTGCATTTTGTTTTAAACTTCCAGCTATATTCAATATTTATTATCAACTTTCTTTCTCTATGGTTTTATACTTTTCAAACCAACATCCGAGAAAGTTGCAAGTTGATATCTGCACTGTATATAGCAAAATTTGTTTTGCTAATACTGGAAAATGCTTGACATTTTTAGACTGAACCCTCTGGCAAAAACTAATAAACCTAAATTTACTATAACCATTATTACGCCCGCTTATTATTAAACGAGGTTGTGGATATGCATAATTTCATAAATGGTTATTTAAGATGGAATATTTTTCCGATATTACCTTCTTACAAGTAGGTGAATCTCGCATGTTTTATAAATAGGTATTACCCTAAAAGGCCAGATTTTATTTACTGTAATAACACAGACAATGGTTTCGAAAGCCAAATTGTATTGTTATCAAACGCAGAAATAAAAAGTGAAGCCCCAGTCCAACAGATACTTTCTTCTTTATCAATTAGAATACCCTAATAACCTAATATGGTGCAATATGAACATGATAATTCAATTTGGTTATGCAAAGTCGATTTCAATTACCGGTACGTGACACGCATATACCTTGAACCATATATGATTTACAGTGACATCTGATCGTTATAGACTGTTGTTTGGAATGAATGTGGTTCATCAGGGGTTCCTTCGTTCGCTTCAAAGTAAGAGCTCAGAATAAACAGCTTACAATAATTTCAAAGACTGATTTATAAAAGGAAAGCTCCCACTGCTAGACCCACAGATATATATATCTATCTATCTATCTATATATATATATATATATATATATATATATATATATATATATATATATATATATATATATATATATATATATATATATATGTATATATATACACACACATATATATATATATATATATATATATATATATATATATATATATATATATATAGAGAGAGAGAGAGAGAGAGAGAGAGTTAGATAGATAGATAAAGGCGAATATCAGATTGCCTGAATATATTTTGAAGAAAATAATGGTGGTCCCAAAACTGCCGTTAATCTCCTAAATGATTGGATTGTTAAGGGTGTACTTTAAAAACAAAATGGTGTTTTGTTTCAATGCATCAGATAAATTTATCAAATTTGCTCCAAATATGCGATATGTGTTTTTGGAGACATATATGTTTTATGCTATTATAGAGTCATAATCGTAACATACTCATACATGCGTCAACTGATGATCCTAGAGTTGGAACTCAAAATTCCAGGTCTAGCTCATTAGCATTCAAATTCCAATTCCAGTTACACGAACACGCACAGGAATAAATAAAACAGATGTCAAACTAAATAAAAAATACAGGAATAAATAAAATAGATTCAGAAATAATTGTAACAAAAATAAAAAAACTAGGATTGAAGCGATCATAGTTTCCGATCCTGGTAGAATATACAATTAAATACAAGTCCTTGACGGACTACTTGATTAGAGATGTAGTTCTCGTCTATATGACGATGCCGACAGTGCTTCTGCTGAAACAAAATCGAACTACACTATTGGATACCAATGCTGCTCTGTATGTAATAATCGTACATTGATAAGACCGATAATTGCACTCGATCGCCTTGTTCCACCATCAGTCACCAATACAACAATAGTTGCTAATACAATAACAGCACAACAACTGATACACACTGCACGTAAGAGTAATGTAGGAATACCTAGAAGTACAAGAACAGATGACATGCTTGCGATATTATGTGCGCTTGAGGGTTAATAGCCGACATGGTGATGAACCAGAAATGCATTGCATATGCTATTGCTACAGAAGTTGAGTATTGTCGAGAACGAGCACAGCAATATCATTTACATTAATTTAAATTTCAAAACCAATGTTGTATATTAGGAATTCGAGAGCCAAATATCCCACGAAAACATAAAAACCAGGCAAAGACGCTTGACTATTAGCAAATATGATTCCTAGAATCACGTCGATTTTACCCTTTTACACTCTGGAGTTAAATCACATATTATCCTTATTACGCATTTAGTTATCTCACTATGTCGTGACAATGATGGGTTGTAAACCAGTACGCAAGTTCAACATATGGGTCAGGAGTTGATACATGAATATACGAATGACTTACAGCTATATGTTTTAAGTCACGCGAGTGACTTTTTGTGCATCAAAACAGAAATAATGAGGAGGAGCAGAATACAGAATAAATTATGACATTTATCGTAACTAAGACGACCGACCAACTCCTTGTCGCGTTCTTGTCCCCACGAATGATGAACTAGGAGAACTTATAAATCTGTTCTTGAAAGGTCGCTGAGACATTATTGACTACTAATAAAATGTTATAGCTAGATTGCAGCGAATAGTCTCTCTCAATACATTTAGCTGATACTTATTTCGCATCAGAGTGAGACTTTGGGCGTGATAATCGCAGATAAGACAAAAATGCAAATAATTAATGGAGTTATGGTTCTAAAATAAGTCACAGGAAACAGTGAGAAACATCAAGCTTTGTAAAATTAAACAAACATTTCCTTTACCTAAAATGCAAAGTGAGAAATATAAAAGGAAATTGCGGTATTGCGAATTGAAATCCCAAATAATCCTAGAATTACTAACACGCGTCATAAATATTAAAGTTGTGAATAGACTTTAGCAGTATTCCAAAATGAAATATAACGCTAGTAATGTTGACATCTTGTACCCACGTAGGAGTGATGTACCAATAGTATTTTTGGGATTACAATAATACAACCGAACGATATATCCTTATTTGAACTTTTAATAAAAACTCAAGTCCCTTTTTGAAATAATAATATATTGCTGAACTGTCAATTTCAAGAGAAGTATAACTTGAATTAAATACTTTGAATAAAACGTTTTCGTCAAAATTGAAATTATTGACACATCAATAATTCGGTTTCGAGATCGTATAACTATAATAAATACTATTACCAATGGACAAGATTGTACAGTCCTCTGCAAGAGCTCAGGTCACAAATATAAATTAGGTTCCCAATGTTTGCAAGATAAAATCTTAATTACATTTAGAAAGTCTATTAATACAATCTTAATAAAGAACACGATGAACACCATGTCTTTGATTCACGCCAATATAATAATCCTAATAGCGAACCCATAGTCTTGTGATACCTTAATTTCGTTTTTCGCTTCGTACAGTGTAGACTAGTTTTAGCAGCCTCACAATCCTTTATCGACTTGCCTTTATAATTAGAAACACAACTGAGGAGATTACTTTCTGTATCTAAAAGAAGTTTTTCTGGCAACGTATTCAATGGTCCAGGGTCCGTAATTCCAGAAGCTAGTCGAAAGGGACCAAATCCTGAGTCCCTAACAGCAAACAACAGTAAGTGAACAACTTCACCCCACTCTGTTCTATCGCAAAATAATAAGACCGAATCTTAGTTTTCAAAGTTAGATGAAATCTTTCTAAAGTCCAGTGCTTTTTAGGGTGAGAGGCATATGTCAAATTGTTGGATGGCCAATTCATGCATAACTTGCTTGAAAAGTCCAGACATAAGGTTTGACCCGTAATTAACGTGTACAGATTTAAGAAGGACAAATAGTGGACAATACAAATTTATCAGAGTTTATAGTATTGTTCTAGATTTAATATTCATCAAATTAATTGATACTCAAAATCTTATAAATGCACAGACTAAGGTCAACAAATATTGGTTTATTGATATGTTCATCGGTAAATGACAGAAACACTCTACATTTATTCGGCTAAATGTTTCGCCAAATGCAGGAACAGGCTGTAGATCAGAAGTTTGATCTAATAGTTTGTTTTTCAACCATGTAATAATTATGACAAGATCTAGAACTTTTATAACATCACTTTTATTCTTTTACATACGAGATTTAAGATATTGTGATAAGTTGTATTGATCCCTATCTGATTATCCAAAGGAGCTTCCTATCTACATAATGTTTGAGCTACATTATGGTAGCTACCTCTCACCCATAACCAATAGCTACCTCACTGGATGGTTTGGTCTCATAAGAATTCTCATAATAATCTGAGTATCTTCTGTGTGCCTTTAAATATTAACAGAGATTCGATTGGTAGAATAACCAAGAGTGATATAGACATTAGTCGTTGATAATTCTCTATAATAAAACTGGGATATGTTTAACCCAACAAATGCATTATTTTCAACATATGACCGTGACGTTCACCTCTTATAACTAAAAACAGTTTGAGTAGGTCTGTGTTGATTCTTTGTTATTTCTCAATTGATAGCAATAAGAAATAACGTGCCATTTCTTCTTGCAATAGATACACAGATGATCAGACAAGGATTTCTGATCAAAGTTTTTAGAACCTTGATTTCTAAAATATGTGACAGGTTGAGATGTGGAAGAGCTCGTAGTAAACTCAGCTGATATATATTTACCAGGCGACTGCTTAGTGGAAGTCTTTCTGACAAAATAATACTACCTCGCGATTCCCTCCTATTTCGAAATTGGTCTTATCCTGTCTTTTTTAAATAGACAAAGGACATTAACTCTTGCCCATTACCTCCCCTTGATACCACCAGATGTCGCAAGTTTCTAGTTGAGATAGATACTAACGAGAATACTCTCATGGCGGGGTGGTTGTGAGGTGGGGGTCTTGAAAGTAATATGATATGGTAAGTATTGTCGGTTAAACACAGTTTACTTTTTAAAAAATTCTTTCTCCTTCGAATACGCCCACTAATCACATTATCTTAGGATAATAATTGATGGGAGGAGATGATGCTTATCTTCTGACCTCTACCTTGGTTATCATTATGGCGAAGAATAGCTGGATTCCTCATGTGAAAGATAATCAGTTCTCCTAATTACACATCCAACACACCCTGGGATTCCGAGAATTGAGACTGTTATACACAGTTGAGAAGATGAAGTTGAAATCCTCTTACCTACAAAAGTTTGACCGGCGAATATAGCGAAGAAAAACAGGTTGTGTTCAATGATCTGGTTCGGTCTTGTTGCCGTCTCTGCTGCTGCCACCGTTCGTACCAGACTCAACGTCTCTTTTCTGCGATAATAAGCTCCTTCAGTAGGTTGACTCTGCATGCCAGGCAACTGTTTCTAAGATATCTCGGATCTAGCTTTTTAATCCAATTGCGATGCTCGCGGTGATGAATTTAATATCATGAACAGTAATCTATAGAAGGTGACTCTGATCTTGGGAGATCTCAGAGCATGCCGAGCATACAACTCATTTCAGCCCAAAAATAAGTGCTTAAGGGGTGATGTCTTCTTTTCTAGCCTTCACCTGTATGGAGAGGCGTTTTCGTGTGGCACTACATGTCTCTGTGCAATTCAAGCAGTATTTGACAATATGAACAGGATCTTGCATGGATCTTGCATGGCTGATGATCTCAACTTATCTATGAAAGAGAAGGAGCGAATGACGAATCGTTGATTACCGACCAACGGTAACCGATTTTAGATACAAAGCCTTATTGTGTAAGTAGGATCATCCGATCTGAACGTTTAGAGATTTTAGACAATTGAGATCAAAACTGCCTAAAATATATGAAAGGTTTTTATTATGCCGAACGTCATATCTGCCATGATGCCAGTAAGTATATGATATCATACAGCGATAGTTTTGATAGTTATGGGGGCCAATTGTTTCTCCTCAAAGGTCCAGATAAAAAGATCTACTAGTTGAGGAATTGAAGCCGTCATTGAGATGAAGCGATGGAGATGGTACCATTCCCTACACACGCGTCTCGTAAGCCTTAACTGTGGAGTGCCTTCTTGTCCTTCATAACCTGTCCACAATCGAGATTGTTTGTCTGACAAGGCTGTCCTGGGAAGAGCCAAGAGTGCAAAAGAAGACTGTCCGGACATGGATGGAACACCCACGAACGTGGTTTCATACGGAGGATCAGGTTGGCTGGGATCTTCATATGTAGATTTAACGCTAGATCGAGTGGACCGGCGACCAAGGACTTGTCCCTCCCACGAAACGCGATCAGAAACACCTGGCACTTCCGTCCCCGTAACTTCTGGATTATTGCTGGTATCAGCACCTGGGTTATCCACCTATCCGGTAAAGGCCTAAGGTCCCTCCAAACAGATTGACAACGCATTCACAGTCCAAGCTTAAGGGTCTGTAACTGGAGATGTGCACGTGGATAAATTGCGATTTCACTTCGTCGGAAAAAGGCATATTATCGGGCGTACCGAAAGAGCTCAGAGTGAAGACTGATGCGTTGAGAGTCCATTCACTGTGTAGGACTTGACCACTTCTAATAGGCTGTCTTAAAAACAACCCGTCCACCGAGAATGTGTTTGACTTGTACGTTGATATGGAATTTGTCGCACAAAGAAACTGCGAAATCAGGAAACGGTGGTTATGTGAGTTTGTGAACATTTATTTTCTTTAGGTAATAGGGCACCATACCGAGTTGTCGAACATAATCTGAACTAATTCGCCCGAGAATAGATCTTTCCAGAAGTGAAAACCCTTGACCACATTCCTCATTTCGAAGCGGTTGATGTCCAGAGGATATTTCCATGGTTCTCACGTGCGGCAGACTGGTAGTGAAGTCAAACAACAGGTGGGAAACACACCTAAGTGTACATGGATCGGCTCATAATGTTATTAACGGTTAGGGCTTCTCCACTAGGATTCCCATGATCAGCAAACCTACGTTGCCCCATTTATGCTGAAACTATCATATCTTATGCTTAAACATGATGCCTTGATCTAGGGGACTTGAAAATATGCGCAACTGTGGAAGCAATTACATTTGTTGCGGGCGTATAAAATAGACCGAGAGGGACCAGTTCAGCTACCGCATTGAAAACGCGATGAGATGCAGAAACTCTCTTGCTGAAATCCATGTCTTTTTTGAAACAGACTCTACGTGTTCCACGATTCTAGCGGATCGAAGACGAGGAATCTGTAGTAGATTCCGTTTGGTTAAGCACTCCATATCCGGATGGACAAAGATCTGGGATGGACGAAGGTCTGGCTTTCCATAATTGTCTAAAAAGATGATCGTTCCTGCCTTTGAGTAGGATATAAGTAACCATTTGATTCTGGAGCATGTTGTACTTGACATTGACTGAAATAGGGAGCTGACGCAATACATAACACGAAGAAAAGGCGAGGGGCTGATGTTGAGGCTAAATGGAAGAACTGTGAATTGATAAGCATAGTCACTGTAAGCGAAACGGAGAATCTGTTGGGAGACTAAGTGGATAGGAACATGAAAGTGTGCATCTATCAGATCAATACTGACGGCATACTCCTTCCGTTAGACAGAGAGGCAGATAGACTTCGCCGTCTCCATGTTGAATTGGTTGAGCGGACACCAGTCGATGGAGGGTCCCAACCTGTTGTTTGCTTTCCGAGAAAAAAATAGTCATTAGAAAAACACCGGGAATATGGCCTTTTCACTCGTTGCACCGATCTTTTGATAAGTAACCGTATCTCTTGTAGAGAAAGACATCCGTTTCCTGATAGATCTGGTGTTGATGAACAAAACCCGAATGACCTTGTCATCCCCTCTTCCATTCTTTTGCACGGAATAGGGAGAACCAGTGATCTTAACGCCTCTATAATTGCTTCCTAGGGATCTATCATGGTAAACATGTGACTGAGAAGATTATCTGTCCTAAAGCCGCTTAACACACCTTCACACTGACGGAAGATGAGGATTGCAAACGAATTTTTAGTGGGATGAAGTGCGAGGTGGAAAAGCAGTTCTTTAGCTTCCTTCCTCCTAACTTCCTCTATATTCTTGCAAAGCAACAGTAATCCGGAATTTTGGAGAAACGTGGTTCGCACACATGCACCACGTTGTATCAGGAGTAGATTGGCCGAACCCGTCCAAGTATTTGTCATGCAATGGTGAGTAGCCGTATTCATTAAACCTAGCAATCATGACCCTCTCATCTCAAGCGTAGCTATTGCCGGGTGTCTGCAGCAACATCGCGAACAAGATGTGATTGGTATGGGGCAGATAGTTCGCCCTATAAAACAGACGGCATACATAGGAAAAGCCACTTGATTCGTGTCAAGTGCCGGGAAACCACTTCTGTCCCTCTGTTTCTTCTCATCGAGATCTACAGATTATTTTTAGCAGTGGTAAGGTGGAGGGGTGGGGCATTCTGAGGTAGGCAAAACCCTATAGATATCTCAGTCCGACTCAAGGTTGGCTCTGAGTAAGACGTGAAAGATGGTGGATCTGAAGGAGTTCCGTCGCACTCCTTGTCTATTTGTGACAAGGCTCAATAAACTTCTATGAAATTATGTATCTTAATCAAGAATTAAAAATTATAAACTCCGGCCAGAACGTTTGACACCATAAATTATATTAATAAAGTGTTCATGGACCACAAATGAGATGGAAAATGCATTAAATTGTTTGTGGTTGCTCCTTATAAAATGGAAACTATTACCCGTTTGAAAACAAAAAGTACCCACTCGTTTGATTTTAACTGGATATGACGGGTCTTTGCTTAAAGGATATAATCATTGCTGGAAGCGGTATTCAAATTCGAAATCAAGGACACAATATGAACAGTGTAGCAATACCTCCTTAACTTTCACCATCCTCACAAGTTTTACAAGATCTCATTTTCACAGTAATTGGACATCATGCATATTTTAATGATAATATGCAATAATTATCAGGTAAATCAATCAATAAATGCAAGGATTTTCTGTTCATAAAGATCTACTAGGCATAACACTAGCAAAAACGATTTTGGTACTCATCGAATAAACGTTATAGGTATATTCTGATTATAGTTATAGAGAGGCATACACAAAAACCATTAACAGCGTCTTAGGTTATATTGCTTCCAGCTTCAAACGGATCAAATCCAACACCAAAACACAGCCAAAAGACAGTATGCCTATATTCAGAACCGACTCATGACACGGCGTATATTTACAATATTTTTCTGAATGCAGTCGTTAGAAAAATAGGTAGCAATTACCGATACCTTTTTTTGATGTGTATTACAATCAGCCTAAATTAAACAGAGAAAACAAAACTCAAAATATATATGTGACGCATCAAATGTTACAGCATCTACACAAATCTGCTAGAAACTTTGTTTTTGATAACATATATTTAATATTGTATTTTCAGCTGTAGCTAAAATATTTATAATCATGACATATCAGCGGAGCACACAGCTTGTTGATAATACACATCCCAAATATTGACCATAATTTGCACTAAACACATCCCCAAATATTGACAATAATTTGCACTAAACATTCGAAACTACTCATGATAAAACAAATAGAGTCGTATTCACGAGGCAGACATAATGATATAAGTTATTAAACACACTATTTAAACAGGTAGCTATTTGAATTTAGAATCCATGTAATATATCCTCTATTTTGGCAACCAAATAACTGATGAAGCATGACAAACACAAAATATTTTCAAAGACGCTTTTCGTCACAATCATTTTATTTTTTTCAATCCCAATCATTTATGAAACGTATAGTCTCTGATCTGTGAGGAATGTATAGATTATATCACACACACACACACACACACACACACAGATATATATATATATATATATATATATATATATATATATATATATATATATATATATATATATATATATATATATATATATATATATATATATATATATATATATATATATATATATATGCATATATATATATATATATATATATATATATATATATATATATATATATATATATATATATATATATATATATATATATATATATATATATATATATATATATATATATATATCTTACCTGCAAGTACTTGGACTTCACATAAACATATAAAGACATCATTATTGTTCCCGTTCTCTCTTTGGTTAGTTATCTTTATTGATTTGAATCGTGGAGTGTTTGAGATATCTACCGTGACTACTGAACTCTCTGGTATACCCAACTTTTTTAGTTCTTTGTAGTCATTGTTTTCCTGCATCCCACTTATCACGTAACCTGCATTACGATCGGTGAAGTCTGAAAAAAGGAAACAAACATATCGTATAAAAAGGAAGATGTTCAACCAATACTGCTTAATATATCCACGAAAATAACTGTCCGTCCAAGTCTCTCTCCGCTTTTTCAATATCTATGTCTGCTCGACATGTGTAATATTAGCTGCATAATAAAGAACATATAAAAAGGCTAGCATAATATGCTAAACGATTGCACTTCATAAAATGTATTCCATTAGATTACAAAATGATGATAGAGGTATGTCTAGCCACTAAATGTTATAATGCAAACTATGTGTGAATTATAGCAACACATGGATAACATAATTTAGTCAGCACAACCTGGACGTTACAATAAGTGTAACGTTACAACGATGTCAATCCACTCGTAATATCATAGCTCACGCTTAAAGAAAACATGCTGCTCGGGTGCACATCTTAAATCTAAAATGTCTGGACTATATCACCATTTCGCTTACTATCTACCACAAGTTTAAAAGATGGTCAGATTTTATATTGTATTATTATCATAACCGTTTTCATTTGAACACTATTTGATTCCTCCAGGTACATATTTCTTCTTAACAGATCTCGCACATGAAAATGCATTTCCAAACGTCTTTGTGAGGATGCTAAATTTGTGTCTGAATCAAATACCGAATAAATAGTTGATTGAAAATCTAATTAGTATATAATTTAAAAAAAAACAAAACAGAACCGGGTAATATAAGTATATGCTTTCAATCGTTTTTATCAACAATAGTTGTAGTAGGAAAAACAATCTGTGATTTAAATGTCAATGTGCTGTTTAACTTTAAATAGTAAGTATCGATTGAATCCTGTCATTCTGTGAACTTGATATATTGGTGCCTAACAGTTAGTATTGTATTTCAGCAATCCTAGATTATTTCATAATACTTATGTACCTTTAATCTTTGTTCAGTTCATGCATATACTATAACACAATAAACGAATTCTTAATTTTAGAGTGCCATACATCTAAATTAACAAAGCAAATGTAAAATCATTATCACCATAAAGATCTGAGGTTTCTCATGTACAAATATACCGACTCATCTACAATTACATAATGCAATGAGCATTATTACAGACAAGAACATGTAAGACATTTAAAGGGTGATTTATTCCATCTGTCTATATTCTGCGAGTGTAAATGTAATACACGCATGCATGTACACACAAACACACACACACTATATATATATATATATATATATATATATATATATATATATATATATATATATATATATATATATATATATATATATATGCATGACTAATCTTTGCCATATCTGGGTTATAGTCCTGTTGAATTTGTGTTATTCTTAGAACTATCCTGTGGCCATTTTCATGATTTTGTTTATGGTCTTATCATATTAATATCATTTAAAAATTATTCACATAATAGAAAGAGAGTATATTTGCTTGTAACCACGGTATAACGTTTATATTTGAAAGAGCGGGTACAAATACACGCATGTTTCACATACAAGAAGAAACATATACGAATACATGAATAAAACCAACAAACAAACCCTAGAATGGCGCAAGATTCAACAAGTCTTTCTGTACAAATACGATGGAATGCAAACTTGCAGCAAGATAAGCAGAGATTGTCACAAACATTGATAACGTAAATATAAAACGTTTTGCGCTTAGAAAGGTTTTCGTCATGGGAGGAAGCAACCTACAGCCAGAAAGCAATTACTAAGCAGAAATCCAAGAAAAAGTACAGAATCGTGTTTCTTTCAATAACACCGTGAATCTACAAACAAGATATTCTAAGTGAAATAAAGATAAAAGCATCGAAAACGAAGAACGAAAGTTGAAAGCATTGCAAAAATGGTCTTACAACTGGTAAACTACATGTCTAGTTGCGCTTTCGGAAGCTCAACATAAATGTATATAAGCAATCAAACGCAAAGTAAAGATACAAACCCCCACCCCATTCAGTGCAGGGCGGGGGATGGGAGAAAGTGAAGAAGAGAGCCAAATTCCAAATTTTCGTTTTAAGTAATGATGTAGGGACCCTTCTGATTTCATCTGTGGCCCCGACATTTGAAATTAAGCAACTGACAACATGTTTTGACCTGATTCAAGAATGGGGACAGAAGACTACAAATCAATGCCATGTACAAACTTTACTAAATAAAGGCTACGAGTGAGTTCCATATCGGTCCACCCCTGATTAAATTAAATCGATACTACATCTAATGACTGCTTTACAATTTGCCCGGAAAGAAATTTTTCAGAAAATTGTGACGACAGGAGTAAACTGGAAATCAGAAGGAAGTTAGGATACCTAAGGAAAAATAGAATCAATCTCCTGACATGCAAGATATATAACATTTATTACGTTGGTTAAACTTCTTATTTCATACAGTAAATGGATAAATACAAGATCCATATTGGAAAAACCATTAATACCCCAATGCAATCTTCTCTACGTTATAGCGATGTAAATGTTCCGCAACTCTTTATGTGTGTTATTAGTTGTAGTAGTAGTAATATTATTAATATTTCAACGCTTTTGTATATTTCTGGAATTATGCCAAATATACTAGTCAATACTGCGATAAACACGTTCTTACGTTTGAGTTTTATATGCAGCTATGTTGCTTTTGAAAATGGGAGGCGGGGGCTTTGTAACTGACAATATGACCGCCAATATCCGTTTTGATGTTTCTATATCGATGATATCTTGAACTAATTCAGATCATACAGTTTTAAATTTATCATCCCTCTCCCAATATGTGTTTCCAAAGCAGCAAGGTTTTTTGGCAGTATCAACAAGGTGATCACTGAGTGAATATCAACAACGGCAAAATCTGTATACAGTCATGATAATACCAAATATTTCAGATTGTCACCATTTAATGTTATTGTTCGATGTTTCCAGCGTGGTGAATTTCATGGTAATATAGACAAGATTTAATGTGGTCTCCTTGGGTTATCCAAAAGAGTTGGATTCAGAATCTCCCTTGTACTTAACCGGTTCAATAGCTTTGTTAATTTATCATACAATTCTTTATGTTTTTGAATATTTAATCGGACCAACACCAGAGGGCAAGCTGCCTCCCCCCAATTTCAACACCTCAGAGGCCGCATCAGTCACATTCACATTCCTAGTTTTAGTCTTACCAAATTGATTTTGAAATAAGATACGTGATTTCGATAAACATCGGTGAGGTCCATTAATTTGACTGAATCGTCCCTGGTGGAAGATTTTGCCAATTCCATGGAGGTAATACCACCCTCTCCGTGTTGGCGTCTTGATCGTGTATAGATTTTTCCGTCGTATTTATAACTGGATTAAATTGACAGTTGTGTGTCTCATCGCTGTTTATGTTGGTAGCTTTGCTATTAACTTCGATTTGTGTTGAGGCGCTTGAGCCTTGCCGACATATATGATGACTTCAAGTGGCCCTGAGAACCAATATGAATCAAAATGAAACATCTGATTGAGTATGCGACTCAGTGAGTACCAGGACGTTCACAGGGACTTACACTGATTGTTTCTATTTTACGTGTATGTAGCGACACTGGTAATTCATAAAATATGTGCTTAGTCATCGCCGAGCCAAATCATGCAACTCAAAATTCGAGAGTGTTATTTTATTTTCGTTACTCGCATTTCTAGGTCAAGTTTTAGATGACTGGCAACTTGTTATTGTATACATCGTTGTCCCCGCATATATTGTATTTTGTGGCCGTATTTTGTATCGTGGTCATTCCGTCAATGGTTCCAAAGGCACCGAACGTAGGGGCTATGCAGCAGCTGGTGCTGCAATATTTATTAATGTTGGTAATGCAGAGAATAATGAAAATATTCAACTGGATTAGGAAATATCGTCGAGCCCTGCTGCTGATCTTGTTAAAGTTAAAATTCCTACTTGTTTTTGGTGGCCGACCGTACTTTTGTAATCTGACTTTCGCTCACTATCAAATGCACACGTTCGTACGTCATTTTATTATGTTGGCTTTTTGTGTATTCGTTCATTTATAAGTTTATCCAAGATATAGATAATTTGGTAGATACCGATTTAATTACGTAAGTGAATATTTAGCAGTCATCTTCAAACACATTTTGTGGAAAGAAAGTCATTCCTCTAACAATGTATTATAAGTTAATGCGATTTTAAAACTATATATATTCTGCAATCTCACAATCTCTTGTCTTCCCGACCCAATAGCGTGATTATACAGTGATACAAAATGTAATTAAATTGTCGGGAATTAAGAATACTTAACGTAAATGTGCTTTTTGTTCTCACAAGACATGCTAGCGTATATATGTAGAGTATTAGAGCAAACGAATTTGTGAGAAGCTGTAGCGTTATCATTCTTGCGTTCGAAGTCAATAATTTGTTACTAAGAAAGGGTCAGTTAATGTTGTTAGATGTATATTTCGAAGTCTACCTCTATCACTGAAAATTCCAATTAGAGCCCATACTGTGCCATGAGGTTGCATTCCTACAAAAAATAATGCCATATCACAATGTTAAATTTCCCCAGAGGACAATACTATCATCTTATGCAAGAGTTCAACAAAGGACTATATGACCCATCATGCTACAGTTTCACGTACACCATAGTGACCCAATTTTGTTACTTATTATGGCAGACTTGAATTCTGGTAGAGAGCCACTGTTGCCCAAAAGAAATATTAAATTCTGTTATGTATGTTTGATTTAATTTATATTCGATTTGATTTAATTGTTTGTTTGTTAGTTTTAGGAAAAAATTATTACATGCTTTTGTTATGTAGTTTTATTTGCTTGATTTGATATGTTCCCGAAATTCAGTTTAGCTGTTAGAAAGTTTAATATTAGAACTTTGTATCTAAAAACTGGCCTTGTTCCTGGCCTTCTTTCATGATTGGAAGTAAACAACATTTTTGCTACTTTTTTATTCTTTCTTAGTGTGGATTTTATAGAGTGAAATCGCAGGCTGTACTCGGAATACGTGACGTTAGACATGTAAATAGATTCTACGTTGTAATTTGGAAATTCTAGTTTACCGGAATTGCGCAGTAGCCAGATTTAATAGTGATGGTTTGGGAGATAGTTTCAGTTGGTCTTTTAAACACTTAGATGTCAAGGCGTTTGTTTCTGTTGTGAGTAATTGGAGTTCAATTGTTATTTTTCTACAAATTATTTGGATTCTAAGAGATTGTTTTTCCAGGAAAGACTTCTGTTCGGAATTATTTCTTGGACAAGGATAGTTATTAAAATTTAAAGAATTTAAACACCGGAATATTATTTTCTGTGGTTCAACAAAGAACTGTTGACACTTTCGTACTATGCTGATTACAGTATACGTCATCGTCTTCCATTTCGGATCTTTGTCGGGATTCGAACCTAGATTCAATAGAACATATTATTACTGACTTCTACTTTTTAATTCTTGGATTATTCTTGGATTTTTGGGGATCTGATTTTTAAAACCGTAAGTTCTCTTTTATTTTTACCTTGTGTTTCTAGGAAAATAAATTATTTGTTAAATTCTACAAACCTTGTTCGTCATCTTCTCATTTCTTTTGTTACTGTTTCTGAGACCCTAAACACGTTTCAATTCCCTCAGTCACCATAGTGGCCCAAATACAATCTTATATTCACAAAATGACGCAATACAATGGTAATGCATTTACCACTTTCATTTTATTTATCTATCCAGTTCCAATAATCTTTAAGAATTCATCTTCTATTATAACCGTATGGATTTTGGTACAGAAAATCATTGGCAATTGTAAACAAAACTGTTAAGTGGACTTCCATTTTAACGTCTGAAATTACAGCCGTACTTATATAATTGAACTATATTGAAACCCCCAAACAAATATGCCGTTATGGGGGGAATCTCTTTAAACACGAAACGCCATTTTAAACCATGATTTGAAAAAACCGATAATATTCCAGTCTTACTGGATCACGAACTTCTCATACATTTGTCAGGTTGGTATTATTGGGAATGAGATGTCAGGTTCAGTTGGTAAAGCTGTCAAGCAGTCTACATTTTGAATGAATTATCATTATATAACAAACTTTGACGATACGTTAGAATGGTATTACATGACTTGCCGTATTTATTTGTTTTATTTTATATACCCCTTTCGTAATCGTAACAATTTTATTAATGCCTTTCACTTTCTGAGCAACTCATATGTATGTATAATTTGAACGGTTTATCTTACTACGCATGGGCAACTACTATATCAAAACTTGGAGAACTTAGCTTTTAATCGGGTCTATATAGCCAGAGTTGTGTTGATATACCGTTCTACAGTACTGCTACTGTTCCTGCTAAAATCACTAGTTTATTATGTAACAATGTAATTGCATGTATTAAACCGTTACTATTAAATGTGGTGATGGTACGTATGCAGATGAGAGTATTTAGGTTGTTGGTCTTGCTTATTTTGAACGATATCTTGGACATGAAACAGTAGCAGAATTTCTCCATTTAGGTTTATGGCCATTTCGATGTAGATTATTTGCTTTGTCGGTCATTTATACTGAACGTTTAATTTAGAGACATATACTAAAGTATACAATATTTCTGTATTCTAGGATATAGCATTTGTCTTAGGGTTTTGATATACAGGGTGTGCCGTGTCTTAGCTTCTGTTCCTCTTTGTTGTTATTTTCATTTATTTTGAGGTGGTTCCTTGAAGAGCATCATCATTCTGTCCTAAGGACATTTTGCGTATTATGCTGTAACAAATGCATCATTCAAGAGATGCAAGATAGCAATACACAAAAGTAAGTATAGTATCCATCACGTCATTCGATGTCTTTTCGTATGATTAATTCCGGCTTCTTCTTTCACCAGAAGTACTAGGCGTCATGTATTGCCCATCACGTATTGCAAAATGAAATTGAACTCACAGGAACTCACAGGAAACTACAACAAGAACAGCAACAACAAAAACTATTGTATTTCTAAACTAAAATTCATTACAACTTGATTATACGGCAGCGAAATCAAAACTGTCGAACATTTGAAGATATAATGGGGTAAAATTAGCCTTGTGTAATGATATTGGCTGTTTGCAACTACTCTTTAATTCGAAAATGTCGGTCATAAAGTGACATTACTATCATATATGATCGAAAACCAAAAAACATAAACACACAAATTAGTGTGGATTTGTATAGGGGAGATAAATCGTTGTGGCCAGTTATATGCTAATGAATCTTGTTGGATACATGCTGATCGTTTGAGATGAGGTATGATCCCATTCTATGCAACCAAAGTGTGTTGGTTTGCAGGGAAATATTCTTTTAAGCAACTAGCTTAGTGGCCTTAAGCAGTAATGGAAGCTCTAATATACATTCTCCAATATATTCATTCATTCTTTCAAATTAGCTTGCATATCATTTTTAACATCGCATCAAAATAGACATGTCAAACTAGGGGATAATATAGTACATGTCAAGGACAATGATTGCATTAGAATAGGAAACACGATCTTATTTGATAGTAAAATCGAAAAAGCATGTGCAATGGTTCACACAATAGTTAATACAAGGACGTATCCTTAGCGGAAGATGATGTAGTGACTACAAGATTCTCTTTTTAGAAAGAAGTCTTAAACAAGTGAACGGTACATATGTGGGAAAGAATGTTACTTTACCACCCTCTGATACAATTCAAGAACCGTCTGCATATTTCTCAACAGTAATTTTCAGTGTCCTGCTCATGGAGTATAGAAAAAGAACTCAGTCTTGTCATATCAAGTCAGATCTCATGATTTACACAAATCAGTGTGATTAAACTAAACAGTGTCAGTCTCTCTTCTGTATTTAACTAATATATTATAGACTTAATTTACGTAAATGACGTATAATTGTAGTAGTGCATAATCGGTAGATAGTCATGAGCAACATATTTGCATTGGGTAGAGTCTAAACTGGAATTACTTTCAACTTACCATCACTTCTTAGGAATATAATCACTTTAGTGATCGGATAAGAACCTTGTAGATCTACCTCCCACCAGGCACTGTCTTGACCTGCATCTGTATGGCTACAGCTATCAAACCTAAAGCTGGTGGAATTATTTCCGTCGACAGCCAAATCTGCTGAGTAATTGAAACGGTCTTTATCACCATACCTAGCATTTCCAATGTAAGTGGATGACTGTCTGGCAGGTTTCCCGAATGCAACGTTTACTGAAATGAACAACATGTATGCCTTTCATTTTTAGGATTGAAAATTAGAAGGGATGTGAAGAATATTCTTAAAGTGAACACTGTAATTTTTCTGCTTAAACAAATACAAGTCAAACTGAACATTTTATGTGCTGCTGTGATTTAACCTTAAATGAGTGGAATACGTGACAAGCATGCGACATAGTGTGACAAATATATATTCAGTCTTTAGCTCCCACTCTCATTTGTCTCCAACTTTATTTTATACATCAACTTTTCGTATCTCTTTGAGTTTTTTTTTTTTAAAATCGTAAGTTTCAGAAAATACATATTATAAATTCGGAGGTACTATATTTCCCAATTACTTTTTTTGTATAGCTCTAGGTATTAACAAATGGTCAATCTTGTATATGTATGTAATGTGACATTGAAGTGCTACTGAAGGTTGATGGGCATAGGGTCCAGTTAGGATTACTTCATGACACCCATTCAACAAATCTATTTATTATATTTGTATTAATATTTGACAATAATATATCAGCAAAATATTTTCCTGCTGTTAGCGATATTCCACACAAGTGACTTTGATATCATCTGTAGCTGGGATATACAGTTCGCAATCACTGTTTATATAATGCAACGATATAAACCACGCTTTGCCCGAGGGAAATTAATCAAACGCACTCGACACCAATAAATATATTTAACATCAGGAACTCTAGTGCAATTTTCAAACGGAATTTTGGATCGTGGGAGAAGGTTATAATCTTGTCGCACCTAGGCATTAACGCAGCTGCCGCACACTGCAAAACACAAAGCCAAAGCTTTAAAATCAAACCCTTTAAAGACATTTTAAGAAATACATAATGACAAAATCTAATTATCACGTTTTCTTTTCCTTTCTATAACTTTGCAATTTGATTTTTCTTTTCTTACAAAGTCAGATTATCGTACTTTAAAGCTGTGATCACTTCTTTTACCGAACTTATCAGCTCCTTTCTCTACCTAATCGGAATTTGCAACATCATGCACTTAACATCAAAGCGAATTGGTGTTTAATCATGAAAGATCACATACTGTTAAATGAGGTACAGTTACTGACGATAAGAGTAGATATCTGTATCTGTCTTAACAGACTTCACTAGTTTGAACTGTGAGTGATTTGTTTATTTGGGTGGTGTGTATCAAATCATTGAAACCTACACTAGATAACAAATGCAAAACTTCATTGAGAACGTGAAAATGAATATCTTAATATAGACGGATTTACTTTGACATCTTTGCAATATGATTCAATACAGGTATTCAGTGAGTGTCTTTCTATCAAACATATTTAAAGGATAGTTGAATACGTATAAATTAAATTTTAAAAATTCTTATGTGCATCGGATTATTTTCAAATCTTAGGTCTGTGTATATGCGGCATGCGTGATATGTGGTAAATACATAATCCAATTCCGGCTGCTATATTACAAGAAGTCGTGGGAAATAACACATCAATTATCGCTAAAAACATGTGTGCCCGAGTGAATATGTAGTTTCGAATTGGTGACGCATACACACAATAATTATAAACTATGTATTATGAAATGAGAGAAGATGTTAAATGTTCTGACGAGAATGCACTGCCTTTATGAAAGGTAATACATTTACGCAGTATTTCAGCAATAAAGTGTATTGAAATTGGGTCTTTAGCGATCGTCATTGTACTTTAAAGCAAATAATTGGTATATATAGTTAATGTATTTTGTGTACCTGACTTTTGTTATGTTTGTAATTGAATTTTGTGATTCGAGGTTTCCTATCTGGCTTTTGTCATGATTATAAGAAGTGATGAAAATGGTTATCATAATTTGTGTTCAATAATTAGTTGAAGTTTTCAGCGGAAGTTTAATTTTTCTAGAATATTCAGTAGCATAATAAGTCAGATGATCGTTTGTGTAATTAGGGCTTTAGAAACAACTATCAATTCGTATTTGAAAATCTATGATCAAAGTTTGAAGTTGTTGTCAGATATTATCTGAGAGGAGTTAATTATTAAATTATTACTTGGAATTACAAAATATTTATTGACTTATTGGACTAAAGCAGCAATTTTTTATTATTGAGAACTCAAATAATTTTTTATTACATCATTGCGGTACATCAGGGGACTTAAATTTATTGGAAACCATTCGAAATATTCTATACCTTTTGATTTGCGATCGGACATATATTATTATTTGGAATTAATTCACAATACTGTAAGTGCTTTTCTAATTTTCATGTTTATATTCTACGAAAATGATTGCTGGTTTCAGTTACTCTAGTTACTTATTTTATGGCTACGAAGCGTAACACTATATTTTAATATAAATCTTTGAATTAGAGCTTATTAAAAATCAGAATATATAGTACTAGATATGATATATCAATGTATATATATATATATATATATATATATATATATATATATATATATATATATATATATATATAGCTGACTTATGATGTATCAATGTATATATATATATATTGCAGACTTAATGCAGTACCATTTTCTGATAAATATAATTGTTTTCGTTATTTAAATGTTTGACTGCTGTCTGGTCCCTGTTATCAGTTGTATATTTGATCAATGAAAAAGACTGTTACTGTAATATGTGTCATAATATGTTATACACTCAATCTTCTTTTAAACATTTGACACAAATTTACGCAAACACCGGTATATTATCAATTTTTGTTTGGTTTTCAAATTATTGGCATTGATACATACATAGGTAAAACTAAATAGCAACTTTAATTTTAAAAAGTACCCCTGTCAAAGACAATATCATGATTGTACGACTTAGGTATCCTGCTCACAGAATTTAAGCAGGAAAGGACAGAAACGATAATTATATAATAAAACATAATGTTTCATAATCTTCGATAAATATAGACGAGTGTCATCTGTTAAACGGTATATTCAAAGCAAACGTAGGCTGCATTCATTAAACCTGCTATTCTACGCACAACGCCATATGTAAACTAGTTAATGATTATAGTAATATTGTCGGCGAATCAAACACATTGATAAGAAAGAATAAACACGAATCCTTAACAATAGAAAATATATTGCATGTTTGGGGTTTGCATTAAATTTGAATAATTGTAGTTTAATCTCCTTGCAAAATGTTTTAGACCAAATATCATTACTAGTTCAGGATTACCTGAGCCTAACTTCCAAAGGTGCATTGCTCAGCCAAACTTCTAACTCTGTATACGATATAGTACGCAAACGTCATTGATAAGGATGTGATTAGGAATGACATATGTTGTACAATAATGTTATATTATCGTTTGCCTATGTTGTGTTTTCCATAAAAATATAGACTCTTGATTGAAAGAATAATATCCCTATATTATATTTCACCAACACACGATGAATTGAAATTGGTGTATATTTTATGTCTATATCTATATTAAATATCTGTACATGTCGTTAATTAATATATGCTATTGTGTGACATTCTGCTGCTTTTATCATATTACTCGTCATTAGACAATGTCCGGGCATCAAAGACAAGACGTGCGGAGTTATGTAGTTTTATGTAATTTTACGTTCATTAGAAATAAAGGTGACGAAAGGAATAAACAAGTATTCACCAGCACAAATGTTTAATTACACGTATATCATTTCCCATTCAACAGTTTTACTCATTTTAACAATGAAGAATGGACATAGATCTGGAGGTTGTGTTCAAAGTCCAATGATTTAATTATTGCATTTTATCCTGTCGGAGAAAAAAAACAAAAACATTTTTAAGACATGTTACTAAGAGGGTATAGGTAAAACAAATGATTGAAATCAAAGACAAATTTACCATGACTTCAGGCTTCTCTGAATGATCCATGGAGTGAGAAAAATGTCTTATTAGTTTTATAACGAACATTATTATTATTCCAATTTCGATTTCAATCAAGGTGTGGTTGCCACGCATATGTATACATTGTCACAGAAATTGCCAACAACGGAATGATCAAACGTGCGAATCTAAACGCAGAAGTAGATATGCATCATACATGATCAATACTTAGCAACAGAGGTGATGAAATCGGTATATGCGAGTATAGAAGTTATAAAACAGACATTAGAGTACGAATGGGTATAGAATCTCTAAGAAAAGGCAAGAAATGTCGTTACGAAAGTCAAATCTATAAACGAAACCACATGAAGAGAAAGCACACGGAGAAACTGGCAAAACCGAAATACGTGACCACAAGGACATAAGCATCTGAAAGATCATCCCTGCAAATAAACAGACTAAAATACTCTACAGAATGTGACAGAAGAATTGAATACATAAAGCACCAAACTATGATAATATGAGCAACAGTCAAAAGGTACGAGGTCGTCAGTACACAATATATAAAAATATTAATACTGAATAAAGATTAACTATTGTTAGGTATACAGACCGCTGATCGATAAATACAATAATGGTAGTTACGTCATATCAATACCAACCATGGCAATAATAACAATAACAGTAGCAATACTACTACTACTACTACTACTACTACTACTACTACTACTACTACTACTAATAATAATAATAATAATAATAATAATAATTTGCATGGAAGCCACAAAGCTATAAATCAAGCATTAAAAGTAAATTCAGACTTTATATGATGGTGAAAAATCTGATTATGATCAGTTGAACTAAAATGCATTCTAGTATACACAATAACTGCCACATCAAGTCCGACAGATCGGAATTTCTAGAGGCCTCCGTCTCAAATGTTGTAAGAGGATTATATCTGAAGAAATTCGTGATAAAGAGTTATTGAGAGAGCTCCTCGTGGATCTAAATACTACTGGGGTATGGGTTTTTGGCTCACTTTTTTCTTAGGGGTGTGTGTAGCGATTCCAGCGAAAAAACAATGGGTGTGTCTGGGAGCAGTATGGTGGCTCAGTGCGTGATTAATAGTGTTCACTGTCCATATTATAGGGACTTCTGGCTCACTTTCTATCTTGTGTTAGAGGTGTTCTTGTACTATAGCGATAATGTATCTTCCGTGTTATCCATGTAGTGTTATCTTCCGTGTTATCCATGTAGTGTTATCGATTGGGACTGAGTGAGATTAGCAAAAATCCAGTTCTGGAAGGAAGTGAGGAAACGTCCAGAGTGTGGTTGAAGCACGCCAGTGGGTCAATATGGTACGCGAATAAGGATCTGAGTTATGTGCCTAAGATGATTTATTGTGAGGAAAAAGAAGACGTATGTGAGAATGAGGAGTGGGTGACACGCAGTCATAGTCATCAGTGTCCGGTGCAGCGGTACAATCAGCAGTATTACATCAACAATAAGCTAAAGCGTTTAAATTTGTCAGTGCCACAGCGAGATCAGTTTTATTATTGGCTGAATAAGGTGAATTGGGTTCACTTGGTAGGTCATGCAAAATTTATAGAATTTGAGTATGTGTTCAAGCGTATACATGGGAAGATAGATGTTCACGAGCGGCGAATGGTAAGACGGTATTCGATAAGAGTTTGGGTGAGGAGTATGATCAAATTATTTCCGTTGTTTTGTCGTCAGAATCATAGACTCTCAAGATAAAGGAATCAAGGATGATATGGGAATCCACGAGTTGAATTGTTCAGGATAACCAAACCACTTTACAAGCGAGTTTTTTTTTTTCCTTTCGCAGAGATGACTTTTCGACTGCGAACAGGCTTTTCTTGTTTGTTTTCTTGTGTGCAATACCTGCTCGTAAAAATATCTGTATGTGATCTCCCGAGGAATCTTTGAGCATGTACGTGACCGGAATGATTTTTTAAAGGTATCAACAACGAAATCTTCTTTGGATCAGTCAGGGGTGTATCTCTTTTTGATGTGGTCTCATGCTTTTAAGTTTCCATTTAAAAAATAAGTCGTCTGTGGCCTATAGTTTTTAGGCAGCCGAAGAAGCTTCCTTAGGTGTTAGTTTCATGTTTCAATGCCATGTATGATTATACCGGTCGACCATGTATGGCAACAAATCTAAGTATCGGTTGGTGTTATCTCTGGAAATTCTCCTCAACGTACGATTTTTTAGAGTACAGTTAAACCTTTCTACTGCTGCCGCTTTGATTGTATTGTGTGTGCTGTTCAAGATAAAATTACTTTTTGGAGGCGAAACTGAGACAATTTTGTTATAAAATTCAGTACTATGATATGCCATCAATTTATTGGGCTTTCGTGTATCTACAATTTTCTCAAACGTTGTCCCAATATAATTTCATTTTTTGTTTTTCAGAGGAACTGTCGATGCGTATTTTCTGAACACATCGATGACCGTGATGAAATATTTGAAATGTTCGTTGTACGCGCTGTAATATCTCATGTCGAGGAGATCTACCTACCATGTATCGTCTGCCACGATATCGATGACTCTGCGTCGTGGAAATGGTTGCGTTCTGGTTAATGCAGTTATTCTGCAAGCGTCGAAAGATCTTCTAACTTAGCTGACTTTTTCATTTTACCTGGAATCCCGATGCCCAGCTTAGGTTTGGTGCCAATGATTCCACGCACAAGAGCTCATTCTCTGAATTTGTTTGGTTTGAGTGTTTTATGTCCCTCAACATGACCCAGTCGCATCCCGCTTTATCGTTGGGTTGATCTCTGTAATATATATTATGTTGCATTGCCATTCTAGGACTCTTGACTGGGCAGCGGCTGATTGCTTTCATTCAGTTTCTGTGCTAAAGCCATTCCACAATCCGGTATATTATGTCCTGGCAATGTCCATCTGCCACGAGGTCTTGGAAGGTTTTCAATCAGAGCGTGGATGTCAACGGCGCCACACACGCACATATGTTTACCACGCGAAGGACTTTGCAGCGTGTGTCCATGTCACAGGGCCATAACACTAAGTCGCACACAACTCTCTTGTCGGCATCATAGGTGCACATAGTCTATATTTTACAGGTCTCCGCTGGTGATCACGATACTTTCGACGTCACTTTACCGGTAACGATGTGTGCTTCTTTGGAATCACAATCAACTCACCTCAATTTTGAACATGAGGCGATGCTTCTTTGTGACTATCTAGACGGGAGTGATACTCTCCGTTCTGCTTTGACCGCTCCGGTGGTCCAGTGGTTAGAGCTTCCGTCTCGGATGCGTCAGGTCGCGGGTTCGAACCCCGGCCGCGTCATACCAAAGACTTTACAAAAAAGGTACTAACAGCTGCCTCCCTTGGCGCTCAGCATTAAGAGATTAGTATTAGGACTGGTCGGCCTGGTGTCAGGATAATGTGACTGGGTGGGACATCATGCCACATGTCTGCGGCATGATTCGCCGGTGCAAAACATCACTATAAACTGTCAGACTGCAGACATCGTAAAGATATGACTGTAAAATTGTTAAAGCTACGTTATAAATCTAAATCTCTCTCTCTCGCTCCCTCTATCTCACACACACACTGTTCTGGTTTTGCACTTAGAGCACCGAGAGTTCATGTTGGTTGTGTTATACTATAGTGTACATTATTTTAGCGACACAATGACTTGAGGGGTGATTTTGCCTCGTACCTACATTGGATGTATTGACGTAGTACCATCTACACGTGATATCGTTGACGTCTTGATGATGTAGCGAATTTCACTCGTCTCCTTTATGCGATGGTTATAGGTAGCGCACGACTTCATCCGGAGGGGGCAGACCAAACAAATCAAAATACTCGACGTCGCTGTAATGTGGATCGTTGACTAGGGCAACCCAGTGAGTGCCATGTTCATTTTAATAATTTTGCTGGTTAATTATGCAACTTTTTTCAATTTCGACCTTGTCTCCTGCGACGATAAAACCCTAATTTGTCTCATGATTGTGTTGGAAAGTCCTTGATCGCACTGCTCCAGGAAGTTGGCGTCCTTTTCCGATGACGAACAATCCTGGCAGTAACGTTCCCTTGATACCTGCTACAATTGGTGCGATGAATTCTCCTTTTTTGGACAGCTGTGACGACGATCAATTAAGAACTACGTCTTTTAGTTCAGCAGCGTGTTTGACAACCGAAGTGGCCTGACGGTGAGTGAACATGGCTCGGTCCCGTGATTTGAGTGCTGACACTTTAAGCGTGATCGATAGTGGCCTTTTATGCGAGGCTGACATAGTGATACTTTTCTTCTACTGTGGTGATAGCGTTAAATCTACTCGACATGGTGTTGTATTAAATGCTATTTTTTATATTCTTCTGACAGGGTTATTTCCGTAGCAATTGTTGACATAACCAACGGATGATTTCACAATGGCACGTGTTTGTCGGAGATTTCCACCACGGAGACTTTTGCTACGGCAAACACCATTTCCCATCACCGCTTTTTGTGTTGCTCCCGTAATGGCTCTGGTCGACCCAGCAAGTCCTAGTGGTGCAAGAACCGATGCAAATGTTTTTGGAGCCATGGTAATCACGAAGGGAATAATCATGACTGCGATGGATCCTCTGTCGCGTTTTGATCTCTGATCTTTGGACGACTTTTTCTTCAGCATGTCTCTATTTATTACAAGAGGATGTTCATTTTTACATTGAGCACATCCAATGTAAGATCATGAATCGGTCTGACGACAAGAGCGCGTAATAGATGTAATCACCACCTGAAGCAGGTCATCGGATTTCAATGACTTCAGGAGAATCTTTGAGGCGCTGAGAATGTTCGTAGAGATCAAAGAGAAAGAGGGGATACAAATTAGCAAAATTTTCCATGGAGATCTGCTTTCCCGTGTCCACGTCCTGGTGCTTTTGCATGGTTTTGATCAGCATCATGTTTGCGCGAGAATAATTTTGGGTGGCGACGACGAAGTTGAACTCGAGTTCTCGCTCTGGATACTGCTGAAGTTGATGCGGACCTGTATGTGAGACAGATTGATATGATTAAAAACGTGTTTCAAGCTGAAACGCTACGAACACGTGTCTAGGAAGCTTGCTGACTGGTTTGGTGGCGACTCTCCACGACGTGGTCGCCTGAGTAACGATAAATTGTTGTATATAAATGCGATATTGCTCAAAGTAAGGTTTCTTGGTGAATGTGGCCAACTTCGATTCCAGTTCGAGCATGTGAGTCGTAAATGAAGTGATTTTGGCATCCACAGCGACAACCACGTCATGGTGAATTTCCCGTCTGCATTAACTGCTGATCTATTCATATACTGTTTGTCGGAATCTCTTTACAGCACCAGAGTGTGATTGACACCAGTAAAGATCGTTTGGATATCTCTGCACTCGCTAAAGATGCTGACGAGAGGAAGAAATATGCAGATCTCATGCCTGGAATCGGTGAGAGTGCGTCGAGTTGCGAATCCTTCGTTATATGTAGAGGTACGTGCCTGTGCAAGCGCTGATGAAATAGCGTTGCTAAAAAGGGTCGATCCCTGCAGTGTTTGCTGTCATATTGGCCAAACGATATGCACCTGCTCCTGCAGCTACTGGTCTATACACGTTAGCGTCTTCTACATAGGTCAGCACAGCGGCATTGGTTCGGTGTGTACTTGTGCGAAATTCGTTGATGACAGCCCAACGGTTTTAGTATCCCTGAACCACCACGGATCTGTGTCACAAGTTCGCATATAGTCATCGCTGAACATGATCAGGTTCAGGATAGTGTTGGACTGGGGCAAGTATCCATTGATTCCTTCCACGGTCTGATTGTTCACTTGGCATTTTTCCGACTCAAATAACAACCACCCGTTGTTTTTCAGCTTGAATTATGCGCCCACCACATAGTTTCCCCCCGCCACATGCTGTACGTTTCCGCGGACCTCCAAAAAGGCCTTATTGGTAAGAAAGTACACATCTTTGTCACGCGTCTTATTTTATATGCGTGGTCGCATTGAGACTGACGATATTCGTGTCCTGGTATTCGAGTTATTCATACTCTGTTGTCTAGTCGTCGATAGGAGTGTCATTACTCAGCCGAAGGTAATCGGGAATAAATCTCGCATATATGATGGACGTTATATAATAATGCAGCTATGTTTTAAGTGTGTGGCACAATAACACGTGATTATTGGAAGGTATTCTATTTTTGCCACAGTCTTATTAACCCATAACTGCACATAATGGCGCCAAGAGAGGGTTGCAGTGTACTTTGTACACCGCTGTCTTTTTCTCGACATCCGTAAAATTCTTTCTGATCTTGCTCTGATTACCGTTTGGGTTAAATTTAGAGCCCGTTTGGAAATATCTGACAGCTTCGAGTACATTTCATGCGATGATAATGGTGTCAGTGGCAACTGAGTTGAGACGGACTGTTTGTGTTATGCTGTTGCCAGTGACTGACACATGCATGATTTTGTTCTCTTTTGTCCTACGGGCAATTCCAGTGTCAGATGCCACTCCGTTGGCTCCCGCTTCAGCTGCTTTGAGGGAAATCGGAGCTGCTTTCGTTGAAATACATAGATGTGCTGTTTGCATCGAAGAAAAAGCGTGCAAAAAATCCACCCACGATTTTACGACGTTGTACACGTGAAGTTTCCTGTCTGATCAGTGAGCCATATAGTGCTTTCAGAGATCGCGTACGTGTTAATGATCGGATAATAATTGAATCATTTAAGACAAATCAGCGCCAGCGATTCCAGTGGGGCGTTAATCGCTATGGAGTAAATCACGTTTTACTGAGAGAGGATAACGACCACAGACCAATCAAGCAGTTGATGAGGAGGCTGTTCACGCCACTGGAAGATCACCCTCTTGCGTTCTACTGACGTTTAAAATGGTGCCTGTGCTAAAAACGACAATGGATCCGATCGAATTAGGAATGTTAATGTCCACGCGCTAACCCCAGCCTGGAATAATTGGGTTTGATTTTAATATTCGTGGCGGTGTATCGGTTGTCGGTGGTCAGTGTGGAGGCTTCCGTGATGACGAGAAGAGCTCCTCAAGTTGTTGTACAGAACCACCGAGGCATAAAATACGTCTTTTTATTCGTGAACACAAAATTTGTTTGACCATCTGTCAGGTCTTATTTCCAAGCTGTCGAGCCGATTATCGGATTTATCTCCTTTGAGATGAACGAAGCAGTACCCTATGGGAACAAAGCCACTATGAGCTTCAAAGCTTCAAACACAAAACGATGAGATTACACCATGGCCCCGATTCCACGGACGTGCAGATGAACGATGGAGTATCCGGTGGTGATAAATCTAACCATGTGTCTGATCACGTGCGCTACATACGGAGCTCTTCCTCCACGTTCGCTTCGTAATTACTAAACACGGAACGAACTTTCTACGGAAACGCAGTTTTCCGAGTCGTGGTTAATTTTGCTGACAGCATCATACTTAATCTTAGCCACAAACTCGTCGAATATCGCCGAATGCTGTTTGAGTCACTGAGTTTTTCTAAATTTTTGAAGTAATATTTAATCGCCCTAATGTTTTGACCACCGCAGCAGTGGCACACATGGAGTTGGCCTCGAACTCCTTGATAAACCAGTGAGGGCTTAAATCTAGGAATTCGCCGCTTGATAGGGGCATTATTCTGAGCGTAATACTCTGCCATGCAAGTCTTGTTGCACTTTCCGTGCTGCCTTTAATTATGCACACCTATTAGCTCAACGAAGAGGTATTTTGCCTTTACATTTTAAGTCACTTAAATAAAACCAATTAAAGAGAAGATAAAATTAACAAGCAATTAAAGGAATGACAGACTGGACTATATTATATACACATCTATCATCGCAAGGAAAGACTTGAATACTGCCTAGTGTCAATGAACGTAAAATGCCGCAGTGGTAGCTGAAGATCCAGGAAAATATTTTATCCTGCGGATGATATTGCTCGCGGACTCAGGGATATCGCTCGATCCATACAAGGTACCCTCATACCCTATCACAGATCGAAAGCCTCCCTGCATGAATTGATCGAACTAGTCACAGGATCCTTAAAATCGATGCGGAGAAGGGATCCTGCACGCCGTAGGTTTGTGTACGAGTACAAGGTGCAGGGGGACTAGAGATCACGGAGCAGTACACGAAGCAACTATTAGACAATTACAAAGCACTGACAGAAAAATAGCTTCGTCTTCCAAACTCTTTTGACTTCAGTACAAAATCATGAGCCGATTACGACGAGCTTTAAACAGAGAAAAAAGTAGCCAAATTGATTCACAAGTCATTCAACGGCAACGCGTTAAGGTTACGCGTTCTCCTAGACACAGGCGCGCCGATAAAGCGTACGGAGGTGCTAATAAAGGAGTTATTTCCGATCTGCCTCATGTGCTTGAGCGAGGAGTCAATAAAGAACTCCTGTAGCGTATCCTAACACCTAAAGTGATGCAGAATTACGCATACACACGTCTATTAAATTCTGAGTAGCTCTTAGCATTCATTTTTTTGCGGCGCCGATGTGTGGATCAGTAGGAAATCGCTGATCGCGTATCGTAGCGACGATACCAGTCACATTGTCGACGTCACCTGGTTGTTTATCCAGCGTGGCATTGAATATTATCACGAATCAGGATCGGCATGGGTTTTTACCGGAGTCAGTTCTATCTCGTTTCAAACTCCCAAATTCAAACCCACGCAAGGCTAATCGTGGCCACCAAATCATGCATGAATGTAAATAAAGAACTATAACTTCTGTTACGTATGGGCCATCCTTTCCGCGTTACATGCCGCAGAGGACAATGCAGATCGAGTCTACAAGTACAAGCCGTATTTTTATATAATCAAAACGATCTGAATCACCTTTCCTACAGCGGTAAAAGTCTTCCCTAAACTAGATGGACTCTTCATCAGTGTGTTCGGACTCGATACAAAGAAAACAGGCGATAAACAGATCGTAGTTTATCCCATGTTCATCTCCAAAATAGCCTCACATCGCAGCATTAATTTACTATATTACCGTCACCATTTTGTTTACATCAAAGACGTCAGCCGAGTATGTCGATCGCATTACAGGCAACATAAAAAGCATGAACATTTTTTATGTCGCTGCTTAAAATGTTTTCGTCAACCGGAGCGACTGCAGGACCATGTCACGTCCTAATACTGTCAATAACTACAAACAGTTCAGATGACACCGCGAGGAAACACTACAGTTCAAACACTACAGAAAATATGTGCATACGTTGTATATCGTCTTTGACTTGGAAGCGATCCTTGTAAAAGTATAAAGACCCTCTTCTGATCCAGTCCACTCTTTCACCCAAGTGGAAGACAAGCACATCCCCTGCACTATCGGATATAAAATGAGCTACTCTATTAATCGTAACTTGTCTTCGGCATATCGACAGCATCGAGGTGAGAATTACGTTGTTTGGTTCTTTGAGCAACTTGTAAATGAAACGCATCAGCGACATCCGGAAAAATTGAACGCAGATAATTTCACTCACACCGTCACAAATGCGACAACATAAATCAGCACAGCAATCCATATCTGCGAGAAGCACTTTAATCGACATGATAAAATGCCAGAGATTATTGCCATGACACCGGTGATTGTCGAGGAGCCAACTATGCTGATTGTAATGTACGCTTCAAAGATCCTGACTTCCTACCGGTGTTCGCGCATAATCTACGAGGATACGATGGACATTTTATCATCGGAGCGCACAGTCATCCGCGCGTGAAACAACCGAGGTAAGATCCAAAATCAAATGTATAGTACACAATTTTGAGAAGTACATGTCGTTATCGATTGGACCTTTTAGATTCATCGATTCGTTCCAGTTCATGGCGTTGTCACTGGAAAGACTCGCATAACCTGTTGTAAGTTCAAACACCTAGAAAAATAATTTGGAGTCCATGCAGTTATATTCCAACTAAAAGGATTTTATCCTTACGAATATATCGATACGTGATCGAGATTACATGAAAACTCGTTGCCGCCACAAGACGCCTTCTATTCCCACTAACATCTCTCCGACGTCACCGATGAGGAATACCAGTACTCGAGCAAGATATCGAGCAAGATATGGAAAGACTTAGATTGCCAAACTCTGATATTATCACTACGTACACCTGAAAACAGGTGTACTTCTGCTCACGGATATCATTGAATATTTGAGGCATACATGTTTGGATCATTATCAGCTTGATCCACTCTGGTATTTATCAGCACCAGGCCTCGCCTGGGATGTTTTTCTCAAGACAAGTCAACCCATTTTAACTCTTTACCGATCCAGACATAGTCATGTTCACCGAACATACGATTGGCGGAGGAATCTCCGTCATTAATCCAAAACCATGCCTTCGCCAACAACAAATACATGAAACATACAATCCCACCAAGCCATCCATGTGCATCCTCTACCTCGATGCTAACAATCTATATCGATGGGTGTTGTCACAACCCCTTTCTGTTGAATATTTTCCCTGATTCACCAGAGAATAGTTCGTCAATGAAAGACAAGCAGGATATAATGATGGTCATGGCCATTTCGTCGAAGTCGATCACCTTTATCTCTTTCATCTCCTTGATACTCATAACCATTGTACCTTCTGCACTCAACCAATCCTCGTCATCAACTCGATGCTGTCTCCACAACAACTTGGGCAAGAATGCCAAGTCGGAATCGGAGACGCCAAGATAAACAAATCTAGTACTCAATCTCACCTACGTAACCCGCTACAAGATACAGCATCAACTGATCCAGCAAGCTCTCTAGCGTGAACTCGTTCTTGACAAAGTTAATCGTGCTCCCATTTTTAAACAATCCCCGTGGATGAAAACCTACGTCGACTTCAACACAAAACAAAGAGTCAAAGCTACTACGGACTTCGATAAGAATTTCTTCACACTCATGAACAATAGCGTCTTCGGAAAACACTGGAAAATAGTAAACGCAGAAAAAAATCGAAATCATCAATATCCTATCACAAGGAGATAAGCAAGTGGCCAACGATGCCTTCGTCAGCATGAAAACCTTTAACGAATCGAACAAAATAGCAACACATCTCAAGCTAGACATGCCCAGCTACGCTGTCACAGCCGATTTCGATCTCTCCGAAATGCTCATGCTTGAATTTCATCATGACTTCATCAAACGCCAATACGGTGACACAGCCATACTGCTAATGACCGATACCGAATCACTCATCAATGTATCAACACCAATACCTCTTTGATCTTAGCGATTATCCAGAAGCATGTCCATTCCACTGCAAAGATAATAAAAATAAACTTGGAAAGTTCAAAGATGAAACTTGAGGGATAAACATCAGAGAACTCATAGGACTTAAAACCAAAATGGATTGCCACACACTCAATGACGCCATCAGGACAAAAGCAAAATGTGTCATTGGTCACATCGCTGCTGTCGATCACTACAGACAGTCACTACAAGGACATCTACGCTACTCCTCCAAATGAAGTTTCCGATCACAACGACATAACATATCTACGATGCTCATCAACAGAAAGGGACTCTGTTCCTTTCAAGATAAGAGATACTTCACCGATGGTATTCACACACCCATACACGTACATCATCGCATGCAAACTTAAACCTCTGAAAAGGGACCACTCTTTATCACGCAGTGAGCCATCATAAAGGTCCGAAACACACCCATTTTTCTGCGCTGGAGGCACCACAAACTCTCTTAGAAAATGTGTGCCAGAAACCCCATACCTCAGTAGTATATAGATAAATGGGGAGCTCTCTTAACCAATACTTATTACATAGTGACAAAATGAGCCAGAACTTCCATTTTCATACTACTCGTGGAGTAGCCGCCAGCTCAGTCACATTTCTGCACGAATACTGCATCGATTATGAATGGTAGTATTGTTTAAATGACCAGATAAAAGAAACGTCTAAGAGTAAACAGGCGCCATTCAATAATAATGGGATATAGGACCAAATACACCTGGATGATGTTTTGATAACACAACTTACAATTCGGAACAAATATTTTGAGGATGTTCCGATCACTGGGAGCATCATACAAGAAGACACTTCTTTCTGGAAGCAAACGTGATTACGATCATTCGCATGATAAAGTGGTCAGACATCATACTGAGAGATATAAATCCAGGAAGAACTCCTAAAGTACAAACTAAAGGTTTACGATCAAATTGTAATATAAACTAGATTTCCTGTTCCTGACAGTAGCTATTTTTAAAGCTTACAACCCAATGAACTCCAAATTGATGTATACCCGATTATATGAATCAGGTGAGCCAGAAAATGAAAGATTCAGACAACTGGTATGGATGAGGACTATGCATTCCAAAACTTCGTAAAACATAATACATGTCACGTAGGAAAAAGAAAAGGAAATAAAAGAGAAAATGTAGCAAAGTACGTTTGAGTTGCAACGGTTGTAGATAATCTACCTTAGCAGACTAAGAACATAAGCAGCTGGTAGTCTTCGATAATGCAGGACGCACCCAAATAGTAGTACAATACGCAATGTGAGACAGGAAGGACAAGTGATATAATAACATACATATCTGATAGAAAATTCATTAGCATTTACGTTTCAGGGGTGCATTGGTTAAGTGAAACAGTACCCATAAATCATATGCACGTAAAAGACAACTGAAAAATGGAAAGCGTAAGGTGGGGAAGACAAGAACGATCCCTTAGATCACAAAAGAGACATATTGGTTAGCAAGCTGGAATTAAGAAGTTTAACATCCACCACAACAACTTATTACAGTCATGGAGGCCAGATCTAACTCTAATGGATAAGAAGATTAAACTCTAATACAACACAGCACTCTTAAACTGTCATATTCCTCACAAAAGTCACGTGCGACTATCAAACTACAATAAACGTGCCAGCAAACATTAAAAGGTAATTAGATATCTAGCATATCTTTTACAGGAAAACTGACAGAAATACAGTAAAAGGTACGAGACAGTCTGAAGAAGCTAGGAATAGAAGCGAAACCATTTTTAAAACAGAAACAGTCACTACCAGAAAACAAGCAAACATGCGAAGGACATTGATATTTTTGAACACGAGCAAAAGCCAATATTAGGCAAATGATCAACGCAGATTATTGATCGGATTCGGATAATGAGGAGGAAAGGACGGAAAATGTGATGGGAATATAGATAATACATATTGTTAATTGCACCATAGCAAGATGAACCCAGTTTTACCAAACTAATAATTCCATTTCGACTTCCCCGTTATTTTAAAAGTCTGAGATGATTTGAGCTTATTGTATTCACACTCACCGCATATTCAAATATGTTGTATTTCATAATTCAAACATTTTAATATTGTACCTCAGAAGAGTTATGGGAAGTTTTAGCCTGATTTAGTTGTACATTTTGATTAAAGCGTAATTTTTAATATTTGTTATCGATGATGCATAACATAGGTGATATCTACAATCTTGTATGCGGATGTACATGGATATCCTTATACACTTACTGTTTAAATATACTTATGGAGCTAGATATTTACCCAAAGGATGAACCATTCCATAAGTGAAGACATTTCCGTTAGCGAATAGTGCACATACGGCACAAATAATGATAAAGTTACCTCCGGACCGCATATCTGAAAGAATATAACATAATCATACACATTTTTCCATGTGGTCCTATTTCAAAACCAATACTATGAAGCCAAATACACTTTGGTAAGGTTATTCATACACGTATAATTTCCACCTTATACTACATACATATATATATATATATATATATATATATATATATATATATATATATATATATATATATATATATATATATATATATATATATATATATATATCTGTGTGTGTGTGTGTGTGTGTGTGTGCGTGGGTGGGTGGGTGGGTGTTTCTGTGTGTGTGTGTCTGTTTGCTTGTATGCTTAGGATATATTACAGAAGATGCTCTTCTTCGCTCGGTTCACTCCAAAGCTTTTATATAGCACTGAATCACCCACGCCGGGTATATTTGCATGAAGAACTCATTTTCTACAATGCTGCTGAATTTAGCATGGACAATATGATCAACGTCTAAAGGCTTAATACAATTCTGTTAGTGTCTTTAATAATCTAAAATGTGAAATGACTGGTACTTCATCTGCATGTGACAGACCCAGAACAATGCAGTAGGTGGTTATGCTACATTAATATATTTAAATTGAGTTTTGTATACGTATATTTAGCAGCAGTAAATACAATATAAAGAGGCGTGTGAATTGATGCAAAACTGTGCATGTGTATCTTGTTCAAATTCAAAGAAAGGCTTATATTTCAACGGAATATCTTTAAGGGTATGGATGCTAAGCCGTTTATACACCAGTCAGATCCCTTCACTCCACGAGTTCGAGAAAACAAAAACAACTCATATATAGCTTATTGCATGTCACAACGTTTGACAAAGTTGATGAAATCTGACAATTTGAATCCTGCTGCTACAGTGCCTTAAATGTGTGGCTTCCGATTATGACTGGTGAAGAAAAAATGAAGACGTTGCGTTGGTACGAATCCCACTAGTGTACTTCTCATTTTGGATGTAATTATTTATTTGCAAATATTGTATATACTTGCATATGGTTGACAAGAATATGATACCATATGTTGATTCTGTTATAGTGATATCGAAACAAGCCTTCAAACTGAAATGCAGAACTTACGTCATACATTTAATATTTCTTGGCAGAAGATAGATTACTTGCCCTCATTTAAATAGTTTTAATTTCCAGGGCCCAATCATTCAAGACATCTACTCCAACGCTGTATTATCGTGGGCTCTATATTTTTGCGGCAAACGGAATTTTCCGGTTAATTTTGGACACGCGATGTCATGCAGTTGTTTACATATATAAAGATGTAGCCAGTAAGGACTAAAATATCTTATATCACAATTTACCCTAAAAATGTCAACATTGTTAATAAGTTTAAATTGAAGAAAATGAATATCACTTTTTTGTGTAAAATGCATGCATTTCCGTTGATCATCGTAAACAAAACTCCAGCCGAATTTGCTATGCCTGCATTGGCATTGATTACGAAATATATTCTGTGTATCGTCTGATATTTGAAGATTATATGTGAAACACTGATGTTGACATATGTGTCCTTACAAGGCTAAGGGTGCAATTTTATTCCATGGTATCCAATATGGACCAAAATTTACAAAAGTGTTGCTTATGATCGTACGTAAATAAGAATACCATAACCGTTAAACGTTCTTGAAATCAGTAATATGTAATTATAATAATAATAATATTAATAATAATTTCTTATATATTTATATTTATTTGCCCACATTGCATTTAAAATTCAGATAAAGTTCAAAAACAAATGTTTTCAATTTGTAATGTTGCTATTCATGGATTTCTACTTTAATTACATCTGTGTATTCAATTTAATCATCGGATCCTTTCGTTTATTGTGGAAATATTCTGCAAGTACATGCGTGGACATCCATTCTCATAGGTAAGTTGCAATTTGTTTATTATTACACTTGTGTGATGCCATACTTAAGTTAGGCGAATCCCGCGATAAATAGAGTTGTTCCCCCATGGTATGTTGAACTGGGTCAGCCACTATATGCTGTTTTATTTACATGTACGCGACGTCCACAGACAAAGATCTTTACAGGAAAAAAACTGAGGGAAAGACACTAAAATTTTACAAATTATAAGTAAGCAGCAATACCAAAGCAGTTTTAATACGTACCGATAAGAACATTAAGTACCGAGATAATACAGCGTTGCGGGATCTTACAGAACAGCGCTCTGGTAAAATATAGCTATATTGCAATCACGTAAGGATCTTTTGTGAGAACGATCGGGGTTTATTGTCGCAATCTGCTTGAATACTAGCTATAGAATATATATATATATATATATATATATATATATATATATACGTATAATAGTAAACTGGCTAAATACATTTAAATCGTCCTATGTTGATACTAAGCGTATATTCCAAATGAGGCCACGGTATATATATATATATATATATATATATATATATATATATATATATATATATATATATATATATATATATATATATATAGAGAGAGAGAGAGAGAGAGAGAGAGAGAGAGAGAGAGAGAGAGAGACGTTATATTTCGTGAAACGTGACATTTCAAACTCGATAAAAGCTACGCATTGGGCCATTAACTTTTAAATTATTAAAGGTCTTTAAGATGTTTTGAAATCGTATTTTAAGCAAATATATAGTAATCATGCAGAAATGTATAGCTTCTCAAAGTATTGCTTGTTACTTGACTGAGAATTTTACAAGTCTGAAAACAGAAGTTTTTATTGGTACATGACTTAACCTTTGAAAGTAGATTAAGAATATACCAGTTTCAGACTATAACAAGCATAAAGAGCGAACATTGAGTATTATCAATAGGTAGATTCGTTTCAAAATGAGTAAGCAAAGCAAACTCTCACACCAGCAGCAATTACCATATAATCGACTTACCTTCTTTAAGTTTTATATTTAAACGTCATTCCGATAGAGCGAAGGCACACGACTTTGACAAGTTTTTTCTTTCCAAAACGCATATATCACGTGACCGTAGCGCTACTTCCTTGTTGAATTTAACAGCTTGATATTCAGTTTTGATAAGAGGAATAATATATTTCCTTACTACGAACTCAATTTCAAGCAGCATCCACTTTGTGTTGCAACTTTAAGTGTGCGATTATCTCTCTCTCTCTCTCTCTCTCTCTCTCTCTATATATATATATATACAGATAGATAGAGAGAGAGAGAGAATATCATTACACAAAATTTCTTATCAGAAATTTTTTAAAAAAATTTTAATTCTTAATTGTTCATTAAATTCCATGATAATATTAATTTTTGTCGACATTAAAATTTATATTTATAATTATGTTGAATTGTTCCGTGTGTCGTGTCAGATACATGTAGTCTTTCTAGTATAACCATGAATAATTAAAATGTGGCAACAAATACAATGCGGAAGTCGCTCCGAAAGGTTTAATGCACATGAAAACAACGTTTGTTTCAATATTTTAGCTTCACATTTTTTATAAAATATGTAGCTCATGGAACAATATGGACACAATAATGACCGTAAAGTGAATTACTGTGAAATTTACATTGAAAGTTTTATTTTTTCATAAATGTGACTCAATGTGGCCTTAGTATAAATTAATGTATTTGAATTTCGTATTTAAGTAGATGTTTTCAAATATATGCATTTATATGTATGTTCTGTTGACGAAATATCATAAGTACATATAGAAAGTACTACTTTTTATTCTGTTCGCATTCATATTTGAGGTATGTATGAGTGTACAGTTAACCGTTGAATAACGCTTTCGTCCTGGTTTTGGTTTTACGCCGGTGAATACATTTAGTTGGTTATAACCCTATAACGTACCTCAGACGTGTTTGGGCGTATTGGTGAGTATTCAATGTGATTGTAACAATGACAGCTGAACACATCGTCCAGTCGTTTTCATCCTCGTTTAGAAATTGATACCTCGCACATTTTAGAGAGCGTTGCATTTGTGCACATTTATCAAACAATTTTTTAAATAAAAGTTTAATCCCTCTAAACGTACAGAATGAAAATATATTTATTACTGCAACGACGCCTTTCTTGCGGACAGTTATATTTAGCAACAGAGCTCTTATGCATGTAGCCTCCATCTAATCAGCACCATATTGTGCTAAGGATGTAATGCCAACTAATAAACATATGGACTTTGAATTAACCTTGAAATCATAATGTGAATAATGTTTTACCTGTAATGTTATGCTACAATCCCCGCCCCCCCCCCCCAGTTGCACCGCTTCGGTGGCCTAGTGGTTAGAGCGTCCGCCTCGGATGCGGGATGTCGTGGGCTCGATCCCAGGCCGAGCCATACCAAAGACTTACAAAAATGGTACTAACAGCTGCCTCGCTTGGCGCTCAGCATTAAGAGGTTAGTGTTAGGACTGGTCGGCCTGGTGTCAGGATAATGTGACTGGGTGGGACATCATGCTATATGTCTGCGGCATGATGCCCCAGTGCTAGACGTCACAATAAACTGTCACACTGCAAACCTCGTAGCAATATGACTTAAAAATTGTTAAAGCTAGGTTAAAAATCCAAATCACACACACACACACACACACACCTGTTAGCACATAGTAATTATTTGTAAAGATTGATAATAATTCGTGTCGGAATAAAGACAACAATAGTTCGTGTTTTCTGTGTTGCTTGAACACAGAAGACATGCATATACCCATGTTCAATGTATAGGTTCAAACATAAACTAAACAATTATATTTCGGGCAATGGGCGATTTATTAATATTTAATATAACTCGGCTAATATCGAAAGTCTGACCCGAGTCATTTGAATGCTACAATCTAGGTCATGAAACACACATTTTATAGTTACGCTCCTGATTAAAGAGGATATAGTACATTTTTGTATTGAACAAAACCTGCAGATACCACCAATCACTCGACTTACTCGATCTGTCAAAACAATTGAGGTTTGACGCAATATCATTGTACACTTACATTAATGGGTGGAGGATCAAACGCAGCGCTTAGAGAGGTACGTGAAGTTAGGGGATACATTGTCATACTATTCACTAAAAACGATATTTCATAGCGCAGTAGCATTATGAACCATTCAAATAGCTATTTTATGATATCTAATGCAATTCTATATTTCGTTGTGCTTGAAAAAAACATAGACATAATTTCTTTGCCCAAACAAGAAAGCATGTATACTGAAATTAACAAGAGCGCAAGCATATTGAAATGAAAAAGACACAGCACTGAATATGATTTTAATTCATCATGATCTAATCGGTCCAATAGTTTCAAAATGAAATAGTTGAATACACATATGCAAAGCGTGCAGTTATCTAATGGCGTAGCGATACATATTTGAGCCGAATACATCCCTATATAAAAGAAGTTTGTCTTAGTACATTGCATGGTACGTCGTGAAATGATATACTGAATTTTCAAATCAAATTTAATCGTTATAGTATTAAAGATGTTTGTTTCCTTCAGTATGTAATCATTTTCTGGAAAATCTGAAACAAAAGGGTGATGGTACAGTACCAATGTTTTTGTTTGAAGTTTTAAAACCAAACGTAAATCTGTTATATTGGAGTACACTACTGCCTCAAACGTGCAATAACTCGTACAAATCACTATTCATATAAATTATGACATAACGTCTTTTTTCATTGAAGAGATATGAACCAAATGGGACTTTGTTCGGGTCTCACATAATAACATGCAAAAGAGATAAGTTGATCTACAAAACTGTATCCATCACTCACTTGAAAAAGCAAGTCTCTTTCTGAATATGTCCCCTTCAAAGCAGTAGTTAGTGTTCATTTCATTCGTAAAAGGTGTTATTTTTAAAACCTAAGCAAACTAACATAGAAAAGTGTTCGATAGATTTGGATATAATGCAATCAGTTTATTGTTATGAACTATGATGTACCTAATCATCATAGATGATAATCATTCCATGAAAACTAGAACAGTTCATACTGATCCATCAGGTTATAAATGATTCTGGTGTCTTGTATACCACTGTGTGTGCGTGACACATATTTAATTATTTTATATGGGTCCTAGCGATAAACGCTGTGACGCGCCAACAATCATCCAAGTTCGCTGCATCACTTCATCCAAAAATGCATATATCAATTTAAGCTGGCCGATCCGCCTGCATTGCGAACATTCGTTCATTCGAAGCATATATCAAATTAGATGGCAAAATGACAGGACTGGAATTAATTACGCGAATAATGAGAACAAAGAACATGCCGCTGACATGTTTAATATCCCTGAAGCCGTAATACGACATTGGAAAATAGTTATCAACAAGAAATGTAGTAAACATATTTTGTGTTGGATTCTGGATCGAGCTCAGTGAAGGTTACATAACTAAAGGGGTGTTGGCTAGTTCTTGGTACTCTAGGGATGGACCGAACAGACCGGTTTGATCTTTTTAAAGTTTCTACAGTATATAGAGAGACCACCCAGATAAAAGTGAATTACATTAGTCCAGTTTGGAATGTACTAAAGAAATCACAGGTGTTTTTGTGTCGTCAACCCAAAGAAAATTGCGAATGGTGCTGATGATCCTCATCTCTCGATAGGCATGATTGCGTGTGTGTATGTATATATATATATATATATATATATATATATATATATATATATATATATATATATATTACATGTTTGTGCAATAAGTGAGTACTGCCAAGACTGACTCTTAGGTTGGTATCGCTGCCACTTATTGTTTGAGGAAAATAAAGTGAATGAGAAATTCGTTGCGTTGTCATCAGGATTGATTCAGTTTTATCATCATTTGTTTGCAGCTTGGTAAATATCATCCATGACTTTACATCGGAAAGTATAACTGCATAACAACCATGCAACAAAACCACGATTTTCATGCAAAGTACTGGTTGATAAAATCAGAATAATTTCATATCGTTTATTATTTTCAAAACATACGTGGCCTTAATAACTATGTTAGTTATAGCGTGTGACAAATATTTTTCATTGTCTCTCGAATTACACCGACAAACCTTAACTGAAAAATGTTGTGTTCGTGTCCCAAATGCATGCTTACATTGTGTCCAATTGAAAAGGACAAGTATTACAGTCGTCTATTTCTAGCTGGCCCTTGACAAGATTATATTTAAGTGCATACCAGGAGTTGGTAACACCGTATTGAGGCAGATATTCAGCGAGGAGTGGAACAAATTACTATCGATCTTGGCATCTTTAGTTAGGTTGTCAGTCACATTTACACTATGTTCCGTGACATCCGCTCCTATAAGTAGTGATAAATCAAATCTTAAACACAAGCTTTAAAGACGGTTACAGGCGCAACTAGATAGATGTTGAGTCCTTCAAAATGGGTGTCATTGTCTGATACCAACAGTCCTGGTAATGTAAATTTGAAAGGTTCAGGTACATTACTATTGCCGACATGAGATGCTGGTAGACCATAATGACGCGTGATCGTCAACATATCTAGCTAGTCAGATAGTTGTCGTGGAAATGTCAACGTTGTCAAACAATCCTTCAATTTCCGTTCTGTCTACTGCAGTAGCTTGTACTGCTCAAAAAGCCAATGATGCCATTGTTGCCAACCGTTTTGTTCAAGTTTCCCCTCAACTTCCAAAATGGGACGGATATCATACAATATATCACTACAGTCCCAAAACACTGGGTATAATAAATCCCAAAACTGTCCCACGGCTAAAAGAATACAGGTATGGAGATATATAAAACAAACTCAGTCACTAGAATACATGGCTACCAGTCACACTGTCCAGCTTTAGAGGTAATTACTGACCACCATTCAATCACTTGGTCAATCAGGCAATCAGCGCCCGCCTACCAACCGGTCAGTAACATCCTATCATATTCGACTCAGCCAGCAAAACACTGTTCAATTAGCTCTACGGCTGCTACTCAACTAGCTCTCTCATCAGCTCTATTGTCAGTGATATGACTATTATGGCCAGCTTTATGGTCAGCTCTACGGTTCCTACCCCGTCAACTCTGATCAGCTGAAAAAAATCTAACACCGTGTCCTACGATTGACACGGGCAAATACTGTAACACGTAATGACATTATCTACGGTAAGCTTTACAAATTACATTATCGGCACAACATAAAACCTGTGTCCGATCAGACTCGTATGCTAATAAACATTTCTTACTAAAACACAACTTCATTACTAAAGTAGATCTCCAGTTATGTCACATACAGGAATATACACTATTTGCTTTATGCTACGCAAGCCGGAGGTACATATAATCAAAACAAATATACACGTGGTAGTACAATAGTTATAATCTATAACATGCACAATAAATTAACAAATAACTCACATACTTCTACAGCTGGAGACCTGCAAGTCCTTACGTAGACTGCTCACTGACAAGACGTTTCCGTAGTTTAATCCTTTCGTCTATAGTAAGGTATTTATACACAGACGATGTAGCCCTACATCATCTGTGCGCTTGATGAATATCGGTTTTTCCCATCGAAAGCAATGACACGTGTGTCGAAATATTGTACAATATACATAAATCACCCTCGGACATCGTTGTACAAACAAGCAAAACCTGAGAAATTGGTTTTAATAAATAATAAAGGGATTTATACAATTATAAGGCAGCGTTTCTAAAATAATATTAAACAAAATTTATAATGTATAAATAATGATTCAAGTCAAAGATACACCCAAACTCACATGTGACATTGGTAAGGCTGTTTCAGTCGATCGAAGGGAAAGAGAGCTTCAGTATTATTCATTTCCAGGTAGGGTCCCTGATCAACACCATAAACAATTACAAGCGCAACACACCTCTAGGTTTTTTCTTCCACTTGATGCCGCGAATAAGTTTTCAAGGAGCAAGAAAATGGCGCTTCTTTAAGCGCGACCACAAAGAACGTTTTATCTGGTACCGTAAAGAATTATAAGACGGGGGCATCCTCAACATTTCTACATCGGAAAGGTTTCATGTATAGAAAATATACTACACCTAATGGTTGGAAGTTGTTGCAGCTAGTTGTTCCCCGGAAATTTAAGTCGTATGTACTCAAGGTGGCGCACGAGTCGAGTACTGCAGGCCAGTTGAGTATAAATAAAACTACGGTTAATGTATTACGATAATGTTAATGGCCCAGTGTTAACAGTGATCTAGCGTGATTATGTCTTTCGCGTAAGGTTTGTCAGAAGACGGTCTCAAAGGAATTACACTACATCATTGACATGGAAGGTAGGTCCAATATGCAGGAACTTTACGTAGAAAGACTTGTTCAAACAATTGATGAAGGGGTCTCAAACGTAGTATGTATAGCAGTGATAGAGGATAGGTCGTGTAACGACTCGGAATTCGTCTCCAGTACAGACATGCTCCTTGAATACCCAACTGACTTAGGGAAAGAAGGTATAGACCAGATCATGGTATGCCCCGATTTTCCAGAGGGCCAGCGTACGCAGATCATGGAGGTTTTGTTTCAATACCCAGACGTGATTATGGACAAACCAGACCGTACTGGATTGATTCAACACTAGATCAAGTTGAATACCTCAGAGCCGATCAGGATTAAAGAGTATCGAATAACCTTTAATGTGCGGAAGACAATCAACGAAGAGGTGGGGGAAATGTTAGTTCAGGAAGTGATCGAACCTTCCAGTTCCTCGTACTCGTTCCCATTGTCTTATTCAGACACAAAGACGGGACAAACAGTTTTGCATTGGCTTTCAGCAACTGAACAAAATCACGGTGTTCTATGCAGAACCAATGCCAGACATAGAAAACTTATTTTCAAAGTTGGCAAGTCACAAATGCATTTTGAAGTTAAACTTTAACATGGGATATTGGCAGGTACCAATCTCTGATAATGCTCGCGGGTAAACAGCATTTGCGGCTCCCAAACGTTATCAATTTAAAGTCAAACCTTTCGGTTTAGTCAACGCCGATGCGTCGTGCGTTCGTCTCATGCGCAAACCGTGAAACGGTACGGTAAACGTGGACAGTATTGTAGATGATAGCTTCGTTGATACATATACTTAGGATGAACATGTAAAGGTGTCAATGGATCTGTTCGATAGACTCCATACGGCTAATTATACAGCTGGAAACACCAAACGTATTATATAATACTTTTACCTGGAATGTTTGGGCCATCTTGTAAGTAGACTAGACCAGTTGAAACATCAACCAGACCAAATAAAAGCAATCAGAGATGCAACCAAGGCCAGATACCAAGAAACAAGTAAAATGTTTCATAGGTTTGATTGGGTTTTACAAGAAATTTCTTCCCAATTTTGTTGCCATTGCCAGCTCATAAACATACTTCATTAGGAAAGGGGAAAACAATATTGTTCCCTGGGGTGTGTGCCAGGAAAAAGCGTTTAAAGTTTTAAAACAGAAACCGATAGGTGCACCAGTCTTAAAGTTGCCAGAATTGAACAAAATGTTTGTTCTCAGGTCTGATGAGTCAAATACGGGAGCGAAACTACTCCGTGATTGAAAAGGAGTGCCTAGCCTTAGTATGGGGTATAGGAAAATTCTATACATATCTTTTCGGGAAACTCTCGATCGACCGAAACAGCCTTGCCAATGTCACATGTGGGTTTTTGGTGTATCTTTGACTTGAGCCAATATTTATACATTATTGATTTTGTTCAATATCGCTTTAAAAACGCACTAATTATCTTTACCGTATTTCCAATCACTGCATAGGCTATACACCGCTGAGCAGTTTCTGAATTTGATAGTCGTTATTGAGCGCTTCATTAATAATATTACCAATCACGGCTGGTATTATTTTTTTTTCAAGGTAATGTATATGTTTTTGGTGATTGTGGAGTCACTAATGGTCATAATCGGTACCAATCGATTTAATCGTCTGTAATCTGCTATCAAAATATTGTAACCGATCAACATCAACGTTTTTAATAGTATCTACGACTAATATAGAAACCCGTTTAATGATTAGTGCAGAATGCGAGGAAAAGGCCTAGAGCACCTTTGGTATATTTCTAAATATACTAACAAAATCATGAAAAGCAACATATGCGCGTTTTTGGACTACAAAGGTGATACGAATATATGTAAACAGATTATTATGGAATACAAATTCATAGAGGCGTGGGGGTAGTCGATATTAACTCATAGGATGCCTCAGTCTATGCAAACACAAGCATCATTTAACCGTGAGCAAATATTACAAATTTTAACTACCACTAATGACTTCACAGGCTAATCGCCTGGGTCATGGTGGTAAGCTGAAAATGTCAGGTGCGAGAATATGTTGGGTTTCTCGCGACTGAATTTGTTTTCTTTCCGATTTAACATGGTAAAATCTTTCTAGGCTATGATAACTTGTCCATATTGAGTTGTAATACATACTTACTTGTTAAAGTTACATGACCTAACTGAGGCTTGTCCAAACAGCTATTTCCCTATATATCCAAGTGTTCAATGAACAATAATGGATATATTTTTTACGGTCGATATAAATGTGATATAAATGTGATGTCGATACTAAATATTTTTGTGAATATAATCATAACCAAATAAAACCTTAAAACTGAAATGCTGATTTTCCTTCGTAAATGATTTGTTTTATGATATCAGATAGAGCAATTAGCGCCATTTTATCAGCATTAAGTTATGTTGTTTTATCGACTTGGTAAGTCACCCTATCGCTTGGAATGGTTACCGTAGTGTTCTGAAGAGTTCCCCGTAGTGAATACACATCATTGCGCCATTCAAATAGCAGATGAAATTTCCCGTAAAAGGTTAAATATGTCTAACTTGTGATAATTAGATAAAAGTTAGATCCAATATAATATATAACTAATAAAATATTTTTTTCGCAAATATAGCTTGTGTATTGTTGCAGATGATAGACGAATGAAATTACCATCATGTAAGTGCCTTTCCTCAAGAGTGTTGAGGTTCTTTGGCGCAGTCGGCTTGAATTCCAGAGAGAGAGAGAGAGAGAGAGAGAGAGAAAATGTTGTACAGGTTAGATGGTTTCCATTCGTCTCATGCTGTTACTATGAGAACATCCCCTACTAAGACAAAACTTGATGGATCCTATTCGCGTACACATATGGTGGGGGATTGTCGCCATAATTATGTGCATGTATTTTCTAATCTTCCTTGATGCATTATTATAAATGGCTGCTTGCAAGTGCTACTTTCATAATTCTACCAATGTATATTGTATTCTTCATTGACGCAGATAGTACTTGACAGTTTGCAAGTGCTACTTTCCTTAAGTATTATTGTCAATGGCTGCTTGCAAGTGCTACATTCATAATTCTAGTCATGAATTTTCTACTCTTCATTGATGCAAGCTGTACATGGCTGCTTGAAAGTGCCTAGATCTACTTTGAGTCTACGTCAATGTATCTTGCAATTTACCATCTACTGAATAGATTATGTAGTTTGTTGTAAGGCAAAATGCTATTTCAGTTATTACAAGTATTAATATTCTAATTATAAACTTGCTATATCACAAGTTACACAAATTACACCTTCCAAAATCATGACTATAATGTAGCATCAAGCATGTTGTAAGTTAGAATCAGGGAAGTTAGCATAAAATAATCTGCACCCTATTCCTGCAATTGACCATTTGACAAGCCATTTAACAGAAAATAGTAGACTGTCGGTTCTTTACATAATAGCAAGTCAAGTAACCAATATTTGTTGACCATAATGTGTGCGTCCTCAAGCTTTTCATAGTCTATTCCTTTGAAGAATATTATTATTATTATTTTTAAAACTGACCTAAAAGTTTAGGCAATGTTATTAACACTTGTTTGCCTCTCCAAATCTGTTTAGCAAAGTTTATGTTTGATTATTTCCAACAACTTATGCATGAATTAGATATCCAACAGTTTTATTTTTCTATCTATCACACTGAAAGTAATGGGGCTAGCTCGAGACTATCCGAAAACATTCTCACCTACCCAGGATACATGTATACCATTATAATGAATCAAATCGTAAAAAAGACAGTGATCAGTATGGTCCAGCACTGTATAATTATCGGTTAAGATCAGGAGATTTTTTCTCCATATTGGCAATTATCACCAAACGAAAGACGCTATTACTACCCTAGGAGAGCAACAGACTGTCCCAAAACACCCTCAACTACCCAGGATACATGTAGGCAATTAAATATAATAAAACCAAATAAAAAGACAGTGTTCTGCAAAATTCTACCCTGTATAATTATCGAGTAAGATCAGTAGAGTTTATTATTTTGTTGATACTTTCTGAAGACTGTCCCAAAATACACTCATCGACCCAGGATACATGTATACAATTACAGTAACGTAATGAAATATGCAGTTTTGGTCCATTTTCTCTCTCTCTCTCTCTCTCTCTCTCTCTCTTTTTTTTTTTGGTCATAGATAATTCACTAAACTACTTTCATATTGGAAAGAGCAGTACAATTAGCAAGTCAGAATCATGCGTCACTACATTCATATTTCGAAACGTCTTTAAAGCTTTTCTCTAAATCTTAAATGTGACAAAGAGCAGCTGAATAATTAGATCCAAAGGGTGCTATGTTCATATTTTTAAAATTCTTGAACCAAATTATGAATTTGAATTGGTTTGATAATGGTAAGAATTATAATAAATAAAAGTAGAATTTCCTGTAACTTCTTTTGTCTCTGATTATTTTCACTTGCAGAGACAAACGTTTCAAAGGATGCAGACCAGTTTTAAAGCTGTTTTTTTTAAAAATATAAATACATTCAAAGGTTGAGGTTCTGTACATTAACAATGCAAACTAAGTACTGGAGAACAATCTTATTCTAAATAAAATACTTCAAATTGCAAGTAAACATTTGGATCATGATACGAACATGATTGTCCACAGTTTGATTATTTTGGTTATTGCGGCTAAATATGTTCCAAAACGAAGATCATGATAAGAATAATAACACCTGTTAGGACTGATTAATTGTTTTAATGTCGTTTTACCTATAAACCTTTTTATGTGCTATTGACGTTGACCTGAACTATTTTATTTTCGCGGGAGCTTATGTAAAAGAGTATCACAGGAACAGATAGACGTCTGTGAGGTGCGTCAAAATGGGTGACATACAATACAAATTTTACAACCAGGGTTCGTCTGATGAAAGCTCGTTAAGAAGAATACGAGGGAATATATCATTGTCATTTATAATCCTTACTTTTCTAAAATAACTAATGTTTCCAAAGTAATGAGAGATATCACTAAGAAGTAGATTTCTTAAACGGTGACGGTAAATACTTAAGTGTGTCAAAACTGGGGTTGAAAAAGATGGACCACCCTGCTGTAGTGTATGCGTTTTTGTTTTCGTAAGGTACTATAAATCGCTTAGGACTTCAAGAAAGCATATGGTTTTAGAGACGATTAAAACTTTGTTGCTAACGTACACCTTAAAAAAGGGACAGAAAGAGTTATCGACATAAACTGAATGCGGTAAAGATTCTTTGGGAACATTCATTTTTTTTGGTAAAGGAAAAACTTTAGAAATTTAGAGTGCCGTCTGTTGTCATAATGCCATGCTAATATCTAGTACGCCATTATCACAACAGATGGCGACACGAGTTGGACAACAAACTATACTGATAAAACTTAATATTTACATTTTTGCAAGGCCAAATCTGTATGAAAACAGCAGTTGGAATGATGTAATTGTAAAGTTTAGAAACAGATTATACAAAACTTGTAATAACTGACAGAGTTTGTCATAGGACAAACTACATAATCAATTCAGTAGTTGGCAAATCGCAAGATACAATGACGCAGAAGGAAAGTAGATCGAAAAACTTGCAAGCAACCATTTACAGCGTGGATCAAAGAAAAATAGAAAATGTATGACTAGAATTATGAATGTAGCACTTGCAAGCATACTTAAACAATAACGCAGAAGGAAAGTAGCACTTGCAAACTGCCACGTACAATTTGCATCAATGAAAATACAATATACATTAATTAGTAAATGATATTTGCATCTTACATGCCTGATCTAGTGTCCGATACAATCTGTGAATCCTTATCGCACAACTATATTTTCTGTATCGCACACATTGTCAGGATCTACGTTGAGGACAATACATATTTAATACTAGTCAACATATAAAACATCTGGAATGATTTATTGTTATACAGTTTATAATATTGAAATATGTCAACACACGTTTGTACGTTGACGTTGAGGAAACATTCTCATATGTGCGTGAAAAGTGCCACTGTTGTCACTGAGGATACTTGGGGAGTACGGTTTGTGCCATGGAGGAGTATATTGACATTTCACGGTATCTACAGCCGAGTGGGGAAGTACGGTTTGTGTCATTGAGGAGGATATGTACATTTCACGGTATGTACAGACCAATGGGGGAGTACGGTTTATGTCATTGAGGAGTATATGGGCATTTCACGGTATCTACATCCGAGAGATTACAGTTAGTTGAGGATGACAACACTATTGTAGATGGAATGTTTGACAATAGTTATTAGATTAAACTGGTGTGCAAAGCGACACCATACTTATGAGAGAAAAAGGTAATACAGGTACTTTGAAGGTGAAGCGTTGTATTAAAGTATTAAAAGAGTTGCAAAAACTCCAAGTAAGAAATACTCCGGGGTCCTTTGTCAAGATAAATATATAATCAGATGGCAGTTACTACAACTACAGCATTTAAAGTTTAAAATTAAACAAGATAAAAAACAAGCTTCATTAATGATGAAACAGAGACGAGACAATTCACAATGTAAATCATCAAAACGTCCACATTGTCGCCAAATTTATTTCAGCTTTCAAACATATGTTCTGCGGATTTTGTTTATAGAAATCTTGGAGCAATTTTAGGTTGATTACCTTTCAATGTGTATATTAATATTACTGTTGGATAGAATCGTCAGTACATCTCAGGATAAATCTGACAACATATTTTCAATATAAATTAAGTAGCATGACGGAGTGCTGAAATTCCTTTGACTGTGATGCAATTGTTTAAGAGTTATATAGTGTTATACTGTTTTCGAGACTTTCGGACCACTAAGGCACAAATATGGAAGAGTATGTTTACATTTTAAATTCTTTCTACTGTTCAAATAGAAAATAAAGAGAACAAGAGAGCATAACATTGATCATATTTTGTCATGATGCAAGATATTTAAATGAATTTAAACATCTAGTCCGCATGCTAGAAGAGACCAAAACATCGTTTTCTTAAAACAATGTATGATTAAAATTATACTCTTTAAGTACAAAGAATTAATAAAGACTTGGAATGCAGAGGGAAGTTTCCCAAATTCATATTTACGTTTAATTTACTTATTCTATTATTTTATATCGACATTACTATTTATACAGATACGTATGATCTCCTGTTCCACATATAATTTCAAGTGTATGCGTTTGGCCATGCACAAAGGTCCAGGTTTTGAAAATACGTTCCGCTATACGTTCAGATAGTTATAACTTTTATAGCATGTGTTGAGCTGAGATAAAACATTTAGGAAGCAAATCTACTCTTTTGACAAAATAACTGTGCTCGAACCTATATGAGGTGTGTTTGAACTTTTAAGTTTGTTATTGTTACGGCATCTTTACGTGTAAGCACTGTGATTATGACAATAACGCTTGAGCACACGGCCTCTCCGTTTGAATCTCATTTGAAAATAATAACATTTTTGTAAATTTAGGAAGTAAATTATTGTGGCCCAAAAATTTAGTCCCCCTAAACTTCTCTAGTATATGTATTACTGCAATAATTGCATCTACCATGACGAACATTTCTGGATGTTTGCAACTGTAATTTTACGTCAGTGACCCCTTTCTCATAAGGAAGTAATGCAAACTAGTCAGACATTGACTTTTGAACTTATATTAAAGTATTGTTATGATTAATTGTTTGGTTCAGTGTGCTATTATATTACTCTTCCTTGATGACATATATTCAGGTTTCGTGTGGTTTGGTAATAATTTTTGTTGTAATAAAACAATTATATTTATTTGTTTGAATGTTGCTTGAGTGCGGCATAAAATCATGTATCGCTTTTTTAATTTGCATTTTAAACCAGACACCAAAACATTATATTGTTTTCAATCGGAAACTTGCAGTATTATAATTGCTAATGATTAAGAACAAAGATTTTTTGAAAATTTAACGACAATAAGATATTGGAATTTAAATTAATTATTGAAGATTGTTAGGTGTCGTGGAATGCACGGAACCGGAATAGATCACGTGAACGAAACAATTCTGCCTCAGTGTACAAGAATGATGCATGCAATGAAATAATTAACTATATTTGCTTTACAATTTCTTGTATTGAACGTAATAAGTAAGGATAGAAATTAAAGTTTCAACTGAAAATGAATTCATACGAGGTATTTAACATCATACATAATTTCCTGTTATTTTTGAATACCTAAGTAATCGGGTGGGTGTGGTTCTGAATATTGCATAGAAACAAGAACTTGTCTTGGCATCGCAAAGTTTTTCACATATTTCTCCACCTCCAGCTTACCTATTAGCTTGTGCCGCAGCAGTTTGTACATAGGCGTTCTGTCTCCAACATCAATGTCAGCATTGTAGGAACTTTGGATAGCTTTTTCAAATTTGTCTCTTGTTGTCCTTATGCAACAGACCTCATGTGGCTGTATCTTTTGGGTTGATGCACATTTTCCCCCTTGTTGTGGGGAACATTACCAGGCCTGAAGAAATTACTCTGTCTATTCTTTGCTTCCTCACTCTTCCCGATACTTTTATACTAAAAAGTAGCACTCTGTTATTTAATTACTCAGTTTAATAAAGCTTATGGAACTTTTCTTTGGCTTTTATACCTTTTTATTAAGATTTGGGGGTGATGAATCACATGTGATGATAATTTAAATAAGTTTGGAATGTCAGCATCTCTTGATGCTTCATGGGTGTGTGTATTTGTTTTAGTCACAAAAGGGCAATGGCCTCTTATCATTTTGACCTGTCATGTGGCACACTTATTTGTTTTGTTTGATTGGTGTGAATAGGGATGCACTGCATCTTATTTCTGTGAGAGTCAGCAAGAAAAGAAATGCAGTTTTGAAATTTAAAACATTTAAAACTTGTCTTATAGCCAGTGAGAGATGAAAATACAATGCGTCATGTAATTTGTACCCTGTGATGTCATACTTGCTGATGTCAGCATGCTTGTGTTTCTTTTGTGTAGCATGCATGCCATAGAAAGATAACATGAAGATAAAAAGGCAGAAAACAATTATTTTAATAACAAGAATAAGCCACTAATAAGTACAATACAACACAGCACCATGTAATGCGGATGCAATTTAGCTATATACATTGGTATCACATAAAATGCTATTGCACTATTATCCATGCACAAGCATGGACAATTCTTTCTTACAATTATGGTCCAATATCAATGAATAAAATACAACTTTTTCTAAAAAATTTAAATCTGGTTATAGGACACACGGTACTAATTATACGGAAGAACTGTGAACCAGTCTAGAAATGGGTGAACAAATAATAGAGTATTTACGGGTTTGGTGGTCCATAATTGGTTAATAATGAAAATTAAAATTTTAGTAAAAATATTTTTCGAGAGCTTATCCTATGTGTAATTTTAAATAAATAGAGAGAAATTTCTACTGATGCAATATTAGTATTTTAACAGGCTTGACTCAGGAATACTCAATAATGAAAGTAGCACCTGATTTATTTGGTGCATAATCAATAACATGTGTTTCATGCACATGTAGATAAACAATATGCCGCGGCTCATATGGTGTTCTCCACACATAAGCTTGCACCAAGGTTAGATGTGCATGGAGAATTATAGGTCTCATCATCAGCACCCAGAAATTTTAAGTTATTGAATTTTGAATATGATAGTGTTTCCATATGTTTACTATTGGAGTTGAATTAGTACCGTGAGTCCTAAAGCTAGAAAACCGCTATTGAAGAGTATGCAGTTTATGTATTACAATGAACACATTTTCATCGGCTAAAATGAAAAGAATCGACAAAAAGAGCAAATTCGATCCGAGTCACTTATATGACGTGATATAAACACAAAATAAGATAAATAGCACATTGTGTGTTTACGTTACAGAGAGACTTAACGCAGTATTGTATTAGGACCTGCAACGAGTTATTAAGTTAAGCAACACATACTAAACACAGAGACATTCCACCTAATGTTTTAAGTTTTGCATCAGTAAACAATCATAACATGATAGAATCTCAAGCAGTTTGCAATTTGCTAATTGTAACATTTTAGAATTTGAACCATTTACTGACGAGAATTGCATTTTCAAATCTTAAAATTGCGAAAGATAATTAAAAAAAAAAAGGCAAAATTTATAAAAGTTATATTTTCTCTTATAAGTTTTTATGGTAAAACATTCATTCAAATACGCAAATTAAGGTAAGTATTTCCCGAGCTTATGGACCTATGTAAACTGAAATATACAAACACCACTGAAAGTATGTTCATGATCAAGACATACATTGAATTAAGGCAGTAAATTGAACCTCAGTTTCTTCATCTAACTGCATAAATGATTGAATACAGAGGTACAAAACCAAGCTAAAAGAAAACGCGGGATTAATGTTTAAAAAAAGTAAACCATAGAAAACAACAAATTCATTAATAAGCAATACAACTGAACTTAGGTTTTGAAATCACTTTACATTAATACGTCTACCAGCTTGTTACATGTTAAATAAAATTAGTTAACAGGATGATAAAATAAACCAGATTATTTGTTCCTAGAACGTCGTTGACGCTTCCATAGTTTCGTTTTACACTGATCACACGCATTAGGTTATCGATACCAATTTAATACTAGTCAATATATTTGTCTTAAAATGTTTATCAAGCTATGATAAATATTGCAATAACAGCACAACAATGAAGCAAAATACATTATAGGATTGGTGCAACAGCAAATATATTATGTATATTCTTCAATAAGACAATACAGAATCAGGTTTCAGGTTTATATTCTCATGTTGGCATTGCACCTTACATTTGACTAAATGACTTTAAATGTGCATTGTAATTAATCCGAACTACTAGCATTACCTATATTGTATAGTTGTAATTACACATTTGTAAAATGCTGCATAAATAGACAATAGAATAAGCAGGATATTTTGGTATAGTATCCAAGCTATTCATATCCATTTTTTTCTTCTTCAAACATTAATATGTAGTTGTAAAGTTGAGGTAATAGGAACAATATGTAGGAACAAAATATATTTAAGTCATAAATATCCGCCAGTCTACGTTACTGAAGGAAGAAACACCATTCCTCTTAAATAATCGCAAAATAGAGTATTGTTCTGTCGTCTATAAATTACATCCTTTCTATTAACAATTTCCATATATAATTATGTGAAACGGTCGATAGGAAACAATAAAAATAAATGTTTTCCAATAACACGGCGACATGTAGTTTTTAATCAGTCCAAATTAGCCGGTTGTTATCAACGAAGAAAGAAATTATATATCTGCTTTTTGCATCTTTATCAAGCTAAAGACTGTTTGCTTGTTTACATCTTCCAGTTTTTCAGTATTTCGTACAATGTACATGAAATGTATTACGGTCACAGAAATTGACAATGCAGTTATAAGACTGACATCAAAACCGATGTGAACACAAATTTACGCATGTAATTTTGTGCTCTATCATATAATTTCGAGCATTTTGCTCGATTTAAAGATTATCTCTAGGTCATGGAATGTGATCAACGTTCCAGGAGACAATTATTTTCTGAAATTGCTGAGATGGAAGTGGCTACTGTTAAATGGGTCATTCATATCAATGCTCCCTATAAACTGGACCTTGATTCTATTTCAAGGGGCAATAAGTAGTCAACTGTAAGTTTAACAACATCGAAGAATCATCTGATGGTCAGAACGGATACTGAAGCATTGCACCGGCATATGTCAAGGGCTGATCAAACAGAGATTCGAATTGAAATCGCCAAAACAGCTGCTTTGCCAATTAAAAAGTGTGTCCTCAGATGTTGAATGAGATTATCAGGTGATGTAATATTGATTATAGTTTCTTTTTTCCACTCCAGACAGAAGAAGTAGATCCCAAATTGTTTCTCAAAGTTGATCATTATCGTATGAGGCACAATGTAGGTGGTACAGACAGCTAAGACTGGCTCTGTAAATGTCAATGGACATTTGTATTTCTTCAATATTATTGCCAAAGAATGTGAAACACGACCAAATGACCAGTCATCGCAAAGGTGTCTGAGTTATCGATGTATCCCAATGTAACTGTGGTACGTATCAATCCATCACCTTGACAGACCTTATGAAGGAGCATTATAATTATATCCAAATGTCACAACATTGGCCATTAAGGCCTAATTTACATTCCGTAGATTTTTCTCAAATCCCATGTTCAATAATTCACTAAGGTTCAGACGACTTACTACTTACAATGAATGTTACAGCTACTGTTGTAAGTCTGTTTTCTTAAAATAAATAACATAAATGAATGAAAAGCAACAAGTTTTGTAACATTCAACACATAATTTAATTCCCTGCAATACAAAGTGAAACAAAAGGAATTAAGAGTTATGCAAATGAAATCGTATAATAATCCTAGAATTACATATACATAGTCTTAAAGATACAAGTTCTGAACTAACGTTCTTGTCTATCCTAATTAAGTCCAACGCTGAAAGTGTTCATGGGCCTATGACGGTCTTATCGTGTTCATGTACCAATAGTCGTTCGTTGAAACACAGTAGTATAATTCCAGGATAGAATTCATTACAAATCCCAGTGAATGACTCTGTCCAAGAATATTATTTCTTTTATGAGCACTCTGTGTTCCCAGAGACAAATCTCTTCAATACTATAATGAATTAAGCCCATAAGATTTACTCGACACGAACTTAATACAAAATCTGCTAAAGCTTAAATCAGGAGAAAAGGATATTTTACCACTGACAATATTAAATGGTCTGCAACTTGACCTAATTTCACAATTAGCATTTTCTAAAATAAAATTCATTACCTTATGGAAAATAGCATTCTAGAAATTTCATAATGCTTAGAAAATAAACTCTTAGTTAAAATTATAAAGTCTGTTACTAAAATTATAATATATCACCTATCGTATGTCAGGTACGTCAAGTCTGAGACCCAAATAAACACTTTAACTTCTTACGACTATATCTGATTTTTCATTTTCACCTTGTCAATGACAGTAAGGGATTTGTGATTACTAAACACAATAATCAGAGAAGGAACTGAACTATTAGAGATATCGAAGTGTTGTAAAGCCAATATCAAAGCCAAACATTCTTCTCGATTGTAGAATAAAATCTGTGATTTGTTTTGATTTCTTAGAATAATACCCTACTGGATGATCTACACCATTGTTGTTTTCTTGAAAGAATAATGTGCCAAACCCAACATCACTTGCATCAAAAGACAATTTAAATGACTGACTTAAATTAGGAGTTCAAAAGACTGTTGGACTGTACAATATGGTATATAAATTATCAACAACTCTCTGAAATTTTGCAGACACATGAATATTGCTTTTCATGCTCTAAAGAGATCAGAAGTTTATCAATTATGGTACGAAATTATAAAATAAATTCCGATAGTATCCAGCCCTGATAAAAAAATCGCATCAGTTGTATTTATTGATAGGCATAGTGAGTTCAGGGATACCCTTGATATTAGTGTTTTTAGGTTTAACTTTTTCATTTACCACAATATGCCTTGTAAATGTAAAAGAAACAACGGCAAAACTCACTGTTTGATAAATTATTTGTCTATCAAAGAATGTTTGATTCGTCCCTACGTTATCGTTCCAGGTCCATAATAATTGATGGCATCATCGATTGAAGCATCTCAATTATCAAGACCAGACGTAATCATGTTCATGAAACGTTGAAAAGTACAATGCGAACCTTTCTTCTCGAACGGCAACTCCTTATCTTGATCAAGTCCGTTTGGAGTCACAAATGACGTAATTTCCTTTGCCCTTTCCTTCCGTTGAATTTGAATGAATCTTTTCCTAAGGTGAAACTTCCTGACATACTTTGCGTTTCCGATTTTACAATGCAGTCATCGATTCTAGTCAATGTAAATGAATCTTTTTTTCAACAGTGTCACCTTTATTTAGTCAGTGAACATGCTGAAAGTATTATCTGGTTTTGGTACAAGTATACATGGTGATCTCTAATCACTTTTACTCAGTTCTGTGAAAACATCATTATCAAGCAAATACTGTATTTCTTTTTTTTTAAACAATCATCCTTTTGATCGATTATCATGTACGGATACTGTTTCATATGTGTGGAATCTAAAATTTCAACAATATGGTATATCTTATTTGTTCATTTAGAAACATTTGGAAAACAAGTATTCATATTCATGTAACAGCTGGTATAGTTCATTATTGTTTGTTGCGCAGATGTAAACGTTTCTGATCAGGACTGTTCACAACGATTGGCTGCTCCTGTCACTACAGTACGATTGAATTCCATCGCTTAAAACCTCTCTGTGTGCGACAGGTACAACTAAATTGAGTGCATGATTAACCTGGCTATCTCTATCAACGTACTACTTTAACATATTTATATGATAAAGTTATTTTTGGAATTGCGTAGAAGGAGCATTGATGTCATAATTTTAGTCCCTTACTTTCTTTTCAATTCTATAATTTATTTCCTTATCGCACAGACTGAACATGGAAAAAGGAACTTACGGTATTGCGAATTAAATTCCCAAATAATTATAATATGACGGACACAACTCCTAATACTAAAATTGTGAATAAACTTTAGTGGCAATCCAAATTAAATCCAACGCTGAAAGAGTTCATGTGCCATTGGGCGGCTTGTATCGTGTTTTTGAACCAACAATCTTTTGTTGAAACACAGTAATACAATATCTTGTTTCAATTCGCTATAAATCCCAGTGAATGTCTCTATCCAAGAATATATTTTTTATGACCACTCTTCGTTGAAAGTGGAAATTCCCTGCACTTTGAAAAAACGCATTTCAGTCAAAATGAACTACTGTACACAAAAATAACAAACATATTTTAAAGCATGAATGCTTTATTTTTTCAGTGACACTATTATGTAATTACATTCTGGAAACTTCTTTGTGTATACAAAATAAACTGTTAATCAAAATTAGAAAGTGTGTTATTGAAATTAAAATATATAATCTGGATTATATCTGGTACAGTAGTGGAATCCCAATAATCTAGACCCAAACCCAAATATGTTTATTTCTATTATTAATGACAATAATATTAAACTCAAACAAATACAGAATATTTAAGTCATGCTGTATTTGTTTATAGAGAAATAAAGCAATAATTCCAGTCACCCAACAAGCCAAGCTGCACACTGGATTCCGAATGCATCTAAAACCACCTCTATTTCCCCAACCACCTATACCGTTTCCGATGAGCCAATAGCCTACTTCAACCACCAGAATGTCTAATTTAGAGAAAAGCATATGATCAAAGCCTACCTACGTGAAAACGGGCTGAAATATAATAGGATCACTAAACACACCACACTAGAGGTCATGCCCAACCTGAAAATCGGACGAGATTTAACCCATGTGGACCACAACTACACTATTATGTAAGCCAACTCTTGTAGACAGCGAATATATCTTAAAATAAACACAGGTGCAACCGGAGTAAACTATGACTTTATCCTTAAAACCACGCTAGAAAAAGTAACGAACGATGAAGCGACAGTCATGTCTTTGCCAATGATCCTATGAATAAGTTACTGCAGTTCGACAGACTGAGAGGATCGAGTGGCGGATACTGAGCAGCAATTGTAAAAGTTCATTTTTGAGGGTTTTGTCAAGTATCTATTGAAGCGTATTACAAACGTGCTACACGTTTCTCAGTAACGTCCGGTTTGAGGCCTGATGAATATTACTGCAAAATATGAATTCCCCAAAAGGGTCATCTTTAAATTGGAATCCTGGGGCAACCGAATGATTGTTTTGGGCCGTCTTGTCGGCCCAACACTCAATCTGCACTAAGCATAAACACACCAGTACATGCAGCGAACACTAGTGTTAATTCCGATCTGGAGCGTTAAGCTTCTGATCAAGGTGTCTGACATAAACGATTTTGAGAATCATAGTCTCGACATTGCCGTAAACTTCTTTGGATGAGACAATACACTATATCTTATTCGGAATGCAGAAAAGCAGCTGGAAATATATATCAGAATAAACGTATTAACCGATACAGAAAGGTAGCCCTCTGTGAATGAAAGACTTTACACAATGGCTTACACTATCACAAAGCACGAACGCATTTCATGTCAATCCACCCCGTCTTCTCAAAAAGGATCATGCGATAGACTGAAGTGGCATGGAGGCGAAGCAATGGTGCCAGAGCGAGGAAAATACGAGCTGTTTTTCAAGCAAATGTTCCAACATAAGATAGCATCGTCATCGATGAGGACTTTCGAAGCCCTAAAATCACCTTTTAAAGAAAAAGTCAGCTAACCCCCTTAAGCGAAAACAAGAAACATGGCAACCAGTTACTGCAGTGCTTCTGCTACGTGTTCACCAGCTACTATGAAAGAACTACCATATCGGTATCGTACAGTGGAAAAGACGCGGTAGCTAACTTTATCCAGAGTCTTTAGGACCCAATGTTATTAATCAGTGAGGTTTTAGTTAACATTCGAACGTTCGTAATGCCGCGAGGCATGAGCTAGGTATTCATATCGCTAGGAATTGACCGGGCTAAAGATCACGCCTACATCAAATTGCGATGCGAAGGCCCTTTGACAATATATGTACCTTCAAGCTGATGGTAAGTTATATACAAACACTAGATCACTGTTGTATTTACAACCTGCAAAACAACGACGGCCGCCTGTAGATAGAAACGCTATGAACGGCATCAAAGACAGGCAACAACGCCATCCTTGGATCAACTTCAAGACCCTAAAGGTTTCATGAAAAACTTGTCCCAAACCTCTCTTATAGTCGTCTCTCAAATTAAATGCATGCCTGAGATTCCACTGCCAGAACGAGGCTAAAGAGCATACAGATTCACGATATCATCCAACAATAATTTGTCATTCAATTTAAAAGAATCCTACATTCAATGTATAACTGAGATAAGAATTGATGAAGGCCCACCATTTCAGGTGAGTATTCTAAATTGTGTCCATTTATTGTTAATATTTAAATGAAATTTGTCACTTTAATATCTGCCTTCGAAGTAAGAAGTACCCTCCTATATGCCATTTTATTTAAAATTTCCGTCTGTCTTTTGCTATTATTCAGTATATAAAATGTCTTCTTTTGGAGACTAGTTTTCGTGTATGATATAAATTTAGAACAATTTCATTTATTGCAAAATAGTAATATTTAGTAAAAGTCTGAAATATTTCTTATTATTTTGTATTAGTTTCTACATTCAACATTGGTTACTAAGACAACAGATTTGTGCTCAAAACATTTTACAAAGAATGATTTCAAGTCATGGACACCATTACGAAAAATAATATGCCCCACATAAGTGCCATCAATGTTTGATTGGCTAAGAGAAGAAACACACAAGAAAACAATTTGCTTCAGAATAGTTTATAAAAGGTAATCATGAACTTTTTTGTAGAATGAGAAGGAAAAATAAACATGAACATATTTTTCCAGACGATGTTGAACCATGAATTTATTGCAATAACTTTCATTGATATTATTGTACATCAAATTTGAATGCATCATTTTAATGACATGGTTAATCGAAAACCACTGCGTGATTAGGTAATTTAAACGAGGCATTATTACATCATAAGTAATTGTAAATACAAAAGATTTATGTGTCGACATTACAATGTATATTTATAATTATGTTGAATTGTTCCATGTGTCGTTTCAGATGCATGTAGTTTTTTCTAGTATAGCCATGAATAATGCTATGTGGCGTATACATAAATACATTGCGGAAGTCGCTCCAAAAAGGTTTAATGCACAACAAAGCTATGTTTGTTTTATTATTTTAGCTTCATATTGTTTTATAAATTATGCAGCCCATGGAACAATATGGACACAATAGTGACCGTAAAGTCAATTACCCGTGATATGTACATTGAAGTTTGTATTTTGTCATGATTGTGACTCAATGTGGCCTTATTGTAAATTAATAAATTCGAATTTCTTATTTAAGCAGATATATTCAAATATTTGCATTCATATGTATTTATTTTTGAAGCAATATCAGAAGTAAATAAAGAACAGATTCATTTGTATTCTTGATCTTGTTCTTATTTGAGGTATGTATAAAAATGTACAGTTAACCGTTGAATAATGCTTTCGTCCAGGTTTTGGTTTTACGCCGGTGAATACATTTAGTTGGTTATAACCGTATAACGTACCTCAGATGTGCTTGTGCGTATTGATGAGTATTCAATGTGATTATGACAATGATAATCAAACGTATTGGCCTGTCGTATTTACCCTTGTTTAGAAACTGTACGTCGCATATTTTAGAAAGCGTTACATTTGTGCAAATTTATTAAACACTTTTTTTTAAATAAACGTTTAATCCCTCTAAACGTACAGTATGAAAATATATTCATTACTGCAACGACCCTCGCGAAGAGTAATATTATGCAGCAAAACTGTATGTATGTAGCCACAATCTGACAAGGGCCATATTGTAATACGGGTGTAATACTAATAAACATATGGATTTTGTATTAACATTGAAATAATAATGTGATTAACGTTTTACCTATAATGTTATGCTTCAATCCCTGCCTGTTAGCAGATAGGAATTATTTTGGAAGATTGATAATAGTTCTTGTTGTAAAAAAGACAACTATATATCGTATTTTATATGTTGACTTAATACATGATACATGCATAAAACCTTGTTCAATTTATAGGTTCAAACATAAATTAAACATTTATATTTCGGTCAGTGGGCAATTCATTAATATTTTAAGAACTCGACGAATATCGAGAGTCTGACGCGAGTCGTTTGAAAGAGATAGTCATAGCTGATGCAACACACATTTTCATTTATGCTCATCACTAAAGAGCATATAGCACATGTTTGATTGAACAAAACGAATAGATAACACCCATCGTTCGACTTAATCGATCTGTCAAAACAATTGAGGTTTGACTCAGTATATATTTATGCAATCAAACCAGTCATCAGGATACATGCAATTGTGGAAGATTACTGAATCATCCATCCATGCACTGGTACCAGAGAAATCTATCATCCACATTACAAAACACATGTGGAAAAATACAAGGTCATCACAGACTTACTGAAAAAACACAACATTGAAGCTTTGCCACATCCTAAATAAAGCTCTGATTAAACTAGATGTGACTCTGGCTGGATAAAATTATGCGTTGAATGGCATGTTTCAAGTAAAGTTTTCTCAGTGAATATCCTCTTTAAATATGAATATACACTTATATTAATTGGTGGATGATCAAACACAGTTTCTCGAGAAGTACATGAAGTTAGGGGATACACGGTCATACTATTCACTAACATCAAACTTTCTTTCACAGCGCAATATCATTTGGAACTTTTCAAATAGCTCTTTTATGATATCTAATGTAAATATATTGTACGTTGGGCTTGGAAGAAACCTAAATCAAATTTCTTTGCCCAAACACGAAAGCAAGTATACTGAAATTAACAAGACACAGCACAGAATATGATTTTAATTCATCATGATCTAATGGTCATATAGTTTCAAAATGAAATAGTTAAATAAACATATGCAAAACGTGCCGTCATATAATGGCGTAGCGATACATATTTGTGCCGAAATACATGCATATATGAAAGCTTGTCTTAGTACATTCCATAGTACGTCGTGAAATGATATGCATAAATTTAAGATCAAATATACTCGATATAATATTAACGATGTTTGTTTCGTTCAGTATGTAACTATTTACTGGGAATTATCCAACAAAAGGGTGGTTTTCAAGCAATAATGTTATTTTATTTAAGTTTCAAAACCAAACATAAATCTGTCATATTGGAGTACACTACTGCCTTAAACGTACAATAATTCGTACAAATCACCATTCAAATAAAGTATGATATACATTCTTTTTTTTCGTGAAAAGATATGAACCAAATGGGAATCAGTTTGGTCCTCACAGAATCCGGTTAGACATAATAACATGCAAAAGAGACAAAAATGATTGAAACAACTATATCCTTCACCAACTGTAAAAATGTCTTTTCTGAATATGTCACGTTCAAGCCTTCTAGTTAGTTTTATTTCATTCATAAGACGTGTTGTATTTAAAACCTAAGCAAGCTGACATAGAAAATAGTTCGATAGTTTTGGATGTAACGCAGTCAGTTTATTGTTATGAACTACGAAGTGATCACGTTGGTTTCAGTTTATAATCATTTATTTGCAGCTTGTTACATATACATCGGAACCATGCAACAAAACCACGATTTTCGTGCTAAGTACTGGTTGACATAATCAAAATAAGTTTATATTGTTTATTATTTTAAAAACACACGTGGCCTTAATAAACTATGTTAGTTATAGCTGTGACAAATGTTTCTCATTGTGGAATTGCACAGACAAACCTTTATTGAAAAATGTATCGTTCGCGTACTAAATACACGCTTACATGGTGTCCAAGAGAAAAGGTCTATTATTGCAGTCGTCTATTTTATATTTGGTCCTTGACAAGATTATATTTAAGTGGATATCAGGAGTTGATGACACCCTTTTGAAGCAGATATTCAGTGAGGAGTGGAACAAATTAATATCAATCTTGGCATCCTTTGTTAGGTTGTCAGTCACAGTTTTACTATGTTCCGTGACCTCATCACTTATAAATAGTGATAAATCAAATCTTAAACACAAGCTTCAAAGACGGTCAAATACGCAAATAGGTATGTCGAGTCATTCAAACTGGGTGTCATTGTCACCGACCAACAGACCTGGTAATGAAAATTTGAAAGGTTCAAGAATATTACTATTGTCGACATGAGATGCTGGTAGACCATAATGAGGCTTTTTTCTAATACAGTTATTGGACCCCACCATTCCAGTTAAGATCAAGATCTATATTCCAGTCTCGCGCGCTTATAAGTTGTGAAGTATGGTGTATCAATAGCAACCCCGATCACACTGAAAACACATAGGCCATTTACAACATGATTTCTTTTCCCTCTGCTTTTTTGGCTGATATTCCTTCAAAGCTGCTCTATGAACTTGCTACGTTTATTGTTGAGGACATAACACATCAACAATCTTTACCTCCACATGTTGCTCCATTTTAGCACTGGAAGTGTCACTTCCAACTTTATCGTTGTGGCTTTCGACTGACCAGACATCATCAACAATACAACTACAGGTTAGATCCATATCCACACACGTTGGCGGATGGTTGAGGGTCGAAAATTGTCAATAGGCATTTTGTATGAAGTGTATCTCAATGCAAGATTAATAGGTGCTTGGGATGATCAAGAGCGTGCATCTCTTCAGCCACCAGTTGAAAAAACAAGCACTTTATGTTGTGGGTCAATGTGCAATAAATACTTATATGCCACTACAGTAGCAGCCCACTGAATCCACCTCTTATTAAAGAATCTACGTTAAGGATTCTAGTATCATGAATATATGGAATTATCATTTCAGGTGCATCCTGCATACAAAAATGGATTTCTTGAACATTTCCAGATAGAAAAATAAAAAATGGAATGTCATGTACGAAGTTCATCGTGGTAAATTTCCAAACCAGAATCAATGTTTTGGAGACAGTCGATTTACGACCATAATTTGTGATTTGCATGTGCGACCTAATTGTATGGGCAGTTAAACGAAACTTCTCCAGTGGGTTCCTAGTGTTCGTTTAACGGCACATACAAGGCAGTCATTTACAACTTGAAGCAGCTGTTCCGCATTTTAGTGCCTTTTCATGATATTTGTGCTTGTTGCCTGTTTTCATATTCGTTATTTTGTTCATTGTGTATTGGCTGTTAAATTCGTATGTGTTTCTTCATCTCCTTGTTTTGGAAACGAGAACAATTAGACTTTTTCTCAGCTGTCTTGCTCCACTGTTTTAGAACAAACCGCCATCACGAGATTCTCGCCAGTCAACCCGTTTATGCTACGATGGGCCCTCATTAATTGCTTTAAATGATCACTCCTTGGCTCTCCACGCTACATTGTGATCTAGAATAAACGAACTGGGACTACGTTCATCATTATCTAAATGGAAACAGAAGCGAGAAAGGAAACGTTGTTTCAAAGCTGACCGGCGTAGAACAGGAAGAAGAATCCCAGTTACCTACCTTATTTCGGCGCAACAATTTAAAAAATGTTTGACCATTAATTTAGATAACCTAATTCAAATCCCTATTAGTTCGTCAACCTTTGCGTCAGCTATCGAAGAAATACCTCTACGCATTGCATTGTTTGATGCCCAATCAGTAGGACCACCCGAAAAGCGCACAGAAATAGTTAATTTAATCGACGACCAAAATGTTGACATATTTTTCCTGACAGAAACATGGCTAAAAAGATCAGGCGATGAACCCCAGTGTGCGGATCTAACACCCACTGGTTACTACATCAAGTCGTTCTCACGTAATTCTCGCGGGGGTGGAATTGCTGTCATCACAAAGAACTCCATGATAAAACGTCTTAGCTACACCACAACATTCAATTTCGACCACACATCGTTTGAACTAGTGCAAACAACACTCACACTGGAGCAAAAATCAGTCCATTTTTTCTGCCTATACCGCCATCCTCCTAGTAGAAAAAAAAAACAAGCTGGCTGAGTCTCTCTTTTTGGAGCAGTTTCCGAATTTCCTGGACTATGGAAATTCGACAGGTGCCAACCTGATTATTCTTGTAGATTTCAACTTTCACTTTGACTGTCCCGGAAGCTCAAATACATAAAAACTCATAGATTCCATTAATGTTTTCAACCTCAATCAGTCAGTAAACCAACCCACCCATAAACATGGTCACATTTTAGACTGGATTCTTCATAGACCTAATGATAACATTCCCTGGTATCCCATGACCTTGCATCAGATCACCTCTGCATTATATGCCATCTTGACGTATCAGACCCCAACCCTCCACCTTTATCTGCTACTAAGAGATAACTCCGTATGATAAATAAAACCAAACTAATGCATGACATCCAAGCTAACCTAACAACTTGCTTACCTCCTACCGCAGAACAACTCGATGACTGTCTGCGTTCATTGCTTGACAAACATGCCCAAGCTACCAAGTGCATAGTATCAATTCAAAAGTGTTCTCCATGGTATAGCAGTGTTAGGGACCAGCTTCGCACTGCTAAAAGAGACCGACGTAAAGCTGAGAGGCTCTGGTTTTCCACCAGACTCACTTTTCATAAGCAAATATATGAAGTCGCTAAGAAGAATGTCACAGATATAGTCCATGCAGCGAAATCAGCCCACTACACTACTAAGATCAGGAAAAGTTCCAGCTGCAAAGAGCTCTTCGAGATTACTAACAAGGTAATGTCAAGGAACAAATCAACACCACTTCCAACTACTTTCTCTCCAGTCGTCCTTCCGGACATGTTTGTAAATTTCTTCCATGACAAAGTACAAACCATTAGAGATAAGCTTGACACCATACAGTTGGAATACATAATTTGAGCGGCAACTATTAGCAACATTTATACCCGTTTCTATGGATTTTGTACATACAATCTTGATGAAGAGTGCACCAAAGTCATGTGAACTTGATCCAATTCCAACATCACTGCTGCTTGAGTGCTTAGATCCAGTATTGTCTTTACTAACTGATGTCATTAATACCTCTCTCTCATCTGGGTAATTCCCATCATTTTAAAAAACTGCCATTGTAAAGCCTCTGCTGAAGAAACCAACACTAGACCATAACGATTTAAAGAACTACCGCCCAGTTTCTAATCTCCCATTCATATCAGAAATCTTAGAAAAGGTTGTTCTATCCCAGGTTGTATCTCATCTAAATTCAAACAGTCTTTCTAGCAATGTACAATCTGCATACCGCCCTTACCAAAGTACTGAAACTACTCTTCTAAAAGTAGTTAATGACATTCTTTCTTCGTTGGATAGTGGAAAGATTACAGTCTTCACCCTCCTTGATTTGTCTGCAGCATTTGACTCAATATTCCATGCTATATTACTTCACCGTCTCCAGCATGTATTTGGCATTCATGATAAAGCCTTACTGTGGTTCAAGTCCTACTTGGTCAACAGGACACAAAAATGTATCTGCAAATGGAATACACTCCAACCCAGTTGATCTATGTTGTGGTGTTCCACAGGGGTCTGTTCTTGGACCAGTTCTCTTCATTCTGCACACTCAGCCACTCTCAAGTGTCATAGATCATCATCCAGTGTCTCACCAATTGTATGTTGATGACACCCAAATATACAAATCCAGCCACCCAACTGAAGTTGATGCTTCCATCCAACGTGCAGAGAGGTGCATTTCTGATATGAAATCATGGATGACATGTAACAAGCTGCAGACGAATGATGATAAAACTGAGGCCATTCTGATCAGAAACAACAAAAGACTTTCTCATTCACATCCTTTACCTCAAACAATAAATATCAGCAACGCCAACATTAAATTCACACGATCAGTACGAACAGTACGAAAACCAGGTGTTACACTGTCACATTGCACCAACATGTCATGTACATATGCAAGGCTGCATATCTTGAGCTGACACGCATCAGCTCAATTCGCAAATGTCTTTCAGTTAATGTCACTAAAACACTTGTGTGTTCATTAGAACTCTCAAGACTGGGCTATTGTAACTCAATTCTGTCTGGTTCATCTCATTATCTACTCCAGAAACTTCAAAAAGTTCAAAACACAGCTGCTCGGATCATACTTAAAGTACCACGATCAGAGCACGCCTCCCCGCTGCTCTGTACCCTACACTGGCTATCCATTCGATCCAGAATCAAGCACAAAATTTGTTCTCTGTGCTACGTTTCTCTGTCAAACTCTAGTCCAACATACCTATCCGATCTCACCCAAGTGTACACACCAGCAAGATACATACGCTCCTCTTCTGACAATCGTATACTCATTATTCCCACTATGAAAACAAAGTCATATGGACAGCATTCTTTTGCATATCAAGGTCCAGCAAAGTGGAATGAATTGCCCACTGAACCTAGACACAAAGATACAGTGATCACATTCAAGAGGGCTCTCAAAACTCACTTATTTCAACTGCAAGAACAAACTTAAAAACCTAATAATGTTTCCTACCTGAAATATTCTCAGCATGTTTTTTATTTTTTTAACGTTTTTCTAATGTCATGGTGTTTGTTTTTGTAATAATATTATAATATGATTTTTCTCTTATAGGTGTTGTCAAATGTTGTAACGCGCTTAGAGCTTCTACAGATTATGCGCTATACAAAGTCCTCATTGTTATTATTATTATTATTATTATTATTATTATTATTATTATTATTATTTGTTTGATGAAACGTCACAAATGCACGCTTTTGGTGTGCTAAGACAATTTTTAGTATATATTTGCTATATAAAATGTTTTTCACTATTGCCAGCCGGGTATACATGTGTGGTGTGACTGCATAAACAATAGCATGCGTGATTCTGTAGAACGCGAAAGGGTTTCCACAGTCATTTGCAAAGTTAATCTTGAGAACTCAGATATAACAGAATTACATTAATCATGCCAAATTAAAACGCTGTTCTTGCGAAATAAAATGACTGTTTACCAAGATTCACAAACATAAAAAAGCTCACAAAACAAAATTAAACCTCAACAAACAAACAAAAGGATTGCGAATATATCTGAAAAACCAAGATATGTCACTGAGGGGATTTGCACAGTAAACTTTAAAATGGCCTCCACCAAGTTGCAACGAACGCTATTAAAGTCCAGAGTTGAAATCTGTGTTGGTTCATTGCCGCATTTCTGACGTTCGCAGTAGTATACGTTGTATGATTTAATGTATCCTTTACAAACATCTTAATTAGATAAGCGGATCTCGTGTTATCGTCAACATGTCAAGTGAGTCAGAGAGTCGTCGTGGGAATGTCAACGTTACCGAGAATTGTTTAAATTTTCGGTCTGTCCACTGAGTAAGTTGTACTGCTCAACAAGGTCATGATACCATTGTTGCTAATCATTTCATTCAAGTTTTACCTCAACTTCCATGTGGAAGAAATCACATAGACGTGTGTTGTACTTCTAATTATATGTTGTCTAGATCAGGGACCTTACCTGGAAATGAATAATGCTGGTATTCTCTTTTTATTCGATCGACCGAAACAGGTGTTCCCATGTCACATGTGGGTTTGGGTGTATCTTTGGTTTGAGCCATTCTTTACACATTATAGATTGTGTTTAATATCGTTTGAAAAAGGTACCACTTCTCTTTACCATAAGTACAATCACTGAATAGGCTATACTCCGATGAGCAGTTTCTGAATTTGAGTCGTTCTTGAGTGCTTCAATAATACTATTGCAAAATCACGGCTGGTAGCATTTATTTTTCAATTTATTCTAAAACTTTTTGCTGATTGAGGAGTCTGTAATCGTCATAGTCGGTATCCATGTATTAAATCGCCTGTAATTTGCAATCCCAACTTTGTAATCGATCAGCAGCAACGTTTTTAATATTATCTAGGATTAATATCGAAACCTTTTTAGCGAGTGGTGCATAATGCGATCACAAGGCCTTGAGCACCTTTGGTACCTTTGGAAACCCAAGAAAAAAATCTTCAACAACAACTTATGATCGTTTTAGCCAAAAGAGGTAAAATGATTATAAGTAAACAAATTACAATGGATTAAAAGTTATAGAGACGTCAGAGTAGTCGATATTAGATCATCGGATGCCTCATTCCGGCTAAACACAAGGATCATATAACTGTGAGCAAGTAATTACAATTTTTTAACTATCACTGATGGCATCACAGGCAAAATTAGCTGTGTCGAGGTGTTAAGCTGAAAATGTCAGGTGTCAGAATGGGTTGAGTTTATCGCGACTCATGTTGCTGTCTTTCTGATTCTCCTAGATATATTAACATGGTAAAATCTTTATAGGCTAGAGTAACGTGTCCATATTGAATGGCAATAAGTATTTGCTTGTTAAAGTTATATGACCGACCTGTGGCGTGTCCAAACTTAATGATTTCCCTATGATTGCACTTGACCCATACATAAGTGTTCAATGATAAATAATGGATTTATTTGCTTACGGTCGATATAGATGTGATGTCGATAATATATATTTATGCGAATATAGTGATATCCAAAGGAAACCTTAAAACTGTAGAGCAGATTTTCCTTCATAGATCTAGTATTTTGTAACATCAGATAGTGCAATTAGCGTTGTTTTACCAGTCTTGAGTTATGTTGTTTTAACGACTCTGTAAATCATCATGTATTGTGTCATATCGCGCGGAATGGTTTTCGTATTATTATTAGGAGGTCCCCACAGCGAATACACATCATTGTCCCATTTAAAGAACAGACACAATTGCCTGTATATGGTTTGATATGTCTATCCTGTGATAATTAGATAAACGTTAAATCCAAAATAAGATATAATTACTAAAATATTATTTTCAGACATATCCCTTGTGTATGGTTGTAGATGATAGTTGTATTATATTACCATCATGTAAGTGCCATTCCTCAAGAGGGTTGGGGTTCATTGGCGCAATTGCTTTGAATTCCAGAATGGGGCATATAGATGATAGGATATGTAATTTTGGATTTGGCTCGTCTTTCAGAGAGAGAGAGAGAGAGAGAGAGAGAGAGAAGAGAGAAGACAGGAGAGGGAGAGGCAGATAATGTTAGATAGGTTAGAAAGTTTCAATTCGTGTCATGTTGTGACTAATAACGCATCCTCTACTAAGCCAAACATGATGAATCCTATTCGCGTATACATACATATATGTGTTTTAAAGCAACACATGTAACTTGAATCTACTGTTTCTTCTTGTTTCATTTAATGTGGGGCTAGATCTTAGTATAGCCGTATTTCCGTTTTTTGAATAGATTTTCTTGATCGGCAGGATATATATATATATATATATATATATATATATATATATATATATATATATATATATATATATATATATATATATATATATATATATATATATATATTGATTTATTCATAGTACGTGGTATATCCTTTTGACAGGGCTGAATTCTTATCGCACAACTAAAATTCACTTATCGCACAAATTGCCTGGAGCTACGTTGTGGACGATACATATCGAATATTAGTTAAAGTATAAACTATTTGGAATAATGAATTGTTATAAAGTTTTTTGTTATTTAACTATGTTGACACACGTTTATACGTTGAAGAATAATTCTCATATTTAGTTGAAAAGTGCCAGTGTTGTCTCTAAGTATAGTGGTGGAGAACGGTTTTTGTCAAGGAGGGGTAAATGGGCAATTCACGCATCAGTTATCAGATTACAATGGTGTGCACAGTGACATCCAAACATATGAGGGAGAAGACAAAATAAAGTACTTTGAAGCTGACACCGTGTATTTGAAGAGTTAACAAAATCCAAGTAGGAAAGACTCAGGTGGTCTTTCCAAGATAAACAGATAATCAGATGGCAGTAACTCCAACTACAGAATTTAAACTTTAATATTAAAATAAATATAATAAGAAAACCAGCTAAATTAGAGACGAAACAGAGAAGGGACATTAAGAAAAGTAAATCATCTAAATTTCCAAGCCTTTGCCAAATCTAGTGCAGCTTCATAGTTTCAAAATTATGGTCTGCGGAATCTTTTATAGAAATCTTGGAGCAATTTTAAGTTACTTACCATTCAATGTGTCTATTAATATTACTGTTGGATAGAATAGTCAGTAAATCTAATGATACATCTGAGAACAAATTTGCGACATAAATTTAGTTGTAGCACAGAGAGCTGCAACTCCTTTGACTGTCATGCAGTTGTTTAAGAATTACTTCTTGTTGCAATGATTTCGAGACTTTCTGATCACTAGGGCACACTTATGGATGTGTATGTTTGAATTTTAAATTATTTCTACTGTTCAAATAGAAAATAAAGAGAACTAAACGGCATAGCATTGTTCACATTTTGTCATCCTTCAAAATATTCAACTGAATAGTAAACATCTAGTCCGCATGTTCGAAAGAGACTGAATCTTCTTTTTCTTCAACAATATGTGATTAAAATTATAATCTTTAAGTAAAAAGAATCAGTAAAGATTGGAAATGCTTAGGGAAGTTTGCAAAATTTATACCTACGTTTAATTCGCGTATGCTATTATTTTTTCTCGACAATAATATTTATACAATTAAATATGTTCTCTTGTTCCGCGTATAATTTCAAGTGCATGCGTTTGGCCATGAACTAAAGAGCAGGTTTCGGAAATACGCTACGCGACACGTTCAGATAGTCATCACTTTTGTAGCGCATATTCAGCTGAGATAAAAACAATTGGAAGTAAATTTTCTATTCTGATAAAATAAATGTATGCTCGAACGAATACGATGTGTGTTTGAACCTTTGTGTCTGTTATTGTCACGGGAAATTTATGTTCATGACTGTCATTATGGCAATAATGCTTGAACACACTCTTTCTCCCCTAGTATATGTATTACTGAAACAGTGCCACCTACCGGGATGAATTTTCTGAATGTTTGCATTTGTAGTTGTATGTTAGTGGCCACTTTCTCATAAGGAAGTAATACAAACTAGCAAATTGGCTTTTGAAGTTGAATTAATATAATGCTATGATTAACTGTTTTGTCGATAGTGTTATTATAAGACCCTTCCTTGATGAAACATATTCATATTACTTGTGGTTTGTTAAAAAATCGTGTTGTAATAAAACAACTATACTTATTTTCCCCATGTTCTTTGAGTGAGAATTACACACATGTATCGCTTTTCAATTTGCATTTTAAACCAGACACCAACATTTTATATTGTTTACAATCGTGTATTTGCAACAATATAATCGCAAATATGCAAAGAACAAATATTCTTTTTAATCTAATTACCCTAAAATATTGGGATTTAAATTAATTATTGCAGTTTGTTAGGTGTGCTGGAAGCCATTTAACCTGAACGGATTATGTAAGAGAAACATTACGTGATACATATGGCTAGAAAGTAAAACATCGACTGCTAATGACCCTTACGAGGTATTTAACATTATGCATAACTTATGGTCTATTTGAACATCTAGGTAAATGGGTATATGTGGGATGAAGATAGAAGGACGCTGCTTATTAAAAAAGGAATATACGCTGATATTTCATTTTCAATATTTCATCTAATTTTTATTTGAGAAGTGTGGAGTTTGAATGAATTGTATTTTCAAATAATTACTGCATATAAGGACAACAAAGCTTAATTTGTATTTGTGCACAATTCCCACTATACCTCTGCCTATGTTATAGGCAAAACAATAGCTAAAATTAATATTAATCCGGTAAAGCTACCAAACCGCTATTGAACAGTATGGAGTTTATGTATTACGAAGAACACATTTTCATTGACCAAACTGAAAAGATATCTAAGTAAATTCGATCCGATTCACTTATATGACGTCATATAAACATAAAATAAGAAAAATAGCACATTGTGTCTTTACGTTCCAGAGAGACTTAAAACAGTATTGTATTAGGCCCTGCAACGAATTTCAAATACTTATTTTACAACATGTAATAAAATAGGCTAAAAAGCTAAAAGAAAATTATATTTTTGATAGTATCTTGTTTCTTAATATCTCTTTGTCTGAAATTAGTATTTATGAAAACCCATTCCCAGTGCCCGTTATGTTTCTAGTCATCAAACATCGTCGACGTAATTAAATCAAGCAGCACATGATATACATAGAGGCATTCACTCTTATGTTTGGAGTTTTGCATCAGTAAACAATCATCATATGATAGAATCTCAAACGGTTTGCAATTTGTTAATTATAACATTTTCGAACTTGAACCATATACTGACGTGAATTGAATTTTTTATTCTTAAATGTGCGAAAGATAATTCAATAAAAAAGGCAAAATTTATCCGAGTTATATTTTCTCCTTATAATTTTGTGTCAAAACGTTCATTGAAATACGTATGTTAGAGTAGATATTTCACGAGCTTATGAATCTATGCAAACTGAAATATACCAACATTGAAATTATGCTGATGATAAATAAATACATTGAACTGAGGAAATAAATTGACGCTCAGTTTCTTAATACAACTATATTAATGATTGAATACAGAGCAACATATGGTAATAAAATGCCAAGCTAAAGGAAGACGCGGAGATTTATGTTGAAAATAAAGTAAACCATAGAAAACAACAAATTCATTTTTAAGCAATGCAACAGTTTTGAAACCACGCCACATTAATACGTCCAACAGCTTGCGTTTCTAAACGTATGTTACATGTGAAATAAATTTAGTTAGCAACATGATAAAATACACCAGATGATTTGTTTCTAGGAGGTCGTTGACACGTCCCTAGTTTTATTTTTCTCTGATCACACTCATTAGGTTATCGATACCAATTTAATACTAGTCAATATATTTGTCTAAAAATGTGTTGTATAAAGCTCCGACAAATATTGTAATAGCAGCTGAACAATTAAAGACTACGTTTTATGATTGTTGCAACAGTAAATATATTATATATATCCTTCGTTGAGACAATACTTTATCCGGTTTTATGGTGACATTCTCATGATGGCATTGCACCTTATATTTCGCTAAATGACTTCAAATAGGCACCTCATAAACCATGCACTGTAATTAATCCTAACTATTAGTAGTAACTATATTCTATAGTTGTAACTACATATATTGGTAAAATAATGAATACATTGCCAATAGGACATACGCTCTATTTTAGGTATCGTTTCCAAGCTATGGACGTTCATTTTTCAAGTAACTCATTAAAATTTAGTTGTAAAGATGAGGCAAAAGGAAATATAGATAAGTCATAAATATCGGCCAGTCTACGATACTGAAGTAAAATGCAATCTGTTCCTCTTGGATATTTACAAAATAGACATTGTTCTGTCTGCTATAGATGATATAATTTTGATTAAAAATTTCCATATATGATCATGTGAAACGGTCAATAGGAAACAATAAAAATAAATGTTTTCCACTAAGACGGCGAAAAATATTTTTAATTAGTCCAAATTATCCATATGATATCAACGAAGACAAAATTTATAGAGCTTTTGTACAGTTTTATCAAACTAAAAACTATTTTCTTGTTTTCATCTTCCAGTGTTTCAGTATTTTATCTGATATGTATCCAATGTATCGCGGTCAAAAAAATTGACAATGCAGTTACAAGACTGACATCAAAAACCAATTTAAACACAGTTTACGCATGTGATTCTGTGCTCTATCATATCATTTTAAGTACTTTGCTCAATTTAAAGAAAGATCGTCCCTAATTCATAGAATATGAACAACGTTCCAGACGACAATTATTTTCTGCAATTGCTGTGATGGAAGTGGCTACAGTTAAATGGGTTATTGATGAAAATGCTCTCTATAATATGGAGGTTGATTCAATTTTAAGGGGCAATAATTCGTCAACTCTAAGTTGTAATACGTCGAAGAATCATTTGATGGTCAGAAATGATAGTGAAAGATTGGACAAGCATATGTTTAGGGCTGATTAAAAAGAGATTTGGATTGAAATCGCCAAAACAGCTGCATTGCCAAATAACATATGTCCTTAGATGTTGATTGAGATTACTAGGTGATGAAATATAGAATATAATGTCTTTGATCCACTCCAGGGAGAAGCAATAGATCGCAAATCGTTTCTCAAAGTTAATCATTATCTTTTGAGGCACAACGAAGGTGGTACAGACAGCTCAGACTGGCTCTGTTAATGTCAATGTACATTTGTATTTCTTTAATATTATTGGCAAAGAATGTGGAACACGACCAAGTGACCAGTCATCACAAAGGTGTCTTAATTATCCTTGTATCCCAATGTAACTCTGGGACGTATAAATCCATCGCCTTGACAGACCTTATGAAGGAGCATCACAGTTATATCCAAAAGTCGAAACATTCTCTATTCAGTCCCTGTGTATATTCAGTAGATTTTTTCTCTGAATCCAATTTTCAAAGATTCACTAAGATGCAGACCACTTACTACTTACAAGCAAAGTTACAGCTACTGTTACAAGTATATGGTCTTAAAATAAATAACATAAATGAGTGGAACGCAACAAGTTGTGTAAAGTTCAACACATAATGTAATTACCTGCAATACAAAGTGAAAATAAAATGGAATGTACAGTGTTTCAGATTAAATCGTAAAATAATCCTAGAGTTAAATCTACAATTCCTAAAGATACATGTTCTGAATAAACTTTAATGGAAATCTTAATTAAGTCCAACGCTGAAGGTGTTCATGTGCCTGTGGAGGTGTTATAGTGTTGCTGTACCAGTAGTCGTTTGTTGAAACACAGTAATATATTTCCAAGATTGAATTCACTATATATCTCAGTGAATGTGTCTGTCCAATAATATTATTTCTTTTATGAGCAGTCTGTATTTATAGAGCCAAATCCCTTGAATAATTTAAAGATTTAAACCCATAAGAACTTCTAAAGTAGACTGAGACCCATATAAACACTTTTACTTCTAATGACAATCTCTGGTTTTTCATTTTCATCTTGTCATAGATTTAAGGGATTTGTGATCACTAAGCACAATAATCAGAAAAGAACTGAACTGTTAGAGATATCGAAGTGTTGCAAAGCCAATATCAAATCCAAATATTCTTCTCGATTGTGGAATAAATTATGTGGTGATTTGTTTTGATTTCGTAGAATAATACTCAACTGGATGATCTATACCATTGTTGTTTTCTTGAAAGAATAATGTACTAAATCCAATATCACTTGCATCAAAAGACAATTTAAATGATTGTCTTACATTAGGAGTTGAAAAGACTGTTGGACTGTAAAGTATGGTATTTAACTTATAAAAAGCCTTCGGAGATTTCGCAGATCAATGAATCTTGCTTTTCTTGATCAACAAAGATATCAGAAGTTTATCAATTATGGTACGAAATTATAAAACAAATTCCGATGGTATAAAGCCTTAAGCAAAATTTGCATCAGTTGCATTTTATTGATAGGCATAGTGAGTTCAGGGATAGCCTTGATATAAGTATTTTAGGTTTATCTTTTCATTTGCCACAATCTGCCTTGTAAATGTAAAATAAACAACGGCAAAACTCACTTTTTGATAAATTAATTGTCAAATTTGCATTATTGAGTCTGTCAAAGAATGTTTGATGTATCTCTAATTTATCTTTCCAGGTGTAATTATAGTTGATGACATCATTGATCGAAGCATCACAATTATCCAGACCAGACGTAATAATATTCATCCGAAACGGCAACACCATATTATGATGAAGCCCCTTTTGAGTCACGAATGACGTAATTTCCTTTGCCCTTTCCGTCAGTTGAATTTGCCTGAATCCTTTCCTAAGTTCAAACTTGGTGAATACCTTGCATTTCCTATTTTACAGTGCAGTCAACGATTCTAGGCAATGTAAATGAATCTGTTTGCAAACAGTGTTCACCTTTCTTTAGTCAGTGCACATGTTGAAAGTATTATCAGGTTCTGGTACATTTATTCATGGTGAGCTCTAATCAATTTTACTCAGTTCTGTGAATTTATTATCAAGCAAATACTTTATTTCTTTTTTTTTTAAACATTCCTCCTTGAGAGCGTACGGATACTTTTTCACATGTGTGGAATCTAAAATTTCAGCTTTATGGTAGATCGTATTTGTTCGTTTAGAAACATCTGGAAACAAGTACTCATATTCCTGTAACAGCTGGTTTTGCTCATTCTTGTTATTTTGCTGCAAATTTAAACGTTTCTGATCCAGATTATTCGTACCGAATGGCTGTTCCAGTCACTACAATACGATTGCATTCCATCGCTTAAATCCTCGCTGTGTGCGACAGGTACAACTAAACTGAGTGCAAGATTAACATAGCTATCTCTATTAACGTACTACTACTTTAAGATATTATTATGATAAAGTTATTTTTGTAATTGCTTCCAAGGAGTATTGATGACCTAATGACAAATTACCTTCTGGAAACTTCTTACTGTTTACAAAATAAACTGTTAATTAGAATTAAAAATGTTACTTAAATTATAATATATAACCTGGATTATGTCTGGTACCCTAGAGGAATCTCAATAATCTAGACCCAAACCCAAATAAGTATGTTTATTTATATTATTAATGATAATACTATTAAAACACAAACAAATAAAGAATAGTTTTGTTATGTCGTATTTGTTTATAGAGAAATAAATCAATAATTCGGGTCAGGTATAAAATAAATTTGAGGTAAAGTCCAACATACAATATTATATTACAATAATATATAATAAAATAAAAATATAACAGAGAAACAATGCATATTAACATATATAACAATACTGACAATATACTAAAGCGTGAAAACAAAATGGCATTCATAATTAGAGATTGTGCTAATTGGATTCATAAGGTATGTAGCGGTGCATGGCCATTATAATCAAAGGATACATGGACGTGCCGATCACTATTAACAACGTTATTTTGCAATTCGCTTATGTTCAGATCTTTTTAATTCATTCTTGTTTAACATCACCATTAAGAGAATAAAGATATCTGTGTAGATCAGCGTGCTTGAAATAAACCCCTTCAAATAAATTGTGCAGTGATCAACTACAAGGACCTACCCAATATATAATTATTGATACAGAATATGTCATCACTTTAATCAACTCAGCTGTTATAGTGCCATTGTAGATCACATCGACCGAACAGACCACTAAATTGTTTCAACACATTGCGTTCAATCGTCCCAATGAATTTAATTGTTCGAACGAATTACTTAATAGTTTTAACCGATTAGTATTGTTCTAATTGCCTACTAATTCCTTTGTAATTCATTTTAGTGGATTAAGCAATCCGTAGGCGTAGATCGATTGTGTAAGAAATACATTAGGAACTGTTTTGAGGAAAAATAAATCAAGACAGCGACCACAAGTCCTAACATTGCTTTGTTTGATTGCTGCAATATTCTTAAAATGTTATTGTTCTTATTGTTGCTGCTCAGTTATAGATGCTCAGCGATGCTAACATTCGGCTTGCCTTCACATACACCGTTTTGGGGCAACACTCAACATGGCGCATGTCGAAGCCATAAAATGCGTAAATCATCGCTGGTGGATAGGAAATCACTCGCTATAAAACACCCAATTAGAGGTGAGACGGGAATGTTCCGTATCACCATATTTAGGGGCTGAAAGAAAACAAAACAAACATGTTTATATGTATGTCTTGGGAAAAGACAGAATTATGTGGCAGCATAGTGTTAACAACATATTGTGTGGTACGACCCCCATGATATGGGAACAGGCGGACATGCTGGAAATAATTCTTCATATAGGGAAAACCTGTATCACAGTATAAAATCGTTCAGTCTATAGTGCTATACTAGAGGCACACAAATTCCTAGCAGAGAGCGAATACACGATTAACGTAGGGAGGAACATAAAAGGAAGAGAATACAATGATGTGCTTGAAGTAATACTTCCCACTACAGAAAGCCAGAAAGTTACAGCGTTCACGCCACAGGCAGAGCTTCACAATGGATCCCGAAAGCGTCTAAAACCTGTTATATTTCCCCAACCACCCATACCATTTATGACCGTTTAAAAGCTTACTTCCACTACCTACCCACCTCTACAAACCCTGAGATCAATCACAGAGTTACCAAAGCTTCTACAGAAGCTTCATATAGAAAGGCAATAAACCCAGGCTGACTACGGAGACATGGTAGGCTTACCACCGATACCAGCCTACAGAATGTCTAATTTAGAGAAAGACATACAATCAAAGTCTCCCCACGTCAAACCAGGTTGAAATATGATAGAATCGCTAAAGGAACCGCACATAAGGTCACACCACCTAAGACCCGCACGCGACGATTGCAAGACAAACCACCCCTTATGAAAAAGGCATGCCCAACCTGAGAACCGGACGATAGTTGACCCATGTGGACCACAACTACACTAGTATATAAGCTACCTCTTGTAGACAATGTAGATATTGTAAAATTAAAGATATGTGAAACCGGAGTAAAACTGGGACTTTATCCTTGAAACCACGCTAGAGAAAGTAACGATCGATGAAGGAAAAGTCCTTCATGAATATATTACATGGCCACACGGGCAGATTTGTTCGCTGAAGCTCGGGGAGGTTTTCAGAATGTCATCTCGCGAGACAGCATAGGTGGAAATCAGGCTATGGACCAAAAACCCAAGGAACCTGAAAAGCATGACAGGAATAAGAACACGCAATGTTTAACTTGCATGGAGAGGTGAAATGTCTCCAGTACCAAAATCCCGATTGAATACCACATGGACGTAGGAAAAGAAGGCATAGACCAGACCAATGTATGCCCGGATTTATCCGAGAGTCAGCGTACGCACATCGTGGAAGTTTTTTCCCAATACCCAGACATGTTTACGGTCAAACCAGGCCGTACTGGATTGATTCAACACGAGATGAAGTTGAATACCTCAAAGCAGATCAGGATTAAATATATTAAAGGATATCCAATAACCTTTAATGGTCATGAGATAATCAACGAAGAAATGGGGAAAATATTAGTCCAGGAAGAGATCGAACCTTCCAGTTCCCCGTACATGTCCCTCGCTGTGATAGTCAGAAAAAATGACGGTACAAGTCGTTTTTAATAATTATCTGCATCTGAACAAAATCACGGTGTTCGATGCAGAACCAATGCCAGGTTAAAATATGCTATACTACATTTGGTGGGTCGAGCTGTAAGATGAGCCGTGTGAAGTCTATCAAACAGATACATTGATACCTCAACATGTTCAACCCAGGAGTATGTATAAAAGAAGAGATCATCTAGAAAACTGTCGACGTGTTCCTTACCGTTTAACAGTTTGAGCATGAGACAAACGCACGACGCACCGGCGAAGACTAAACCGAAAGGCATGAGTTTAAATTGATAAAACCTTTGGGTGACGCGAATGCCGTTAACCGGCGAGCATCATCAGCTAACTTGGTAATGTATTTGTGAATAGCCAACTTTCAAAATAAGCTTTCTATGGCTGGAATGTTTGTGCCATATTGTAAGTAGACTAGACCAGTTGAAAACTCACCCGGACCAAATAGGCGCAATCAGAGATGCACATAGACCAGAAACCAAGAAACAAGTAAGATATTGCCTAGGTTTGATTGGGTTTTACAGGAAATTTGTTCCCAATTTTGCGGCTATTGCCAGCCCATTAACAGACTTGACTTGGAAAAGGTAACATAATAAAGTTCGCTGGGGTGTGTGCCACCAAAGAGTGTTTAACGCTTTAAAACAGAAACTGATATGTGCATCAATCTTAAAGTTGCCAGAATTGAACAAAACGTTTCTGCTGAGGACTGATGCGTCCATGGGACTTGGGGCTGTTTTGCTACAGGAGCAAGAGGGAATGATAATGTACGTTGGCTATGCATATAGGAAAATGCTCTCTAGGTAGCAAAACTAGTCCACGATTGAAAAGGAGTGCATAGCATTACATATCTTTTCGAGAGGGAGTTTACCTTACAAACGGACCATCAACCGCTCATATACTTCAACAAAGCAAAGGTCGCCAACGCAAGATTGATGCGCTGGGCGTTGTCTTTGCAACCTTATAGTTTTCGAATCGAGGCGATTTGAGGGTCGGAAAATATGGCTGCTGATGTTTAAGTATGGTGTAATTAGCATATCATTTTCGTTCAGAATTCAAAATTGAATATTTTAATAATTGTTTATGTTCACATTCCTCGATTTTTCTAAACGTGTTATCATGTTTTCAAGGGTGAAGATATTGTCACGGAATTGTATAAATCCCTTAACATCTGTCATCATTTTTCTGGACGAAAATAATAGTAATTGTTATTATGCGGTGCATAGAGCAAATCAACTGTTTGAGTACATCTTTAGGAAGATATATGCGTTACACTTGAGAGCAATGTCGTTGACGCAAGTATTTCAACGAACAATATTAACATATGCGAAATTGTTTCTTTGGGTTTTTTTCTTCTGTTTCGATCGAGTACGTCTGCACACGAAACTTTAATAAGATTTCCTCAAACCAAGTTGCAACTAACGCTATAAAAATCCAGAGCTGAATTTTTTATTCATTGCCGCATTTCTGATGTTCTTAATAGTATACGGTATATGATCCACATCATTTAATGTATCCCTCACAAAGATCATAATTACATAAGCGGATCTCGTGTGATCATCAGCATATCTAGCTAGTCAGAGAGTCGTCGTTGAAATGTGAACATTGTCGATAATTGCTCCCAATTCCGTTTCGTCCATTGAGTAACTTGTACTGCTCAACAAGGCCATGATGCCATTGTTGCCAACAGTTTCGTTCAAGTTTCCCTTCAACTTCCATCAACGCCTCAAGTGGACGAAAATCCTAGACGTGTTTTGCACTTGTACGCTTATTTTGTGTTGATCAGGAATCTTACCTGGAAATGAATAAAACCGAAATTCTCTTTTCCTTCGATCGACCGAAACAAAGTTGCCAATGTCACATGTGGGTTTTTGGTGCATCTTTGACTTGAGCCATTATTTATACATTATTGATTTTGTTCAATATCGTTTTGAAAACGAACCAATTCTCTTTTCTTTATTTCACATCACTGCATAGACTTTACACCGCTGAGCAGTTTCTGAATTTGATTGTCTTTGTTGAGCGCTTTATGAATAATATTACCAATCACGGGTGATATTATTTATTTTTCAAGGTAGTGTATACGTTTTTGGTGATTGTTGAGTCACTAATTGTCATAGTCGGTATCCAATCGATATAATCGCCTGTAATTTGCAATCCAAATTTTGTAATCGATCAACAGCAACCTTTTTGATATTATCTCCGTTAAATATAGAAACCCAAATATCGATTGGTGCAGACTTTGATGACAAAGCTAGAGCACCTGTGGTGTCTTACTAAATCTACGAACGAAATCATGAACAGCAGCATATGTTCGATTTGGCCAACAAGGATAAAACGAATGTATGTAAACAGATTATTATGGAATAAAAATTCATATAGCCGGTGAAGGTATTCGATATCAGATATCGGATGCCTCAGTGTATGCAAACATAAGCGTCATATAACCGTCAGCAAATATTACAAATTTTAACTACCACTGATGGCGTCAAAGGCTAGATTAACCTGGGTCGTGTTGGTAAGCTGAAAATGTCAGGTTCAAGAATGGGTTAGGTTTTTCGCGACTCAAGTTGTTGTTTTTCCGATTCTCCTATATATATTAACATGGTAAAATCTTTCTAGGCTAGAGTAAATTGTCCATATTGAGTCGTAATACATACCTGCTTGTTAAAGTTATATGACCTAACTGCGGCTTGTCCAAACCCAGTTATTTCCCTATATATCCACTTGACCCATACATAAGTGTTCAGTGAAAAACTATGGATTTATTTCCTTACGGTCGATATAGATGTGATGTCGATAATAAATATTTATGCGAATATAATGATATCCAAATGAAACCTTAAAACTGAATTGTAGATTTTCTTAAAATATCAGATGCAATTGCCCGTTTATGGTTAAATATGTCGAACTTGTGATAATTGGATAAAAGTGTGATCCAAAATAAGATATAACTAATAAAAGATTATTTTGACAAATATACCTTGTGCATTGTTGAAGATGATAGCTGTATTATATTACCAACATGTAAGTGCCTTTCCACAAGAGAGTTGGGGTTCTTTGGCGCAATCGGTTTGAACTAAATAGGGGAATATAGATGATTGGATATGAAGTATTGTATTTATCTCACCTTTCTGAGAGAGAGAGAGAGAGAGAGAGAGAGAGAGAGAGATAATGTTATGCAGGTAAGTTGGTTTACATTAATATCATGATGTTACTAGGATCACATTTCCTACTAAGACAAAACTTGATGGATCATATTCGCGTATACATACATATATGTATAATTGCTCTTAGAGCTCATGGTGTAACGACATCATGCATAAATGGCGTTTTCGTTTTAAAGCAGCACGTGCCACTTGACCCTACTGTTACTTCCTTGTTTCACTTAATGTAGGGTTGGATATTATAATAGTCGTGCTTCCGTTTATGAATACAATTTCAAGAATCAGCATTTATATATATATATATAAGACATCTGCAATGATTTATTGTTATACAGTTTATATTATTTAAAAATGTCAACATACGTTTGTACGTTGAAGAAATATTCTCATATTTGCGTGAAAGTGCCACTGTTTTTGCTGATGCTTCTGGGGAAGTTTGTGAAATGGAGGAGTATATGGGCATTTCCCGGTATCTACAGCCCAGTGGGGGAGTATGTTTTGTGTCGTTGAGGAGTATATGCGCATTTCACGTATCTACAGCCGAGTGGGGGAGTACGGTTTATGTCATTGACGAGTATATGGACATTTAAAGGTATCTACAGCCGAGTGGTGGAGTACGGTTTGTGTCATTGAGGAGTATTTAGGCATTTCACGGTATCTACAGCCGTGTGAGGGGGTAGGGTTTGTGTCATTGAGGAGTATATGGGCATTTCACGGTATCTACAGCCAAGAGATTACAATTAGTTGAGGATGACAACACTATTTTAGATTGAAAGTTTGACAATAAGTTATAATATTAAACTGGTGTGGAAAGCGACAACGAACTTATGAGATAGAAAGATAATGCAGGTACTTTGAAGCTGAAATCTTGTATCAAAGTATTAAAATAATTTTGAAACTCCAAGTAAGATAAACTCAGGGGTCCTTGCCAAGATAAACTGATTATCAGATGGTAGTGAAGACAACGACAGCGTTTAATTTGTAAAATTAAACAAAATGAAACAAGAAACAAGCTGCATTAATGATGAAACAGAGAAAAGACAATTCACAACGTAAATCATCAAAAATTCCATATTTTCGCCAAATTTATTTCAGATTCATAGTTTCACAAATATCGGCTGCGGATTTAAAAAAAAAAAACAACACGTAGCAATATTAGGTTTATTACCTTTCAATGTGCCTGTTAATATTACTGTTTGATAGAATTCTCAGTAAAAAAGATGACAAATCTGACAACAAATTTGCAACATAAATTAAGTAGCATAACGGAGTGCTGAAATTCCTTTGACTGTGATGCAATTGTTTAAGAATTACATACTGTTACAAAGTTTTTGAGACTTTCTGATAGCTGGGGCACAAGTATGGAAGTGTATGTTTCTATTTTAAATTCGTTCTACTGTTCAAATAGAAAATAAAGAAACAAAACAGCATTACATTGATCATATTTTGTCATGATACAAAATATTCAACTCAATTTAATCTTCTACTCCGCATGCTAGAAAAGACCAAATCTTCGGTTTCTTGAAACAATATATGATTAAAATTAAACTCTTTAAGTACAAAGAATTAGTAAAGATTGGGAATGTAGAGGGAAGCTTGCCAAATTCATATTTCCATTTAATTCGCTTCTTCTTTTATTTTATATGGACAATACTGTTTATATAGATAAGTATGTTCTCTTGTTCCACATATCATTTCAAGTGCATGCGTTTGACCATTCACTAAATTCCAGGTTCTTAAAATACGCTACGCGATACGTTCAGATAGTTATAACTTTTGTAGCACGTATCGAGCTGAGATAAAATTAGGAAGGAAATCTACTAATTTGACCAAATAACTGTGTGCTCTAACCTATACGAGGTGTGTTTGAACTTTTAGGTTTGTTATTGTTACCGCAACTTTATGTTTATGCACTGTGATTATGGCAATAACGCATGCGCAGACGGCCTCTCCGTTTGACTCATTTGAAGATAATTACATTTTTGCAAAATAAGGAATTTATTTATTGTGGCCCAAAAATATAGTCCCCCTAAAATTCCCTATTATATATATTACTGCAATACTGCCATCCAACATGACGAACATTTCTGGATATTTGCAACTGTAATTTTATGTTAGTGGCCACTTTCTGATTATAAAGTAATACAAACTAGTGAAACAATTGACATTTGAACTTATATTAAAGCATTGCTATGATTATTTGTTTTGTCGAGTGTGTTATTGTATTACTTATCCTTCATGACATATATTCATGTTACGTGTGGTTTGCTAATAATTTATGATGTAAACAACTATTATATTTGTTTCAATACTGCTTGGGTGTGACATACAAGTATATATCGCTTTTTAATTTGCATTCTAAACTTGACACCAACATTTTATATTGTTTCCAATCAGAATTTTTTAATATTATAATTGCTAATGACTAAGAACAAAGACTGTTTGAAAACAATTTAATGACTCTAAAATATTGGGATTTAAATTAGGTATTGCAGATTGTTAGGTGCGGTGGAATGCACGGAACGTGAATGAAGTCTGTGAATGAAACACTGCTGCCTCAGTGTGCAAGAATGATACATGCAATTAAATAATTAACTATATTTGTTAACAGTTTCTTATGTTGAACGTAACAAGTAAGGATAGAAATTAAAATTTCAACTGCAAATGAATCCGTACGAGGTATTTAACATCATACATAATTTCCGGGTTTATTTGAATATCTAAGTAATTGGGTGGGTGTGGAGATGAGGATAGAAGAAACACTTCCTATTTAAAAAGGAATATAAACAGATATTTCATTTTCAATTTTTCATCTTATGTTCATTTGAGAAGTGTGGAGTTGGAATGACGGGTATGTTCAAATAAGTACTGCATATGAGGACAACAAAGCAATATTTGTATTAGTGCACAATTCGCCACTGTGTCTCTGCATAGGCTATAGACAAAATGATAGTTTAAATAAGGTTTAATCCCTCAGAGCTAGAAAACTGCTATTGAAGAGTATGGAGTTTACGTATTACAACGAACCCATTTTCATCGGCCAAAATGAAAAGAATCTACGGAAAGAGTAAATTAGGTCTGATTTACTAATATGACGTCATATAGAACACACAATAAGATAACTATCAGACTGTGTGTTTACGTCACAGAGAGACCTAAAGTAGTGTTGTATTAGGCCTTGCAACATGTTTCAAATCCGTATTTTACAACATGTAATAAAACACGCTAAAAAGATAAAACCACTCCACATTAATACGTCAAACAGCTTGCGTTTTAAAACGTAGGTTACATGTTACATAAAATTAGGGAGCAAGATGATAACATAAACCAGATGATTTGTTCATAGAACGTCGTTGACGCTTCCCAAGTTTCGTTTTGCGCTGATCACACTTATCAGGTGATCGATACCAATGTAATACTAGTCAATAATTTTGTCTTAAAATCTGTTGTATCAAACTATGATATATGTTGTAATAACATCACAACTATTCAAAAATACCCTATAGGATTGTTGCAACAGTAAATATATTATGTATATTCCCCGTTAAGACAATATAGAATCAGGTTTCAGGTTTATATTCGCATGTTGGCATTGCAAAATATATTTGGCTAAATGCCTTCAAATAGGCACATCATAAACTATACATTGTAATTCATCCGAACGTTTAGCAGTATCTATATGATATAGTTGTAATAACAAATTGGTAAAATACTGAATGCATTGCCAATAGAACAAACACGATATTTTGGTATAGTTTCCAAGCTGTTCACATTCATTTTTTTTTAAAACTCATTAACATACAGTTGTAAAGTTGAAGTAATAGGAAACAATATGTAGGAAAAAATATATCTAAGTCATAAATATCTGGCTAGTCTACGTTACTGAAGTAAAAAGACACCATCCCTCTTGAATATTCACAAAATAGATTATTGGTCTGTCTTCTATACATTACATCCATTGGATTAAAAATTTCAATATATAATCACGTGAAACGGTTGATAGGAAACAATAAAAATAAATGTATATAGACGGCAACATGTATTTTTTAATCAGTCCAAATTAGCCAGATGTTATCAACGAAGAAAAACATTATATATGTGCTTCTGTGCATTTTCATTAAACGAAAAACTATTTGCATGTTTACATCTTCCAGTTTTTCAGTATTTTGTTCAATATGCATGAAATGTATTGGGGTCACAAAAAGTGACAATGCAGTTACAAAACTGACATCAAAACCGATTTCATCACAGTTTAAGCATGTTATTCTCATCTCTATCATTTTGAGTATTTTGCTCGATTTAAAGATGGTCCCTAGTTCATGGAATGTGATCAACGTTCCAGAAGATAATTATTACCTGCAATTGCTGAGATGGAAGTGGCTGCTGTTAAATATGCCATTGATAAAAATGCACCATATAAAATGGACGTTAGTTCAATTTTAAGGGGCAATAATTCGTCAACTGTGAGTTTTAATACATCGAAGAATTATTTGATGGTCAGAAAGAATAATGAAAGTATGGACAGGCATATGTTGATGGCTGATCAATAGCGATTCGGATTGAAATCGTCAAAACAGCTGCTTAGCCAAATAAAGGTGTGTCCTGGATGTTGAATGAGATTATCAGGTAATGAAATATGGAATATTATTTCTTTGATCCACACCAGGGAGAAGCAGTAGATCGCAAATCGTTTCTCAAAGTTGATCATTATCTTTCGAGGCACAACGAATGTGGTACAAACAGCTCAGACTGGCTCTGTTACTGTCAATGGACATTTGTATTTCTTCAATGTTATTAATAAAGAATGTGGAACACGTCCAGCTGACCACTCATCGCAAGGTGTCCACCGCCTTAACAGACCTTATGAAGAAGCATTATTATTATATCCAAAGGTCACAACATTGTCCATTCAGCCATAATGTTGATTCAGTAAATTTGTTCTCTGAATCCCTTTTTCAAGGATTCACTAGGTGCGTACGACTTACGGCTTACGAGCAATGTTACAATCTACTGTTACAAGTATATGTGTTTAAAATAAATAACATAAATGAGTGAAAAGCAACATATTTTGTATAATTCAACACATAATTTAATTCCATGCTATGCAAGGCGACAATAAAAAAGAATTTACATTGATGCAAATTAAATCGTAAAATAATGATAGAAGTACATATGCAAGTTCTAAGGATACTAGTTCTGAATTATCTTGATTAGAAATCCAAGTTAAGTCCAACGCTGAAGTTGTTCATATGCCTGTGGTAGTCTTATCGTGTTGATGTACCAAATGTCGTTTGCTGAAACACAGTAATATAATTCCAGGATTGAATTCACTATACATCCCAGTGAATATCTCTATCCGATAATAGTAATTCTTTTATGAGCACTCTGTATTTCCAGAGATAAATCCCTTGAATAATTTGATGAATTAAGTCCATAAGAACTACCGGACACGACAATAATATAAATTTGATTCGGCTACATCTTAAAGCATGAGAAAATATTTTTCCAGTGACAATATTAAATGGCCAACTACTTGACCGCGGGTCACAATTAGCATTTTCTAAAACGAAACGCATTAATTGATGGAAAATAACATTCTAGAATCCCCATAATGCTTACAAAATAAAATGTTACAATTATAAAGTCTGTTACTAAAATTATAATACATAACTTTACCAATGTCAGGTGGGTCAATTAAATTAAAATAAATGACCTGGATTATATCTGGTACCGTAGGAGAATCCCAATAATCTAGACCCAAACCCAAGTAAGTCTGCCTATACATTGCCGTAAACTTCTTTGGATGAGACTATAAACTCTATACTATTTTGAACTCTGAAAAGCAGCTGGACATATGTATCAGCATGCTGCTACTACCCGATGCAGAAAGGTAGACTGCTGTGAATGAAAGACTTTTCAGAATGGCTTAGACAATCACGAAACACGAACGCATTTCATGTCAATGCACCCCGTTTTCTCCAAAAGGATCATGCGATAGACTGATACGACCATTGTGCAAGAGCGATGAAATAACGAGCGGTTTTTCAAGCGCATGTTCCAAAATATCATAGCATGCGTCATCTATGAGGACTTTCGAAGCCTAAAATCACCTTTCGAGGAAAATGTCAGCTAAAATCTCTTAAGCGGCAACAAGAAACATACCAACCAGTTACGTGTTAACCAGCTATTATGAAAAAGCTACCAAATCGGTATCGTACAGAGGAAAAGGCACGGTAGCTAACTTTATTCATAGCCTTTTAATACGCAGTAGTATTCATCAGTGAGGTGTCAGTCAACACTCGAACGATGGTCATGACGCCAGGCATGTGCTGGGTATTCATGTCGCTAAGAAGTGACCGGGCGAAAAATCACGCCTACATCAAATGCGATGCGAAGGCGCCTCGACAATATGTAACTTCAAGCTGATGATATCAATGACGGCAGCCTGAAGACAGAGGCGCTAGGAAAGGCATGAAAGACAGAGAACAACGCCATCCCAGGAACATGGAAAATGGTATGACATTTTCCCTGGGTCAACGTCAATTCCCTAACACTATCCTGGCAAAACGTGCCACGTACCTCTCTTATATTCCCCTCTCAATATGTATGCATGCCTGAGATTTCACTGCCAGAACGAAGCTAAATAAACATTCAGAATCACGATATCATACAACAATTATTAGTCATTCAACTTAAAAGAATCCTACATTGCAAAAGCAATGTATAACTGAGATAAGAATTGATGAAGGCCCGCCATTTCAGGTGAGTATTCTAAATTTTATCCATTTGTGTTAATATATAAATGACGTTTCTCACCTTAATATCTGCTTTTGAAGTATGAAGTAACCTTCTATATGTCATTTTATTTAAAATTTCCGGCTGTCTTTACTATTATTCAGCATATTAAATGTCTTCTTTTGGAGACTAGTTTTCGTGCATGATATAAATTTAGAACAATTTCAATTACTGCAAAATAGTAATATTTAGTAAAAGCCTGAAATATTTCTTTTTATTTTCTATTAGATGTTTCGTGCAACATAAGTTACTAAGTCAACAGATTTGTGTTCAAAACATTTTACAAAGAATGATTTCAAGTCATGAACACCATTACGAAAAATAATATGTCCCACATAAGTGCCATCAATGTTTGATTGGATCAGTGAAGAACCACACAGGAGACCCTTATCAAGAAATCAATTTGCTTCAGAAGAATTTATAAAAGGTAATTAGGAACTTTTATGGAGAATGAAAGGGGTAGAAAAGAACATATATTTTTATGCAATAAATTTAATTGATATTATTATACACCAAACTTGATTACATCATTTTAATGACACAGTTATTCGAAAACCACAGTGCGACTAGGTAATTTAAAAGAGCCATTATTACATCATAATTAATTGTAGATACAACAGATAATACGAAAAACGGATAACATATGTTAGTGTTTGGTTAACATTATAATGATATCAAAAATTGGGATATTAGTTCCAAGATGCTTGATTTTGTTTAACCGAATGGATTCTAATGTAACTGGCACATACTAGTTGGTTGACAAAGAAGCCAATCCTTTCATGGGGCTCAAGAACTATCTTTATCGCAGCGAAGGCTATTTAAGTTCGCGGAGAAACATAGGCATAAATCGGAAGAATGTGAAAGTTTGAAAGCCTAATTGCAAATGGAACTTTTTGGTTCAACTAGGTTTACAAGACACAACTCTAACATATAATTCATTACATTGTTTCATCTTATTATACATTTTTGCTCCTTTTAATTGCATTCTACCATCAGCCCAAACCATGCAGAATGCGTATCACAAAACTAGTAACACCGTTAGTCTGGCAGGTAGAAAACATAGAATGCTCCTTATAGATGAATTGCTTATGTTTCTTTGTCGCCAGAAGCAGGTCGATTTGAACAGGATCTCGGTGTTAGATTCAATTGTTTTTCGTCAACAGTAATTCGTAACAAAGTCATTTTTATCTAATTTTCTGTTTTATTTTTGGTGCCACTCAAATGTATTTACCAAGAGTGGTTTTTCACAAATAAATGACAGAATGTTATCGAGCTTTGTATCGATCCATCATAAATGAATGCATCGAGATAAGAACACAGCAACCTTCGTCCAATGTACTTAACTCCGAGGCATTTGTGAACTACAAAAATGACAACACATTCAAATGTATTTTAGGTAGTGTTTGTCATGGAGGATTAACTTTCATATCTGCATGTTTTACTGGTTGCATGTCTGATGTGGAAAGTGAACGATTATCTGGTTTACCTGAACTTCTAGAACCAAGTGATGACAGAATGTTATCGAGCTTTGTATCGATCCATCATAAATAAATGCATCGAGATAAGAACACAGCAACCTTCGTCCAATGTACTTAACTCCGAGGCATTTGTGAACTACAAAAATGACAACACATTCAAATGTATTTTAGGTAGTGTTTGTCATGGAGGATTAACTTTCATATCTGCATGTTTTACTGGTTGCATGTCTGATGTGGAAAGTGAACGATTATCTGGTTTACCTGAACTTCTAGAACCAAGTGATGATGTCATGTTAGACAAATGATTCACCTTTCATAAACATTTTGCTAAAAAGGGTGAAAAGGGTATTATACTGAATATGCCTGATTTTCTGTGCAGTAAATTGCAGTTCAGTGCCTGCGAAATTGAAAACAAAAACTGAGCAAAGTGCTAATGTTAGGACACACATTGAACGAATACACAAACGTATACAAGAAACTCACTTATTTCTTTCTCCTCATAGTCTTTAACTAATTGGCTCAATACATCAAATTGAGTATGTTGCCTCTTTGAATCAAACTTTAGAGGATTCGTTGTGCATGCGTGGTCAACTGTTGGATCTTAAAGGTCCTTATTACATATAGTAATTGAAATACAGGTCATTTACTTTTTCTTTTACTTGTTGCCTGCCTGTTTGGTTGTAATACATTGTATCTAAATGCTGGTGATGTTGACAGCAGATCAAAGGATCACGCCACTGTAATCCTGTAACTGCAAGCTATGTCAAAATTTGGTAAAAATGCTTGTAATATCCTTCAGTTTCAATACTCCGTTTTGACCTGTAGCCAGATAGTTGACTTGTAGAACACTCCTGACATAATTTCAAATAAGCCAAAAGGTGGTATATTATTGACGTTATATATGCTTTTGTCCGGGCCTGCAGCAAACAAATGACACAAGAAATTAAAAATCACTCCGCATGTACAGAGGTTAATTTGATTTTTTGTGTTGATTGCATAGGCTTTTGCCGCTTCAGACTATGTTGCTAAGCCAATGCTGATTGCTACAGTTGTACTATTTATTGCTGAATTTAATCTTCTAGTTGAGATTGATGGATCCTTGTGACATCTGTAAAATCTATCCTAATTCTGATGATGTAATTATATTTCTTCTGATCCTGTGATATAATGAACTCTGGTTGTGGAGCCTTGTTTGCTTCTCAAACGTCTGTATTTCAAAAACGATCGTTTAAACCCTATAATTGTATACTTTGCCGGTTTTCAATGACATCTGAAGATGATTCAACATGTAATTACACCAGGGCAGGTGTGGAAATGTTGTATCATCATACATATGTATAATTCCATCAGTATCCAGCTCTTATTGGTAGCTAAGGATTGAACCAGGAAGTATCAAATCAAATTTTGTTTGAGTCAGTGTGGCGGAAGGTATTCTAATGCTTGTTAGATAAAGGTAGTTCATCTTAAAATGTTCCTTGATGTTTTCACCTCTTGGAGCATGTCAGGTTTGAATCGTTGATGCCTTTTCTATATCTTTGTACCATATGTCCCAGTAGTTTGTATTTTGCTCGCAAATATATTATACCAAAAATAGGTCCACATGATTCTAGTAATCATATAGGGCAGCTAAACAATGTAGATGTTGATGTATCCTAACATGTTTCTTAAATTCAACCTGGAATGATTAAAATGTAATGATATGAAATGTCCATTTTAGGCTGCTTCTTCCTGCTTAAAACCAGCTGGCAAATTGTATCCTTCAAACGTAATGAATAATCAAACATGTTTCATGCAAAGAAAGCAAAATATATTACCTACATATAATGTGGGTTTTCTTCATGCTTCCTCTGAGATCTCTAACACTTAGCCTTCACCTCGGATCAGTTCATCAACAGGTCTCCCAATACTACTACTACTACTATCACTTCTACTACTACTACCACTACTACTACTACTACTACTAATAATAATAATAATAATAATAATAGCTACATTGCACTGATTTTGCCTTTAACTCTTTGATTTTAAATATTTTTATTCTGGTAATTTTGGTATCACACAACTGTTTGCTGTTGGAGATGTAATCAACGCTATAAATAACATAACCTCGACCTTGCTTGCATATCTGAAACTTTATCAAGTTACTTAGGTTATATTAAACTGACAGTCATGTTTGGTGAAAATAATACCTAAGGGAGAGATATAATCTTGTACAAATTGGTCAGGAAAAAAGATATATCACGTTGGAAATATCTCATCACATCATCTCTCACCACATTACTTTTCGTTTAGGGGTGTAATAACTTTTACAGAGGGAAAGAAAAGGAGTGATAAGCAATCGTATCGGTAAAGATATTATTTATAACATTGTGTGGATAATGGGAAAAACCCATTTACCTTTTAGATCTTGGTTGTATCCTTAACTACAATAATCAAATCTCTTGTTAGTGCATTTCTCACCAGATGTCTTATAATATACCATGATAGACGCGTCAACAAATGAAGAAGTGCACTAAATCTAAATCCGTATAAGAAGTAGCCATTATATCACTATAGACGTTGTAGCAGCCATGACAGATAAGCTAAGTTATCCTCATTTTGAGTGAGGCATTAATAGTAATAACATAATATTAAGAGGTGTCTATCATGCTTTCAACGTAGGTAGATATTCCGAGTAATTCGCGGCTGCCCTCCTGACTACCAAGGGCATATGCATATATGAATAAATGGACGGCTGTAATAGAATCGGTGAATCATAGATATCCATTGATGAAGCCTTCCACAGTAACCCATTGCGGAGGGGAAAATTGGCTGCAGACCACTACATGCATAATGAAGACTACTAGCATGGATCATCTTCCTTGCAAGACCATGGCGGATTACCACATATACCTTCTCTTTCTGATCGACGGTTTTGAGGCCTTTTACACCACCCAGATGAAAATCTATGGCTTAGACCCTTTCTACTATTTCAGCACCCAAGAACTGAACTGGACGCACTGCTGAGACACTAACTGCATCAAGCTCGACTTTGGAAGACATTTGCATGCACCTGTTTATCAATTGATACATCACTCGTAGGATCGCGATGGTCAGTAGATTGTATGCAAAGGCCAGAGCATTCTATATCAGCGATACGGACGAACAAAACCAACAAACTGGATTATCTACATTAACGTCAACAGCCTGTGACAATTTGCCATAGTGTAGTGTCTATCAAATGGCGGTTTCAGCTGGGTCACTCCACATCAGACAGAAGAGACACATGGCCGCCAGGTCCCAACGATAATGAAACATAACCTTCCATACGTTAGTCTAGAATACCCACAAGAACTACGCAACGCCAACAGCTGGTACTGGCTATCCCCAGAGGCCATGACAATCCGAAAGTAATAGCTTTCTATCTAACAGATCAACCGTATCTACAGTTTGATAGGGTGTTATAAAGCTTGTACTACATTGCTGCTCAATCTGCTTAAATTCTCGGCTATATGCTTTACCAACGATGACCCATCTCATCAAAGCTAGTGAATACCTCGATGGTCGTGTCACCCCTTCTGTTTTGCCACTACAAGAATGTCATCGTTAAGTTTAAATACTAATTCAACGGAAGAACGACTTCTGAGTTCGTGTGTCTGGGCCATAGGATGTGACAGATCTCTCCGGCAGAGAAAGAAGAGACCCAGGGTACCAAGAGTACGTCAAGTGCCACGATCAAGTCCAACCTCCAGTGAAAGCAATAGCTTGAGAGCCTCGACGATGAAAACAAATTCGTTTTGAAACACGGCACCGCCATCCGAATCAAAATAGAACAATTCGTTCATTCTTGTTTGCAAAAGTAGACATTCTTAGCTGGTTACCAAACGTGGATTACGCGTGATAACGTCAATCTGCGAGCCCATGGCCTTACTTAAACGTCAGTCAGTCCAACGATTATATGGAAGTTGTAACTTGCCTATTTTTATGGTATTCTACCAGCATCCACAGTATCAAGTAGGATATTCATTGCATCCGGAGGATTGTTTTAAGGCTGGTGTGAATGGACTGCACAATCGTAAGTCAGATTTTAGCTACTTACCCCACCGAGCTTTCGAGTTCATGTGTTGTAGCTACATACCATAGCGGAAGCCCAACATTGACTAGCTCTGCGTTATCTGCTTGCTCCACAAGTATTCAGTCTTGGAAGGCATGACAATTATTCAGACGCTAAATACTTATGATTCGTATTCATGCATTTCCAAAAACCATATCACCTCTAAGACGGATTTTATTAGTGAGAATAAGATCTGTAGCTCCTCTTGTGCAATCGGTTGGAGAGGCATCGATGACTACCCTTCCAGTCATCTGGATGCATATGTAAGTGGTATATGACAGATTGTCAATGGATTGCCCATCACATATAGACAACATACGTATTAATTGACCATACTGGGGTCAGTGACGCGTCGTACTCCTACTTCCAAAACTAAGGCATAATACCTACATCGGACCTGAACAAAGCTATATGAACAGACTCTCATGAACATATATCATTTCCAGCTATTTTGAAGCACCTGGTTGAGCTTTACTTGATTCGACAGTTGATATACTTGTTGATTGTGTTCCCTCGTTTTTGAGGGCCTCCACCACGGCCTGTAGCTGCATTGCACATCCAAACTTTGCAGTTTCCGCCGACGCTCTTAAAGTAACATTTTCTTGACATCTTGCCTGAAGAACCTTCACGCCAACATGTACTCAAACTATTCTGATATACTCTGCACACGGCAAATGTGCGCATCTGTTTTATGAACACTTACGCAATATTCACGCCACCGCAGAGATAAAGCCTCTAAAATTGTCACTAAATAATGGATAAATTATATGTTCTGTAGACAACGCACAGCCTCGTATATGGCTACATTCCCCGAATGAGCGAATATCATTGTAATTCTTTCACCACATCTCTGTATAGTTTCTCTTCTTCTTGGCATCCGTCCGTCTACGGGAGACGATGGCGTAGCCCCAAAGTAAGCTTTTGTTTATCCTTCTTTCTGGCTATCTTTCAGCTTGTTTTATTTTTTCTCTCTTCCTCTGCGTTCTGAAATCCCTGCCTGACAGCTAGACGCCAGCTGAAACGGTTGTTTGCACAGCTCTCCCAGTCGTTGACATTGATGTTTGCCGTCTTCATATCTTTTTTGCAGACATCTTTGTAGCGCAGATGTGGTCGTCCAGTTGGTCGTGCACCTTCTGCTAACTCCCCATATAACAGGTCCTTGGGAATGAGGCATGGGTCCATTCTCTTGCCATGGCCAAGCCAGCGAAGGCGCCTCTAGCTGAGAATGGAGAACATGCTGTTCATGTTGGCGCGTTCTAGAACTTCTGTGTTGGGTACTTTGTCCTGCCACTAGATGTGCAGAATGCGCCGCAGACATCTCAGGTGGAAGCTGTTGAGTTTCCTGTCGTGTCTTGCATAGGTGGTCCATGTTTCGCTGCTGTAGAGAAGTGAGCTGAGCACGCAGGCTTGGTAGACACGCAGTTTGGTCTTCTCTGTGAGGTTGGGGTTGTTCCAGACCCTCTGGTTAAGTCTGGCCATCACTATTGCTGTCTTGGTAATCCTGCCATTCACCTCAGAATCAATGGAGAGCGAGCTGGGGATGTTAGACCCGAGGTATGTGAAGTTCTCGACAACTTCCAAGTTGTACCCATCGATGGTGACAGAGGGACGGGAGTCTGCGTCCTGCGCCATGACGTTCGTTTTCTTCAAACTGATGGTCAGTCCAAATTCCTTACAAGCATGGGAGTGGCGGCATACCAGCTGCTGAAGTCCATCTTCCGTGTGTGATGTCAAGGCTGCATCGTCGGCGAAGAGCAATTCACGGATGAGTACCTCTGTGACTTTAGTCTTAGCAGGGAGACGGGCGATGTTGAACAGCTTGCCGTCAGCCCTTGTATGGATGTACACTCCTTCGCTGCAGTCCTTGAATGTGTACTGGAGAAGCATGGAGAAGAAGATGGCAAAGAGCGTCGACGCAAGGACACAGCCTTGTTTGACTCCGATGATGACTGGGATGTTGCGCCATTGAAGCACACTGTGCTGTGCATGTTCTCGTGCAACGACATGATGACAGCAAGCAGACGTGGGGGGCAGCCGATCTTCTGCAGGAGTCTGAAGAGTCCACTCCGACTAACCAGGTCAAACGCCTTCGTCAGGTTTATGGAGGCAATATCGAGGGGCATCTGCTGCTCGCGACACTTCTCCTGCAGCAGACGTAGTGAGAAGATCATGTCTACAGTTGACCTGTCGGCTCGAAATAATCCACACTGGGACTCTGGGTAGACGTGGGAGGCTAGGATCTACAAGCGCGCCAAGGCAACACGGGCGAAAACCTTTCCGACGATGCTGAGGAGGGAGATGCCCGATAGTTGTTGCAGTCGCTACGGTCTCCTTTGTTTTTGTACAAAGTGATGATGTTGGCGTCACGCATGTCCTGTGGGATGTATCCCTGTTCCCAACAAAGGCAGAGGAGTATGTGTAGGGGCTGCTGCAGTGGTGGTTTTCCGCTCTTGAGGTCTTCAGGCGGAATGCCGTCGCTTCCAGAAGCCTTCCCACAGGCAAGGCAATCGATGGCTTTTCCGAGCTCTTCCAGGGTGGGTTGTGTGTCTAACTCCTCCATGACAGGCAGGTCTGGAATGGCGTCCAGGGCAGTTCCAGTGACATTGTTTTGGGTTGCATATAGCTCGAGATAGTGGTCAACCCATCGCTGCAGTTGTTTCCCCTGGTCTGTAATGACTTCGCCCGTCTTGGACTTGAGGGGGTCGGTCTTGTAGCTGGGGGGGGTGTCACTTTTTTGATACCCTCATACATTCCTTTTGTATCCCCGGTGTCGGCAGCTGTCTGTATACTGTTGGAAAGGTTTAGCCAGTAGGTGTTGTGACATCGGCGGGCGGTCTTCTGGGCGTTGTTCCTTGCAATCCTGAGGGCTTGTAGTGTTCTGGGGCTAGGTGCAGCCTTGTATGCCAGAAGGGCTTTCCTCTTTGCCTCAGTCACGGGCTCCATCTCCTCCCAGTTTGCCTCATACCAGTCGACATTCTTACGCTCCCTCTTCCCGTAAGCTGTGATGGCTGAATTGTACACAGAGTCACGGATATGGGACCACTTGGAGTCAATGGTGCCATCAGGTGTCATTTTGGTGAGGGCTTCCTTCAGTTTGCTGATGAACTGCTGTGTTTTATCTGGGTTGCTTGCACAGCAGGTGTTGACGCGTGGGTGACCCTTCTTCTTGGCGTGGTGCAGCTTCTTGGATAATAATCGCACTTTGCTGACCACATCTACAGCAGTCGCTGACCATTCTCGTTGATCTTGCCCCTTCCGTAAAAGCGGAGACAGGTGGACCAGGCCTCATGGTCAGCTCCCACTCTAGTATTGAAGTCTCCTAGTAAGTAAAGGCTTTCATTGTTGGGGATACTGGATATTGCCTGATCCAGAGCCTCATAAAACTTGTCTTTGTCCTCGTGGGTGGAGGAGAGGGTTGGGGCGTACACGGTGAAGATGTTGACCTGGCCTAAGGATGTTGACAGCCGGAGGGCAAGGATTCTCTCAGTACCTGTTGATGGAGGTTCAATGAAGGCGATTATCGTGTTCTTTACGGCAAAGCCTACACTATGCTGCCTAGGTTCATCCGAGGGCTTCTCCTGCCAAAAGACGTGTAATTGGCTTCCCTGATAGTGCCGCTGTCAGCCAATCGGGTCTCCTGGAGGCAGGCAATGTCGATGTTCAGTCGGGAGAGTTCCTTGTCAATGACGGCAGTCTTCTGTGCATCGTCGATCTGCTGTAGGTCAGCGGTCAATCCAGAACACATGGTCCTGATGTTCCAGGTTGCAAAACGAGGAGTTGGAGTCTTCTTATTTCTTTTTTAGTCTTTCCTGGTGCGGAGTTTTGTGGTCCACTTGTCGAGATAGTTCTCTAAGCTCCACGCACCCAGTGAAGCAGGCAGGCCATGGCGGGCAGCACCTTACTGACTGGGGGCTGCCCAGCTTGAGGCGGGCGGTAGCTGTCCAGTGAGACCTGGTGATCTCTCCCACCGTCAGAAGTAACCCCTGGCGCCAAGCTCTACGCCAATCGAGCTTTGACTTAGAACCGGTAAACTGCTACTTCTCGTGTTGTGCCGACGCCGTACGACGACGCTGGAGTGTCCTATCCATTGGAGCTATGAAGCCTGGGCAGGGTGGTAAGGAGAATCAGCTGTTGTCCATGCAGCAGATCCCCCCTCTCCACGCAGCTGGTGGGCCCTAGGGAACGACGAATGCCGATATAGCTTGGCACCAACGGCGTCGCAGGAGTTGCCGGAATGACGTTGAAGTCAATGTCAGACCGCCTTAGGGACTCCATCTCCGGATTTTCTGTCGGGGTTTACTCCCTTAGCCTTTCCCATGAGTGGGTATAGCCACAAGGCAGCAGAGGTTTGGAATCGGAGTTTTCCTTCTCCTAGATGAGCTACCATCCAAAGTTGTCCAGTCCCATCTACCCGAAGCAACTGGTTTTAAGGCGCCAGTGGCCCGCCTTCACCCCTTCTCCTGTTAGTGGAAAATAGTTAGTTTAGTCTGTATAGTTTAATCTAATTGTAAGCGTATAGTTAGCAAGTGTAGAGGATAGATTAAACGGTGTGTGCTATTGATGCGTAACGACGAATGCGTATCTTCGAAATCAGTGGAAGGATTAAAGTGAAACGGAATATTTTACGGATAGCCAGTATCACATTTAAAAACCCAACAGGAACCGGTTCTCTCTACCGAGTTTGAGCTGGAACCATATTTAGCTGTCTCAATGTCAAAATGTTGTACGAAGCTAGTGAAACGTGAAAATTGGAATCACACCTCATGTTTGTGGTAGAGGTGTTGATTCAGCTCAAACTTAGGAAACATAAGTTAATGAAGATGTGTAGCGTTTGATTGCTCTCGTGCACTTTTAACTGTTGAAGCAATTAATATTTTTAAATAAATGTTTTACTTGCATCTGGTCAATAAGGATGTGATGTAAATACCATGTATCGATGTGAGTATACCGATGTCTAAATAAGGCTTTAAAACTGAAATTCAGCCATTACTCCGTAAACACAGCATTTGTGGTAGAATATATTTTCTTCACTATTATTTAAACAAAACTTATGTTGCGTATTTATGATGGCTCAATCAGTCAAGACATATCATGCCACAGCTAAGTTGACGTAACTGTATAAGACAGAGTCTAAAGTAAGAATGAAATACTTAATTCCTAGATAAAGATGTGATTTCGCTATTGAGTGATGACATATGATAGCTAAGTCCATAATAAGACCTAGCTAATTAAATACAGTCTACAAAAATAACCGTGTCCATTGAGGCAAATGATATTTACATCAGTGTCATACAAGCACCTCGCCTGAAAGAGATCCGTTATCGCTCTGAATTCAGTATAGGTATAGCTTTATTAGTCATATTTCACTTATACAGTCTTTACCGACACAAAGAAGGAGAGGGAGAAAGAATGAGACCGAGAAAGACAATTATAGATACTTCTAATATTTATGTTAGCAGAGACTAAGCGGATGTTTCCAATTTCCATTTAAGCCAAAATTAGATTGACTTCGTGGACATACATACACACACATATACACACACCAATTAAGTAAGTTTCATGAAGAATGGACAACGTGTACACTATGGTTTTCTTGAATCAGGCGAATATCGTGATGACATATGTACTCTGCCCGAACATCCAGGTATTGTGGTGACAAAATTTCAACATTTTGAAAGGCAATTGATTCCGACTCTTCATCCCAGCATACATGTGCAAATATTATAAATGGGTTGAGAATGGTCAAAGAAAACTTTGACTAACGTTTTATTTAGTACTAAAAATAAGTACATGTAGATTCGTTTCCTCCGCTAATCCTCAAAGGTCGCAATCGAAAACCGGCTATCTTTTGATCTCCTTGTTCTTTAGCAACTGCTTAATACATCAATCGATTAATGCGTTAACACTTGCTGTCATGCCTAGGGAAATCACAGTCGTGTGTTACACAATTACAGGTAAAATCTGAATTAAAAGGAGATAAATTAATGTATGTAGACAGTTGTCGTTTTCGTGATTTTTGATAAATGGCCGCACGAACAACTTGCATTTTGGTAGAATCTTCCCATTGCTAACAATATCAAGTTGTGAAATAATAATAATAATAATAATAATAATAATAATAATAATAATAATAATAATAATAATAATGATAATAATAATAATAAAACTAATATAAATATTCGGTTTTAAGTCCAAACATTTGTCTTGAGAGTTGTACCTGTCCTCAGAGGTCACCATTCAAAGATATATATATATATATATATATATATATATATATATATATATATATATATATATATACGGGGCCCCGAGTGGCCGAGTGGTGTAAAGCGCTCTTCGTTACGGATCACTGCCATCTCACCTCTGTCTGCGGCGGTACGAGTCTAAGATTCAGCCAATGTGGGCATGTGAGAAAGCTTGCCAGTAGCTTCTCGTGGGTCGGTGGTTCTTTCCGGGGTTTTCCGGGTTCTTCCTCCACCATTAATACTGGCCGCCATGTATAGCCTATCGTGCTGAAAAATGGCGTTAAACCCCACAACAACAACAACAACAACAACAATATATATACACGTTGCTGCTCAGCAGCAAAATAGCGCGAAGTGCGCTGATGCACAATGAAATGGGTCGCATGCGTCAAGTATGCATGGGATTTCCAGATCATAACACTTTTCATGTGCTGTCGACCTCATAATTTTGCGCAAGCACAATTATGGATCAAATGTTCCATGGTACTGATGCAATAAGTAGTATACATGATGAAAGCCCTAAACCATGTCTGAGAGCTCAAGTGTTACCATAGATAAGTTGCGACATCAGACAAATCAGATGAAATCAGGTCATCTCAAACCAGCAGCAGTTGTTGGATCTGGTTCCTGGCTAGATTATAAGGCTCGTTTTCAGGCATGTGCCCACCATACTGGTTGGAGGTGAGAGAGAAATTGCATGTATCACGCAGTTTACCTTCGAACAAAAAGCGCAGAGCGTTCGCGGAAACCTAACGGCAATATTAGGGCATAAACATAGACTGGTTCCACTGAAACAGAAGATGTGAGAGCTTGATGACGAAATAATTATCTTAAAAAGATGTTTGAGCTCGATAAGGTCCCAAATACTAACGTCAGATCAGATTGAGAATATTTTTTTTCAATTATGAATAGAAGTGTATTTAAATATCCAAATATTTGCGTATTCGTGAGTGTGGTGTGTATCGTCTTCAAATAAAGAAAACCAAAGGAAACTATATATGAAGACGGTGATTATGATGCAGCTATCTTAATAAATAGGCCATGATGTGAAGTGCCTGAAGAAGACTTTCCAAAGCAATATTGACGACGATAAAGGGAATCGTTGCTTTTATCTTCATGGAATAGTCAAGAGTGGGGCTTTAGAAACTTTATCTGACGCCGATACCAGTCTCTGAGTAGAAAATGAACACGAAAGGAAGTGGGAAATTTTGCTACCAAGGGTGTAAAAACAAGTTTTACGCACATCCTCCTACACGTTACAATAAAAAAATATACCGAATACATGGCTTAGGAAAATATCGCTCTGTAATCAATTGTCTATTCAGAAAGTTTGAAAATATAAAATTGTTTTGGAAATGATCTGACCCACATAATTACATATAGTACAAATATATTTCAGACCATAAATACGATATGTAGGAATCGATGATGGATATTATTCAAAATAGTTACTGTCAAATACTTCAAAAGTCACAAATAGCAAATACCATATAGCCAATTTACTATGTTTTACTTAGGGTCAAAATCCATATGGCTTTAACAGGACTTTTGTGTTAAAGCAGCAATATCATTTGACACTAATCTTACATGCGTGGTTCATTTAATGTTCGTATTAATAATGGAAATATCATATTTCCGTTTTCCAAAGTATATTTCGCTTTTTGTTGCAACTTGTTGAAGATAGTCAGAATTACAAAGAGCAGTTTTTTACTTTTTCTGTTTGGTCTTGTTATTGTTTTTATTAAATGCATGGATGAATTTGTAGTTTAAACTTTCCTAAAGCTATAGTTATGTTAATGAATTATGTGGGCTAAACAATTAGTTGGATATAACGTTTGTAGCGCGAATAAACTTAAAAGAATATAAGAGAATAAATATGACTGCACATTCTAAAGTTTTTTAAGGTATGTTTGAAAGTATTCTAGTTTTCTTATTATTATAGCTACATCGTGAGTATCCATTGGCATTGTGTCGATAACAGTTTAACACCATATTATGGATGTAATAACAACTAGTGAACAGATGGACCTGCGTATCTACTTTGAAGAAATTATGTGATTAATATCGGGCTCCTAATGTTATTCTCTCTGACAAAGCCAGATAAATTGGTGTTGGATTCGCAGTCAGGAACTCTCTGCTGGGGATGATAGAACCCTGCCAACAAGGAAACGGAAGCTGCTATCCCTCTGCCTCCATACCACAACCAGACCTGTCTACTTGATCAGCGTTTACGCTCCCACATTAAGCGCCACCACGGATACCAAGGATGAGTTCTACGACGAGTTAAACTAGCTCATCGACAAAATTCTCGAGGTGAACTTCATATTACTGGGCGACTTCAACGCTAGGGTGAGTGCCGACCATGACGCTTGGCCTTCCTGTCTTGGCAAGTTTGGCATTGGGAAGATGAATGAGACGGGCAGCGACTCTTATAAATGTGCTCATACCACGATCTCAGCATCACCAATTCATTCTTTCAGACACAGCATAAAGTGTCTTGGAGGCATTCCCTGTCCAAGCACTGGCATAAACTGGACTTGATCATAACAAGGCGTTCTGCAATGAAGGGTGTGCTTCTTACCCATACCTTATAAAGCACTGACTGCGACACTGACACTCGCTGGTGTGCTGCAAAATGAAGCTTCAGCTAAAGAAGATACACCGCTCTAGGCAAGAGGATAAACCGCACATTGACGTGAGCAAGACATCATATCCAGACAACGCTGAGGAATTCACTTATGGCCGCTCCAAGACGTTTGATACAGAACCTCCAAACGGCAGTGCCAAAGAGAGATGGGATCATATTAGAGAGACTGTGTACAGAACATCTACACGGATCTTTGGTAAGAAGCAGTCAAAGAACAACGACTAGTTTGAGGTTAACTCCGCCACACTCATGCCAGCCATAGAAGAGCGTCGCAGTGCTCACATGGAATACAAGCGATTTCCCTGCCAGAGGACTCTACGGGCATATAGGTCTACCAAAAGCAACGTGCAGAGGTTAGCACGGCAGTGCGCCAATGAATACTGGCTTCAGCTCTGTCAGAGCATCCAGTCAGCAGCAGATATCGGAAATATCAGAGGCATGTACTATGGCAAAACGAAAGCAATAAGTCCCACGAAGAAAGTGACAGCGCCACTGAAGTCTGCCGCAGGCAATACCATCCACGGCAAGGGCAAGCAGATGGAGCGATTGGTGGAGTATTACTCTGCACTGAACTCCAGAGAGAACCACGTGACCAACTCTGCCCTCAACGCCATTGAAAACCTTCCACTCATGGCAGAACTGGACGAGAATCTTACTGTGGCGGAACTAAAGAAGGCCTTAGAGAAACTGTCCTACGGCAAAGCCCCAGGGAAGGATGGCATCCGAGCAAATCTCATCAAGTGCGGCTGCAGCGTGCTGCTCGAATACGCTGCACCCTCTGCCAGTGCTGGTATGAGGGTGCAGTGCCTCAGGACATGAGAGATGCCAACTTCGTAACCCTGTACAAGAAAAAGGCGACATAAGTGACTGCAACAACTCAAGGGGCATATCCCTTCTCAACATCGTGGGTAAAGTCTTTGCACGCGTCATCCTAAACAGACAGCAGACGCTTGCTAACAGAGTGTATCCAGAGTCGCAGTGCCGGTTCCGCGCAGAGAGGTCCACAATCGACATGATCTTCTCTCTCAGGCAACTGCAGCATAAATGCAGAGAACAACATAGACTACTATTCCTTGCCTTTATAGACCTCAACAAGGCGTTCGATCTGGTCAGCAGAGACGGACTCTGGCGAAGGTTGGATCCCCTCCAAATCTGCTAAGCATGATACAGTCCTTTCACGGTGACATGAAAGGAACAGTGCAGTACGATGGCTCAAGGTCAGACCGTTGAACATCCGCAGCGGAGCGAAACAGGGTTACGTCCTAGTCCCCACACTCTTCGGCATCTTCTTCGTTGTTCTGCTCAAGCACACCTTTGGGACGTGGAAAGAAGAGATCTACTTGCACACGCGTTCAGACGGCATACTGTTCAACCTGGCACGACTAAAAGCAAAGAGCAAAGTGCATGAAGCCACCATCAGGGATATGCTTTTCGCAGACGATCCTGCCATAACCACTCACACAGCTTAGCTACAGCACCTGATGTACCGCTTTGCTAATGTATGCGATGAGTTTGGGTCGACATCATTCTAAGGAAAACAAACGTGATGGCTCAGAACGCGGACCCACAAGCATCATCATCAACAACTACGCACTTGAGGTAGTCAGTCATTTCAGATACCTCGGCTCTACCATCACCAACAACCTATCGCTCGATGCTGAGCTCAACAAGCGGACTGGAAAGGAATCAACAAATCTCTCCAGGTTGTTGCAGAGAGTGTGGAACAACAGCATGTCGACTCTGAACACTAAGGTCCATGTGCATCATGCCTACGAGTTAGTCACTGTTTCTAAATGCCAGTGAAACCTGGACTCTGTAAGCCCATCCTTCAAGTGTAGCAAGGACTGCCACTCCCATGTTAGGCTACATAGCCACAGCAGACGCTGCACAACCACCAACCGGGACATCTTTCATGGGCGCACTTCCATCATCTCTCGAGACTAGCGGATGCTAACAATAATGTTATTCTATTATATTCCATTCATTACCCATATTTATGTACCCTGTGGTTTGATAATAGATCATCATGTTGAAAACAAATATAATTCGTGTTGTCTTTGATCCTTTAGTACAGTATATAAGCACATAATGCATATAACTTTAACCAGACAAAGAATTAATATTTTGGCCAAGAGGTGATTTGCTAATAATTTTCATTCGTGAATATACCAAATACAAATGTATGTTCAACTTTACAGACAAAGAAGTTAGTGATTTCAATTATCAATGATACCTTATTTTAACCTGTATGTAGGCATAATGGTGTGCATGCAGCATGAATGGATTACGTGACTAAAATTATTCTGCCTTGATAATGCACGCACAAGAATGATTAACTATTCTTACATATCAAGTGCTTATCAGGAATATAGTAAGTAACTAATGACAAATAATGAGTATTCCACTGAGAATGAATCATTCTGAAGTAGTAAATATGGCGCGTAGTTTACTGGTTTCCCTTTAATATATACAGTGGTGGTTTGGTGTGGGGATTGGGAGCGAAGATATCGAAGATCAATTCAAATGGAATGTAAACTTAATATTTATTTGTCTTGGGTGGTGATTGGAACACTTTGTTTTGCTCAAATATATAAATCACGTGAATATAATAGTACAATACAAGTATTTGTGTTTAATTCCCCACTGTAACCCCTGAAACACACAATACAGAAACAAACATTAGCAAACAGCCGTCAAAGACTTGAAACCGGTTGTGAAGTGTATAAAGTTAAAGTATTGCGCTGAAAGCATTTTCATCGACCGAGTTACGTGTTATTTATTTACAGCGGAAATATGTAATTTGAGACTTTGAAAGCTGGATTCTACTCGATCAGCACACATGCTCGTATTAACTAATGGTACTAATAATTTTCTTTTGAAATCACCCCAACCACTAACGCGAGGTCACAACAATGGCAGCTGGTAACGAACACATAACACTAGTTGTTATAAAGGTGATATCATCGCTTTCATATAAAAATTATCGAGATTCTCAGTGTTCCTCTAATATTTCAATACAGTTTAATACCAATAATCATTCTCTACTCGATTTTTCTTTCATGTCAAGACATATTGTGCATGGTGACACGAATAGACTCATAGAAGAAACCTATTGGATTCATAAGTTAGATAGTTTGTATCCTAATGGCCTTAATATCAATGCACTATATACATTTGTATATATTTTTTAATTGATAAATTGTATATCCTTTTTAACAATATAAGCATATGTATGACTATTTATCTATATTTTTGTTTATTGTTTTACTTTATTTAGAATCAGTACAAAACAATTATACAATTTTGCAGTTATAGTATAATCTTTTGTATTCCATCATTTGTTTAAAATTTCCTAAATGCTTACTTTTAGCAAATCTAAAACGGCATCTACCGTTTTATGTAATATCACTCGTGTTCTTAACAGCGACTTGGTTTATATGTGTGCTGTACAGTTATGTTATAGGCCCCTCTGTTTTACACATATGTATTTGCTGTTCAGCCTTAAAGTTTTAAACATGTTATAAGGTACATAAGAATGGATTTAATGTTCAGTCACTTCTACACTTACATTTCAAATGTAATATAGGCTTTAGACCAGTAATAAATACGTACGGAATAAATACTCTACTTTCAAGGAAATTTTAGAGCAACTTTCAATGACTGATAGTAATTAAATATGTCAGTAACTTACAGTACGTTTACACTCTCTCATTACCGGTGTTCATTTAATATAAGAACGTATGTATATATCGACCTTAAAGTGAATAGTTAAGCTTATATTTTCCAGGAAATCGAAGATGCTGTCTCTTTCTTAGATTCGTAAATGATATGTAATATTCATTCATGCGTATGTATTTTAGTTTCTCATCCATACCACAGAACAAATCTGTATGTTTTTCTAACATTAATTTTCCAATATCAGTCTGGATATCTCAGTCCAGTCGTATCAGTCACGCTGTTCACGTCCTAGGGACTACTTTAACAAGGGAGGCAACCATTTGTATATTCAGCTTGGCCTGATGTAGTTGTTTTCCGATGAAACAAACGCCGACACTTTGGGACATTTACATAAATTTTGGAGGAGATAAACCAATAACGTACAAAAAGAAGATTGAAGAAAAAACGATAAAGGCAAGAGAAATAGAGAATGGACTACAAGCTAGGAACATCTTGGCTCTTAAAGGTAGGATAACAAATGTTTACCTCATTCTGCCCTAGTAGAATCGAACATGTACCTGCAATCATTAATGACAAATAATGGAGGTACCAGTAAGAAGGAATCATTTATCCGACTGCACGTTATTCCACAAGCAGATTTCCCTGTAGCATACCCCGCCACTACTTATAGCTACACTTGCTATATTTCCAAGACAGAAAATTCTAATTTTGCCAGAAACCATGAACTTGAAAGTTCAGTACATGGTGGTCCGCTACTGTTTGTATTCGGAGTGTCTTTCATGCACGCGGGTAAGTTTACAATCCATATCAATTACAACACCAGTTTGTCAAAAACAGTTTCACTTCCTCCGTCGGAAACGAGTGTTATTTAGGATAACTGCACAGATCTCTTATTACATATGAATAATCCATTTACGGTCACTCACGCTACATGTTACTCTTCGTTATGGCCTATACAGAACGGTGTGCCCAGTATCGTTCATTATTAATAATATAACTGTTCAAACTCGGAAATAAAGAAATGAAACATTTGTGTGTAATAAATATGAATTATTTATTGTCAATTTCATATAACATCCACGTATTAAATGTAATAATACCTCATTACCATCAAAAGTTTTAGGTTGTTAAGTTTTGGTTCACAAGTAAAAATGTTGAAACTCTGATGCAAATGTTACACCACAGCCCACACTAACATAATTTATTTTAATTCGTCGCGGAGTTACATTATATTTCTCCCTAGGAGACGAGTCTCGTGGGGAGACAAATAATGTAATCCCTTGACTATGATTTGCCTACCTTGGTGCTAAACCCAGCATAAATTATATTAATATCATCTTCTCTTTATGTCTACCTGAACAGGCGCAAGAATACAAAACGTAAACATGAAGTTTTCTGTATTTGCTACAATGCTGAAAAAGTGTCAAAAACATTTTAACAAGATGCAATTCTTCTAAGTGTCCGTCAGTCAAAACAGCTTCTGCTCTGTCATGCATCTACCTTTATATTGCAAACTTGTGTCAGTTTTATCCTCAAAATTATCAAACAATTTCGATTCATCAGTTATTCTAAATGACAAATTGCAAATCCCTTATCTTCAACTTTCTTCTTAAACAATATAATTCCGCCAACGATACTTTGTAAAATCTTAAGGTGAAAAGGAATTTAGTTAACTTTGTAAATTTAGATCATTTACGTTGTGGAATTTCTATTGTGAATTTTAAAAAATTGTGAAACGTCATCTCCTAACCTTGTCTGGAGTTTTAATTTAAAACAAAACTAGATACATCTTAGCGGCAAAGTACTCTCTCTCTCTCTCTCTCTCTCTCTCTCTCTCATAGTTGATGTCACTTTGCCTACGAGCTTCATCAGAGAACTAATTGTTGTTACCACATCAGCAAATGAAAATTTGCTGGCCTAGATATCAAGCAATGCACATAAAGAATCTGTCGCTGCTTGCCGTACTTCCCCATTATTCTCAGCGGCAAAAGCGACACGTTTCAAACCTTATGACAGCGTTTCTTAAAGCTATCAACGTATTGTTTGTGAGTATATTAAAATGTTAAAGTGTATAGCAATACATCATTACCGATATTTTACTAGTGGACTATTATTCGATATTTCATGCTCTTAATGCAGTTCCAGTCTCGGTGAACGTATCACAGAATGAACATCTGCATCAAACGCCAGATCAACCAGGTTGGATAAAATATGTATGAAATAATGTGCAAATACCACACAAACAAACACACAAACACGTCCACAATCACACAGGTACAGCTAGAAAAATTCGAAATTCATAGAAAAAGCATTTAAATTATTGAATCTAATATATGATATATTTCGCATCTTTTCGGTATAGAAATGATTATGTATAAGTTACATTGTTCCAATGCCACCTTATATTACTGCATATATATGTTGCATTTCCGTACTAATAGAAATACAAAGTTCACAAAAAAACGGAACAAATTGGATCAACGGTGTCATGTTATCAGTATTGTATTATTCCGGCTTCAATAAACGTATTTCCAACTAAACTGATGTGGGGTTCTCGTTTATACCAGTAAGTGAATCTCTCTGATTCATCTATCGACCAGAATCCTTTATTCCATCATCCCCCACTCAATTATCGATTTATACTCAACGTTTTAATATAATGTAAATTGTATCTGAACATATAAATATTTATCACATTATATCCCTTATTTGAGTATTGAAATTACACTTATGGATCCTTCTCTCTCATATATATAAATTTGAGATTTAATGCACAACACTGAAAATTCTCTTTAAATTTTCGTTTCTGCACTCAGAGGGAAATAAATTATTTCTTGAATTTTACTACACATGTTGATTCTGCATTTTGTTACTTGGTTTAAGACCATAGAGTTGTAACAGTGTTCATCTTTACACTGGAAAATATGTTTTCGACATATAAAATAAGCCTTCTGCATCTACATTGCTGTCAGGGAGTGTCAAGCAAGCAGGGCTGAAAAATGATCTGCAACTGCAAATTGCTGAATAAGCTCTGCAAAGAAACTGCAGAAACCAACTTCAAATCTTGTGACATTGTCTGTTGAAATCTGCTTAAACATACTAGCTGCATTTGGGTTTGAACTCTACATTTCAGTATTGTCCTGATGGTGTCTGCAGTATGTGCATAGAATAAAATGCTTACAGTTGCTGATGTACTTCATAACGTCAAACAGAGCCAAAGAGGAGTTCTGAAATGAAGTTTTGCTTGTTTTCCAGAGAGCTCATCCTCCCTGAACCACTCCTTCATCTTAACATTTTGCACTTTAAAATAAATCACACTTGTACACTATTCCAACTATTGAAATAATAATAATAATAATAATAATAATAATAATAATAAAGAGGACTTTGTATAGTGACTAATCTTTAGAAGCTCTAAGCTCTTTACAACATTATAGAACACCTATAAGATAAAAAAAGCATATAATGATATGATTACAAAAACAAACACCATGAAATTAGAAAACATTAAAAAACAAAAACATGCTGAGAATATTTAAGGTAGGAAACATTAGTAGGTCTTTAAGTTTGTTCTTGCAGTCGAAATAAGTGAGTTAATAATCTCACACTGTTTTATATATGGAGCAAAGTATGATTTCAATCATGAATTTGCCAACAATCTTTAATAATGATGCCTTAAACACTCTAATTCAAGGCAATAATGTGTAATAACTTTTGTTCCTCAACATACATATTAAATTAAATAACATCAATTCGAAATCAGTTCCATTCAGTATTCTTTATATATGCCATGCCAATTAACCTAATTAGCTCCCCTTAAAGCAGTAATCAAAGGATTCAATGCATAGCTATTGCAAGCCAGTTAAGTAATCTGTGAAATACTTTTTATTTATTTCAATCTACCTTACTAGTGGTAGATCTAGCCTAGAGGCAACAAGAGTGGGGCTGGCACCCAACGCTATACTCAATCCCCTTTAAAACTTAGAGCGAAAAAATTAGAACATTTCTTTGAGTAACCTGTCTTAACATTTAGAGGACTGAACGTATGCCCTGGAAATTCTTAAACTGCAAATTAATTAAGCTATAATGTTGAAATGGCACTGGCTGCTTCTGACAATAAGAGATTAAGAGTCTTCTAAACAATTATCAATGACACTAACAGTCAAATCTAGGCAAGGTCACCAACATAATGAGCTGCTCATCAAATTAAATTAAAGTACAGTGATAATTACCAAATTTATCGTGCCGAAATACAGCATCAAGCAGGCCCCTATCCATAAAAGTGACCCTTTCTTATCTAATCCACTGCCTCTTCCGAACATTTACTGTGCAAAGTAAATTAAACTGCTATATGGTGACAGTAACTCAAACAATTAGACAAAAGCATCAATAAACTACAATTGGGTGTTCAAACCCTACAAGACCTGACCTCTAAAAGTTCACTTTTGTCTTTAAAATACTGTCACAGATTCTTTACATTTTTAAGTGACATATAATACAATAATTTTGCTGTCACAAACATATTAATCTACTCCAGTTTTTATATAAAGAGACGAGGAAAAGAAGTCATTCTGGCAATTATGACACGTATTATGTAGTATATAAAAGAATAATAACTACATCAACTGGCTCCAACATTTTATTTCATGCGAATTTTATCTATTTTATTATAGCCTGATAAACATTCTTTCCTAAGGAAACGGCATAATCAATAAGTGTAGTCAGCTCCTAACAACTGAAGTTATGAAAGATCTTTCCATTTTTTTACCTATTTTCTGAAAGGCACGAGAAATATGGTTTCCAGATGAAGTAGTTGTAATGTAGGATTTCTTCACATGGAAGCCACAATACATGGTAGAGGAAGAACTATGGAAAGCCCCTGTAACAACGCCTGACTCACAGGATGCTAGTGTCAAGCTTTCTCACATACCCATATTGGCCAGCTATGAATGTAAGAGTGGTAACATGAAATACTGACAATGAAACACTGACAATGGATACCATATTCTCATTTGGCCTCACAGACATATAAGATAAAAACTCATTAACTTATGTGCAGAGTTCACTAATCAAACGTGTTTAGAGATGTTGATGATAAAAGACAATATGCTACATTCTGAGCAAAATCAGATCCGAATATAGCATCCTGTGTGATATACAAGCTACCATTGACAAATGGATCACAGATTACAGAGGCAAAACGGTTTTGGTGTCTGAAAACAAACAAGGTCCCAATACATACGAAAAATATGGTAATATACACAATGAGAAACAATGCCAAAAAATGACACAAATATCACCAGCATCATTTCAGGTATATACTTCTAAAAACATTGATGCAGAACTGAAATCATCATGTCCTTTCACATGACAAAAAAGCAAATACTAAGAAGAAGGCAAAATACTAAGAAACTACACTATAATGTACTTTGTTATAACTCAAATTAAGAAACTACAAGCAAATCATGACTTCCAACATTTATAGTTCCTTCTTTACATGGAGAGTGGTGTTTTCCAAAATCACCAAATTTTCTAAAATTGTTCTGCTGGTAATTGTTTTCAATAAAGACAATATTTGGTATCTGCAAATGTAAGGGCTTTTGCTGTTGTCAGAAGATATTTGTTATAAAGATGTTGACATCTGCTTTTATAACATATTTTCAAGGTCATATGAATGATGCAATGGACTCAGTTTCTTAACAAATGAAACTGATGGAATGCATAATTTAGCAATATATAAATGCCTTGATTATTTTAACAAGATATTCCAAGGAAAGAGAGGAAATATAAAAGGAACGACTGGCTGCAAAATGGGTAAGGACTACAGTTATATCACATGGGGGCAAGATATGGAATGAAACATTCCATAGTGAAACTATTTGCAGGTATAACCGATTATCGAAAACGTCAGAATATTTCAGGGCTACATTTTACAACTACTTGGAAACTTCTACCACCAACGTAGAATTAATAGTTGCTACGATCAATTCTATACAATTACTCCAAGATGTTCATCAAAGAATGAGCCTTCCTGCCATCATAATGATTTGTAAAGTCAAAGGTGAAAGATAAAGTCTAAGTTAAGCTATTTACTACTCCTAAAAATTAAACCCAATATACTTATAAATGTGACGTTAGTAAAAAGATTAGGGTCACAGTGAAAAATACATTATATTACCATAATCTAAATAGTCTAAACAAGGATATGTGCAGTATTAACAGCTATGTATAAATAGCCAAATAATTCCATGATCAATGTAATAACGTTCCTGCATGATATTTAGGTAAGCTGAAGACTTGTCTATTTTTCTTCTAAATCCTTAGATTTACCATCGTTTCAACCAGGCAAAGATCCAATCACAATCATTTGCAATACTTTGGATTATACAGAAAGAATTTTACTTTCCTTAATGCTAAATATACATAGTTTTGCATTTATAAAATGACCTTAAACAAAACATTGTTAATAAAACATTGCAACCATGATTAGACTCATATCAGTCTTTGAACCCCAATCCTCACCCATGCCCCACCCATTCCCAACATAATGATGAAATTTTTCTGTAAGATTGTTTTGCTATAAAAAAAATCCAGCATGTAGCATTTTATCATTTCATGGACCTTAACCTTTGTGTTATAAAAAGGTTAACCTGCATATAAGATAATAATATATTGATATTTTCCTATTGTTATTAATTTGATTCATATATATATATATATATATATATATATATATATATATATATATATATATATATATATATATATATATATATATATATATATATATATATATATATATATATATATATATATATATGTATGTATGTATGTATGTATATATATATATATATATATATATATATATATATATATATATATATATAATGAATGTATATGATTTTCAAGGCATATGGTTAAAGGGAACACATTATTTTATGACCAATATAACTAGCATATGTATGGTGATTTGTTCAATACCATATTGACAACAATGAAGGTTACTTACTGCAATAATTACTGCACAACATTAACATAATTTTTCAATTAATTGTTGATATGTAAATTGTATGCAGGAGAAGACCTGCATCTAAAACTAATATTAATTTATCTCTGTAACCACAGAGGTACTACTGGAGGTAATCAGTGGAAACTCACAAAACTGGATATTTTCAGTGGGTATCTATAAGAGAATATTTGTCAAAATATAAGTCTTTCAGAACATGCAAGGATGACTTACCAATCTTCAAACAAAACTATAGTAATTAGGCCCCATATTTTTATATTATGGTCTATGTGAAATGAATTTGTTCACCCTATAGCAACATGAACCCAAAGGAAAAAGACCCTGAAAAGAATATACATAAGGCCTCTCTCATCCATGTTATAAACCACTTTGGCCGAAATTGTTTGTAATTTTAGGAGCACGTTGTCTGTGTATGTTTTAGGTATGTTCGCTTAAACCACAAGTTTTAGTCAACCAGGATTAACTAATATAATGCTGTGTAATGCATCTTCTGCAAAGTTATTAGTGCTATGTATCAATGTCTGTCATAAATGCAAGTACATAAAATATTTTATTAAGAATTCTCTGAATGGAACTGCACAGATGCAAAACTGAACTTTCAGAATTAAAATTTATTAACATTTTGTGTAAAGATATTGCATTTTTCCTATTTTGTCAAACTGGACACATCTACCCAGTCAAAAACAGACCACTAAATGAAGATGCATGATCACTATCTGTTAGGTATAATATCATGCATCAGTAACTTGACAATTTATTTATAATAATTGTTATGTGTTTTACTATACTTTTCATCCATTTTCTCAGATGTTTGATCTATTGTATTATGGGTAGAGCTCTCTCAGCCTCGTGAACAATAGCACAAATGGCTGAGAAAATATTTTCCTCTGATAATAAATAAAATATCAGACTTGTGATTTCATTAACACTAAAAATGTTTTCTTAAGCAGGGTGGACTTCAAGTATATGAAGTAGAAGTAGGTTCCAAGATTTATCTCCCATGTCTATGGCAATTATTATACAAGCATAATGTTCAAATAAAACATATGTCAGACATCACACTCTAATGGAAGAAAGCCAATGATACAAATTTTATAAAAGCAATTATTCAAGGAAATTGAGTAATATTAGACAATGTTTGAATATTTTGTATCAGCTAGGAGAATATGCAACGATCCGTTGATTTCCTCCCTGTGTCGTTGTCAAGTTGTAATGTTTGATGAAGTCATTTAGCTTAAGAAATGCACTATATATCAGCAGAGGAATCATAATACTTCTTTTTGGATATATCTGGAAGATTCAGTGAGAAAACCTTGACATTTTGTAAGAAAATTTTATCAGAATACCATTTCAGCAGGCTCTCGCTTTGAAATGAACACCTCCCAATTTTGAAAACGGTAAAGGCAATGCAGCTATGCTTTTGTTAAACGTTTCAAGGAAACATGCCATCGACTAGGAATAATTAATATGAAAGTAAATTTTGATTTACACACCAAGTAACTGATTATTTTATGATCTGTGGAACCAGCCTATGTGTGCAGGCATATCAATTTGAAAGAAGGAAGGTTGTTGATTGACTGGAAATAATTACGCAGAATCTTTATATCATTTGTGAAAATATATCTTTATCTTTATATCATATGTGAAAATATATGCATTAGTAGGCTTGGCACCAAAATCATTTCACTTTATCACTGTCATAAACACAGGGAAATCTCATCCCACCGGGTTGCAATTTTATAGTGGGCTATTACAAGGGAAATGTTTGTCGAAAACGAGAAGTTCAACAGATCATATTTGTCATTTAAAAGTTTTCTTTAGGAATGTAATTTACATGATGTAAGTGTGACTTGCCAGTCATAGCACAAAAGGTCTGTTAATTGGCCATGATGTATATATTGATTTATTTTGTGACATTAATTTTTTTTAAAATATTGTTTATTTCAATATGACTTTTACACATCTGTTAAAGGAAAAGGATAAGAAAAACATATACTTCTACTGATTGGAAAAAACATCTATATAAAAGAAAACATAGGAAGAAGAATTAAATTTGCAGCACTGAAACATACAGTCAATTCTGTTTTAACATTCCCTACTTTTAAGCAGTTCATGTCTTAAAATACTACAAAACATTATTTCCATTTTATGCACAAAGATCAATGCTTTGATTGCATGCACGCTGAAATGTAGCCATTGCTTAATTGAATCAACATGGATTATTCTTTTTGAATTTAAAGCGCACAAAATTGAGTTGTTCTTATCATCTATACCGTCAGCAACTGATTTATGTAAATACACCAGGAAGCTTGAATTTTAATCGGAACATTGCACACATCTGCTCTCTCTTACTTACGGTCTCACGTACGTTTCTGCTTTTAGGCACATTTGTAGAATAATAATACACGGTTGCACATATTAAGTGTCTTGCTGGCTAAAATTACCAGAGGTCATGGGTGATAGATCCTGTCAGGAATAATAAGAGCACGATAAAGGCAATACTTCCAATAACGACACTACTTGCTGCCTTTCTTACTTTCCAAGAAAACATATTTACAATTTGTATTCAGGCACAAGAGCGAATATGAATCGAAACATTGTTAATGAAACATTGTAAGGCATACCAGTTTAAATTACCAATGTAGTAAACTGTGTTACCACAAGACTTTGTTTTTTATGCATCTTATTTTATTATTTATATATCTTATTTTGTCATTTTTCTGCTTCTCTGTTCAAAACGAAAATACCTTAACATGTTTAAAATCGTCATCTTGCATACCATTTGGGATTAATCCAAACATTTGGATTGTCTCTAAGGTCTAAGCACTTAATAATTGCGAACAAAACTACCATGAAAATATTTAACCTTTATGACTACTTGATTTCCTTCTCCTCATACCCCTCTCCCATTGATTGAATGGCTCAGTCGCTTCACATTTAAACTGGATCAAGGTTCAATATCCCATATAATGTCATGTCCTAGAAATCTGCAATGATATATTCTTTGAATCAACAAACTGGATAAAAGTTAACTATACGCCAATTTGGAACTTTGATTCATCATATATATGACTTAATTTTACAAACGAGGGCTTGAGTTTATCTCTAGTGAACACCTTAATCTCTCTATCTCTACACTAATACAACAAATTACATGTGTCATGAACACTACGTTAACAGTTTCAGATGAATTGTCTTTTTAAAAAAACTAAATATTTCAGTTGTGCTAGGTACATAAATAGTAGTTAAATTTGCAGTGCTTTTCGAGCGGTGGGTATTTTTACATGCTAACTGTATAATTACCAATCTATCTTTACGAACGCCCGGTTGAAGTTTCATGACGGAAACATTGAACTAGTTTGCATCACGTTTAAAGCTATAATACGTGCCATGCTGAATAAGGTAGAACTTGTAATAACTTGATTTATCTGTCTTCTAATTGTACCGTTTGGCGCAATATATATTAATGCAATATTATGTGAATACTAATCATAATATTAAAAACTGAAAAAATATTTATACCTTGTATTACTTTTACTTCAAGATTTTATACTGTCTACAGATTTTTCACAAGCATTTAAAATACCCAACACAAGTTCAGAGGCTTTTGTTCCCATAAAAGATGATCATGAAGGAAAGAGGGCAAAATTAAATGATTATTTCCAAATAACAGTTAAAACAAATATGTATCTTGCAAACACCAACACCTTTATCTCTGTCTGTCTGTCTGTCTGTCTGTCTCCCTCTCTCTCTTTGTTATACAGACACACGTTTCTGTTTATGTTCCGGGGAAAATGCATAAGTATTTTAATTTCAGAATAATATGTTTGAGTCTGGCTTTTCAGTGCTTTTGTATACACAGATACACAGACATATTATGGCCCTCTCTAATTCTCCGCTAAACTATCCAAACTATTGCATTATAATTATATCATATTATATGCATTGTTACGAATGCGTTCTGATTTACTGAGCAAACATATTAACTTGACAAATTTGGAGCAAATTACAAGGCGCGCACATACTCACATGTGGCTATAGAATATAATATATGTAGGTCCGCGATGCTAATCAAGTATATACTGCATAAACGGATCTGCACTGGATGATACTGTTTTGCATACACAAGATCATGTGCCGCAAACAAAGACAACAAAAGTCTCGCGAAGCAATATACTAGTGTGAAACATACACCCACAAGTGACAATAATAATAGCGCCACATTATCACTGATTCTTGCAATTCAATATCGTTTCATGGAACATATTACTAAACCTACGCGTGGAATAATTGATGCAGATGCCATAGCCCGCGACGCCTTGGGCATATTTGAATAAAAAAATAATGAATGTTCAATCATGAAATCATCAGTTTTATTTAGGCAAAAACAAGTAGGTGCCAAATGTGACAAATAATTTGAAAGAACGGTAGATATTATACATTTAATATATATACATCAAATGCATGTTGACGATGTTTAACCAATTTAAAATTAGTGAAACATGAAAAAAGTAGTAGTGAGTGCAACATGATTTCTAGAGAATATACGTTACTTGTTACAATGCAACGTGAGAAGGATTCATAAAAATATACATTGAGTGGTTTATGAATTGCAGCTATTAAAGATAAAAGCGTGTAAAATGCACGGAGCCCAATCATCACAGTACCGAAAAGAAAACAATCTTTTTTTGCATGCGAAAATGCCAGAAAAATTGTACTACTACTGCCCGTGTATGTTTGTTTTTTTTATAATTTTGAATAAGGAACTATAATAGTGAAATTTTAATTTCATTTAATGCTAATGAACATAAAGGAGGAGATAGAAGAATAAGTTAATTGCAATACTGTGAAATTTTCCAACGCTGTACAAGTTGCGAACACTATTTGTAAAGGGTATTAAACGTTCACAAAATTAGCAATAGTTGCAACAATATAGAATGTAAGATAATTAATCTTTTCGATACAAAAACGCATGTGTAGGGGCTTACCTAGCCTAAAAAATAAAATTCAGACGAAACAAATTAAGAGGAAACAGTCACTTACATTTCATTGTAGGTAAAACCAGAACATAAAATATTTTGAAAACGAAGTGAGATATTTAATGTAATACAACATGTTAAACTGTATTTATCATGTATGCTGAAAGTTAATCAAATAACAGATTGTAAAAAAATAAAACCGCAAAAGCAACGAAACGTATATAAAAGCAAATAAGCAAGAAAAACAGAAGGAAAAAAAGAGAAAAATAATATACAAGTGCATTATTTGTTGATTGACAAAATCGATAATTATAAAGTTATACTGCTTTCATGGAAGAGTACTTAAAAGACAGCTACAATGCTCTCAACATAAAACATGAAGTTTCTTCAGTGTTGATTTCTCATTCGTTTATAATATGTTTCAATTGTATATTCAGCAACTATAACAACTAAATGATGATATGAGAATATAAACTAGGAGCTAAGGAACTACTTTGACTTTCAACGTGGAACTCACATTCCTTAAAGCTTTGCAATATAGAATTCCTTACGATATACATTTTAATGTCATAATTGTACGTTTTAGTGAGAGAAAAATCTTTGTTAAAGAAAGGTATGTACAACTATATCGTGTATTACCACTCGCATTCTTTGAATGCTTTCCACAAAATTTATTGTTGGCTTCTTCATTGACATGTATGATCCGGTCATATTGAAATCTATTGTAATATAATTTGAGGCTAAACATATTTAAAAGTATTTTCGATATAAAATATCGATTGAAATTTGTATCCGAATCTTTACAATGATAGCGTAGTAGTCGTGGAATTATCTCGCAGCAGGTTCAGAATTTTATCAACAATACAAAAATGAATTTTTGAATATTCCAAATGTAATATAAACATTGGAGCTTGAACATCTGATTAATTTCAATAATTATACAATGATAATGCTATATAGGTTAATCCCAGATGGAATTCAATGATAATAAAATTTAATAAATTTAACATGATGCCCCCAGTAATCATCCATCTTTTATGTCTCGTGTATCATTTTGTAGGCATCAATGGGGACTATCTGCCCAAGTTCTAATATGAAACAATGCCAGACATTCTCTCTTTATGTCAAACGGATATCATTCTCCAGATAGGCTGCATTTACCTATATTCAGGTAATAGTTTTGAAATAATATCATAAATATATTTTAACAGCAAATATATTATCAAATGGATTCAAATATTATTTTATAGTACAAAATGTCAGAATATAAAAGAGAACGTGAATGGAAGAAAACATCCCTTAGTCAAATTACAAAGGTACCGTCCGATAAATTATATCATTCTTTGATGCATATTGCATTAAACATTCTTCTTCTTTAAAAGTGTGTCCTTATGCCGGTTTTGTAATCAAGCATAAAAAATCAAACGGGGTGATATATTAAAAAATGAAATATTAACGAAGAGAAAAATATGCCTACTTCTCCACTATCGATGTAACATACACATTAACGGCGATGACTCGAATCAATCGCACGTTGCATCGTATAATACATCAATTTCGATATTAAAGCAAAAACTGGACCCGGACCACAGAATCTTTATTAATGTACTTCGGTTAGAACAAAATATTTGCATAATCAGAAATGTGGACCATAGCTGTGTTGTTCTATATGTCAATAACGGAGGGAATCCGACGCACCTACACGAAACAGTGGTATTTCATCAGGAAATGCACGTTATGCAGGTTGGCACACATAAACTATGGTGAATTCGAAATAATCGGTAGTCTTATTATTTGCCCAGAAAATACATTGACAGGTTAACATTGAATTACACCCAGCTCTCTTCCGGTTTTATCTGAAACTATAATGCAAGCAAAAGGTTATATTGACATAAAATCATCAACAAAATATAACTTTCTGCTTTTTATTTATATGTAGTGATTTAATCATAAGTTTAGAAAATAGTTTTAGAAAAAGTAGCACTCTAATAACTATCTGTCCAAAATTACAGTAACTTTTGAAGGGAAAAATGTGCAGATAAAAGATGTAAATTTATTCATTGTACAACATGATCAGAAAAGTATTTATATCCTTTGACACAATTTAAATGATTGCTCTCTCAATATTCATGATTTTCCAACATTAGAGCGTTCTGATATTTGGTAAATAATTGCATTTGCCATTGCAATCCGCCTGATAATATGTGAAACATGATAAATAATTCATGCAATTAAGGAACTGTGTTCCTGAGCGTGAAACACAGACTAATGTATATTTATATATGTCAGCAATCTGCTTGATCTATCTAATCAGAACAAGAATAAACTGATAAGATGTATTTCTTATTTTCCTCATTTTGCATCAAACACAACCAGCAATATTATCAGCGATAGACGATACATAAAAAGCTTGATACGTAGTTTATGCCGAGACGGGTGAAATGATAAGACTAATATACGTATTTATATGAGGAATGAAAACAGTTATTTTCCTTGTGTTCGAGCAAAACACGACCGCAATTCAGTGCACCTGGGAATATTATCATGGATGTCGAATGTAAATGAAAACACCTACTTTATTCCTTTCTGGGTATGCAGTAGGAAATACTATTGAATACCGGTATCGAACACCAAATCAGTAATATAAGGTTAAGCAGGTATGCAGTACCTACATAAATATTGTTTGGGCCATGGAATGCCCTGGGATCTAAAGCGCACTAATTTACCGATCACTGCCGACCCACCTCATGGCTCGAGTCTCAGGCTCGGCTAATGTGATTATATCAGAAAGCTTGCCACTAGCCTCCAGTTGGTCGGTGTTTCTTCCCGGAGTTGTTCCGGGTTCTTCCAACATCACCTATACAGAATGCCATGTATGGCATATCGTGGGAAGACAACTGAGGTTACGCCTGCAACAATAGCAGCATACACACATTAAATGTTATTTACTTTACTTTTATCGTTTTAAAGTAAAGTGTACATTACAAGTCTGCAAATTTTGGAACTCCAAGTGTTTATTGTCGATGATTATGTTAAAGGCAACACTTCTTTTAGTACCTTAATACGGCCTCTTTTCAACATTTTAACTGTTACATTCATTTATCATTTTGTGTATGGAATCGAGCAAAGGGCATAAACATATAATAGATTTTAAACAATTCTCGTATTTATGCATATAGCTAAGTCCCAATACTGTCTATAGGATGTGTAT